>CM042572.1:4230000-4830000 GCA_023630585.1 Cranoglanis bouderius
TCTCTCACTCTCCTCTCTCTAACTCTTCTCTCTCTCACTCTCATCTCTCTAACTCTCTCTCACTCTTTTCTCTCTAACTCTTCTCTCTTTCCCTCTCATCTCTCTAAATCTCATCTGTCTTACTCTCTCTAACTCTTCTCTCTCTCACTCTCCTCTCTCTAACTCTCTCTCACTCTTTTCTCTCTAACTCTTCTCTCTTTCACTCTCATCTCTCTAACTCTCATCTCTCTAACTCTCCTCTAACTCTTCTCTCTCTCACTCTTCTGTCTCTAACTCTTCTCTCTCTCACTCTTCTCTCTCTCTCACTCTCATCTCTCTAACTCTCCTCTGTCTCACTCTCTCTAACTCCTCTCTCTAACTCTCATCTCTCTAACTCTTTTCTCTCTCTCACTCTCCTCTCTCTCACTGTTCTCTCTCTCACTCTTCTCTCTCTCACTCTCTCTAACTCTTCTCTCTCACACTCCCCTCTCTCACACTCTCCTCTCTCTCACTGTCTCACTCTCCTCTCTCCCTTCCTCACTCCCTCTTTCTTACTCTTCTCTCTCTCACTCTCTTACCCTCTATTTCACTGTCACTCTCCCCTCTTTCGCTCTCTTATCCTCCCTCTTACTCTCTTATCCTCTCTCTCCTCTCTCTCACTCTCTTATCATCCCTCTCACTCTGTCACTCTCCCCTCTCTCCTCTCTCTCACTCTCTTATCCTCTCTCTCCTCTCTCTTGCTCTCTTATCCTCTCTCTCACTCTCCTCCCTTTCACTCTCTTTCCTGTCTTAAACTCACTCTCACTCTATTCTCCTCTCACTCTTATCCTCTCTCTCACTCTCTTAACCTCCCATACTCCCTCACATTCTCATGCCCTCTCTCTCTCTCTCTCTCTCTCTCTCTCTCTCTCTCTCTCTTGCTCGTTCACTCTCTCTCTCTCATGTTTGTTATTTTGCTTCATCCTTCTTTCTATTATCTCAGTCTTTCTTTCTTTCTTTCTTTCTTTCTTTCTTTCTTTCTTTCTTTCTTTTGTTCGTCACTTTCTTGCTTCCTTTCTTCCTTCCATCCATCCATTCATCTATTCATTGAACAATTTTCAAGAACTCTCCAGGGAAAATGTGTGTTTTTATCTCTCCCACCACTGTTTCTTCTGTTCTCTCATGGAAAACTCTTTGGTTTCTTTTTAAAATCATCTGTGCTTACTCATTTGTTTCCATGGTTACTTCTTTATTTTGTATTTTCTCTGTGTTGGTCTGCGACCTCCTGCTTTTCCTGCACACCAGAATAACTTATCTATCTTTATCGAGGCCTGGCATCTAATCCAGCATGACCTTCTTACTTGTGCATATGACTCCAGTGACACGGCAAAGTTGTCTGGAAGATGCAACCTGGCATTCTAATGTCAATTATCCATTAATTACATCACACCTACGCTTTCCCTTCACATTTAACAAAATGGAATTACAAGCAGAAGGAGGATGTTGATGTAATTTCATGCGTGGCCTGCTGTTGCCAAGTGTCTCTTTCCTCCCCGGTGGAGATGTTAGCCTGATATGGGCCATCTCATCACCTCTTCCACCTGGGGCTGACTAATGAATCTGCCTCAAAGCGCTAACATCAACATGCACGCCACTAATTCACACGTGATGTCACGTGAAGACTGAGATGACAGCTCCAGCTCTGAAAACACAGCAGTAGATCAGCATTTTAAATTCACTTCTCCTTTATCATTTCTCTTTTCTTGATGGTCTTTCCCCCCCTCACGTGTTCACGTCATTAGCAGTTTAAAGCTGGATAATGTTTCAGCGGTTTTCTCTCAGATTCGAGTCGAATTCTTTATTTATCTTCTGTTTGGATCTTTGATGTTCCTTCATTTCATTCTTCATTCCATTCTCCATTCATTTGCTTGTTTCTTTCTCTGTTTCCATTCATATGTTTGATCTTTCTTTCTTTCTTTCTTTCTTTCTTTCTTTCTTTCTTTCACTTTTCTTCCATTTGTATGTTAACTTTCTTTCACTACATCTGGCTTTTCATTCTCTCTGTCTATTCTACCTACACTTCTTTCTATTTCCTTCTTTGTCTGTCGGTTTGTCTTTCTTTCTTTCTTTCTTTCTTTCTTTCTTTCTTTCTTTCTTTCTTTCTTTCTTTCTTTCTTTGATGCTTGCTCTTTTAGTTCATCATTCCTTCCATTTTCTCTCTCCATTCTCACCTTCATTTCATTCTCTCTGTTTGTTTTGTTGCCTTTCTTTCTTTCTTTGCTTTTCTTTCAATTATGTTTGTTTCTTGCTCCAGCTTTTCTTTCTTTCTTTCTTTCTTTCTTTCTTTCTTTCTTTCTATCTATCTTTCTTTCTTTCTTTCCTTCTTTCTTTGTTTCATTTGTATGTTAACTGTTTGTTCTTTCACTTCATCCGGCTTTTCATTCTCTCTGTCTATTCTTCCTTCATTTCTTTCTATTTCCTTCTTTGTCTGTCGGTTTGTGTATGTCTCTTTCTTTCTTTCTTTCTTTCTTTCTTTCTTTCTTTCTTTCTTTCTTTCTTTCTTTCTTCTTTTATTTTGTTTGTTTTAATGCTTGATGTTTGCTCTTTTGCGTTATCCTGGCTTTTATTCACTTCCTACCCTTTTTTCTATCCTTTTTTTGTTTGTTCTGTTTTTCCATGTATATGCTTGATATTTGTTGTTGCACATTATCCATCTTTTCTTTCTTTCTTTCTTTCTTTCTTTCTTTCTTTCTTTCTTTCTTTCTTTCTTTCTTTCTTTCGCTTTTCCTCCATTTCTATGTTAAGCGCATGTTTTTTCACTTCATCCTTCCATTCATCCTCTCTGTCTTGTTTGTTTGTTTCTACGTGTCTGTCAGGTAATGGAGGGAAAAGTGCAAGTGCAGAAATGAATTTAATCAAACAAAACACAAGTACTAACACCTAAACTAAATATATAAAACATGAGTTATGAACTGTGGGCAGAGAGAAATAACATCGACTAAGGAACTAGACAACATAACAAAGATGAAGTGAGTGTTAGAATGTATTATTTGAGAAGTAATTTGGGTGTTATTTAAGGTCCATCATAATAAGTGCAGCTTAATTAACATTTTGTCTTTTAAACTCTGGGTGTGGGATTATATTTGGTAGACTCAGTGTGCTCTTAACCAGTTGAAAATAGAGGACGTTGTGATAGAAAAGCATAACCTTCCTGGATTACATGCTTCTGAGACATGTACGTGTACACACACACGCGCGCTCACACACACACACACACACACACACACACACACACACGTGCTCACACACACACACACACACACAAACACACACACACATGCATATACACGCTCAGTTGGAGGAAGAAATAGCTTTGAAATGATATGTATTGAAATCAGCAGGAGGGACCCGGCGGAGCATGTGAGGAGAGATTTGATCTGTGTACATCGTGTGCTTGACGTAGCTGTGTGGGTCAGCGGAGGAAAGAAAGAATACAAGAGCCAGAGTAATTGTTAACTTGTGGGGAAAAAAAGAAGAAGCGCTTCTATTTCTAGGCTATTATGCAGATGAATTGGGGTGACAATGCATTTGGAAGGACTGTGTGTGTGTGTGTGTGTGTGTGTGTGTGTGTGTGTGTGTGTGTGTGTGTGTGTGTGTGTGTGTGTGTGTGTGTGTGAGGGAGGGAGGGAGGGAGAAAAGCCAAGACGTTGATCGAGACCAGCATTCAGCGCTGCCACAGGGAGTCGTGAGTAAGAAGCAGGAGGCTAAAAGCTTGCCTCAAGTCCTCCATCTCTGCCTCATGTCTCAGCGGCACGCAAACTCCTCCTCCTCTTACTTTCCCTCATCTTCCTCATCTTCATCCTCTTCCTTTTCTTCCTCACCCTTATCTTCCTCATTGTTCTCTTCCTCCTCGTCCTCATCTCCCACTTCCTCATCTTCCTACTCTTTCTTATCTTCCTCATTTTTTCTCTTCCTCCTCTTCCGCCTGTTCTTCATCTTCCTCTTTCTTCTTTTCTTCATCTTCCTCTTTCTAATCTTCCTCCTCTTCATCATCTTCCTCTTTCTTATCTTCCTCCTCTTCGTCATCTCCCTCGTTCTTTTCTTCTTCCTCTTCCTCATCTTCCACTTTCTTATCTTCCTCTTCCTTATCTTCCTCCTTTTCCTCTTCCTCATCTTCCACTCCCTCTTTCCCATCTTCATCACATCCCTCTTCCTCATCTTCCTCCTATTGTTCATCTTTATCTTCCTTTTCCTCATCTTCATCTTCCTCCTCAACTTCCTCTTCCTCATCATCCTCTTCCTCCACCTTCAGATCAGTTTCCACAATCCAGTGCAAGAAAACCACAACAAGAACTTACTATGTGACCTCAAACGTTCCTTCGTGGCTCGCGGTGAACCTAATACCCATAGACATCTCCAAAATTATTGGCACCCTTTGCAGTCATATTATTTCGGCACTATATTGGAATTAATTGGAAAAAAATATGCATTTTTAAGAGTGAGGATTGGAAGTCCAAACTGGGAAAAACATGTTCAAAACATGTCAGATATATTGGCACCCCCCAGAGAATATCTAACCAATTTAACCAAATATTAATACAGGAGACAGATTATTTATTT
The DNA here is from genome assembly GCA_023630585.1 of Cranoglanis bouderius. Taxonomy (NCBI): domain Eukaryota; kingdom Metazoa; phylum Chordata; class Actinopteri; order Siluriformes; family Cranoglanididae; genus Cranoglanis; species Cranoglanis bouderius. The sequence continues at coordinate 4,234,579 of CM042572.1, forward strand.
ATTTATTTATATATTTATTTATTTATAGAAAGGTTGCTGTAAAGTTTCACATGGAATCTGGTTGAGAGTAGAGGTGTGCATCAAGTCTGGGATCCTGTGGGATGCAACAAAATGTCGTGAGGGGGGATTTTGGCATTTCTAACTCTGAGTTCATATTTTATTCAAAAATACATGAAAGAAAGACAGCAAGCAAGAAAGAAAGAAACTTTAATGTTTGGGCTGCGAAATACAGACTATGATATTTGAAGCACGAAACACACACACACACACACACACACACACACACACACACACACACACACACACACACACACACACACACACCCCTTGTATTTGGTGTAATTGCTGCTACTTTCAGTTCTTCTTTGTCTTAATTTCTGGATTTTCTATTGGCACCCGTACAGAATATTTCAAATAAAATAAAAAGATCATTCTTCAAAAAAGAAAAAGCATTTTCTTGTAAGTGGTATTGTGATTATTACTATAGTGTCATCTTTCCACTGAATATGCAAAATATGCAAAATGGAGTTGCTGAGAAAAGCCGGGATGTTTTATCATCAGTAAACATTAGCATGAATTCAATTATCATTCTCACGGCTTTGCACTGATTCCCGTGACATGCCCAGAGCTGTGGCTTGTTTAATTACTCTGCGGTTTTTTCCCCACACTCGACTCTGACAGACCAGATTGACGTCAAATTAATCATGTATAGATTTAACGCGACAAGCTGATGCCGTTCAATAACGATAATGTGTAATTAGAAATGCTTTTCGGAGCAAAAACTAGGCTTATTATTGTAATAGCGTGCAAAATTTCCCTCCGGGCCTAAATGGCTGCATTGGCTGGGTCCATCACAGCTAGCGGCTGGTGCTAGCACGCCATTGGGCTCTAATCCAAAGGCGCTTAAGCTCTTGATTCTGCTAAATGCATCAGAGCATCAAGCCCACCAAAGCTGCTGGTTCAGCCCTCTGCAGGCTTCCTTTGGCGGCTGCCTGCAACTGTGCACTTGATGAATGAATTCAATTATGTGTTCGGGAGGTATTAAAAGGTCGTTTGCTTCCATCAGGCGATGGAAAGGCTATAACAGCCGTTGCCGGAACATTTACCAGCTATGCCTTACTGTACATGTGAGACCCAAAGACGCTGTGAGGCATGGATAAGTTACTGTACTAAATATTATTTAAGTGGAATACCACCATATGAAACGGCTACTAAATGAGCTCCAAAGTTGAAAATCAGGCCAATGATCCTTAATAAATGAACCGTCCATAGTTGTACAGTCCACAGCCTTTATTTCTGTCTGAATCAGAGGATGTTAATAATATATGGATAATGAGGCAACCACAAAACAATGTGTTTCTTTCTCCTCTCTACGTTCCCGTAGTGTAGTGGTTATCACGTTTGCCTGACACGCGAAAGGTCCTCCTTCCTGTCCTTGTATATATGGCATTCTGAGACTTGTTTAAGAAGAAAAATGGTCTTAATGAACTTGACTGAATGCTCCCATTCACAGAAACATTTTTGCACGACACGTTCATGAATAATTCAAACCTCAGAATGTTTCAATTAACCTCTAAATATGTAAATATCACAGAATCTTCCTTTGCATCATAGTCCCCATGGTGATATGCAGCATGCGCTCATGTTTGTGTTGGTTTCTGTTTTGGTCCTGCCTCTACCCCCTGCACCGCCATTTGCTTGTTTCCTGATTGTGTCCAGCTGTTTTGTGTTAGTTCTTGATTAGTTTGCCCATTTATACCCCACTGTGTCTGTAAAACATTGCAAAGTCTTACATACTCCTTGTTTTCATTGTTCTCGTGATATTGTTCCCTGTTTCCAATACTCGCATGTTATACTAAAATTCCTCCTATCAGATGGAAGAACATAATGGCATAATGGCATAATCTTTATAGTGCTCCAAATATTTGTATTCGGATTCAAACCTGAAGTGGGCGTGGCCTAAAACTTTCATTAAGTATGAACCCTACCACTACTCACCCATTGGAAACCACTGGAAATATAACCCAGAGACAGAAAAGCCAGCAGTGTCAGCATGGAGTGTGTATTCTGGCTCTGACATTTCCTCAACCGTATCTACATTACTCCAGTTCATAACTGGTCTTAACCAGAGATGTGCACGCATTTATTATTTTTGTTTGTGCCTGGTTCTATTTCCCAAAATATAAACAAGCTAGTAGCTTCATTTAAACCTCTGTGAACACACGAGTCAGTAGTCAAGCAATTGATTCACAGTCCCAGGGTAAATTTAACAGATGAATCAGAGACTTAAACAGCAAAAACAGATGGTTTGATCCTGAGCTCGGTTGACTGAGTGGAGTTGGATTTTATTCCAGGGTTTTGAATTTACGTGATCAAATCTTGTTGGTGTGTTAATGCAAACCAATTCATTCACATGGAACTGAAGTACACATTCAAATCAAGAAAATTCAATGAACTTTTCTTCGGTGTACAAAACAACGACCAAACAACGTATAAATGCTTTCTTGGTAAACGTTCATTGAATTTACTTGATTCAAATGTGTACATTGGTTCCACACAAATGAAATATTTGACTTACAATTCATTTGTAAACTCGTTGGTGCTATGTGAGTTGATTTACATGAACATCGTTTTAAATGCAGTTTGCTTCATTCGTTCATGTAGAGCAAACATGATTAATAAAAGCGATGTGTAAATCCACACAGACAGTGACCCGAGCTGAGGTTTCCACCTAAGATCCTAGCGGTTTGAGGAGGCCAGGTTACCCGCTGCACCACCGAGCCATGGATAAGCTGTGTATTTAACTAGGGTAACACTAGGACAATAGATCATACTTTTGTATAGAAATGAGCAGCCTTTGTCTTTTTGAGGTAGAACTGCACGCAAGCTCCAAATAACGAAATATTAATTAATGAATAACGAATGGGTAAGGTTGCTTGTTAATATATGAATGAGTTTATGTACCATGTTAGATATGAATGGTTTCAGGAAATGCTTGTTAATTAGAGAATGGTCTAACAAACGCGATAATAGTACTTAACATGAATTTGTTGCATATTCTCATGTACATTTTAATTATCATGTGTTTTTATTTTTTAAAATTTTTTTTTTATACACAAAAGGCCTGAAGCACTGCCTGAAGTGCCTTTTCTGCTTATTCATATAATCATTTCTGATCATTTCTTTGTCAGTGGGCAAACATACAAAATCAGCTGGGGATCAAATACTCCCCCCCCCACTGTATGTATGTGTGTATATATATATATATATATATATATATATACATAAAACAAAAAAGTTATCCAACATGTATCATCAATGTGAAAAAGTAATTGCCCCCTTAAACTTAAAATCTGTCTTCTGTGCCACATTTAGCAGCAATAACTGCAAACAAACGTTTCCGATAACTGGAGATCAGTCTTTCACTTACTTCTAGGACTAGGATTTACTCCTATGCTTTGGATCATTGTCTTTCTGCATAATCCAGTTGTGCTTGAGTTTCAACTTACGGACTGAATACCAGACATTCTCCTTTAGGATTCTCTGGTAGAGAGCAGAATTCATGTTTCCCTCAATTATTGCAAGTTGCCCAGGCCCTGAAGCAGCAAAGCATCCCCACACCATCACACTTCCACCACCATGCTTGACCGTAGGTTTGATGCTCTTTTTGTGTAATTCTGTGTTTGGTTTACGCCAGATGTAATGGGACCCCTGTCTTCCAAACAGTTCGACTTTTGACTCATCAGTCCACAGAACATTCTCCCAAAAGGTTTGAGGATCATCAAGGTGTGTTTTGGCAAAAGTCAGACGAGCCTTACTGTTCTTCTGGGTTAGCAGTGGTTTTCACCTCGCCACTCTTCCATGGATGCCATTTTTGCCCAGTGTCTTTGACGAGTGAACAACGACCTTTATTGATGCAAGAGAGGCCTGTAGGTCCTTTGATGTTGTCCTTGGCTCTTTTGTGACTTGCTGGATGAGTAGCTGCTGTGCTCTTGGAGGAATTTTGGAAGGTCGGCCACTTCTGGGAAGGTTCGCTACTGTGCCGAGTTTTTCCATTTGGAGATAATGGCCCTCACTGTGGTTCTTTGGAGTCCCAGAGCCGTTGAAATAGCTTTGGATCCCTTCCCAGACTGAAGTATTTCAATCACCTTCTTCCTCATCATTTCTGGAATTTCTTTCAACTTTGGCATAGTGTGTTACTGGGTAATACCTTTTAACCAACTTCATGCTGTTGAAAACGTTCTATTTAAGTGTTGATTTGATTGAACAGGGTTTGCAGTTATCAGGCCTGGATGTGTCTAGTGCAGCTGAACCCCAATTAGTAACTATGGGGCAAATACATTTTCACACAGGCCCAGTTGGTATTGGATAACTTTTTTACCCATCAATAAATAACATTATCATTAAAAAAAAAAAAAAAAACTTTTTGTATTTTGTGTTTACTCAGGTACACCAAGTTGTCAAAGGTGCCTTTGTTTTATCTTACAGAAAAACAGAAGAAATACTTCTGGTTCATGAGGCTTTCTCTCAGGACATGTTAACAGTCAAAGAAAAGGATTCAGGATGAAGGACTTTGTGTTGTCTTGGTAACATGACAAGATGAATTTTTTTTGTCTTATTAACTTAAAGAAAAAGGGAAAAAAGTGAGGCTTGAAGGGGAACAACAGGAACATGTTTTGCTTCGGTTTGAGAACTTTAACTATAAATGGATAAAAAGTATCACGTGTTAAAATGCATGGCCATATTGCTGTGGTATAAGTGGAATAAAACGCTCAGGGCGTGCTGTTATTGGAAACATAATTAACTTCTTCGTGGTAATAGTAACTCCCACACCGCCCCATCATTGATTATTTTCCTATAACAGCACCACTCCCTTCCTTACATATACTACAGATGCAGTGGATACAGATTAGAATGCTAAAGTCCTGGAGTATTTCTTTATTACACTCAGAGAGGGACAGGCTTTATCTAAAGAGTGCTGGCCTTTCTAGCGCTCTGCTAGTTCAGTTGCAGGAAGTGCACGCGAGCAGAATGCGTGATGTCCGACTCATTAGCGATGCTGGCCCTCACGGCGAGGCCGGAGCAGCGAGGTTGGGTTGACTGGCTGTCTCTCATTAATGCTTCATTCAGTCTGGCACCGCGGCATTGTGTTTATTATTTGTGCGGAGGGGAAGCTTCCGGTATTTGTCATCATTAATGTATTTCAAAGGGCTGAAGGTCAGCACAGGTGGTCCTCTGCTAGAAAGCCAGCCGTAACATGATAAAATGTTGGGCTCGGTGTCGTGCTCTAGTTATTAAACAGTTATTTAGCTTTGCGGCTCCAAAATAAGTAAATCACTGTCTTTATTTTATATACATTTCTTATGAAGCTCTGTTCTTTAATATCAGCACAGTTCTGGACACGGTGCAGTGTTGTAACAGCACTGTTGACACAGAGCCAGGTTTATAAGGCTGCGTAATGCCTACATTTCCTCTTATGTCACATGACTCCGACATTATGTCACATGACTTACCTGGCTCAACATCAGAATTGACAAAAGCAGTCCTCATGACGCCTGTTGGACCTTAGTAAGTCCTTATGAATGCTTATGTAGGTTTTATACATGTCTATGGCCATGTAGTAACACTGTAGTGACAGGGCTATGTGCTGGTTTATTATCTATAAATCTTAAGTGGATTTTATTTTACTATTTATAAGATTTTACGAATACTTAGCACAACGTCACATTAATAAGTGTTATGTATACTTTCTCTGTCCCAAACAACCACTCCATCATTTATCATCTACAGTGTCAGTTGTCAGGATGCTATAATATACATATAAGAGGCTATAAGTGAGTACAACATAACTTTGTCGGTTGACTTAAGTGTTATGTCAACCTGGCATCAAAATTGACAAAAGCAGTCCTCATGAAGCCTGTTGGACCAAGTCCTTATGAATGCTTATGTAGGTTTTATAAATACCTATGGCCACTTAATAGCACTGCAATGACAGGGCTATATGCTTGTTTATTATCTATAAATCTTAAGTGGACATTATTTGACTATTTATAAGATTTTACGAATACTTCCAACAATGTCACATTGATAAAAGTATTATGTATACTTTCTCTGTCCCAAACAAGCACTCCATCATTTATTATCTACAATGTCAGTTGTCATGATGCTATAACGTTGTTATTATGTCAACTTGGCATCAAAATTGACTCATGACTCCTGTTAGACTAAGTCCTGATAAATGCTTATGTAGGTTTCATAAATGTCTATGGCCACTTAATAAAACTGTAATGACAGATCTATGTACTGTTTATTATCTCTAACCCTGAGTGAAATGGGTTTTATTTTAATAAATATAAGATTTTATGAACACTTATGACAAGGTTAATGACAGTGTTATGTATATTTTCTCTGTCCTTAATGATCACCCATCACTGATTATCTATAAAGTCAGTTGTCAACACTCGACTTGTTATGGCGTTATGATAACTTGACTCCTGTTGGATTAAGTCTTTATAAACGTTTATGTAGGTTATATAAAGACCTATGTAATACAGTGTAATAAGGCCCCTACGTAGTGTTGAGAAAAGTGGGCTTTGTTTTACTATTTATAAGATTTTATGAATACCTATACCATTCTCTGCCCTTAATTACCACTCTATCATTTATTACCTACAAAGTCAGTTCTTATGATGGTGTAATGTACAGTAAGTCAGCACAACACAACTTTGTGTTGCTTAAATCAGGTGTTACATCATCGTGACATCAAAATTGACTAAAGCAGTCCTCATGACAACTGACTCCTGTTACACTAAACATTTATAAATGCTTATGTAGGTTTTATAAATACCCCAGGCAGTGTAATTGCCCTGTAATGACACAGAAATGTATTGTTTATTAAGTAAAATGGGCTTTATTTTACAATCGATAACATTTTTAGAAATACTTTTAACAAGTTCGTGACACACTGCTGAAAATATTATGCTATTATGCCAAGGTTATGACACATTCATGAGAGTGTTCTGTATTTTTTCCCTCTGTCTCTTTATAACGATAGGTGACACATTTTATAAATACATACCTATGCCAACGTAACAGAATTGACACAGCTATGTATTGTTTATGACAAGGTCATGGCACATTAATGACAGTGTCATGTATGTTTTTGTCTGTCTCTTCATAGTGATAGATGACAGGTTTTATAAATACTGTATCAGTATCAAAACATAGTAACATTGTCAATAAGGATATGAGAAGAGCTATATATAGTTAACGACAAGGTTATTAAACTTTAATGACAGTGTTACGTATGCTTTGTCTGTCCCTAAATGATTTCAATGTATCACATCAGCATCATCGCGCTCAGACATAACATAAACACAATAAATCTCTACATTTATTTCAAGCTGTTCATTATAAAGTCTGTAAAGTCTCAGTGTTTAAGATCAAGACAATTCTGGATGTATTTTAATAGCACTCCAAGGATGCGGAGCTTTCGATGACCCTAAAATCGGCAAGGAGCGCAAATTAAGGCCCATTAGTTATGCTAACTGAATAATTAGCCGGGAAAAGTCAGAAAGCCTCACAGTTGCAGGGGGAAGACCAGAGGACCCACAAGAGCTGACTGACAAGCCTGGCCTCTATTTCAGCGACCTGTGACCTTTCCCATTCCTCATAAGGCCACACTGTATGATGAGGTCAGGGATCAATTGGCGCTTTATATAATTATGAATCAGGCGCGTTTCATCAGACAGCGAGCTTGCTTGCAAATGGAGAGGAGTCTAGAAGAGCAGAGGGATTAACTGCTCCAGTAGGTCAGGAAAATACATTCACTCTGCTTTTTTTTTTTTTTTTTTTTTTTCCTGTGCTGCGGTTGCATTAGTGACACCAGTGAGGAAAGAAACACAGCAGCAAAGCTCTCTCTCTCTCTCTCTCTCTCTGTGTGTGTGTGTGTGTGTGCGCGCGTGTGCTAATGACATCCCAAATGCACACAAATACGTTTATTACAGCTGTTACATCTGTTTGAGTTTTGAAGGCCAGATTTTAACGGTACAAAATTGCGTGAAAGCCGAGATGGTGAAAAGGGTCGGCTCGCACCGAACTGTTCCACACATCTAATTGCTACACACGTTGTCTTTCCTTTGCGTCAGAAATAAACAATCTCTTGTGCTCTTGAAAACTGATAAGTTGTAGAAAGAACACATCCAATTCTTCACAAATCTGAAGATGTCTGCTAAAAAAAAAAAAATCAATAAAATATGCTATGTATATTTTATGCACATTATTAATACAAAATCGGACCATTAATAATACAAGTTCATGAGAGAGTTTAGAGCCGTTGCAGTTTTTCATATGATCATTGGATGGCGTAGTAAATTATTGATGCGGATTAGCAGGAGAAGGATCTCTCTGGATCTCTGGATCAAAAGATCCTGACTGCTGTCTGGTTAAACTGTGGGGAGCTTAAGCATCAATATTTTCCCTCTCATCAACTCACATGTTAACATTACTGACCTTTCCTTGCTGTCAGATATAGTTGTAACACCGCACTGGTGAATTGTCCATTGTGATAGGTCAGAATGCATCGAATCATCTTCTATAACAGCAGCTCTGATTGTAGTTTCAGCTGCAAATCAAATCACAGGTTTATATTAATAAGTAATCAACATCCAGGTTAATATTCATTAAAATACTCAACGTCTAGGAGGTAACAGTAACTCTGTTTAGCGTCAGGCCACATCATGCCACTCCGTTGTTGATTATTTTCCCCTAACAGCATGCCTCAGAGTGTTTCATTCCTTCCACGAAGCAAAATGCAACTATTCCCTTATGAGTTTTTATTGCTTGACATATTCATCAATCAAGAATCTTTGTGCTAACAATAGCTGACCAGTGATCATTAAAATCATGCCATCAAAATGATTGACATCATAATTGACAAAAGCAGTCCTCATGACTCCTTCTAACTCCTGTTGGAGTACGTTTATAAATGTTCATGTAGGTTTTATAATTACCTAGGCAACCTAATTAAACTGCAATGACAGAGTAATTCCATGTACGGTTTATTATCCCAAACTCTTAAGTAAAGTGACCTTTATTTGACTATTTTTAGAATTAGTTTTAGTTGACTAGTAGATTAGTTTTAAAAAGATTAAAAAGATGAAATTCATACACTATATGGTGAAAAGTTTGTGAACATCTGACCTTCACACCCATATGTAGTTCTTCTCCAAACTGTTGCAACAAAGTTAGAAGCACACAATTTGTCTAGAATGTTTTTGTATGCTGTAGCTTTACAGTTTCCCTCCACTGGAACTAAGAGGCCCAAACCTGCTCCAGCATGACAATGTCCCTGTACATAAACCGAGCTCCATGAAGAAACGGTTTGCCAAGGTTGGAGTGGAAGAGCTCGAGTGTCCTGCACAGAGCCCTCAACCCCACTGAAAACTTTTGGGATGAACTGGAACGCCGACTGCACCCCTGACCTCTCTAATGCTCTTGTGGCTGAATGAACACAAATCTCCACAGCCACGCTCCAAAATCTAGTGGAAAGCCTTCCCAGAAGAGTGGAGGTTATTATAACAGAGGATATTTATAACTAAATCCGGAATGGGATGTTCAACAAGCAGATATACGTGTTATAGTCAGGCGTCCACAAGCTTTTGACCATATAGTGTGTATTAAGACAGCTGATAACTATTGGAATTAGCCTCTACAAACATTTATGTAGGTTTATGCCAGTTATCAAGAAGGGTTTATGTAGGCATTATGTAGCCCTGTGAACACCACCCTGAATAGTGTTACCAAATTACCTAAGGCAATATAATTACACTGTATGTAATGACTAAGATATGTAACTCCTAAGTAATGTTTAAAAAAAATAATAAATAAAAAATTCTATATAAACCATGACCCTGAAATCGAGGATTTTATTGCACCTACTATAAGTTTAGTGTTTGACTTGGTACAGTGCTTTTAGGGAATAGACATGTGGGAGTTTGTTAGGAAAGGATTTCCTACAGAACAAACAGAATGAAGCGCTGCAGGTTTTCCTTCTCACAATATAATGTGTGGCCAAAACAATATCCTTTAGAGACATAGTGTTCTTTTTCACGTACTCAAAAAAAAAAAAAAAAAAAGTCTGTTTGTTAGCACTTTCTTACACTTATGAACAGTTATGGCATGCCTGTTCAGCACTTCAGATATCACGGTGTTGATCTACCTCTTAATTTTTCTTTTTTTCTCTCCGCTACTAATGAGCTAGTAGCATCTTTTCCTCAGAAGGGCACGCTATATGATGAACTAAGGCATCGATTGCACATCCACACGCTGCGGTTGTGGGTATTATATGCTATAATCACACTTAATGTCTATGACTAAGATCATAAAGAATGCAAAAGGAAAAGTAAACGAACTGAATTAGAGTTAGAATTAGAGTTAAGTTAAGCGCATGTAATGAGGATTTAATAGCACAATTGCAACATCTATATTCAGGCCTCGAAATTCATGTTCCGAGTTATAAATACACCAAACAAATAGAAAAAATTAAATGCCATATAACGGCAATATTAAATACATAATTATGCCACTATTGGCCTTGGAATGTAATCTTTATAAATACATTAAATACATAAATAATTCATTATTAATTAATCATTTGATTAATTAATTATAATCTCATCCCGTTTTATTGTGACTGACTGGATCCACTTTTTTTTTTTTTTGCATTTTATTTCAATTTATGAAATTGCTTATCTAAAAGGCCATATTTTTTTTATGGATAACATTCGATACAACATTTATAGCAGATAAATGATTGGTCAGCTTATCTTAAGAACATCAGCATGTTGCGATATGAAAAAAAACAACAACAAAAAAAACAACAAAAAAAACAAAACAAATGGAAAATAATAGGATGTGCTGGATCAAGTGCTATTTTATAAGCTGAATAATGATAGTGGAAGCCATATTGTTGAAATAAACCAAGCTTGTAGTGATGAATGTGATAATTACAGCTATAATCATTCATGCAGCCATATACCAGACTCCTATTAGATATTTATTTCAATACTTGTCGTTTTCTTACTCTTATATAAATGTATTTGTTGCATAGTATTTTTTTAAATTCTGTCCTGCTTTCATGTTACATCATACTACGTTTGACAGCAGGGGAAAAAGTTATTTCCTTCTTCAGTCTGCATTTTCTAGGGACGTGCTTGTATGACAACCTCAGAGGTGTGAACTACATGCAGGTACTACATAATCTGAATCATAATCTGGTGCATCGAGAAAAATGACTTACATAGCCTGACTCTGAGTATGTCTATGTTTTCCCACTTAAATATTGACATAACTTTTGGACTAAAGTTGCCATCATTTCATCTTTATATGGTTCGTTAGCAGGCTTGGGGAGTATCTTTTGACATAACACAATGTCACCGTGGGCGGTGGTAGCTCAGTGGTTAAGAAGTTGGGCTACTGATCGGAAGATCGTGAGTTCAAATCCCAGCACCGCCAAACTGCCACTGTTGGGCACTTGAGCAAGGCCCTTAACCCTCAACTGCTCCCTGGGCACCGCAGCAAAAAATGGCTGCCCACTACTCCAGGTGTGTTCATGGTTTGTAGTGTGTGTGTTCACTACTCACAACTCCTAATGTGTGCGCACTAACTTGGATGGGTTAAATGCAGAGGACAAATCCCAAGTATGGGTTACCATACATTGGCCTTCACATGTCACTGTCACAATATAAAAAGCTGCTTGATTATAGTTCTGGTTCTCTCTTGGCAGTCGTGGCTCACATGAGCAACCTCCTGGTACATGCATCAATACATCTTGTGCAAGGTTATTGTGGTAGAAATTAACACAAATTGTTCTCTGAAATGCTTTTGTGATGTAATGTCACCCTGCATCAAGGACAATCATCTTTTATTTATTTATTTATTTATTTCATTAAAACAATTCCAAACATTGAACATGTTTTTAAGCTCTAAAAAAAAAAAAAAAGGTCTAAATAAAAGTATTTTAGATCATATCGCTTTTCTCTTGACTTTATTTAAATATGTGACCTTGAAGTTATCCAGAAGTCGTCAGATTACATTACTTATTTTTTAAGTATTATTTTTTATTACATATTTTTTGTGGTCATTTGTAACTGTAACGGAATACATTTTTAAAGTAACCCTCCCAACCCTGTTTTATTAATTATGCAGCGTCGTCCACTCTGTGCTGCTGACACCGTTGAATGTCACCATTCCAAAAGCCAGTTATTTAACCATCCAAATAAAAACTTCATTTTGAAGCTAATGCGGCTATGCAAGGTCATACGATGGATACCGAACCAGTTCCCTGACCTCAAGGAATTCTTGAATAAAGATATTCATTAGGCAGTCATTTTGAAGCGCTGTATATTATCTGTGCTTTGAAGCCGAAACGTTTGGTCTGACTCACGCTATCATTTAAATGATGTTTGAGAAGCAAGAGGAGAGTTCTGTCTCCGAGGCTCCTTTTTGAGTTCCTAATTGAATGTGTCCTTCAACAATCCTGTCACCTTTATATCAAAGCTTTTAGATTAAAAGACTCATTACTTAGAGCAAAGAATTGAAAGAGAGGCTTTTGAGTGAGTTAAGTGAATCAGTCTGTAAAGCTAAAGTTCTAGCATTTGCCTTAGAGCACCTACATGCTGTACAATAAATAAATAAATAAATAAATAAATGCAATAAAAGTGCCCCACTGAAAGCAAGTGCAAATATTTCCTTGGAATGATGTGTTCGCTGTATTGATTTTAGAGTTAGACGCAGAGGTAAAGAGATACCAAATCAAATTGCTAACTCCCCCTAAAGGTGTATAGACCATTAAGCTATGTAGGCACTGGCGTGTGCACCCTTTTAAATGAAATCCACACAACCTGAAATGGTGAGACTCAAGCTAATTGGCCCTTAAGTTGTCTGGAATGTCTGCGTCTCTGACTGCACAACAATGACCCAACAATCTGCTGTCATCCACGGCGGCACTCGCATCTCGCCATTTGAAGCAAACACTTCATTTCAGATCCTACAGTGTTGTTTTGGAGTTCTTTCATTGCTATGTCTGATGCTAATCGAATGTTGATGTGAAAAAGTCACAGGGATGAAATGAAAGCAAGCTCTTTAATGCTACAAGAAATGACATTTTAGTTGCTCGTGATGGGATGAGTGTTATACCATTGAATCTCAATGTATAGCCTGGTTATTTATAAAAACAACAATACCAAATTAACATCCAACGTTGCGGGATTCAGTTATTCTTTTGATTTAGATGAATGTATGAGGTATTATGGAATAAATCACTTGTAGATGTGCTGTTATGCCAAAATAATCAACAACATGGTGGTGCAATGCAGCCAACCCAAAGTCGATTATCTTCCAAAAAACGGCTTATCCGTAAGTGTTCCATTCCTTTTATAATACAGCAATTTTGCCAACAATTGCAATTTTTATTTATTAAAGAATGTTGTACTCATTATCCATTTATGGTTACATTGAATGTTTTGGAACAACAACATCACTTACGTTATTACAGAAGCTATAAACGGTTGTTTTCTCAGCAGCCTCCCCCCACCCCCCTCTTAAACTCTCTCTAATAGACTTCTGATTGATTTATTTACACTGGAGACTCCTTCCATAAACGTGTCCTTACAGAAGACATCAACATGCAAGTCCCTGTGTAAGGTTTTATGATAGAAACGATTAAGTACGACTGTCCGAGCTGCTGTTATAAAACGTTTCAACACCTTGTGACCAATCAGAATTGAGAATTCAGCACTGCTGTACTACAAACATTTAGGTTATGACGTCCTACATAATTTAAAGATCGTTGTTTTGGTCAGAATGAACCAATTGCGCTGAACAATAAGTTGTTGGTGGTCATGAGAGAGCGCTTCAATTTGAGCACAAAAAATCATTTCAGACCGTTTGCATCACATAGAAATGGTGCATTATTGGATTTGTGTTTAATCCCCTGATAATGCTAGCTTAGTTCCACTTAGTGCCGCTCATTTTTGGTTGTACTCAGCGTCCAATGCTTCTCGTTGAAGCGTCTAACCATAATTTGCCAACATTGATGATTCTAGTTGTGCTGGTACCATTTTTCCATCGCCGCAATGTCTTGGTGAAGCCTTTCATCATGCTCACCACTGCCTGCAGAGACGAAGTCTAAATTCGAATGTATAAAAATGGAATCCTTAGTGTCAAGATGCCCCCCATGGTTTTGTATGCTTGAAGCTTTTTGTCAACCAGCTGGATGTAGGTTGGTGCTCTGTAGTTCCCAAGGAAATTTTCAACAACATTCTTGAATGCAATTTCCTCCTGCCCTACTATGCAGCGAACAATCACGTCACCGATTTAGCTAACGGTCATCTGAGGATGCCTATGTATTTAAGGAGTTGTTCTGTGCTGTTATGTCAATCCCTGATGTTATGATGATCCGACACTCTTTAGAATTTCTATGTCCTACTGTATATAATCTGCCATTTTGAATGAACATTCCTTATTTTTTTTTTTGTTGCTGCATTGTGCTTCAGAGCTCTGGTAGCTCCCACCACCTGAATCCAGGCTTCATTAATTGGCTTCCAGAAGTTCCTACTATGCATGCTGAGGTGGACACCTGTGCTATTTCTTAAGACTCATTATGTTGAGAACTTCACGGGAGTTTGGACACTGTGGTGCTCTGCAGGATAAGACCGGCACTGTTTAGAAATAATGGTCTTACAATGAGCCGTTTCGTACAGTATGTACAATTTTCTGTCCTTCAGAACGAGTCACTTATGTGAATAAGACAATATCAGTCACTGAGTCATTGTTTTCATTCATGTGTTGCTGAAAACCCTTTTCTTGTCTGGAAAGTTTGTCAAAATGTGTTTTCATAACTACTCCTGCCTCCACTAAATCAGTGTGCGTTCTGGTCCTTGGTGCTTCCATTCTTGAACATGATTTCCTTATTTAAGTAGTCTTATTTCAGCTTCTTTCTTTTCTTTCTTTTTTTTTGTAATTTTAAAAACTGTAGTCTAAGTTAGTTTATTACTACAAGAAATTAGTGTAACATATTGTAATCTCAAATATAACTAAATACTCAAAAAGGATATCTGTTCTTGAATGTTACTGTTACTGTAATTCTATGTAGGTCTGATCATTAAGTAAGGAATAAAATAGGGGGCGTGCTGTTACAGGAAAATATCAGTGACTGCTTTGCGTCAACTCACTTCACACCACGAAGAGATAGCTAGCTAGCTAAATAGATAGATTGCAGCTGATTTCCCTTACTGCTCTCACCCTGAAGTTAATTATTTTCCAAAAACAGTTTGTCCTGGACCGTTTTATTCCTCATATAACACAGCAATTTGTCAACGCTAGCCACTTTTTATTCATTAACAAATGAAACATTATACTTTTTATCCATTTGTGGTTGCATTCAGTGTTGTGAAACGTCCACAAGTTAGTTCCTATGCTGTGTATACTGTAGACCTCAGTTAATAAGACAAAAATAAAACGAACAAATTGCTCAAGCTATTTGTTGTACAAAGACGCTGTAGGCACATCAAGTTTTCTGAGTTATACACATACTCCTCTGGGTTCCTTTGAATCTCAAAATGTATATTTGGTGAACTGCACAGAGAAAATAACAATATTTTTCTGCAAGGTCATATAACAAATGACTCTCAGGGTCCTGAGTCATTCATTTCATTCAGTCGTTGTTGCCAGGCTTCGTCTAGTCTGGAATGTTTATCTGTGTGTGTGTGTGTGTGTGTGTGTGTGTGTGTGTGTGTGTGTGTGTGTGTGTGTGTGTGTGTGTGTCTGGATTGTATAAATCATATTTGCCATTAAGTTTGTACAAAACCTACTTTACCTAGTGGTCAGTGAGTCCTTGGAAGTTTTGTTCATGACTGAGATTCCCTCTTTCATTTGATTCAATTAATCTTTTTGTTCAAAATCAAGATTAACTTGTTTAAAGAGTTTCAATTATTCATTATTAAAACATGGGGCAACGACATAAATTGCATATAAGTAAACGAGATGTTCAATCAGGCTGTACTTCAATTTGAGCAAATGAATCAGTGAATGAATCTGAACGAATCTTTCTGCTGAATGATCTCAAATGACTCAGGGGACACTCAAAAGTGTCAAATGTTGAAAGTTTTTAGCTCAATCAAGCTTTCAAGCTTAGTTTTTCAACGTTGTCCACACACACACACACACACACACACACACACACACACACACACACACACACACACACACACACACACGCACACACGCACACAATCCTCTGCTTCTTGTTCCATTTGATTTCAAAATTGATCTGCTGAATTGCACAGAGAAAATGATTCATTTCATCTTTCCCATTCAGGGGAAGAAAACACACCCGGCTGGATCTGTGCAGAAGATGACGGGAGGACAAAGGCTCCACTCTGGTGTCCACTGCTTTCCTGTCGTATGCCTGTCTTCACCTCAAAAGCCCAGGACTGTAAGGTTAGCAACTGCCAATATCTTGAAAGGTCTTGCGTGTGTGTTCATACTTGGTTACACTGCGAGATTAGAAACCATGGTCCATTGGAAACAAAACTTTGTTTCGAACTTTACTTTAAAAAAAAAAAAAAAAATGATTAGCAGAAAGTTGTGCTTTTTGTTTTCAAGACAAATGTCCCTGGTCTTTCCTCTGTGAATTCTGCCATTTATAGCCTGAGGAAATTGAAACTGTGCACCAGCACCACCTTTAAAGGTGCAGTCGGAATGTAGGAACGTCTCGCAAGAACATGGCAGACTTGTGAAACGATAAGTTGACACCGAAATCTCGCCAGAGAAACTGGCTGGAGAGAAAGTGGCAATCGATAACGGCTGTTAAGCCTGGTGAGCCTTTCATAGATCAAAGCCTGAACTTGAGTGAGAGACACATTAAAAGGGTTTTCGTGGTCAGTCAGAAAGGTATAAAATCAATTTGTACTGTCTGTAAGATGATAGCTCGGACTACATTTTCAGCCCTAACGTTGTTACAGGACTCGCCTCTGCGTTGCAGGATGAGGCGCCAGATTACCACTGCCTCCATGGGAGGATGTTATAAAGTGATCATGCAATTACTTTAATGACTGTGGGACACCTGAGCATAAATCAATGCTCCTGCATTAAATTAAGGTTCCGTGCTTCAGCCAATAGCCAGGAAGTTGAGGGCTAAGAGAACTCTCCATCTGCAGGAACTCAAACTCTGTCCAAGAAATCATTATTTTATACCCCTGCCCAAGTTCTGTTCTATATACTGTATGTGTGTGTTTAACAGTGTTTTTCACATTTGTTTTTCTTTTTTTCCCTGTGCTAGGTTCTAGATATTAACTAAGTAGTGTGTATAACAAACTCCAAAGTACTGGTTATTTATTAGTATTTATTAGTGCTCTAGGTATTAGGCAGGTAGATGTGAAATATAAAAAAATAAATAAATAACTTCCTAATTATTTTGGTGTAAAATGGTTTAAACTTTGCTAGATACTTTTGCGCCATAGCACAGCATTGAAATGGTGGACGCTCCATATAAATGGATTAAAAAATATGTGTAATCATTGATAGGGTGAAATATTCTGTGAGGAAGCATTTTTGGAAGGAGTCTCCAGTGCCAGTAACACTTTATAACAGTGAGAGGTAAAGCTAACACGGTAGAGTTCACTAAGGCTATAACTAAATTTGATTGTAATCCATTTTTAAACTACCTGTTTATATAATTATGTAATCATTAATCATCCGCGTTCTTGTTTGGGTTGTTTTTCTGATTTTTACAAGCACTTTCCAAAAGCTTGTGACCTTTTTTTTTTTCCATCACCAGAAACATCACCATGTTTCTAACCAATGAATGAAAGAGTTTTCTGGGTATGTTTCCAGCCCTACATGTCTCTCAGCCATGTTTGTTTTTCTTCCCTTTTTGGGTAATTTAATTATGTGTTCTGTGAGACCAAACGTAGCAGCAAATAAAGCAAAAATAGAAGCGACAGTACCACTTAAACACTCCATATTCAATCAGTTAATTAAATATGCTGCATTTGAGGATTTAACACAATGTACTGAACCTTAATGGCAGGAAAAGAATATCCATTGTTTATTCAGAAGAGGATGAGGTGAGCCACCACCAATTTGCCACTGAAATCCACTCTATTCAAGGACAGATGGTGGCATCTTAACTGTCGGATTGTTGGTTAGCATTCGTGGCTTTGCTGAGAAGGAGTAATAAGGTAAATGTGGATTAATATGAGCCGGCTGCCAGTAGAGACATTTTCTCACAGACAGAAGGTGGGTTTAGAATGAATTATTGGAATTATTGTTCTACCAAGCAAATGACTAGAGGGAAAGGTTTAGTCAGCTCTACCTTTTCCCAATTTCCTTCAACTTCTTTGTTTTTTCATCTCCAACCTCACCCTGCTAGTGGATTGAATTATTCCATGCCAAAACCTCCAAACATCTTTCTTCAATCTTGGCAGCTGTCTGACTTGGCAAAGTGTTCATTAGTGCAAGGAAGGGAAACATCTGCATCGTGGGGATGGTGAATGTTAACGACCAAGATTAAAACAAATGTGGCCAGAGGGGATCAGGGCTTTTACCATTGTAATATGATTGTAGCTTGTCTATTATCATGGGGTCACGTGAGGAAGATGAATACAGCACATAACAATGGTAGACACAACAGATAACAGTTTCCGAGGCTTCTTTATCCTAAACTCAAGTGGTCTACCAGTCAGGATCTACATTTCAATAGCTTTCAACTGTTGCATATGAAATCTTTTCTAATGAGAACATGGTATACCATTGAAGGTGTATGTAGTGGTCGTTAATGTGAAGAGTAATATTAGCAATTGCACTGGTTCATTCCAAGTTCACTCTGAACTCATCTTCTCCATTCCGCCAGCTTTCATCTCAACATCGACAACTGACCATTAAGTCGTCTGGCATTATGTTTTTATTGCCCAGACTTTATTACACAGACTCAGAGCTCGTCTCTTAACATCTGAGAAAACACTTCACCAGAATTTACTTCCGCAACATATTGAGTGCCTCACAGAACTATGAAAACTTCTTTATTCTGTTTAGCTCTTATTTGAAAGTACTTTTATACCTGAGGGATTTCATCATGGTTGCTTTGAAGTGAATGATGACATGAAAAAAAAAAAGGGATTTTGGAAAAATCAGGCATCTTTTTTTTTCAGTGTAGGTCTCATGTGGAGAGATGTTGACTTTGAAGTACAACCCCAATTCCAAAAAAGTTGGGATGCTGTGTAAAATCTAAATAAAAACAGAATGCAATGATTTGCAAATCTCATAAACCCATATGTTATTCACAATAGAACATAGAAAATATATCAAATGTTTAAACTGAGGAAATGTACCATTTCAAGGAAAATGTTTCTGCCTTTTTTTCCCCTTTGCTGTGTTGCGCTTTCTAATTGTAAAGCGACCTTGAGTGTGTAGAAAGGTGCTAAAAAACCTCTTCTTATTATTATTATTAGTATTAAAAGAAGGTAATTTTGAATTTGATGGCCACAACACGTCTCAGAAAAGTTGGGACGGGGGCAACAAAAGGCTGGAAATATAAGTTTTACTAAAAAGAAACAGCTGGAGGAACATTTTGCAACTAATTAGGTTAATTGGCAACAGGTCAGTAACATGATTGGGTATAAAAAGAGTATCTTAGAGAGGCAGAGTCTTTCAGAAGTAAAGATGGACAGAGGTTCACCGATCTGCGAAAAACTGCGTCTACAATTTGTGGAACAATTTCAGAATAATGTTCCTCGATGTAAAATTGTGAAGATATCTCATCATGTACAGTACATAATATCATCAAAAGATTCCAACAATCTCTGTGCGCAAGGGACAAGGGTGAAAATCAATATTGCATGCCCATGATCTTCGGGCCCTCATGTGGCACTGCATTAAAAACAGGCATGATTCTGTAATGGAAATCACTGCATGGGCTCAGAAACACCTCCAGAACTCATTGTCTGTGAACACAGTTCACCGTGCCATCTTCAGTTAATGGTAGCTAACTGAAGAATTCCAATATTTGCCCCACCCTAGATAGCCACCCTAATAAAGTCATTGGGTGTAACCCAAAAGTAGCACCCCATAGTAAAAGGTATGGCTATGCCCATCACAAAGAGGTGTGAATACTGTTACTTTATTTTCCCTTTTTAAAATATATATATTTAGATTCTGTTCTAAATTAGATAATTAGATAATCAGAACTTTGTGACAATGCCAGAACTTTATCTTTGGCTGTCTTTGGTCGCAGTGACACTAAATCAGTTGTCACAGCTGTTACGCATTGTAAGACTACCAGTCTCAACTCATGACCAAAGAATTCTTTGATGATGTGCAATGTTTGTTTGTGACAGCAATATCGGGAGGAAAATCATACAGTGTAAACCCGACTTAAGGCAGCTAACGAACAAGACATCTGCATCCTGATACGTGATTAGTTTGCAGAATCATGTCATTATATTTCCCCGGAATGACCTGCAGTCTGGATTACTCGAAGGTGTGCAATCTTTCTGGTCTTTGTTGATCACTCCTGTGTAAGTTGTCTAGCTTTGTGATTGAGTTCTTTGACCGTGGCCCTCTGGTGCTCCTATTGTCCCATCACTCCTGCTGATGTTGAGTGGCGAGTGAGCTGTGCCATGCCTCCACCAACAGCCCCCAAACTCCTTGACTGACTGCCGACTGCAGATGAGATCGCAGAGTGACACCTCCAGCGATAGCGAACATGCGGGCCGAGTCTATTTATAATGCCAGTTGGAGAGGGACTGATATACGACGCTGATGAGTTGCTGCTAGAGGGGGGAGAAGAAACCCACACATCTTGGTCTGATGCATGGCATGACCTGACATGAAATATAGATCAAACATCGTCTCAGAGAAAGGTGCCCTTCTCGTTTCATGCCAGCCCTCTATTGATTTAGGCTTTTCTTGTTTTCTGGTTGTTGTTTTTTTTTGGAGTCATCATAATGAAACCTTCCTTTCATTCAGACCACGTAGAGATGACTCCTTGCTTCCTTTCTTTTAACTCCCGATTTTGTTGTTTTCTCAGCTCTGTGACGAGCAGATGCCGCAGAATGGATTAAAAACTCTTCCTTGCACATCTCTTCTCATGTGTTGCGACTCTGCCTCTCTTCTTCTGCAGCACTATATCCCTCTGGCAAACACAAACATGTGAACAGCAGGGGTGCTGAAAAAGTGCCTGCACATGTTTAAGAAGCATCAACAAGACCTGCAGTCATATATCTGCATGCCTTCATCAGCAGGCTTTGGGTTATTAATTACTGATGCCACAGCCTCCCACCTGCCTGGTATGCCCTGCTTCTCCTCCCTGCCTTGTTATGGATTTGTGTAATTAATGAAGAAGGCCATCGATTTTTTTGGTGTTTTTGTTTCCTGAAGAAGACTCCTTCCATCCACCACTAATCTGCCAGTTGTTTATTCATACCATGCTATTGTTGCCGAGTGTCAAGGCTGAGTCGGACTGATTTTCCGCTGTGTCACCAGGATCAGTAAAGGCCAAAGAAGCGTGCCCTCACCATGCACACTACGTCAGAGATGGAAGGAAGTGTCAATCTGATTCTGTTCTTCACTGTTAGATCACAGCAGGCCTGTCGCCGGGACTGTCACGGCTCAGACCAATGAAAGCACTGTGGTCAGCGAAAGCTCACAAGGATCTCATCACAGCCTGGTGAAAAAGTACTGAATGTTCCTATTACATTTCAGTCACTTTCGCATTAAACAGCCAATACTTGGCCCATGCTACAAGATATTCAGGCCAATTTTAGAACTGATTTGCCCTTCCTGATGCTGGTGTCCCAAATTCAGGCTGATGTTAACCAATCATTGTCAGCATGCTTCTGTCAGCATATTTCTATGCTAAAACACTCACCCCTGTTACTCCTTTAAGAGCAAAATGCAGCCATTGTCAGTAAAGTAACCTTGTTTTCTGAATGCAGTGTACTATAACTCTGGAATCTCCAATTTGAAAAAAGACTCTTGACTTGCCCTGCATGATCTGCAAACCCCAGAGATGCCTTTACCCATTTAAAAAAGAAAAGAAAAAGAAAAGTCATGTCTGGATAGGAAAATGTGCAAGATCTCAGCTTGAGATTCTGATCTGTCAGTTTAATCTGAATGTGTGCGGTGGAATAACACTCAATGAACCTCAAACGCTCAGAAGAACAGCTGACTTTCCTCCACTGTGCAATACAGCACTACAACTTGGTGACAGTTTTTTTTATTAGGACTCTCGCCTGAGGATTGCAACCAGGATTTGCTACATTAATCAGCGTGCATAGCCAGCAGCGGCACATACTCTTGACGCATCAGTGTGTTCTGGGAGAGAATGCCTCGGTAATGATCCTGGGTGTTGCACTACTTTTTTTTCTTCTTTTTTTTTTTTTTTCTGCTGGGTACTCGCCTGCAGTCATCAGAGCTAGACAAACATGTAATGATCTCTCAGGTGAACTTTACTCCCGA
This sequence comes from Cranoglanis bouderius, assembly GCA_023630585.1. Classification (NCBI taxonomy): domain Eukaryota; kingdom Metazoa; phylum Chordata; class Actinopteri; order Siluriformes; family Cranoglanididae; genus Cranoglanis; species Cranoglanis bouderius. The sequence goes on from CM042572.1 coordinate 4,257,097, forward strand.
CGAGCTATTAAAGGGTTGTCACAAGTGGGAAAAGGGTTGAAGGGGCATTGAGTAGAATTTTCTTTTTTAACAGCTTGAAAGAAATTATGTACCTAGAAAAAGGCATGCTAGTAATAGGTTACATTATGTAATGTTATAACACTGTATTTTTGGGGGGCATCTGATTAACCAGATACTTTCCTTTTTGTCCTGGGCTTGACGAATAGGCACATCCATCTCTCCATGCACTTTTAACCAGTAGAGGGCAGTGGGACTCTGGTCTATAGGTAATGGAGGTAGCACTGCACCAATGCCGAAGCACGAGGTCATCTGCATAGGGGCTGATCTGTTGCTTTGACAGTTACGTGCTAATTACTGGACCTCATCCCTGCTCTAAAAGTGCCTTGAGCATGGCATAAAGTGTCCTGCCCTCCATTCCCCCACTCACTATCACCTCATTCTTATTGAGAGAGCAGGCAGCCAGTAATATAACCTTGACGAGAACAGCACAGCGCAAGCGAAATGTGCTAATTTAAACGTCAACACTCCGTTTGACTTACCCTTAACAGCGTGAGGGTACTTTATGAGAACAGTGCTTCACCGCACCCTGCTAACGCCTCGTCTTTTGTTTACCACACTCCTGCGAATTGCCTCGCTTCATCCCCTCCTCCTGCTCCTCGATGCTAATTACACTGTCAGTCCTCTCCACCTGATTACACCACATGGACCACTGGATAATGTCAAAAAATTAAATGCCTCAGTGAAAATCAATTGTCTTGTAGAGCAGGGCACTCAGTTTGCGACTGGGTGAGGTAAATATGCCCTCTGGTGAAAACTGCGGCAACTTGAAGCGTCCCATCTTCCACGAAAAACGTTTCACTTGTTTTGCACCATCACCAAAGGCTGATAAGGTAGATGCTCTGGAACAAAACAGCAGAGGATTAGGTGATATAAACCCCATTCCATTCCTTATCAGGGCTTGATTAGTAGTGGTGCTTTGTAATTGAGATTACTGTGAGCTGAATATTAAATTGCTTTTCTTTGGGCACTGCTAGGAAGGGCGAGCATCCTTGATTTGGGCTGGCTGCTTGGCAACACTTCCTGCTTCACCACAGGGGCCTGAGGACCTTTTATTCTCTTCTTTCAGTCATCAGATCAAGAAGATTAACCACACGTCCTTCTCTTAGCCTTCACATCTGTTGTTTTCTGCCAAACGCGACCTCCACAATGGCATCTCCCAGTCAGGTTCTGGAGGCTAGAAGACATTCTCACACTTTAGCATTTCCTGGTTTCATGCTTGGCATGATATAAAAGAATGGTGTGAAGCAGAGGGACTCCTGGCTCCCAGTCCTCTCTTTATCCCCATTATATATAAAACTCCAATTTGGCATTGTTGTGTTGTGTCAGAAAATTGGTGCCAGGAGGGATGATGAAACACGCAGAGTCTCTCATTGAATTAACTGGACGCATCATAATCAGATGCACCAGACATGAGCAGAAAAAAAAAAATCAGTCCACACATGAATATGAATGTGGCTTTGTGATATGCTGGCAATGTCAGACGCTGCTCAGAGAACTAATATGCTGAAGCGCTTGCTGAATTTCTGCCGCCTACTTATGATATAATGTCTGCGATAATAGCCAAGGCCTGTTAAAGAACACGTCTACCTTGAAACACATGAAATACGTTTATATCGAAATATTTGTGATGTGTTTAGCGATTCTGGTGCTGATTTGTTGGTTGGTGTTGTATTTTTGCTATTCTCGTCAGAAGTTAGAGGACATGGGGGGGGGGGGGGTGGCATTCCTTTTGGTTTCACTGTTGGCTCGTGAAACAGCAAAGTGCAAAAGTCCTCTGCCCTGAAGACTTTCATGTGGGGTGAAACTTACCGTTACAAAGTGCTTACATTGGAGACTCCTTCCTTCAACAGTGCTTTTCTGACTCTTCAGAACAGTTCAATAAAGGAATAAGGTTATGAAGCCTAATAATGTCAATCAATCTATGACAGCTAACACCAGTGATTTTGGTAGTTCCACCAAAATCTGCATATTTCAACCTGGATCCGCTTGTCCATTCGAGTAAGATAGTATATGACAACAAATAGCAGGCAGGTGCATGGTATTCTGTTTGACAGGCCGCTGTGAAGCTTTCAGACTCCTCGGTGGTGTTTATGAAGGAGGAACTGCGGCTGTCTGTATTAATTCAGTTGAAGTGGAACCACAGTGTTTCTGATGCTGCCTGCCAACACACTGTCACTAGTTTGTATTCCTCCCCTCTACACACTTGTATCGAATTCCTATAGGCTAAAGGAGCGCTAATCGCAGAGTGCATGCAGCAGAATGCTAAAACACACCCACGTGTGGCTTTAATGTAAAGTTTCTCCCTGTCAACTCCTGCTTCACATTTTCTGCTTTCAAAATACTTGAAGAGTAAGACACGAGGCAGCTCTAGTCTGGCCATGTGTGAGGCAAAAAGAGTATCTACAGTGGCCTGTAAGTAAGTAAAACAAATCAGAAAACGCCAGAAAACATGACAGCTAATTCAGAAACACAGCGACATTCATTCAAGGTGAAGTTCTTATTGAACATCAGATGCTCGTTGCTGATTGGACATGGCAGGTGACTATTACAACGAAAAAGAATTGCACCTTTTCAGTCTGTTATCTTGTTAGCTTAGTGCTATTAAATTTATATGAAGTTGAGTTCTTGATTTGGTGAGGTGTTTTTAGTTTTGCTTTTTTTTTAATTTGCTGTTTTGGATTTAGTTTTGATGTGTTTTTGGTTTTGATATACAGTTTTTAATCTTACTTTTATGTTTCTGGGTTTGCTGCTTTCGATTTGGAGTTGTGTTTTTAGTTTTGCTGTTGTGTTTATAGGTTTGCTGTTGTGTTTATAAGTTTGCTGTTGTGTTTATAGGTTTGCTGTTGTGTTTTTAGTTTCGCTGTTGTGTTTATAGGTTTGCTGTTGTGTTTATAGGTTTGCTGTTGTGTTTATAAGTTTGCTGTTGTGTTTATAGGTTTGCTGTTGTGTTTTTAGTTTCGCTGTTGTGTTTATAGGTTTGCTGTTGTGTTTATAAGTTTGCTGTTGTGTTTATAGGTTTGCTGTTGTGTTTTTAGTTTCGCTGTTGTGTTTATAGGTTTGCTGTTGTGTTTTATAGGTTTGCTGTTGTGTTTATAGGTTTGCTGTTGTGTTTATAAGTTTGCTGTTGTGTTTTTAGTTTTGCTGTTGTGTTTATAGGTTTGCTGTTGTGTTTTTAGTTTTGCTGTTGTGTTTATAGGTTTGCTGTTGTGTTTATAGGTTTGCTGTTGTGTTTATAGGTTTGCTGTTGTGTTTTTAGTTTTGCTGTTGTGTTTATAGGTTTGCTGTTGTGTTTTTAGTTTTGCTGTTGTGTTTATAGGTTTGCTGTTGTGTTTATAGGTTTGCTGTTGTGTTTATAGGTTTGCTGTTGTGTTTATAGGTTTGCTGTTGTGTTTTTAGTTTTGCTGTTGTGTTTATAGGTTTGCTGTTGTGTTTTTAGTTTTGCTGTTGTGTTTATAGGTTTGCTGTTGTGTTTTTAGTTTTGCTGTTGTGTTTATAGGTTTGCTGTTGTGTTTATAGGTTTGCTGTTGTGTTTATAGGTTTGCTGTTGTGTTTTTAGTTTTGCTGTTGTGTTTTCGATTTGGAGTTGTGTTTTTAGTTTTGGGTTTTGGGTTTTGCTGTTGTGTTTTTGATTTGTTGTTGTGTTTATAGGTCTGCTACTGTGTTTATAGGTTTGCTGTTGTGTTTATAGTTTTGCTGTTGTGTTTTTAGTTTTGCTGTTGTGTTTATAGGTCTGCTACTGTGTTTATAGGTTTGCTGTTGTGTTTTTAGTTTTGCTGTTGTGCTTTTAGTTTCGCTGTTGTGTTTATAGGTTTGCTGTTGTGTTTTTAGTTTTGCTGTTGTGTTTATAGGTTTGCTGTTGTGTTTATAGGTTTGCTGTTGTGTTTATAGGTTTGCTGTTGTGTTTTTAGTTTTGCTGTTGTGTTTATAGGTTTTCTGTTGTGTTTATAGGTTTGCTGTTGTGTTTTTGATTTGTTGTTGTGTTTATAGGTCTGCTACTGTGTTTATAGGTTTGCTGTTGTGTTTTTAGTTTTGCTGTTGTGTTTTTAGTTTCGCTGTTGTGTTTTCGATTTGGAGTTGTGTTTTTAGTTTTGGGTTTTGGGTTTTGCTGTTGTGTTTTTGATTTGTTGTTGTGTTTATAGGTCTGCTGTTGTGTTTATAGGTTTGCTGTTGTGTTTTTAGTTTTGCTGTTGTGTTTTTAGTTTCGCTGTTGTGTTTATAGGTTTGCTGTTGTGTTTTTAGTTTTGCTGTTGTGTTTATAGGTTTGCTGTTGTGTTTATAGGTTTGCTGTTGTGTTTATAGGTTTGCTGTTGTGTTTATAGGTTTGCTGTTGTGTTTTTAGTTTTGCTGTTGTGTTTATAGGTTTGCTGTTGTGTTTATAGGTTTGCTGTTGTGTTTTTGATTTGTTGTTGTGTTTATAGGTCTGCTACTGTGTTTATAGGTTTGCTGTTGTGTTTTTAGTTTTGCTGTTGTGTTTTTAGTTTCGCTGTTGTGTTTATAGGTTTGCTGTTGTGTTTATAGGTTTGCTGTTGTGTTTATAGGTTTGCTGTTGTGTTTTTAGTTTCGCTGTTGTGTTTATAGGTTTGCTGTTGTGTTTTTAGTTTTGCTGTTGTGTTTATAGGTTTGCTGTTGTGTTTATAGGTTTGCTGTTGTGTTTTTAGTTTTGCTGTTGTGTTTATAGTTTTGCTGTTGTGTTTATAGGTTTGCTGTTGTGTTTTTAGTTTTGCTGTTGTGTTTATAGGTTTGCTGTTGTGTTTATAGTTTTGCTGTTGTGTTTATAGGTTTGCTGTTGTGTTTATAGTTTTGCTGTTGTGTTTTTAGTTTTGCTGTTGTGTTTATAGGTTTGCTGTTGTGTTTATAGGTTTGCTGTTGTGTTTATAGGTTTGCTGTTGTGTTTATAGGTTTGCTGTTGTGTTTTTAGTTTTGCTGTTGTGTTTATAGGTTTGCTGTTGTGTTTATAGTTTTGCTGTTGTGTTTATAGGTTTGCTGTTGTGTTTATAGGTTTGCTGTTGTGTTTTTAGTTTTGCTGTTGTGTTTATAGGTTTGCTGTTGTGTTTATAGTTTTGCTGTTGTGTTTATAGGTTTGCTGTTGTGTTTATAGGTTTGCTGTTGTGTTTTTAGTTTTGCTGTTGTGTTTTCGATTTGGACTTGTGTTATTAGTTTTGTTGTGTTTTGGGCTTTGCTGTTTTTTTTTTTTTTTTTTTTTTTGCTGTTGTGTGTCTGGTTTTGCTGTTTTGTTTCTGGGTTTGCTGTTGTGTTTTTTTTGTGTGTGTGTTTTGCTCGTGTGCGCTTGGCGTTATTGTGTTTTTGATTTCGCTGTTGTGTTTTGAATTTTGATATTGTATTTTAACGGATTGGAGGGCCACCATCAGTTTCCCTGTCCGGCTGTGAGTAGCTTGGCCTGAGTGCTATACCTTGATTTCCTTTGAATTGTGAGTCTCCTCTTTGATATCCTTGCTTCCTTTAGCCTGTGGCTAGTGACGAGGGAGAGCGTGGGGGTGGACATCAGAACCAGGCAATTATCACTTAATAACTAACACAAACGCTGTTAGTTTGTTCTGGTGTGTGGGAGATGCCTGTGATTTTTATTTATTTATTTTTTTTAAATGAAGATTTGAGTGTCCATACGAGTGCACAGTGAAGCTTTCGCCTTTGTGACTCAGACTGTTTTTTTCTTTATTCCATGAGTTTGCAGCGCTTCATGTTAAACCAAACTGTGTGGGTTTACAACCTACCCAGAGCTTATTAAAGGCTAATGGTGTGGTGTCCCAGCTTACCAACATGTTCACAATGCATCACAGGATTGTACTCCCAGAGGATTATGAGATTTGATATTAATGTCGTTGCTCATCAGACAGCAGCTTTTAATATTGCATTCAATCTGTAACTTGGTATATACCAGGTCTCACCTTTGCTTCAGTGGATAATAACCTGGATACTGTAGATTTGTACCTCATCATTTTCTCACACTTTGCATTTCACTGAAATGAAAGATGGGTTGTAGCTATTGTGTTATGTGTTTTGTAGTAACATGGCAGTTGGTATGAATTTACTCCAAAATACTGCTTAATTATTTAAGTAAGTAAGATTTCAACTGGTTCTAGCTAGTAACCTGAAAAAAATACAAACATTAATAATAAATACCAATGCTAAATACTAAAAATACTATAATTAAAAACTCTTAATGAAATAATTATTTGAGTAGTTTCCACAGCTAAGAGCCACCAGTCTAAGTATTCTTCCTAAAAAGACATAATACATTCTTTTTAACTAGTTAAGCATTTTACAAAATCTTTAAAATGACTTATACTGTAACTGTTGGTCTCTCTCTCTCTCTCTCTCTCTCTCTCTCTCTCTCTCTCTATATATATATATATATATATATATATATATATATATATATATATATATATATATATATATATATATATATATATATATATATATATGTAAGTCTGAGACTGCATCGAAAATCTGTGGTCTGGGATTTAAAATTTTGTTTTAAAAATTGGAAATAAACAGAAGGCTTTATAATTCTGAAACAAATAAAGTAAATGTTCAATATCTTGTATATTTAATATTCAAGATTCTGCACTATTTCTAGGCCTCTATTTAAATGTTAGCAAATGTGTGATATTGACCATGTTAACTGTGTGGTACAAAAGGTCAGATTTACCTCATGCCTAATCTCTTCTTTTGAAGCACATGTTTAGATGAGACTCTGATGGATTTGATCTAAAAACGGATCATAAGGTTTTGAACAAACTTGGAGTCCATGCCAGCTCGAGTGCACACTGTAATTAAAGCAACGAAAAAAAAAAAGAAAAAGGGGGACGTACCAAATACTAAGAAACTCTGAAATTCATGTAATTATTTCTAAGATTCTACTTTTCATTCAGGCTGTTGTCAGTAATAAAACTTGTAATGAAATTTGTTGTATTAAATTAGAAATTTATGGAAAATAGAAGCATTTCCAGTCGTGCTCCCAGACTTTTGGACCCCATTGTATATCTATCTATCTACACACACACAGAATGTACTGTATAACTATATATCATCTTCACATACAGATCAGACATAGACTTTCTGATTTCATTTTCATTTTCTTCTTAACCATGCAGTATTAAAGTGAAATGTAGTATGAGTGTGCTGTGCAGTGTATTCAGGTTAATGTGTCCTGGTACTTACCTTACCACCTTCTGACCTAAAATAATGTCCCGGTTTTCTGCAGTTTGCACCTAGTGAATACCTAGAACTTAGGGGAGGTACTTGATGAATATACTTGAATGCAGAATGTCTTTTTTTAAATTAATTAATTATTATATTTTTTTTTAGTAAAGTAAATTCGGCCTCAATTGGACATTATATGAATAGTAATGTAGCATATTCATAGACAGTGGTTTAAGGGTTAAAGAGTGCACTGAGAATACTTGTGAAACAGAATAAAAATACTTCATCCTTCTTCTTCAGCGCATTAATCACAAGGCAGATGCCTGCTTGTTGATCATCGCATTTAATATGCGACAAATTTAACCACAGCTGAACTAAGAAATTAACGTTTCACAGAAGCTGCAGGAGTGAAATCTATCCGAAGGTGCAAACACTCCGTCTGTGTCGGATCCTGATGATGTTAATTGGTTATCGTTAATTCATTCTCCCACATCAAACATGGAAAGCGTGGCAACGTAATAACTGAGTCATTTGTAACCTGCTACACATTTTTCTGATCATCTGACAGCTTGACGATTAAAACTGCAATCTTGCTGCACACAAGGTCACCTCATTAACATTTTGCGTGGTCCAACATCTGTGTGATTTTTACCTTTAACCACTTGCCAAATTAATTCTCTTGCATCTCTAACTGTCCTGATGTGGATCTGCTAATAATATTCCGTACACGTGCATCATTAGATAGTCCTAGTTCTTAGCAGAGTGTGTTTCGTTACTCGGGCGGTGTGTGGACATCATAATCGCCACCAAGATCCAACATATGGGCTGCTTTCCCTTGGAGGAATGGGTGGGTCATGTCCCATGTAGGGCACCAGGTCATGGGTACCACCAGCTGTGAACTTGGCCTCTAGCAGCATTGACAAATCTCTCTTTAATTAGCTCTCACCTGCTTTATCAGCTGCACTGCAAACCCTGCATCAAATCTTGCTTTCATTTATTCAGCTACTTGCCATTTCTTCTTCTTCTTCTTCTTCTTCTTCTTCTTCTTCTTCGCTACTTCTTCATTGAGGTTCCTGGAGCTGAAAGAGCAGCAGATGGGTTTTGAGAGGAAGTCTAGAAGGATGTGTGCCCTGCGAAATTGACTGGGTGGAATGGGGCATCGCGTTGATATGTAAATCACTTTCTCACTGCTGATGGATGCACTATGCCAAGAGACTCTGACTGTGCACACTTCAGTATTCAGACCTAAGACGTAACTACAGACTTAAGAGCTATTCAGACAGCTCATTTGGTGGCATCGTGAGTAAAATAGAGGTCTGTCTCACTTATGTGTCTTTTTTTTTTCAGGCTGTAAATGCACTCAGAAACTTTTGAATGAATTTGAGGCCAATTTTTATTTATTTATTTATTTATTATTTATTTATTTTTTAACCACAGAGGATATTGGGGAGAGCATCTTAAAGTAACAGCATCTTAAAGTGAAATCATGAAATCAAAACTGAACGAATATGTTACCGTTAAGGTAATCTATAAGATAGTGAGCTACAAAACAATGACAAAATTTGCATTTAGAAGATATATGAATTCAAAATTTACACACTCTCTCTACCATTAATACCGATCAACAACTTGGGATGACATCATTCAGCACTTCAGCTTCTCATCAGATCTTCTCGTCAGATCTGAAATGTCCCGCCCCCAACATTATAAAAATCACCTTGCCGAAGTTGCCGTTGTTGAGCGAGAGAAATCATATCAGCAAGCACGGGGCGTAAATGTGCCTCTGGCTGTTCGGATGCATGCGATTTATTCGGTTTTTCAACTGTAAGTTGGTTAAGAAGGAAATGGCTTGATTTCATTCACTTTGAAGAAGGAGGTATTTGTGCCAGCTCACGGCTTTTTCTCAGCCATTTTTCCGATGATTCCTTCACCAATATTGGGATGTTTGGCGTGGGGGTTTGCAAGATACTTTCAATTGGCAGAGACGGCTGTTCCCACCCTTTACACTGTAGGGACATCGCCTCCACAAGTGAATCCAACGCATCAATAATGTTCGGGCTCGCGTCCATGTTACTAACTGTCAAGTACGCCTTAGCCTGGGCTGTGAGGTAAACAAAATGCTATTGGCATATATTAAAAAAAAAGAAAAAAAAAGGAGCTATTCAATATGTCCCAGCCTGACTTCCTGTTTCAGTGGAAATTACTTCAAAACATCAAATAGCACTGCATGTTTTAAGGCACTTCACAGGGACTTTAACCTTAATCAGAGACACTGCTTGTCACAAAGACAATTTCTTTAAATTTATAAAATGACGAATAACCCTTACTTAAAGTGAGCTATAAGCATAGCATCTTATTAACACTGATATTATTGACAGTATTTTATAAATTTGACTCAAGATAACAAATTAAAAGTGTAATAATGTATAGCTTATATCCTGTACACACATTACAATTTCACAATCTTCTGGCTTTGTAACTGCTGGTGCAAAAATATATTAATATAATATAAATCTAAATGTATATTTGCAGCAAATTTAATCTGACAGCAAACACAATGGATAATGTGATTGTTACAACTAGAAATATCCGTGCACCAATAAATACTATACTGCTAATATACTAGACTATTAAATGTGTATTTTCCCATCTTCTCATTTATAGATACTATTAAAAAAAAAACTTTTTATTTTTAAATTGTCTCTCGATTTTATGCTACATCATATTACATTTGAAAGTCCACAGTTCAGTCCACAGTTGCTATTCCTGTTTTTTTTGGGATTAAAGCCAATACTTATGTTCAAAGTTGGTGGTCTAGACAGTCTCAGAGGTGTGAACTACGCAGGTAATTTGCATAGCCTGAATGGTGAACCCACAAAATCTATATAAGCAGGTCCTTAACCTAACTCTGAATATGCATAACTTTCAGTGAATATTGCCATCATTTTGGACTCAATGAAGTCCTAAAAAGAGAAATCTGTAATCCATGTGTGTATACATAATAGAATCTTTGTTGTCATTTCATTTCTGCATGCATTGTAGGAACAGTCTCAATTCATTGTTACGTTCTAATAAGCCGAAAAATAATTTTTGCTTATGTGGTAACCCTACATGTGTTAGGTACAGCCGGTGCAGGCTGAAGAGTCAGGGGAGAGTAGTCAGGATGCATGCGCTGGGGAGACGTCAGATAACGCAGCAAAGTTTATTTACAAAAACAAAAAGGAGCAGTAATCCACAAATACAAAGACATCGAGAAAAAAGCAGTAATCCAAAGACAGGGAAAATCACTAGAAACTAGGAAGTGGTCTGGGAACCACAAACTCTGAACTATGGACATTGGAACAAAGACTACGGATCAATGCGCTACGGAATTTGAACTAAACCACGCTAAACTATTACAGAGCTACGCTAAACTAGGAACTACGGACATAGGAACAAAAGACTACGGATCAAAACACTACTGAATCTAAACTGAACTAATACACGGCGAGGAAGCGGAAACAGCGCGGGGTATTTAAACACACGGAAATCATACACGAAATCAGAGACACCTGGAAATCCTCATTACATCAAATGAACTAGAACCAATGAGAAAGCAAGGAGGCGGGGACAGAGACATGACGTGAACACAATAACACAAGCACATGGCCAGGGTAAACAAAACGAGAGTCCTTCTGACAGGAGGCGGAATGCGCTCCTTGGAATGCGGAAGTAGGCTACCCTTTATTTTGCAGCGTAGCGAGAGCGGGAGAAAGAGAGAACCTAACAACATGTGTGTATGTAGGGTTTATGTTAATATTTTCAAGGCTTATGTTGATTTGCATAAACACCAATCTGTATTTCTCAACTTCAGGTAGAAATGCACCAAATTTCATGAAACACGATCTGATCATATAGATTAACGTTATTTTTGCCCATCCTGCATGCCTACGAATAGTCCAATATCATTAGTTGTTTACACTGTTGGCAAAAGTTATTGCATTTTAATGGATGATTATGGGAAAACAAGAATTGTGTATCATTGTGCTGATCTACATCGAATCCTAATATATCGGATACTAACAAACTAACAATGTCAGGAAGGCCACCTTTGATTTCATGTTGTCTTGAAGACCTTCAACTCTTGGGTTATAATTCCATTATTTACAGGGAAGCACTCTATTCTGTAACTTTGATGAATTATTCAGTAACTACTGTGAAATTGTGAGAGTGAGAAATGTATATCTGAAGCTGCCAACGGCTCCTAGAGGGTTGAGGTCAGAGGTCATCAACTGGTGGACCGCAGTCCAGATGTAGACCCAGCAAATTATTTTCAAGTTCTTGAAAAAATACTGTAGCAGAGATGATAAAATGAAAAAAAAAGAAAAAAAACCCCCCTGGTAGTTCAGTGAGTCTAGTTTTCTAAACATGTATGCTAGCTAAATAAGTTGTCCGCATATAATTATCAAATGTCACATGTTTCAAGGGAAGTAGATCCCTTGTATTGACAGATGGCAGACAGAAGTAAACCAGATCATGCAGCAATTCCGCATGGAGAAGTAAAAAAAAACACGCTCACTATAGCCGAGATAGATTGAGAGCTGCTATATTACTTGTACATCTGGACAGCAGTCAGGCGAGATGCCCTTTGAGGATCCTAGAATACATTTGTTACTTCAGGAAATCATATAGTCCATTTCTGGGGCCTCCAGATTGAGTAGACAGCCAGATAGAACAACTTGCTATTCACTGGAGACTGGTCAAAGACAAAGCAATCTCCACCTGCAAAGATTGCCTGCATCTCACACAGCTAGACTCTCGAATGACTCGTCCACCGTGCACTGCTAGTGTGTACTCTCGTCATGACTGATGTTTGATTACCAATTAAACATATCTGTCCTAGATGGCGAAGGAGAAGATGGAATAAAAATGAGGCCCGGCAGCAGGACAGAATGTGCTGGATGAGTGTGAGTCAACGAGGTGATTCAATATTTAAGTGTGGGGGGGGAAGAGAGGAGTGCTCATGTTGGACAGATGGCCTCAGGCAGTCATCTGACTCACTTTATTTTTGGCGTGTTTGTATTTGCACGTACATTCTGCTGTTGGGGGCGGGGTGGGGGGTTGGCATTGCTGAAGGCGTGATTGATGTCATAAATGACTAGTGATTGATGTTCACTTTCCTCTGCAGCAACATTAAATGGCATTAAAGCTGCACAGATACTGACACACACCGACACCCCCCCCCCCACACACACCCCACCCCACACGCACACGAACACAACTCTCTACGACACAATTACGCATACCTTCTGCTCTGCCGCTTCGCTCAGCATTCATTTTCTCATGAAATATTACGATGGAGATGCTGTTTGCGGTCTGTGAACATCGTAAAATTCCATCAACTGTACGGTCCGGGACTGGTATAGAGTTTTTGCTAATTATGCAGCAATCCATAACCACATTGGAAATCCATATCCTTATGTAACCATAAGTTTAATGTCATGTGCCTTTTAATATTTATCCCTGCTATTTGTAAGTAGGTATTAACACCTGATAATTATGTAGAAATAAGCAACAGGAGGTATATGATGCCTGTCTATGAGGACTGCATTTTTTTTTTTTTTTTTTTTGCTGCAATGCACAAGAAAGTCACTGTACCAGATTATATTAACATTAGTAACAAACAGTCACAAAAATTTGCAAATAACAATTCCAGTGCAAACAAACACAAATACACACAGTCAGCACACACACAAATACCATCGTATTTCGTTCATTCAGTCAGTCAGTCAGTCAGTCAGTCAGTCAGTCAGTCAGTCAGTCTATTTGAGCTGACAGAAAGGCTACAATAACTTAAATAACCACTCTTTATAACTGCGGAGAGCAGAAAAGCATATCATGTCAGCCAAGAACAAGAATCTGAAGCTACAGAGGGCACAGACTCACTCAAACTGTGGACAGCTGAAGATTGCAAAAAGACCAGGTGTGTTTTTTTTCTTCAACTGTCCAGTTTCTGTGAATCTGTGCCCATTGCCCAATTAAAAAAAAAAGTAAGTAAATAATTAAATTCAAAATCACATTAAAAACAACTGTTAACATTCTCCAGTTTAGTAAAATACAAATCTACAGTGTATGTTCTTGCTTCTTGGTTTTCCAGACGTCGCTGTATTTCTGTTTTATGTTCATAGGGTTGAAAAATATTTTTGGCTTACAGCCAATATCACTCCGTCCCTGCAACAGTCCCAGATTCTGTCAGATTCTGAATCCTTCCAGATTCTCACAGTACTTTTGTTTCCCTTCAGCTGTTTTCAAGTTGTATAAATCACCCTGTATAAGAGTATATACCAAATGTAAATGTTTTGCAAGGCAAAACTTTGTTAATATCACTTTTGTGAATGAAACTGTAGTGCAAATAGCAGCTGATGTCATCATACACGTTGTGTTAAAATGTGTGCTGGCTTTGTAAATATCACAACAAAGTACACTATGTAAGAACAAAAACATGACATGGTATGCTGTTATTGGAAAATAATCAATGACAGGATGGTGGGATGTGTTCCGATGCAAGGCGGAGATACTAATACCGCGGTGAAGTTGATTCTTTTCCAATAACAACACACCCTGAATTCTTTTACCAGAGCTATTTAATTAGTGCAGCGACTATGAATGCTTTTTTTATTCATTAAAGGAAAATACATCACACTTTTTAGTTATCTTGACTGTAATATATATATGCTTGGTATTTGTTTCAATAATTGTCAATTTTCTATATTTATATTTTGCATCAGTATATTTAAGTTATTTATTAAAGCTAAATTTGCATGATGCTCTTTTCTCAATGCTGCCACTTTGCCCATTTGGCTTTGAGCAGCAAGGATCTGAAACCATATCAGCAGCAGTCACAACAGTCACAACACTCCGACTCCCACTGACTCACTTTTTCAAAGTACATAAACAATGTTTAGACCTTAGTGTTCCAACAATACGGACACTTTTTGCAGCAGGAAAGCGCCTTGGCCTACCTTTCATTTCCCGTTTTATTAGCACTCTGTGTTTAGCTGCTGTGAAAAGCTCTCAGGTCTACCATTAGCCACTACCTTCGCCAAATGAAAATGCCTCCAGGAGTTCTGGAAAAAAAAACAAACTATTTTTTATTCATGTTCAAACAATTGGACTACACATGCTAAACATGTAGTGGACTGGAGCTCGTTCTTTACCTCAGGCTTTGGTGGAAAAGGCAGGGTTTGCTATACCAAAGGGAATGGCTTTAATCAAAAGGGAAATTATTATTTATAGCACAACTTGAAGCCTCAGAGAGATGGGCACCATATCAGAAAAAAAACAAAAAAACATCAATACCGCCAATGTTTTATGATTTGTTGGATCAAATGCATTTTCCAGTTGGATTTGTAGGCGTTTTATTCAGTGGAGCAATCGCTAGCTGGACCAAAAATGAAATTTACACACTTTTCCACCTTAATTCAACTCACGAACAAGTCTAGTTCCTCAAAATTTAAGGAAATGTTTAGAAAGCTAAATGAAACATGCATAAGTCCTTCCTGAGAACAGACATAAACCTGCATAGATACTTAAAAAGGTGTGTTACAACAGACAAATTCTGATCTCAAGCAAACATAACTCCTAAGTCAACCTAAGTCAGGTGACATAGCTTCTTCTTGACATAAGTTTGTGTTACGGTTGTCGTACGTACGTAAGAATTATAACTGACTTAGTAGCTCGGTGTATTTACGATGATATTGATGTGAAATGTCAAATATCACAACCAAACTTCTCTAAGACTCATAGAAAATATACATAACTAATACTAACATGTTATTACAATGACATGGGTGTTAGTGTCAAAACCACTATGTCACAGTGTTTGGCTAATGCAAGACTTTTAAGAAGACTTTTGG
Organism: Cranoglanis bouderius; assembly: GCA_023630585.1. Classification (NCBI taxonomy): domain Eukaryota; kingdom Metazoa; phylum Chordata; class Actinopteri; order Siluriformes; family Cranoglanididae; genus Cranoglanis; species Cranoglanis bouderius. The sequence continues at coordinate 4,272,219 of CM042572.1, forward strand.
AAATGCCACCATTGTTCCATTTCCCTGTAAACCCTCACTTGGTGAGCTATGCCACTTGATGAAGTTGTTATTACATTTTAATGCAGGTCAGTCTGAAAGGTATCTTAACACAGATTTCTGTTGACATAATGTTATCAGTCGATTCAGGAGTCAGCTTGACATCAAAATTGACATATATCACAGCTGATGTGGGTTTATAAAAAGCTTTTACAGATTTCATGTAGCTTTATGAACACCAATTTTTTATTTATTTATTTATTTTTTGGATGACTGAAGCAATTTTCAGATGCTGTAGTGTCTTTTATATTGGGAAAATTGTGTGCATTTTTCATTTTTTGGATGAACTATTCCTTTAGGAATGCTCACAGACATGCTGGTTTGAATTCACTTGTACAATGACATTGAAAATGTATTATTAGAAGATATTACTGTCATTAAAAACAGATTTTTCTTTTTTTTAGCTAGAAGCTGCGCTGCACAATCCAGTCCAATGTGCTTTGCTTGGCTTCTCTGCAGCGAGCACGTCGCTTCCTCAGGGATACCTCTGGGTAAGTTGAATTAAACCACTTTGTCTGTGTGTGAAATATGAACAATATTGGTAAAAAAAAAATACAATTACAGTAATATCTTCTAATTAAAAAAAAAAAAACACACATACATACATACATACATACATACATATATATATATATATACAGTACTGTGTAAAAGTTTTAGGCACATGCAAAGAAATGCTGTAGAGCAAAGATGTCTTCAAAATAATACATTAATTCAATGTTTCTACATTAAAAAAACACAATAAAGAGCAGTAAACAGTAGTAAATTAAACAAAGTCAATATTAGGTGTGACAAAAAATAAAAATAAGCCTTCATTGTGTTTTTTTGTCTGAAAAGTGTTTCTTACATAATATGCTGCTTTCTTTAATGACATACAAACATTTTTCTGTAACGTTTAGAAAACTAATGTTTGGGAATCTAAAATGTTTTTGTACTGACTTGATAATGTAGAAGTCATAAAATAAAAAAAAAAATCTATAACAAAGTTTGTATAAAAAAAAAAAAAAAGTTGTTTTTTTTTTTGCACAGTACTGTATTTATACATACAGGGTGCCCCAAATGTCTCCATACATAGGGGACTATGCTTTGTCAAAGGCATACTTAAAGGCTATCTGCAAAAAAATAAGAACTGAGTATGAAAAATTTTGGAAGACATTTTGCTAAAAAGTGTTAATTTCCCCTACGTATGGAGACTTTTCGGACACCCTGTACATATACTGTATGAAGGCCATAGATCATCATAAAGATTGTACATCTGTAACAGAGGTTCTTGAAACGTTTTACAGCCAAGGAGCCCTTTAACTGCAAAATAAGCTCAGCTGACCCCATCACTGAACATTATTTAAATTTCTACAATACTATTTTTCTATTTATTTGAGCCATAGATCTTTTTTTTTTTTTATCGAACTTTCCACTGGCAGAACAAGTTGATATTATTTTATGTTTTTGAATTACTAATTATTTTGAATTATTTAATGTATTATAGTATATCCATAACACATTGATATTTATTTATGAAAATGCGCTACATTTTGTACATTCTGTACAATGCATTATGTATATATTATTGATATTGTAGGTATGATGTATGAAATTCTAACTTTATTTTAATCATTTATCTATAGTGGTTGTAAGGTAAAAGTTAAGTAAAATTGGTCATTTAATTTCGTGAAATACGCTACCTGTGATGAACACCAGTTATTTAGCTAAATAGCGCTACATTTTCAAAATGAATTGTAACAATGTGTATAGTCTGAATGCATTATGAAATGTGTTCAGTACATTCATTATAGATAGGATGTGTAGCTGAAATAACATACTGACATAAGGACACAGGTTACTGCTACAGTGTAAGACTTTTCTTGCAATATGTTCTACAGCAAAACATTTCTTTATTGGGATAATAACACCAAAACAGGACCCAAGGTCAGAATCTCTAATAACAATAGTTCTCATAAAAATTCATTTCAGGATCCATAAAGCAAGTCAATATTCAACCTCCCACCACTTTCTTCTATATATAATAACCAAGTAATATCGCTTTTAGACGTTTCCCGTGCTCATCTTTGCTCTCTGGTTTTGTTCAGTTTATCACATCCTAAAGTCCACAACAGCTGGACAAATCCAATCAGTGCCCTTAGACACAAAAGGATGCCCTTATCTGTGTGTTTGAGTTAATTGTATTTGGGGATATTCTGAATTACAGGGGATATTCTGCAAGACTCGGGAGTGAATCTGAAAGAGAAATGACATCATGATTTTTTTTTTTTTTTTTGTCTGCTTTGGCACCTCAGTCAAGCTTATTTAAATGTTTAGATAAAATACAAGCTTGTTAATAATGTGACGGCTTAAAGAAAGGTCTAAAGTCGGCCACCGAGGCACTTAAATTGTTCTCTGGCTTGTGGGTGCAGATCTGAGAACTAGAATAACTAAAATAAAAGACATTTTGAAGAGAATCTAAATGATTAAGGCATTTCAAATTAGTTTACTTGTACACTGAAAAAAGAAAAAAGAAAATTTCCAGCCCAGGCTTGAAAATATTGGACCAATTTTTAGACCATTTTAAATCCAATCCATCTCTTATTAAAAGCCCCAGAATGACTGGGTATTTTTTTTTTCCTTCTTACATATTATGGAAACATAATTACTTTTAAACTCAAAACCCAATGTTCAAATGGTAAATAACTCCTTGTCTACTTACAAATACAATTTTGGTATTGTTTAGTTTTGGGGTTTGGAAACTGCAGTTTTGACTTTTTTGACCAGCAGTAAAAATAGTGTGTCCCTGTTTTTCCAGCCCAATCGATTCAACTTTTAGTTCAAGTCAGGTGTCATTTACTTGTCATTTACTAGCATTTTCACGCTACTTGGATAAATGGAGAAAAACAAGAGGGAGGATAAGCCTTCACGCCATGCCTCCTCAATGAGGAACGACGCTAATCACGCCACACGAGATAGCCTCATGGGATTTGTCTTGTGGCTTTGATCAAATTAATGACATTGCTTATAAGTCAGTGAGTCAGGCGTCCTTCCTCCCCTCCTCTCATTTGTCTCTCTCTCTAGCTTTGTAGTCTCTCAGTACCTGATACTAATTAAAATATCGATTTTCCCTTGAGTACAACACCTTGTCTACTGAGATGTGCAGCTTTCACCCTTCACTCACTTTATAGACTCAAACAGGCTTTGTTCATTGATCGTTTGACAAAGGAGCAGTTTAGATGTTTACGACGGGACAATTTGTTTAACATTACCTTGATTTTAACGGATCCATCCAATTATGCAACGATAAATAATACTCCTCATCTGTTGCAAGCTTCATGGAGTGGTCAGGTGAGAAAGCCAATTATCTTGAATGGATAATCCATGTGGGATTTTAAAATATATTTTATAGTAGAGGTTATTTTGGCTTCTGAGTTCATACAGATGAACCTTAATCCCAATTACCTTCTAACCATAAGCCATTGTGTTTGCGATGCACATTGTGTCCACTCATTCTTTTTATACCTGCCCACCTTTTTGCAACCATCAGTAAGCAGATGCAGAAAACCAAACCAAATAACCAAGCCCATGTGTAGACCTGTCCATGATAAAACCTGCCAACCTTCTCAGATTTTTTTTGTAGGAACTCCACATTTTAACATTGGACTATGCAAGTAGGAGTTATTGCTCGAAAATATTTCAAAACCACAATCTTCATGATTACCGTAGCTAACATTAAACAAGTATATACCTAACATCAGTCAAGTGGTTTTAATAAGATTGCACCAAAATATCACTCACCGAAACGGTAATAGCAAAAATGCTGAAATGAATGTGATTAAAAATGCTGTTTGTCCTCTTGTGCCAGTCAGCACAGACATGTTCAAACAATTCGAGCAGCAGAACAACAGTGAAAATGTCGGCTATGTGGAAACATTTCATTCTTTCCCGGAGCTGCAGTACATTATGCAAGCGACTTAGGACTATACTGAAAATGTATTGTGTTACATTTTTTTTGCTGTTTACAGAGTTTTTCCTCCCCTCCAGCCCTCTTCAGGGTTTGCAGGTCTGCATGAGAGTATCTTTTGTCAGTTCTAGTGAGTATATCTTGTGCACAAAAGCTCACTGCGTCATGGTGTACAAATGTTTGTTCACCTGTCAGAAGCCAGTGGATTTTTCAGCCCTCCAAACCCACTACAAAACTGAAGCTCGTTATCAGAAAATTATCTGGTTGCTTTTGAGGTTTTTTTTTTTTTTATTATTATGAAGGATTGATGGACAAATGTTCAGTCATTCATCTTCAGTAAGCAGTTTATCCTGATCAGAGCCTATCCTGGGAATACTGGGCTTAAAGCAGAGATGATATATTTTTAATATATTAAATATATTATAACAAAAAAAAAAGATAAAGAAGAACTGAATCTGCCCGTTAAGGCTAAGAGATAAAATACAGGTCAGATACCCTGTTCTGCTCCTCCCTACTCTCTTCCTCAAATACATACTTATTAATTCTGACAGTGCATTGGCTTAACGGGAAGCTTTCACAGCTTCCTGGCTGAGAAACAGAGAAGAGTGCAGGGCATGATTCCAGATATCTATTCCTCTAAACAAGTACTGATGAGTTTGTCCATCTCGCTGGATTCGGGGAGGAATTGGATTGAATCCAAGAGAGGATGAGCAGCTCTAACACGGGGACGGGGTTATTTTTAAGGATTTGGACTAAGAGATAAGTCTAGGCTATCTTGTGCAGCCGGTGCTGCAGGCCATTATTTGCTTTTTGTCTCTCTATCAAGTGCATGAGCCTTTAGCTACACATCCTGTAGCTGTGTTACAAATCATACAAATGATGGTACGGAAATCTTGAGGCGAGTTTTCTGTGGCTGAACACTATATCTAGGCCTCGCAGCTCGCTCTTAGAGATCAGATTAATCTCTGCTGTCCAGAAACGTCTTCCCTTTTCTGCCGCTGTGCCGTTTTGTGAATATTACACTTGGCACTTTGGTTCTTTTCAAGCTTTTGAACTCATTGACAGCTTTTGGTAATTGCTGGATTTAGGGTTAAGCATCGACGGATGAGCCAATTTGCGCGAAGTCATGCTGGGGTTGCCAATGAGTTCAGTTAGTTTGTAATTGTGAGCGTCTCCGCTGCATTGGAAATGAATTATTAATGAACAAGGTGCCACGAGGGAGTATTGATAAAAGCAAAACCCTCTGTTTCTTTAGAGTGGATTATTAATTTATTACGCAACCCTTTCTAAGTATGCCTTTGGTGAGAGCATGTGATTCTATTGCTGGAGAAATTTGCTTTGAATTTGAATGAGGTACATTCCTAAAATTCTTGCTCTAAAAGTCCATACTCCTTTTCTAGAAATGAGCTAGCAGGGCTAAGATTCCCTGATCTTTCAAGGATAAAACAACAGTTATTATATAGACTTCCTTTTTTGCATCTACGTCAGATTATTTGCTGTTGACAAATTGATTATTTTTGATTTTTATGAAACCGAGCACACCACCACCACCAATGGTCATAGGAAAAACACAGAATAGTATGAAGATGAGAGGCTGGGACTGATTTCTTTCTAGCCCAGACTGTAGATTCATGCAGCTTAGCTCACGGTGCCTTAGTGGTTAGTTAGTTTGTCTCGCACCTCCGGGGTTGAGGGTTCAAATCCTGCCTCTGCCCTGTGTGTGCAGAGTTTGCATGTTTTCCTCTGGGTACCCTGGTTTCCTCCCCCAGTCCAAAGACATGCACTGGCTGATTGGCATTTCCAAATTGTCTGTAGTGTGTGAAGGTGTCCCCTGGCTTGTGCCCCGAGTTACCTGGGATAGGCTCCAGGCTCTCCCATGACCCTGTGTAGGATAAGTGGTACAGAAGATGGATGGATGGATAGACTTAGCACACATTGTCTAGGAAAAGACAGGTAACAGATCTGTAAGTTTAGATTTGTGTATATGTGTGTGTGTAATAGTTTGCCCCACATTGTTATTGTTGTTATTTTGATGAATCTCTGAATGCATTAGGCACAGTGGTTAAGAATGTGAGATATCCAAGAAAAGGTGGCCTTGATTTGAAAGGATATTTGATTTCAACTTTACAAAGAGGAAAAGAGGAAAGAGGAAAAAGTGGAAATTCGATCAAGGCAGTCCAACTCGAGCATTTCAAGCACAAGCATATAGATGAAACGAATCATTTCAAATAGAGCTTCTCTTTATATATAACAGTACAGCACAGTAGCAAATCTATAATCCCACATTTTGTCATTGTTTCCATCAGCATTTGGTTCACCTTCTTACCTGGTGTTAGAAATAATGCAGAACATTGATTGGTCAAACATAAAGGATACAGAACGGCCCCGATTATACCTCTGGATAGAACAGACTGTTACGACCCGTGGGGTAAAGGAAGCAGGATGCACTTGCAGGGGAAAGTGGTCAGTTTATTAGGGACAGTTCAAACAACAACAAACATAAAAGACTCCATACAACATAAATTCATAAACAGAAATGTCACCGTAATCCAAAAGGATATTATACTTGGCCGTTGAGGCAGTGATCCCAAAAAGGTAAAAGTAATCCAAATGAGAAACACAGTAATCCACAACTGGTAGAAAATCCGGAAAACACAGGGAAATATACGCTAGGCTAAGTGGTGGTCTGGAAACCACTAACTACGAGCTAAGGAATAAGAACGCGAGGCTAGAAAGGTGGTCTGGAAACCACGAATGACGAGCTACGGAAATAAACGCGCACGGCTAGAAGGTGGTCTGGAAACCACGGGAAAAAGCTAAGGGAAAAAGAACGTGAGGCTAGACACATCTCAGCTAAACTAAACTAAAGCTAATACTCCGCCCCGAAGCGGAAACGGAGCGGCGTATTTAAACAACAAGAAATCACATGTCCAAATCAATTACACCTGACATCAATACATGAACAAATGAGGAGGCGGAGACATGACACGAACGAAAACAAACGCACATGGGGAAACACAGGAGGCGGAGACATGACGTGAACGGACACATGAGAACACATGGCAGAGGTAAACAAAACGTGAGTTCATGAATAAAACGTCCATCGGAGAGTTTTTGAATAGCGCTGGAATGTGTGCAATGGAATGTGGAAGTATGCCACTCGCTACTCCTTGCCGCGTAGCGAGAGCTAGAGAAGGGGAAACCTAACACAGACAGTAAAGTGATCTTGAGTAGTGTAATGGCTGCAAAAGTTTCCTAGTAAACTCCTTTTTCTACTGCCATTAGAAAACAAATCACACAGTTATAACTATATTCTAGATTTGCATTTTTTGTTTGTTTGTTTGTCTGTTTTTTCCCAGTAATGGTTTCTTGTTACTGACATATATCTTAATTGTACATATCTGATGCTACTTAAGATCCATATAAAAAACTACAAAATGGCTTCCTTATTCACTAAGGGCCATATTCCAACTAAATTGTCTCTTGCTTGTTACATTTTATTACATGTGACAGCAAAGGAAAATTATGTGATCTGCTTCTTTAGTCCAAATTTTCTACCCCCTGTTTTATTTTTATTTTTATTTATTTATTTATTTTTGGCTTAATGCCATATAATGGCTATTGAAAAGCCTTATCTCAGATGCTTCTACTTAAGAAAGATCTGGCAACCTCAGAGGCATGAACTATCCATCCACCCATTTTCTGTACCACTTATCCTCCACAGGGTCATAGGTAGCCTGGAGCCTATCCCAGGGAACTCTGGGCACAAGGCGGGGGACACCCTGGACGGGGTGCCAGCCCATCACAGGGCACAACTGCACACACACTAACACACCCATTCACACACTATGGACGATTTAGAGATGCCAATCAGCCTACAATCCTCCTCTGGAGGAAGCCCCCAAAGGACGGGGAGAACATGCAAACTCCACGCACACAGGACAGAGGCAGGAATCAAAACCCAACCCTGGATGTATGAGGCAAACATGATAACCACTATGCCACCGTGCCCCCCAGGCATGGACTACATGCAGATAATTTCAATAAAAAGTATCTTACTGCACAAGTCAACTCTAAATATGAGGAACTTTTCCCTGTGTAAATATGTATAGAACTTTTGAACTTAAGTCGCTGACTCAGGTTGTATGAATATGGCCTCATAATGTTATTTGTTAAACATAATGTATTACATAACACTGTGTACTGCACTGTATATTTGATAAATCAGCACCATTAAGAAAATAGATGGGTCTCCTGCTCAGTAATTCACCCTGTGAGGGACAAAACATCACACTCACATTCTATGTAAAACAAACTTTTGTTAGTCAAAAGCAATTTGACCATTCAAATTTCAAGCTGGGTTTAATCCTGAGCTTGAGGTTCTGCCATGTCTGTGTGGGTTTTCAACCTAACAGTAGGTGGACTGGCTGTGTTTCCACCTCACTCCCAGTGTTTCTGGGATAGGCTCTGGATCTACCATGACCCTGACCAGGATAAAACAGTTACTGATGATGAATGAATGCAGTTCAGTTAGTATTTTATCGATTGTGTCTGTCACTAATTTCCCCGTACCCTTCTAAGAAAATCCACCGTCGTTCATGGGTACCATTATTTGATAGGAAATAGGACATAGGCACTCAAGCAGGCTACAGACTTCTTCTGTAGTTTCCTTTGTATTTTGTATTCTCTTGGTGTGTTTCTCTCTGCTTCTTTCTCTCGTCTATCCTTCTTTAACCCGAGCACGCCACTGCTTTGGACGTGCGAAATAACTCGTCTTTAAGTAGCTGTCTCCCTTCAGTGATATCTCTGCTTTATTTCTTTTGCAGGTAGCGAGAGGCGGAGATTGTGCACAGGGTCATGTGGAGATTTTCTCCCTGAATCGAGCTACTCCACGCTCGGTGAAAAGCTTTCAGGTACGAGCTCCTGTTCGGTGTTTGGAGTTTGTGCCTGAGCCCAGTCATTCTGACGACGCCGATCCTGCTCTCCATAACGCCGCTGCTGCCGGGAACACAGTCTGCGTCGGCCTGGATGATGGCAGGTAGCGTGATTGGTGTTGGGTTAAGAGGTTGATCATTGCTCCAACCACCAACTGGTGAAAACTGAGGTGTGAAATGTAAAATTTTTGAGAGGTGTCAAGGCTCCCCGGTTCAATCCTGAGCTCGGGTTACAATCTGTGTGGAGTTTTGCTTGTTCTCCATGTGTCCGTGTGGGTTTCCTATAGGTTCAACATCCAAGAACATGCCAGTAGGTGGATTAGCTATACCAAATTACCCCTAGGTGTGAAGGTGTGTGACTTGCCTTGTGATGGACTGGTATTCCCAACTCTTCCTGGGATCCAGATCCATCACGACCCTGAGCAGGATAAAGCACTTACTGAAGTTGAATTAATGAATAAATGAAAATGTTTGCTAATAATTGACAGTGTAAAATAGCATTTTGTATTTCTATGCAATGAAAAGTCAGCTATGCTTTAATACAGTTCTTGGGTCTATTGCCAAGTAGTGAAATGAACATTTTTCTTCTTCTTCTTATTATTATTATTACATTGCTGGATAAAGTACTATAATTTTTGCTGGGTTTACCACCTAAAGTCTGTTTTGACTAGGCGTAAAGGGGTTTAATAAGAATACAAGTCAAAGTTAAAGTGCTGGTGAAGATGCCTCAACATAATCAGATGAGACCTAGGAGAGTTCCTGTGAAATTATCGAAAGGCCCATGTGTGAACAGAACCTGTGGTTGATTGCTTTTAACATTAAACCTAAAGTCTTCTGTCCAAATTGGCATTTCACTTTAACAGCAAATACCAAAGTTGTGCTGCTTTTTGTTCCAGGCATTCGTTCTGCCTTGTCTTCTGTGCAATAAGTTGTTCCTGTGTCGAGAACATGATGCGACTATAATCCTCTTTTGCTTCATTTTTGCCTTTGAATGAAGTTTGATTATTTATTTTTTTTCCAATAAAAAATAATTTAATAAATTAAATAAATTTGTATACATATCCCAAATCCTATACATGATTATGCAAAACCAAATAAATATATTTTATTTAATTACATTAGAAATATATTTGTATACAAAATGTAAAGAAATGTATAGAATTATAATTAATATAATCAAAATAAACACAACAAGGAAAGATTTAAAATAAAAGAAGGTTATAAGTAAACTGAGTAGTTGCGAAGGCTAGCAAAAGTTAAACAGACCATTGAAACATTCAGGAAAAGGAAAATATACTTACAAATAAGAAGGCGTTCATTAAAATGCATACATAATATTGGCCAGGCAAAAAGGTACTAATGGTACTAATGAACTTATTATTCTCTGATATGTTCTTTTCCACAGTATTCTGGTCTATGGGAGCATGGACACATCAGCTCAGTGTCTTCTGGACCTCCGGAATACTTTGGGTTCTCCCGTCCTGTGTCTCAAACATGCTTCTAACTTCCTGTTCGCAGGCCTGCGGGACGGCACGCTGCTCATCTATGAGAGAGCGCCTGGAGGTACGTGTTACATAAGACTCATGGCAGGATTCTATCTGATCTGAATTTTTCAAAGGCTGTCTATGCGTACTGTATGCAGCATTCACTTCTGTGTCCCAGTGCTTTTTTTGTTTTTGTTTTTTTGAACCTGTCAGAATCTGAATCTTAATTTCCAAGTGATACATGAAAGACAAATTTCCAAAGAGAAAGAAAAAAAAAATCCAATGCTAGGGTATAAATATGCATTTTAAATAAATAAAGATATGGTGGCTTGTGTAAGTATTCACCCCCCTTGAAATTTTCTACCTTTTGTAGTGGAACTGATTCATGTCATGAATCTATATAAAATAGTCAATAATACTGAAGTGTGGGGGGAATCAATATATAGTACTGTGCAAAAGTCTTAGGCACATGCAAAGAAATGCTGTAGAGCAAAGATGCCTTCAAAATAATGAAATTAAATGTTTCTACATAAAAAAAAAAAATACCGTAAAGAGCAGTAAACAGTAGTAAATGAAACAAAGTCAATATTTGGTGTGACAAAAATTTAAATAGTCGTCTCCGGTACAATTAGTGCAGTTTTATAAGGAAATGAGCTGGTAAGTTTTATTGAGCATCTTGCAGAACCAGCCACAGTTCTTCTGGAGACTTTGACTTTCGCACTCGCTTCTTATTTTTGCAGCGAAACCCAGCAGCCTTCATTGTGTTTTTTTGTCTGAAAAGTGTCTCTTACGTAATATGCTGCTTTTGTAATATGATGGTGTTCTCAGTTTGATGAGCTGTGTTGAGTTTCTGCCAAACATAGGGCTTTGTGCCAAATCAGACAAGAGAACCTTTTTCCACATCTTTTCTGAAACTCCAACATGCATTTTGGCAAACCCCCAAATAGGAGTTCACATGATTCGCCAGATTTGTCGATTGTCCAGGCTAGGGTTGTCTTCCGATCAGCTTCTCTCATCCTAGCTGTGGATCGGAGTTACCCTTCTGCCACATTTCCTTTTTTAAATAATGGATTAAATGGTGCTCCATAGGATATTCAAAATTCGGGATTTTTTAAAAATATCATCGAACACTAATTGGTACACGTTAAAAACTTAGATTAGTTATGAGTGATAATTACAGTTACCGGTGTATATGAAGTATTTTTATTGCCAGTTAGTGCATTCATATGCTAAAATAATAGCTATGTGTCAAATAAACATGTGATCCATGAGGCTCCTTCCAAAATATCTATAATATTATAGGTTTATCCTCCGCAATTGTACATTTCTATCTAATTATTATTATTATTATTATTATTATTATTATTATTAATAATATTATTAATATTATTATTTTTTTCTTCTTCGAAGTATTTTCTGCCGGTGTAGGCAGTGTTTCTCAATGTGTTTTCCTTGTCACTAATGGGATGAAGCACTAAATGGAAAGGGTAATTAAGTGTGATAATGATTATATTATTATGTCTGCCAATGAAAGGGACTCAATGGAGTAAAAGGGTAATCAAATCAAATTAATACTACAAATGAGTCCGATTGTTTCCATGTTCTCTTTGTTCTTTCATCGACATCAAATATTCAATGTTTTTTTTTTTTTGCCTAATAGCATGTATGCACAAGTGAGTGCGTCAAAAAAAATATTACGTCCTGAACGCAAGCAGAGATGAGACGAGACGAGCTCTGATTTCTGTCTTAGTGAAGTATTGAATTAAGAAGTAATTTGAAAATAAGTAATCATTTCTGCCTGCACCAGTGTCTTATTCATTTGTTGTAAGTAAGAGTGAAGTAGTGACAATGTATATGACCAGGCACATCACAATTTAGGATACTCATACATGATACATAGCCAACAATCTGTGTTTGGTGTGTGCGCATGTGCATACATTTGCATGTTAAAGGACTGGAGCTTACAGAATATCAGCAGGCATCTTCAGTCAACAGAAAAAGCAGCCACTGCATCATGGGTTTATCACTTTCTTCTGTTTACCTGCCTCTGACTGCAAAGCATTAATTCCACCCAAGCATAAAATAAGATTAATTATGGCCCTGGTGCTGTATGCCTAGTAAACATTAAAAAAGTTTAAAAAAAAAAAAAAGAAAAAAAAAAGAAAAAAATGTGTTTGGTTAAAATGAAATAGTAGATGAGTTCCAGAGAAACATGTCATTTGAATAAATAAACAAACAAACACATAAATACAGTTTTATACACATGAACATATGTATGAAAATGTAAAACCCAATAAGTAAAACATTAAATAAAAAAGAAAAAAAGAATACATTATAGTAGAAATATTAGTATAAAATTCATATAGGGATAAAAATATAATTGTCATTATAACTTAGACGCAAACTGTCTTGTTCTAATATGTTATTGTGTATATGTAATAACAGCTAATTCACAGGGATGTGTATGTGAATAATAATAATAATAATAATAATAATATTAATAATAATAATAATAATAATAATAACAATAAAAATAAATAAATAAATAAATAAATAAATAAATAAATAAATAAATAAAAACTTTATTTAACAAAGAAAAATGTGTAATTGTTGATATGGGGAAGCTTTCTGTAACGAGACTTATTTAACAAGTATGAAAGGAGTCTCCAGTGTCAGTGCATTGCTACAATCAGTTTTCCACCACGTGAAAGTCTTCCAGGTGAGAGAGAAAAAAAAGAAAATGCTGGTGAGGGAGCAACTGTTTATAGCTGTTATAACATGGGAAATAGGAACTCACTTACTTGTGGATGTTCCCCAACATTAAATGTAAATATAAGCGGATAAAAAGTACAGCATGTCGTTCTTTAATGAATAAAATCTGCCAGTGCCTGCAAATTGCTGTGATAATCAACTTTGGGTGGTAAAAGTAAGTCTGCTTCATGTTGCGCCACATGACACCACTTTGTCATTGATTATTTTCCTATAACAGCATGATCCCAAATATTTTATTTCTTACTTACCATACTAGTTTTAATTCAAGGAATATGACTGACATGTGTAAGTTCATTAGGATAGAACACCCTCTAAAGCAATATACTACACTATACTATACATATCAATGAAACATGAAATCAAAAACTCTCTTGTTCAAGATCAAGCCTCTGGATGTTTCTTTCTCCCCCCAGAAAAATGGCCTCCATGATATAAAAACAAATCTCCATTGGGTCATTCATCCTTTATGTACAAGTGTCCATGAGACATTTTTCACCTGTGCATTTGAAACAAAGGAAGACTGACATTTGGAATATGCCAGGCAATTAACCTAAAGATTCAGAATGCATTGTTGGGCTATTCCTGTATCAAAGACAGAAATAAACAACACAAAATGTTAATTAAATGACTCGCCACACTTCCTTATTTAATTTTGCTTCATTAACAGGCCACAGAGGTGCAGCAGGAGCTTGTGCAACACACTCCATCTAATCACGCCCTGTAATTAGAACTCAAAGAAAGAGATCTGCCTCATTTGGAGAATAATTAAGAAAAAAGAGGGAGCTGAAAGGGAAACTTTACATTACAAAATGTTTAGTCATTAACCTGACTAGCGAGAATGCTAACAACTAGTGGGGTCATGAGGTACAGCCCACATACGGGGTTCATCATCAGATATGGTCCTTTTGGTTTTGAATTGGTGCTAGAAATAAAACAGGCCCAATACCTCTTTTACTCATTTCGCTCACAAACACAGGGATATACTCTTGAGTGCTAATAGAACCAATTTAGCTTAAGTGACTAGCCTTGAGCAAATTACCATGCAGTACCTTTTTTTTGTGCCTATGCTATTTGATGTGAAGTGAAAGTGCTAATTGACTGGTTTTAACTGTTCTATCCTACAACCCTTTTAACATTTATTTCTAGTGTTTTTTATCTATTCATTTACTGCAACTGTTTATATGTTGGGATTTATAGGTGAGCTGTGGAACTCAGAGTCTTATCGTAAAGTCTTAGTGGGTCATGAGCCAGTTCGGACATTGCTGGCTTTAGACGACTCCGTATGGGCCAGCTGTGGCAACTCCGTCTCAGTCATCGACATCTCCAGCCTGTCCACTCGGGTAAGGTTTCTGCTTGAAAATTCCCATTTATCAAGCTGTTCTCTTATTCCCTTCTAAAAATAGCATATGGAGTACTGCGAGTCATAACTCAGAAGTGTTTGGCACCCAGTGATGGACAAATTAGATTGTGTGTGAAGATCAATAATGCTATAGCCCAGCCCTCCACTGCTGTTGTGGTCACGCTCTCTCATCTGGGGGTTTGTTGTCTGTCACTTATAAACCATACCGGCTGATGAAATAGACTGGACCTTCTCATAATCTTTCTCCAGGGACAACTCAAATACTGAGGTGGCCATACACTGAGGTGCTGCCTGTAAGTCTTACTATATTCATAACTGTTTTTAGGCTCACCCCCCCCCACTTCAAACACTTTGCCAGTTGATCACTGGTTGCTCATCAGTGAAAAAAAAAAAAAAGCTCTCTAGGCACATCTTGAGCCAGTGGATGTAGTTGAGATGTACCTTTGTAGAGGTCAATGCTCTTCTTCAATCTCTCTTCTAAACTGCAGACAGCAAAGTGTGTTGCTTGAAATAGACTTTCAGGTTGATTGAATTCAGTCCTGATTTCTCAACACCAACTACCTCCTTCCTGCAGTGCTGGCTCTAGAGCATTAGTGCCTTTGGTGGCTCCTCACCCAATGCATCCTATTGACCACAGAAATCCAGAAATATAAAGCCTGTGCCTGCCTTTATATTTCTCTTTGAAACTTAATAGCTCCCCATTGGGTGCACTGAAATATAGAGCTCACCCTGGCTACCCAAAGGCACCCTGTTGTGCCTCTGTGAGATCTGACTTCTGATTTGAATATTTTTGATGGAGAAATAAAATCTGCATGTGTATCCTATCTGAAGAAGGGCTACCATGTCTTTATACCATTCCACAGGACCTGCAAAGGAAGATGACTGCGGGATATTTAATGGGGATTGTTCAGACATTGTTTACTTGCTTTTCAGCATACACTTGGATGCATGGTACAATGGCGCTCCCCCAGGATGGCACCCTAGACAGCTACATATGTCAACTATGTCAAACACAGGCTCTGCATTACTAGCGAAGCAGTTTTCCAAGTTAGTAAGCTTCAGTAAGTGCCTTCTGGCTTCCCAAAGTCAGTGATCCAGCATCAGGATTGGAGAACATATGTGAACAAGACATTTTAATCATTGCTGTACAGGTGAGAAAGTGGTAGACCTCAGAAAACTTTGTCAGGCATAACTGGGCAAAAGATACCATCCCTCTAAATGTTTCCCCATGTCAGAATACATGTAAGGAAGCATCCTGGTGCATGCTCACACTCTTGAGCAGGACAAAACGTTCTCATCAAAACTTCTCGGGATGGTTTGGAGCTCTACATAGAAGATTTAAGGGTTCTCTAAGAGGGAGGTACCAGATGGAGATTAGGGTTCTATGTGGTCTCCTTGGGAAATTCTTAAAGGTTCTGTATAGAACCATATAACAAAGTGTTTTCCTATCTTAGAATCCTTAACAATCTTTGAAAACCACCTTTTCTTCGGAGTGTATTCCAACCTCTGAAAATTCCACTGGGTTTTAAGAATAGCTTCTGATGTAGTGGCTCTTATAATTCATTAACCAGAACCCTTTAGGATTTTGAAGAAGCACTTTGAAGTGTAAAGAACCATTATGAGCAGCATATTTAGATGCTTTGTAGAGTTCCTCAAGTAAAAATGGTTCTACCTAGAATAGTTAACCATCCAGAGAACTGTTTAGAGACACTATTATGTTTTCCAGTAGTATTTGTTTAGCCAAATATATTGAATGGATAGCAATTTGGATACTATTATTATTATTATTATGTATTTATTTATTTATTTATTTATTTATTTATTTATTTTTTGAGGTCTTGAAAGAGTTGAGGGATTAAAGCCATCTGCATTTAGCCCTTCTCATGAGGAGAAGATGCATATAATATGCATATAATGAAGGCTGATGCTGCTTGACATTTAATGGAAAGACTACTGTCTTTGGATTAGCCACCCTGCTGCGAAGGCAAGCAGAAAACAGGATATAACCCAAGTTTATATATCTTTATAAGGGGTGTTGTGTGACAGCTTTTACTTGTCTTCATTTGGGAACCAAGAAACGGATCAGGCCAGATTTTACTCACCAAGCAGAGAGCAATGCATGATGAAAGACAGAATGAGAAATACACCCACTGCCAGGGCAATTCAATTAAAAGAGTAAACCCATCAAAGCAGTCTCCCTCATCTGCCCTGCACTCAAACAAAAGGAGCTGCCTTTGGCAAGGGCACACATGAACAGGTGATCATTCCCATCTGATGGCGTGTAGAAGAGAGAACAGTGTTGTTTCCCCTGACTGAATTGCCCCTACCAGCTAATCTCCATCACCCTTGCACTGGAGAACTCACAATGGGAGCTTCTCGGTGATGGACCTCAAGGGCCTGCATGCAGAGGCTCGATAAGGAGCAGTACAGTTCTCTTGCACCTCGTTAGGGTAGCACTTGTGAAATGTCTCCTCTTTCTCATTATACAAGAGGGCCTTAAAAGGCTCTTTTTTTTCTTATGGACTTTTCTGAGAAAGCAGAACTTTTTTATTTTTATTATTTTATTTTATTTTATTTTTTTTTACTGTGAACCACTTTGATGGTGCTCATATTTGGCTTCCTTGATGACAAAACCTGTTATGTCTCTGATATTTGAGTAGATGGTCTAGATTGTGTGGAATGGTTGCATAACCATGCCATTAGGTCCATTCCAGACCTACACAGTGAAACCTTTGCTGTACAGCTGTAAAGTTGGTCCCCATTTTAAAGTCAGCCACTGAGGCGCTTGAGATAGTTTCTCTCTTATTTCAACCAGATCTAGTCATCAAAATATAAGACCCTTTTTTGCATGTAGTTGCAAAATTTTACTTTTACATACAATAAAAAATCTACGAGTCTGTGTAAATGCTCCACTTTATAAGTTTCCAGTCTGACGAGCTGCCTTGTGCATGTGATTGGCAACAACAGAAGATCTGCAACACAAGCCGAGCTGGTTCATGTCTAGAAAACTAGAGTCGCTGAATTAGAGCCATTTTAAAAAAATACATTTATCAGTTCTGTCATAATCATTTTTCAAGTACATGGTTTGATTTGCTGAAGTACTTTGCTGGGTCCACATCCAGACCGCAGTCCACCAGTCGACAACCCCTGAGACCGACCATCATTCATTTCTCAGTTAAAAAGCATTTTTCAGTCACAGTAGATTGAGGCGCATTCTAGTGAGATAGTGTGTATTTTCTCTTTCCCTCACTCTGGTGGCATAGTACGTATTTTCACATTTATCCTCTTGGAGTAAAAACATAAAAACAATGAAAAACTGTTTAGCTTGTGACTTTCACTAAGTGTCGGTTACAAAATTATACATTAAGGCCGTTGGCATGTTTACTAAAAAAAACACCCATAAATCTTCTGTTGACCTTAAGGTGCATGTTAATTAAATCTAACTACTGTATTACATATAAGCAATCTCATTAGATCTATTTGAGTGGCACTCTGAGAAAACACATCTAATGTTGCACTGGCTGAAATCTGAAAAGCAGTCAGAAAATTATTATTATTATTTAAATTGGGGTTTGACCAAAATGCCAATATATTTGGACATATTTACTTACAAATATATGGAAATATTATTTATATTTGTTACATTATAACCTTGTCTTGGCTGTCTAACTACAAATGTCATGTTCTATGAGGAGTATGTCACAATTTGAATAAGTTGTTGGTTAGCAATTCAGTCTGTAACGAGGTTGTGAAAATGTCCATCCATCATAATCAAAACAAAGAAGAGCCCTTACACAACCTGTACAGCTGACAGTGGACCAAATCTTAAAATGTTCGCCTAATAAAAAGAAATTAATACTAAGACATTAAGTCAAAAGCACGGAATGGACTGAAAGAATGAGTGAATATTTCGTCAGCGTCATCAGCATTAACAGTCCAGATAAGTCGAGCGAAGAGACGACAATAAGGCCCATGTTTACATGTGGTGAGTGACATCAGGTGATTAGACAGAGACTGATGTGGATGTGGATGTGGAACTCATTTTCCACTGTAAATTTAGAATTCTTTACAATTTGGCAATAATGTTGTTTTCACATAAGTAGATTAGGTTATACATGTAGATGTAAGCAAATTAATTAACACAATTTTCTCCCTTAATCACTTTTGGGGGTAAAACGTTGTGAAATGCAAGAGAGAAATGCATTTCAGTTTAAGAAGTAGTTTTCAGAATTATAGATAGTAAAACAAAAATAATGTCCACCACACATATGTAAATCATATGTAATATCCAGTTGAGTGAGACTTTTACACAAAAAAGTGTCAATAATATTAAATAGTATTATCCTCTTGGTAGCTTCATTCCCATTCCTGTGACCATCTGTATCTATCTGTTTCTAAAGCCATGAGTAATTTCAGCAACTTTGTACTTTGTGGAAACTTTCAGCACTGTTATTTATTGGTAAACAGTGCACTGTGGAGAAGAACAGAAGTTAAATGTCCTTAAATTGGAACCAGCATGGCTTGCGGGATCATTAGGAGTCTTGCGGGGTAGTTTTGCAGAAAGTCTCCAATAAGGCGAAAATGACCCGTGGCACATCTGAGACCGGCCTCATGGGGCTTCAAGCAATAATGCGTTGTAGTGCCACTTATACCGGGAACGTGGTTCATGAAAACAAGCCCTCGGTCACTCCACACAGCACCTCATTTATGTCTGTGTGTTCACTCTTCAGACTTAATGCTGCCAAACGCAGGCTCGTGTGTCTGAGCTCCTGCTGTCAGAGGAGGATTTTTATACTTCATGTGTACGAACAAATCCTTGCTCTTGGGTTCAGTAGGAGAGAGTAAACAACAGTGGGGGGTGGTGTGTGTGTGTGTGTGTGTGTGTGTGTGTGTGTGTGTGTGTGTGTGTGTGTGTGTGTGTGTGTGTGTGTGTCTGTGTGTGGAGGGAACGGTGGTAGATACATTTTTTTTAAGGAACTGATGCCATTATGGACCAGCGTCCTGTTTGCTGTCTTCTCCAGGCAGCAAATGAGAAGGTGGGGGAGAGAAGGAGAGAGAGAGAGAGAGAGAGAGAGAGAGAGAGAGAGAGAGAGAGAGAGAGAGATTACA
Organism: Cranoglanis bouderius; assembly: GCA_023630585.1. Classification (NCBI taxonomy): domain Eukaryota; kingdom Metazoa; phylum Chordata; class Actinopteri; order Siluriformes; family Cranoglanididae; genus Cranoglanis; species Cranoglanis bouderius. The sequence continues at coordinate 4,291,881 of CM042572.1, forward strand.
GAGTTTTTGCTATGCTTCAATGAGCTCTATAAAGTACTATGTCCCAATTATGTCAGTTTGTTGATTCTCATTGGTCTCCAAGCCTCTCTGGCCTACTTATATCCCATTAGTGTTTAAGGTTTATGTACTGAACTAACTGCTGGCTAAAAGTGAATTAATGGAGGAGGTAATATTAATGTGATATTTGTGCTATAGACTTTTTTTTTTTCTGAGAATTTTATATAATGCAGTATATTTTCTTCATTAACACTTCGTATTAAGGAACACATACTGCATAAAGGGTCTTGTAAATGTTTAATAAAGCTCAATTTCGACATTTGTAAAAGGTTTATTTAGTATGTATTAGTCATAAAGACCTGTAATGCTACACAAATGGATATTTATCAGGGGATAAGGTCTAATAACTGCATTATAAGTCGTGATAATAACCTAAATGCACATCTTATTAGTATTAATTATCTTTGTTAGAGCTTCAGGTTCTAGGTATAGTGTCAAGTGACAAAGTAAAAGTCAAGTGTGACCTTTTTTTTTTTTTTTTATAAGATCACAACTATCAGCAGAACTGAAGATAATAATGAAAATAAAAATAAATAAAATACCAGCATCAATGCTGGTATACATGTGCTAGCAGGGCTAAGCTCCTGCCTGTGTTTCAAAGATAAAAAGATATCAATATAAGTTTTCATTTTTGGTATCCACATCAGATTATTTCATGTTATCAAATGTCTTAAAGCCGATTATTTAGGACTTTTGTGATACCAAGCAACCAGCGGTTGTAAGAAAAATACACAGAATTCTATGAAGAAGCAAGGCTGGGGCTGAATTCTTTCCAGCCCAGACTGTAGATTTCTGCAGCCTATCAGTGACAGTCATGTGGAGAGACTAAAAGTAGATAGACTAAACACACATTGTCTAATCAAAGTATAAATTACACAAAAGACCGAATCATAAGTTTGGTGATTTCTGGTTTGAATGAAAGGGTTACACTTTACTGTTTAACATGTTTGGTATTCAGCAGAAACATGACATGAACTTGGCTGAGCATTGCATATTTAACAAAATTTTAAAATCAATAATGCGTAATAGTGTATGTGTAATAGTTTTCCCCACATCAGTCCTATTACATCAGTTACTCAAAGTAAATAATTTCCTATTAATGGATATCCGATTTTAGCTTCTCATCTAACCTCACCACGAACCACCACTGATCTTTTTCTTCATTTTTCCTCCCTCACTTCTCAGAGGTTCGAGGTCCACCAGGATCCGATGGTGAGCGTCGCTCACATGGTACGAGCCGGTGGAGGGGTGTGGATGGCGTTTTCCGAGGGTTCCTGCATTCGCTTGTTCCACACGGAAACCCTGGAACACCTACAAGAGATCAACATCTCCACACACTCTTCATTCCACAGTTCAAGTAAGTAGAGCACACAATTATAATAACCCAAGTTAAAAAAAGAATAACCATATGGAATTTCCCCGCTGTGCAAATTGGAACTAACGGCAAAAAAACAAACCCAGACTGAGTGTTAGAGGCTACTGCAACTACTTCTGTTCAGCCTCAGACTTGATTTTATTATTTTTTTTGCTCTGTTTATTTTATTACAGTCTTAAAAATGTAAGAGACGACTGGAGACTATATAATCATCCATTTCAGAGCTCATATCTTATGACCTTACAGTATTTCCTGCATTATAAATGTTCTAAACTTAGAAATTTGCTTTTATGCATCACAACAAAGGAATTATGACAAACCAGATTGAATTATATATAGTGGTGTGCCATTATGGTAAAATAGTCAAAGAGCGACACAAAGCCGAGTTACTGTTACCACCCTGAAGTTGAACATTTTCCAATAACAGCATGTCCTGAAGTGGTTTATTCCTTGCATACCATTCTCTTTGCAAAAAAAAAAAAAAAAAACCTGTAAAGCACAAATTCCTCCACATTCAAGCCTCTGTGAATGAGTTGTTGAATGAGTATAGAAATGATAGCGTATTAGAACGAATGCATTGATATAAACCTGTGATTTTCCTTGCAACCAGAACTACTGAGATGCTGTAATAGGAAATTAATTAACACCTTCTGACCAATCAGAACAGAGAATTCAAGAGCGCTGGAGTGTTAAGCGGTTTAAGAAGTTATACAGTTTCCTTGTCAGCTGGAGCATCTTATCTCTGACAACAAAGCTGTTCCTTATGGCGTATGAGAGAAAGTCTGAGGCGAGTCATACGAGCATTTCATTTTAAGCAAAGTCAAAATGGCTTTAATCATGTAACAGCCTGCGATTGCCGGCGATTTATTCAGAACATCTCGGATAAATGTGTTCCATTAGACGGTGTGATTCTCCGCTCTCTTCTTCCTCAGATGAGGCCCTACTGAAAATCCCAGCCTTTTTATTTCAGACGAGGCGTCCATTTTATACAAAAAGGCACTGAAATGTGTGCTTTTACTCCTTCTGCTGTCTTGATGAAGGACAGACTAGAAATATCTAAGATTCTCAAAGTGTTCTCTGGTATAAGAAGGATAAAACACTTCAGGATGTGCTGTTACAGGAAAATAATCAACTTCAGCATGGTAGCAGCGACTTCGCTTCGCATCAGGTCGCACTGCACCACCCCGTCACTGATTATTTTCCTATTTTTCTATTTACTTCATTGTGTTTCATTTCTTTTATTCAAATGAGCAGCAAAGTCTACACTGTTTTTAATTACATTAGTTGGCCGATAAAATAGTTTACAGGATGATGGTTCTAGGACAGTTGCTTGTTGAAAAAAAATGCCAATTTGCATGTGGGACAACCTCCCTTCAAACGCATTTATCTTGTTACAGTCTGTTACTGGCCAGTTGCCGTAGAAATGAGTGAGTTTGGATATTGGTGAATCTTCCCTGGCACTTCTGAAAAGCACTGTGATGTGTCTGCAAACAGACAGAAAAGGGATAAACGGAACTACAGCTATTCAGAATATCATCTGAATGCTTTTATGCTAAGTGAGCAACAACTTGGTCCAAAAAGTGGTGGTGGTCCATTTTGGTATCTCAGTAGAGTAATGGTAAATAGTCAGAAGAAAAAACAAAATAAGATACATATTTGACTGCTATTCAAGGCACACTGACACAGGGGACTGAGTCCATGCAGTCTAGCCTTAAGCTTTTAGCTTCTGTTATTTTGTTCTCTTACAACAGATGATATGAAGCAATTGTGAGCACTTAACATTATGAGAAAATGGATGTCCATCAAGATCAGTGGATGTAAAATTTGAACTTTTTTTTTTTTTTTTTTTTTTAAACTTCCTGCTTGGCAGTGTTTGGTATATGATATATTTTTTTTTCGCATATTTCCTAAGATATTGTTTTTTCATCTGGATAAAATAAAAAAAAATTAATGGTTATTTTTTTCCCCAAGTCAATGATTTTTTTTGATGAGTGACGTATTGCACCAGGATTCTAAATATTGTCAAATAAAATCTAATCAAAGGTAAAGTTAAGAGTATAAGAGGTGAATTCTTATTTTATATTTTCCTTTCTTTGCTTTACGATGAAGGTACTATCGGTGCTCACTGGTCACAACTGTGACCAGTGATAATTCAAAGGGGGGAAAAAAATGACACTGAAATTGAAATGTTTGTTCTTGGTCCATCCATTGTAATGCTAAATAGCTAAAAACCGGTTGGTTTTAAGTGCATAGTTCCTTGAATAATATTTTCCAGGTTCATCTGGACAACAGAAAATGCCAAGGTTGTTGTCGTTTGTTTTTTTTTTTTTTTTCTAAATCAGTGGCCACAGAAGGTAAGTATATGAGGTGAATTTTGCGTTTATGTATATACCATTTTTTCATGGGTAATATAATCAATTGCTATATGATTTATACTGTGTAGGTGCTTACTGGTCACGTTTGTGACCAATGATTCAATTGATAAAACAAAAAGAAAGGTATAAAATATGTTTCTTTGGGCTATCCAGTGAGTATAATTCTTGCTTATTCTATTAAATGTCATCATCCAGTGTACAGATAAAAGCAGTTGGGTTTAAGTGTGTAGGTTCATTATTAATATTTTCTCATAAATTGTCATAAAAATGGGTACAACAGTAGAAATAATAGAAGCAGAAAGGCTTATTGTAGTCTCAGAAACAGGGGAAAAATATATTAAATGCAGTGAGTGCCATTCAGTGGGCAATTAAGTGGGCAGAACCAGGCACTTAAGACCTTCAAATGATAACAGAATGGTTTTCTGTTTAGAATAGAAGTTACTCTGACTAAATTTAACGGTTGTATTTTTTTGTTTTTTCAGAAAAGAAAAAAAAAAAAAAGTGCATTCTGTAACTGGGCTCCAACAGATAGTTGAGTCGTAGATCTCCAGCCCAGTAAAATACTCAGAAGGCTAATGAAGGTCAATGATGTCAGCTTGATTTGCATTTAACATTAAAGATTCATTTTGTACAACTACTGAATAGAGCTGTTTGAGAGCAGGATCTCAGTGCCTCTACAAATACGAGCCTTTATTAAAAGAGTTACTAGGAAGACGATGGGCTGAATTAGACACTTTTTATCCCCTGGCTCTATTGTACAAAACCTATGAACAGTGATTCAGTCCTCTGTGTGAAAGTGGTGGTTTGGATTCTGCAGGCTGGCTCTCTGAGGATGGTCAATGAATAAGGAGCTATCTTAAGACTCCAAAATGCATCGATGGAGTCATAGGGTTAGTGGCAGGAATTAATGAAAAGGAAAAGGCATGAAGGAAGGAAGGCACAATACTGGAGACAAAGCGCTCTATTCCCAAGGTTGCTATGGAAACCCTCTTGTCTTAACTCCAGCAGCCCTGGCACATTGGTAATATGCCAGTTTTGCCCCCTTGCATCTCTGTTGTGTGTGTGTGTGTGTGTGTGTGTGTGTGTGTGTGTCTTCTTTCCTTTGCACTGTGCCCAATTGTTCCTTTTGTTCATTCATCATTTTTTTATGCCTTGTATTCATTTTCAATTCTTTTTTTTTTCCCCCTCGCTTTTTTCCCCAGATGACACAAACAGGCTTCCTTGCTGTGTTCTGTGTTTTCTGATACATAAAATATTTACCAGCCCACCCGGTGTGGTTTTTCACACTTCACTTTCAGTGGTAGAAGCTTGTTTGAACATTGATTATGTAAGTGGGAGCTGTAGAGAGGCACAGTTTGAAAGTAGTCGTAACGTACATGTGGCACGTTGTCACTTCGGCTGCTTTTACATTGTGGGTCTTGAGACACAATTCTGATATTTTGGCAAAGATTTATATGCAAGACCTGACCCATATCTGATTCCCACTTATGTGGTTAACTCATTTCCGACCATATAGAACTTATAACACTGAGGTTACGATAGTATAGTGTTGCTCCCTATATGACTTAGCTAAATTCTAGCCTACTCATACACTGTTGTTTATAGGCTACAGTGAAGATTAGCAAAAGTAGGTAACGCCAGTTAGCCCGATGAAAATGTTTGCTAGCATTACAGCAACTAAAAGACATTCACTAGAAATAGGCCTGGGTAACATATAAAATAAAGAACAGATTTGGCAGTTTCTGTGTGGAAAGTTGTTACTAACATTATATTTAGTACACTCGAGATTCCAGTATACAGGTGCATGTCAATAAATTAGAATGTCGTGGAAAAGTTCATTTATTTCAGTAATTCAACTCAAATTGTGAAACTCGTGTATTAAATAAATTCAATGCACACAGACTGAAGTAGTTTAAGTCTTTGGTTCTTTTAATTGTGATTATTTTGGCTCACATTTAACAAAAACCCACCAATTCACTATCTCAACAAATTAGAATACTTCATAAGACCAATAAAAAAAACATTTTTAGTGAATTGTTGGCCTTCTGGAAAGTATGTTCATTTACTGTACATGTGCTCAATACTTGGTAGGGGCTCCTTTTGCTTTAATTACTGCCTCAATTCGGCGTAGCATGGAGGTGATCAGTTTGTGGCACTGCTGAGGTGGTATGGAAGCCCAGGTTTCTTTGACAGTGGCCTTCAGCTCATCTGCATTTTTTGGTCTCTTGTTTCTCATTTTCCTCTTGACAATACCCCATAGATTCTCTATGGGGTTCAGGTCTGGTGAGTTTGCTGGCCAGTCAAGCACACCAACACCATGGTCATTTAACCAACTTTTGGTGCTTTTGGCAGTGTGGGCAGGTGCCAAATCCTGCTGGAAAATGAAATCAGCATCTTCAAAAAGCTGGTCAGCAGAAGGAAGCATGAAGTGCTCCAAAATTTCTTGGTAAACGGGTGCAGTGACTTTGGTTTTCAAAAAACACAATGGACCAACACCAGCAGATGACATTACACCCCAAATCATCACAGACTGTGGAAACTTAATACTGGACTTCAAGCAACTTGGGCTATGAGCTTCTCTACCCTTCCTCCAGACTCTAGGACCTTGGTTTCCAAATGAAATACAAAACTTGCTCTCATCTGAAAAGAGGACTTTGAACCACTGGGCAACAGTCCAGTTCTTCTTCTCCTTAGCCCAGGTGAGACGCCTCTGACGTTGTCTGTGGTTCAGGAGTGGCTTAACAAGAGGAATACGACAGCTGTAGACAAATTCCTTGACACGTCTGTGTGTGGTGGCTCTTGATGCCTTGACCCCAGCCTCAGTCCATTCCTTGTGAAGTTCACTCAAATTCTTGAATCGATTTTGCTTGACAATCCTCATAAGGCTGCGGTTCTCTTGGTTGGTTGTGCATCTTTTTCTTCCACACTTTTTCCTTCCACTCAACTTTCTGTTAACATGCTTGGATACAGCACTCTGTGAACAGCCAGCTTCTTTGGCAATGAATGTTTGTGGCTTACACTCCTTGTGAAGGGTGTCAATGATTGTCTTCTGGACAACTGTCAGATCAGCAGTCTTCCCCATGATTGTGTAGCCTAGTGAACCAAACTGAGAGACCATTTTGAAGGCTCAGGAAACCTTTGCAGGTGTTTTGAGTTGATTAGCTGATTGACATGTCACCATATTCTAATTTGTTGAGATAGTGAATTGGTGGGTTTTTGTTAAATGTGAGCCAAAATCATCACAATTAAAAGAACCAAAGACTTAAACTACTTCAGTCTGTGTGCATTGAATTTATTTAATACACAAGTTTCACAATTTGAGTTGAATTACTGAAATAAATGAACTTTTCCACGACATTCTAATTTATTGAGATGCACCTGTAAATCCAGCTAAACATTTAAGTTAGCTTGAACCAGACCAAAGCTAAAACTTGCCATCATCCATCTTCAATCCATCCCTGGACACCATTGTTAGTGTTGAATCTTCCATGGAGCTGTTGAGTACTTCAGGTTGACAGGAAGTGGGTTTATCCTGCCATCATTTACACATTTGAATGGCCATGGAATACGAAGCAATGCGATAACATGAAATTAAAAATTACATTATATGGCCATGGGCATTGTTTCGACTCAGGACAGCTGTCATTTGCTGCTATTGTCAAGCAACTGTTTGATGCCGTACACAACAATGCTTCGCCTTCGCGTGTTCACTGAGAGTAGGCTAATGGTTGAGAGGCAGTAATTTGGCTAATCGTTGCTGCAAGCCTTTTATAATCAACCAACTGGTGTGCGAGAAAGCGGGAATTATAAAGAGTGGTTAAAGCAATGCAAATATGTGTACACATGATGATGCAGTATTAGACCATAAGCATATCATAATGAAAGCATTTTTTAAGAGTATGAGTAAATAAGTATAGTATTGGATTGATATCTGATACCAGGACCAGTATCACTGCATCCGTAGTTGTATCACCCACAGGCCAAGACTTTTTTTTTTAAATCTGGACTGCACTGTCTACCATCCATGATTCATGTGGGTTGTTTGAGCGCTAAATGACGACTTGGCCTAGCGTATCATTGCATAACAATGATGATCACTTCAGAATTAACAGGCCATTTGGATATGAGCCTTTAGATATGAGTCAAATGACCAGATCTCAGTTGTTTTGGATTTAGAACCTTATTTCAGTGTGGTCCATTACAATTGTGTCCAATTTTAGGCAGCAGAAACATGGTTCTCGGCTTGTCACAGACAATGATAATCACATGGACTGTGAAGGGGGAAAAAAGGCAAGGGAGTGAATCAGACTTTGGCAACTAGCCAGAGAGTATAACTATCAGCAGGTCGTCTGCCTCAGCCTTCTCACATCAACATTCTGGAAAAACAAAGAACAAAAGAAATCTCAGAATGCTGCAAGATGGCAAGAAAAATGCGAGAACTTTCTGGATCAAAGTTTCTGCTAGATTTAATGAGACACTTGGAGGAGACGAGGCTAGTTACTTGGTCAGAATGTCTTGTCTTCTTACTTGTGTTGAAATATGCAGGGCACCAGTGAAGGAACGATCATAGTCCACCAATGCTAGAGTTAAAATGAACTTCAGTTGTTTCTTCTGTCCCTTGGGACATTGAGGCTGGGGAACATCTCAATTCTCTTTGAATATGTGAGCCAGGAGACGAAAAAGACTCATAGTTATTACAGATCAATGGCCTTCAAGTCCCACGAGGTCCTCCCTAGTCTACGATGGTTGATGAATTAATTATTAGCACAACATCTGCAATGGTTACCGAAGTGGGACTTTAAATAGCTTCACATTATATGAGCATCTCCTTCACTAAGAGCTTTAGTAGCTGCTTTCTTCCAGTAAAATAAATCAAGGTTTTAGCAAGATATCATAAAGAGGACCACTTTGTCAAATATGCAATTCTACTTGATATTATGGCCCTTGTCTCTTCTAAAAACATGTATATGAAGTTTACATGTATTACTCTGATAGTAATTGCAAAATAAAGCACTTATCTATACCATTTCAGATTGACATGAAAAATGGAGTATTGTGCTTATACTTGAATGTGCACAGATTGTAGAAATAGTACATGTTTCATGAACCATGTGCAGCTGACACAGGATTCCTAGTAGTCACATGAATTCTTAGAAAATACTTAGAATGAACCTATTTAAGGTGTATTTGTCTTTCATTCTTTTGCTTTAACGTGAAGGTTTTCCCATATTCATTGGATTGGATGGCTACCTTTAGTGAGATAGTCAATCTACTTAAAGTGCTCCAAGTCATGATGAAGCACTCAGGTGCCCGCTATTATAGGAAAATAATCAACAACTGGGTCATGTGATACAAGCCAATGTGAAGCAGAGTTACTGTTACCAACCCAAAGATTATTTTCCTATAACAGCACGTCCCACTCGTATTCCACACCAATTTGTTAACAATTACTGTTTATTTTTAATTTAGTAAAGAAAATGTTATATACGTTTTATATATGGTAGTTACATTTAATATTGTGGAATGTCAAAGAAACAACTGTTCTCTTGTCATGTTTCATGTTATCGAGAAACTGAAAATTACAAAGTCTTCTGTCCTAAATACTTTCCAGCAGCACAAAACTTACTGACTGATACAAAGCGCTGACACTGGAGACTCCTTCCATAAATGTTACACAAATGTCTCCGACAGAAAACATCACCATATCAGTGATGTTTTCTTTATTAAATGACATTTTTGATCTGTTTATTGCTAGGCTTTAGAGCATTATTTAGAGCATCCACCATACAAGTCCCTGTACAAGTTAGTACTATAAAAATAAACAAATAAACAAACAAATAAATAAATAAATATATATATATATATATATATATATATATATATATATATATATATATATATATATATATATATATATATATATATATTAAATTATACATAATCATAAACCCATGAGTTGCAATGGGGGTGGAACTACAGTTGAAGCTGCTGATATAGAAGATTAGTCAGAATCTAGAATTCTACAACATTGTGCTAAAATGGAGCTATTTCAAGTATGCTTTAGTAGACTTTAAATATACTACAGTATAAGCCTAACATTAAAGTATAAATGTTAATGTTTAAAAGTTTATATGCATCCATCTATTTATCCATCCACCCACCTAAATGAGTGGTTGAAAGTATGAAGCAGAGAGAAACATTTCCTACCTGTATAAAGCACCGATGCTGGCTGTGGTCTGTGGACTGGATATAGTGTCTGTTTAAAGACACAAAAATCACCTTTTTGTTCTCAATCAATTTTTTACTTGAAAGGAAAAAAGTAACTCTGTGAAAAAGACAGAAAACATCCTGTTGTGGTGTTAACCCACAAGGCTGTCTTGCACAAGATCAAGCCGTCAAATTCTTCTTTCAGCAACCATATATATATTTTTTTTTCTTCAGGTCAGAAGAATGTGAGAGTCACCAGTCTGTTGATTTGCCAGGGCTTGTTGTGGGTGGGCACAGCCCAGGGCATCATCATCACTCTGCCTGTACCTAAGCTGGAAGGCATCCCTAAAATAACAGGTACGTAGGCGGCCATTGTTTGTGCAGAAACTATTTTGGGGAGGTTTGCTTTACTTGAGTTCTGGAATTGGTGGGTTTCTATCCACATGTCTTTGTGAGTTTTGACAATGGATATAGTACTACCTTAGAAATAGGAATGACTGAAAAATAAATTCAGAAAAGAATATTTGCAGTGACAAACTTTCCCAGCATGATGACATTAATTAACACCTGGTGCAAGAAGATATTAATTAACACCTGGAAGACAGAGGGGGCATTAGACAGCCTATACGGCATGATGCAGTACTCACAGCATCCAGAGGTGGTGAAAAAAAATCACAGAACTAAATGAAATAGTTCAAACTACCACATTATAGAGTATTTATCAAAGAATTTTAGCTATGTGTATATATATATATATATATATATATATATATATATATATATATATATATAGTGTTTAGTCAACATAGCAGGAAACTTATGAATTTATATGAAAATACTTAGGGTTTAAGGCAAAGTGAACATTTGCACCATTTCTTAACTCAGTTTGTATGAAATTTGAATTCATGAGCTCATGTGGTGGCAAAGCCAAGCCTTTCTGGTTACCACAACCACTGATCTATGTCCAAAACCACATGCTACTGTATTAATTATTATGTAAAAACAGTAACAGCTATAGTAATCTATGCTGGAGTACTGTCAGGACATATTTAGTATGGTAATGTATGGTTTAAGCCTAACCTCAGTTTGATTATGAGCTTGTGTCACTGTCAGTGTGGAGTTTCACATGTTCTCCGTGGCTCTGCATGGGTTTTCTCCTGGTTCTCTAGTTTCCTCCCACCTCACAATAAACATGTCTGGTAGGTGGATTGACTATGCTAAATTGTCCCTACATGTGAATGAGTGTGTGAATGGACTGACATCCCATTCAGGGTGTATTCCTGCCTTGCACCTAGTTTTCCCAGCATAAGCTTCAGTTCCACAATGACCCTGACCAGGATAAAGTAGTCTGGATATGTGCATTTTTCTAGCACTGGTTTGGTTATGTAAGCTTGTTGCTAACATTAAAAAACTGAAACCCCCCCCCCAAAATTTGGAAAATCAAACAGCTAGATTTTCTTTTGCTAACTTTATTAATATATGCTGCAGGTAAAGCGATGACCTCTTTAAACGCCCATTGTGGTCCTGTGGACTTTCTGGTGGCAATCAGCAGCACTTTATCTCCAGATCTTCTGAAGCGAGATTCAGTTGTGGAAGCACCCGACTCGGCCTGTGGAGGGGAGGAGCGAACTGACTCCTCCTCCCAGGAGTCCCTGCAGCAGTGTAGCAGCTCCTCAATCGGGGAAGGCAAGGGAAACCGGAGGAGTGTACTACTTCAATACCGCGTTCGCTCCACCATGGGCTTACCTGGGCGGCCATTGACCGCTCGATGTGACGAGTCCTCGGATTCATCGTTAGAGTCTTTAGAGCACAGCCTCGAGGATGGCTCTATCTACGAACTCAGCGACGATCCAGACATGTGGGTCAGGGGTCGGCCCTGTGAGAAGGACGGCCACAGGAGGGACAGGGTCATGTCTGCAGCCATCATCTCTGGAGGGAGGGGATTTAGAAGACTTAGGGAAGGAGCATTGGAGGGTACGGCAGAACTGACTGAGTGCTCCCTTATGGTTTGGCAACTGCCACTTACCGTATAAAATGTGATACCCAAGTTTCTTAAGGATGCAAAGATGTACAAATCTTGGCCATCCAGGAAACAATGTGTTTTAGTTTCTTTTGTGTTGAGGAAATCTTTTGGTTTTGGTTTCTATGGTTTAGAGTCCATGCCAGGGCAAACTGCGATCACACCAGTGAAATGGAAAAAACAAACAAACAAACAAAAAAACAAATAAAATACTCAAACGGTATTGCTTTTCATTAGTGACAGCTGTAAATATTTTGTGATATTCAAACTTGCATTAAGGTTTGTAGTAATTCTGGAAAGCTTGATTATGTGTTCAGCAATTAATGCAGTAGTAATGAAGAAACAATTAGCCAATGGGAGGCCATAATGGGCGTTCCTTTATATAGATCTCATGGAAACAGCTCCTGGAAAGTGATGCTTTCAGGCCCTTCTCTGATTACAGCTATGCACCCGAGTAAGGCTTAGGGCTGTGATTGCATTTCAGTGTAGCATGCCTGCGACACACTGATGGAAGTGAAATACAATGAAATGGAGATTTACATTTACTTCTGACATGAAGTCAGTGTTTAATTCTTTAAAAAAGCAATCCTCTGCTGCTTTGCATTAAAGAGCAGTGCTATTGTTGCTCAGTGTAGTACGTTTTCCACGTCACTAACGAAAACCAATACAGTTGCGATTGCATTTTCTAATCTGGAATCAAATGGAATCTTCTCCATTTTTAATTTTTCAAGCAAAATATATAAATATGAGCTAGCACATTAAGTCTGTGCCTTTCATTTATCTGTCCCATATACCCCAAAGTCTTGCAGGTCTTTTTTTTTTTTTTTAACAGTATTAATGGATAATGGCATATGTGAAAAAAAAAATGTATGAGAGAAGGATAAGGAGCTGACCTTCAAAGACAAAACTGCACATCACGAAGCAAATGTGAACATTTGAAAAACCCACAGGGATGTACTGTACAGTCTATAACGTTGGTTTACACCAATAAATGTGAGTTCAAGTTGAGTCATAACATCTAGACATCATCGCAATGGCTGTGAGAGAATTTTGAGACAATGATACATGCTATATTTCACTATGTACTGCTTGTGTAGTTTCTCCTCTTGAGAGAGAACGTCATCCTGAACTCAGGCAAGGTCAAGATGAGTCCTGAAGACACAAGATGCTTCTTTGAGAGCCTTGGCATATTAAAAACATGAAGTCTTCACAGGTCAGTACCACTACACTGGGACTACAGTACTCAGTGATACACTGTGTATACACTTGATATCTACAGTAGACAGCTTCTCCTCTCTACAGGGAACCTCAGATCATCCTTTTAGAGGCTGTGAATGCATTCAGCTCCAGCTTCATCGTGGGTCAGTGCTGCTCAAATACACTATATTTCCTTAAGGCCCGCAGTCAGGTCATCCCTGGTGGATCATTTTCTTTGGAATTTGCCATGCTTGAGCACTACTGTAAGGTCTATTTTATTTCACAGCATTTGATGAAATCCTATCAGCAAAAAGGGCAGCAGGCAAATTGATAGGAGCTTCCATGTCTATATGGAGTCTTTCAGAGATTTCTCAGTCCCTCATTGCTGTAACGTGAACTCGCTTTTCTGTGTGTGTCATTTCTTTGTCAGGTCAGCAGTAAAGGCATAAAGACCCTTAAGTCAAAATTTAAATATATCACAGACAGAACTATGGAGGAAAGTTCACTTGTAATATAAAAAAAAACAACAACATCCTGTTCAATAGATTCTTTCAACTGGGCGGTTTAAGAAAATCTGCATTTACCACATGGGAATGAATTGAATTGTCCCCTTGAGTTGCTCTTTGTACATTTAAACTGAAGCAAATTAGACAAAAGGAGTGATGTCTTCTTATTTTATTTGCCAAACACACATCAATGATATTCATCTTATACCACAGCATTGTTGAATTCTCAAATCTGACTGGTCAGAAGGTGTTGATCGATTTTTCTATAACAGCAGTTCTCACTATAGTGCTGGCTAAAATTCAAATCACAGGTTTATATTAATTTGCCTGTTCTAATATGGTAAAGTTTCTATAGTAACAAGCACTTGTATTGTGGACGCACCGCATAATTTAAGGTTAATAATAATAAAAAGACAAAAAAAAAAAGAAAAGTTTATAATCGTTGATATGGTTAAGATTTCTGTAAGGAAACATTTATGTATCATTTATGAATGGAGTCTCCAGTGTCAGTGCTAAGGTTTCAGCAATGTACAGAGAAATTTGTGCTTTCCAGGTTCTCAGTAACATGACAAGCTGTGGGTTATTTATTTATTTTTTCATCTTATTTGTAACATCCAGATAGAAAAAAATGGCTGTTCAGGGAACGACTGTTTATACCTGCTATAACAGGAACTAACTTGTTTGGCCACCATTTTACATTAGATGTAACAATAAATGGATAAAAAGTATAACTGCGTTCATGAATAAATGAAAAATTGTAATTGTTGGCAAATTGCTGTGGTATAAGAGGAATAACACATTTGCTTATGTGCAGTTATTGGGGGGGGGGGGGGGGTCAGGGTGGTAACAGTAACTCTACTTAATCACACCACCGTGTTGATTATTTTCCTATAATGGAATGCCGCACAATAATGGAATGTTCTTTTTCCCCATACATACTGTATTAAATGGTTATAAAGGCAGCACTATAAGCATAATACTATGATTAAAGTTTCTCAGTTGTTACAAAATACAGTCCCCTCCAAAATGATTGGAACAGCAAGGCCAATTCATTTGTTTGCTCTATACACAGGAGACGTTTGAGATCAAAATATGGATACAAGATGAGAGTTTAGGATTTCAGCTTTTATTTCCTGATATTTACATCTAGATGTGTTAAACAACATACAACACAGAACCTTTTGTATCAGACCACCCAATTTTCAGGTGACCAAAATTATAAGAACAGATATGTCTTGTAAATGAAATAAATAACACTTAATATTTGATTGCATATCCTTTGCTTGCAATAGCTGCATCAAGTCTGCGACGATTGACATCACCAAATTTACCGCAGCCTCTTTCAGTTGTTGTTTGTTTCAGGGGGTTTCTGCCTTCAGTCTCCTCTTCAGGAGGTGAAATGCTGCTCAACTGGGTTAAGGTCTGGTGATTGACTTGGCCAGTCTAAACCCTTCCACTATCCCCCCTGATAAAGTCATTTGTTGAGTTGGCAGTCTGTTTTGGATCATTGTCTTGCCGAATGACGAAGTTCCTCCCGAGTAATTTGGATGCATTTCTCTGTAAATTGGCAGACAAAATGGTCCTGTAAACTTCTGAATTCATTCTGCTGCTACCATCATGAGTTCCATCATCAATAAAGATTAGTGAGCCTGTTACAGAAGCAGCCATGCAAGCCTAAACCATGGCACATCTCCACAGATGAGCTTGTATGTTTTGAATCATGAGCAGATTCTTTCTTTCTCCACACTTTGGCCTTTCCATCACTTTGGTAGAGGTTAATCTTGGTTTCAGAACTTTTGTGGCTCATCTCTGTATTTCTTTGCGAATTCCAAGTTGTTTGCATCCTGTGGTATGGCCTCTATATTTCTGATGGTATGGACTCCATATTCTGCTCTCAAAGTCTTCTTCGAATGATGGATTGTGATACCTTCACCCCTGTCCTGTGGAGGTTGTTGGTGATGTCATTGAACATTGTTTTGGGGGTTTTCTTCACAGCTCTCACAATGTTTCTGTCATCAGCTGTTATTGTTTTCCTTGGCCAACCCATTCAGTGTCTGTTGCTCAGTACACCAGCGGTTTCTTTCTTTTTCAGAACATTCCAAATTGTTGTATTGGCTATGCCAATGCCTACAGATTGGGTGGTCTGATACAAAGTGTGCTATGTTCTATGTCGTTTAACACATCTACATATAAATACCAGAAAATAAAAACTGAAATTCTAAACTCTTTTCTCATATTCATCGTTTGATCTCAAACCCAAATGCCATCAGTGTACAGCAAAAACAATTGAATTGGCCTTGCTGTCCCAATAGTTTCAGAGGGGACTATAAGTCATACACAATAAGTTGGTAATTAAATTTTAAAATGATGTTAAAGATTATACTTAACCCTAAATTATTTTGTAATTTCCTTCATTAGTAAGTGCAACTTAGTAACAAGTATTAGCACAGCATTATCATGATATTATCACTTACAGATCTGGAAACCGCTACCATTACAAAAGGGTCACTAATTAAAAATAGACTATTTGATTAAAGCATCATAGAAAAGACCCGTTATTAACTGTCCATATTTGAGATTAGAGAATAGAAATTTATATTAAGTATATTAATAATTCTAACAATCAACTGTTACACCTACAGCAATAAAACAGTACTTAATAGGAAGCCACGTGCTTCATTATGTTGTACTTCATTCTACAAGCTAATATATATATATATATATATATATATATATATATATATATATATATATATATATATACACACACACACACACACACACACACACACACACACACACACACACACACACGCACACATCCGGCCTTTTAGTAAGTCATGTACAGTAAGATGCCAATAATACAAAAATATTGTTTATATGAACCTAACATATCACTCATCGTCATATTTTCCAATATAAATATACTGTATAGTTTGGAATAAAAGGGAAAGCGGCGCGTTTTACTTTTCCCTCTTCTTTTCTTGCCAGGATTTATGATGTAAGCTTCATAACGCCATTTCCTCATGCGGTTTTGCCCTAAGCTCCTTCCACAGTAACTTTCATTACAGATGCTACTGAGCCATGCAAATAGAACTGTGCAATATCTTCAACAGCACTGAGCTGCTCCATGTCCACTGGAGAGGTGAGAGCAGTGCGAAGCTAAAAGCCAAGATTAAAAAAAAAAAAAAAAAAAAAAAAAAAAGGGAAAAATTACAGTCTTTCAATTTTGGGCAGCCAGATGTGACATATTTAAACGCTGTTGTAATGTAATGTTGTAGGCACTACTGAGAATGCACAGTGATGTGTCATGAAGTCCTGGTACTGGTACATTTTTTTTTCTTTTTTCATTTAAAACAGCATTTAGTATGAAGTTGTATTCTCATGTATAACTAATATGTTACAAGAGAAGCAATAATTACTAAAAAGATGAAACGATGATGTAAATTATGGTTTATAGCTACTTGTGTCTATTAATACTTTTACGCAACTCCATTTCTTGATTTCAGGATCTGTTGTTGTCAAAATAAATCCATTTGAACAAATTTGTTTCTAGAAACTTTTATATCTCTTAGGTTTTATACTCATAAACCCACATGCAGTTGATGTCTTCCTTTTCATTTTATGTCCAATGCAGCGGCAGTTCTCAGACCTAAGAACTCTCCACAATTCCCACATTCCTGCTGATTACTCCCTGACCGATTCCTGCTGAACTGTCAGATTTAGATGCTTTAGATGCTTGGCATTTTCTCATCCTACCTCGCCCTTCAGAGGGGCAAATCTCTGCGGTTACATGCTAGTCACTGTAAAAGGCCGAAGATAAGTAGAAGGCATTAAACGATATGTCTCACAAGGGGAAACCCAGAACGAGCATTGAAAAGGTCAGCATTTCAGGAAAAAAAAAAAAGAGAAATGTTATCTACAGTGTGAACAACTCAATTGTATCCTTGGCAGGACAGTACAGTAGATATCTGCGTCTGATCTCCCACAAACAACTGTCCAGGATGTAGTAGAAATTATGGAAGGATCCTCCAGTAAAGCTACAACATTAAGTTTTTAGCTACAGTAAAAAAGACTTCAAGACAGAGGAATTCCAAAAAATAAATGATCTGTTAATTTGATTGGTTGAGCGGCGTTCCAAGAGTACTTATACTGTATTTCCTATCATTGCATTGGGATGTTTCACTGAGTGTATCACTCACACATCTGTTTTCGCCACGTAAAATTCCGCTTCCTAGTTTGAAACCACTACTGCAGTAGTGTTATGGTACTTTTGAGGAATATAACTTTTGACTTAAAATATGAAAACTCGTCCAATGGAGATGAAAACGAAGAAGGGACGCCATTTTACGTGAATGTACAGTACAAATCATTGTCAGCTAACTAGCCAGCTTGTCGACTGGCGAAGAAAAAATAAAAAGAACATTTGGCCATATTGGGTCACTCAATATTAATTTATTGTTCATAGAACTGTTGGATAAAAGCAATATCGCACAAGCAAGAGTTTGGTTTTACTTAGTATTGGCATGGCTGAGATTAGCTATGGCCGAATCACAGCCATGCTGATATTCAGTATAACTGCACTCTTGCTCATGTCATATTACTTAAACAACATGTGATAACAAACTGACATTCCACTACATTAAATGTAACTACAAATGGATATGAGTATGAAACATCATTCTTCAATACAGTACTGTGCAAAAGTTTTAGCCACCTTTTTTTTTTTAGTACAAACTTTGTTATAGATGTTTTTTATTTTATGACATCTACATTATGAAGTCAGTAACAAGAATTTTAGATTCCCAAACATTAGTTTTCTAGCACAAAATTGAATGTTACAGAAAAATGTTTGTATTACATTAAAGAAAGCAGCTTATTATCTAAGAGACTAATTTTCAGACAGAAAACACAATGAAGCCTGCTGGGTTTTGCGGCAAAATAAATTTGAGCTAGATGAACAATTTGTTCCCAGTTTCAATCCTTCAAGGACCTTCCTCAGGAGTGTAGTACAAAACATCATCAGGTTATCACCTCTAGTCAAAGTTGTGGTTGTCATCACAATAATTCCTGCATCTAATATAATCTTATTGCATACGTGGAGACGTGGTGACAGTAAACAACTTTTTGTTTATTTAATTTTTGTGTAATTCATTTTTTTTACAGATAAAAAAAGTCATCCTTGTGTTTTACAACAAAATGACTTTGAAACATGGTGCCAGTTTCTTTTCTGTACTTCTGACTAATACAGCCAACCATTAAAACCTACGATCTCTTGGAAGCAGACAATTGGACACTGCAAGAGTGGACTAAACAGCTTTGAGATGTAAAATAAATAAATAAATAAACAAATAAATATATAAATGCTATCAAGTGGGAAGTGGAGACATCAGGGAGCTCATGTAAAATAAAGGCAACTCTGGATGAGACCTTCCACACCAGGGATGGTAAGAAATCAGGTATTATTAACCATTATTAACTGTAGCTTCACTTATTTTTCAGTATTATTTTTCTCTGATTAGACTGAGTATTGTTTAACCTACTAACTAACTTAGCTAATTTAGTTAACTAGCTAACCTACTGTCACATCCACCATGGACAAACTCCCCCCAGACCACCAGAGGGCACCCTCACTTATATTTTTGAACAACTTCTTATGTTGCCTGGATGAGTTCCTGTATTTGTGCTCACCTGAGTTGTATTTCCCCTGATTAGTTTCCCTACTTAAGTTCTGTGTTTGCTTGCATCTGTTTCCTTGAGAAATCTGTATCACCATTTTGTTTTTTGTCTGTCATAGCCTTGTCTTGATTTTGGTTGGTTTTGGTAGGTCTTGGTTCATTTCCTGCCTTTTGACTGTTTGTTAGTTAGATATATAATAAAGCCTATCAGCACATGCATCCACCTCTCTGGATTTGTTACACTTATTAATTTAGCATGACTTGCTGGGTTGACTCAAAGCCAATAAATTCTCTGAAACTTGCTATGTGAATCCCAAACATGGATGGAATCAAGTAAGGAATAAAACACTTGGCGTGTGCTGCTACAGAAATATAATCGACAGTGGGGTGATGTGATGCGGCTTGATGTGAAGCAGAGTTGCAGTACTGTTACCATCCCAAAGTTGATTATTTTCCAATAATAATACATCCCAAAGTGTTTTATTCCTCTTATTCCACAGCAATATGGCAATTATTACAAATTTTATTCATCGCTCTTTTTTTTTATTTGTCTTGAAAAAGCACAGCTTGTCATGGTACTGAGAAATCAGGAACACAGAGTCCTTCTGTCCTGAACACTTGCCTACAATTGTGCAATTTTTCTTTGATACATAAGTGTTTATTTATTCAAAATAAATGTACATATTTCATAACCTATAATAGATGAGTCATGGAAAAAAGGATGTCTTAAGCACTATCCACTCATTAATGCAAACATAATGATTTATGAAGCATTTTGATGATTATATTTCAAGGTGTAGTGTTATTTTACATATACGCTATACGGCCAAAAGTTTGTGGACGCCTGATGATCACACTAATGCTTTTTGGACATACCATTCCAGATTCATTCCCCTTTTTGCTGTTATAATAACCTCCACTCTTCTAGGACGGCTTTCCACTAGATTTTAGAGTGTAGCTGTGGGGATTTGTGTTCATTCAGCCACGAGAGCATTAGTGAGGTCAGACACTGATGGGTGAGGAGGTCTGGGGTGCACTCAGTGTTCTAGTTCATTCCAAAGCTGTTCATTGGGGTTGAGGTCAGGGTTCTGTGCACGACACTCGAGTTCTTTAACTCCAAACTTGGAAAACCAAGTCTTAATGGAGCTCTCTTTGTGCACAGGGGCATTGTCATGCTGGAACAGGTTTGGGCCTCTTAGTTCCAGTGAAGGGAAATTGTAATACTACAGCATGCAGAGACATTCTAGACAATTATGTGCTTCCAACTTTGTGGCAACAGTTTGGGGAAGAAACACATATGGGTGTGATGGGCAGGTGTCCACATACTTTTGGACATATAGTGTACATATATTTGTAAATGTAATATCATCCCATATCACCCATTTATAGCTCCACCCACACGTTGGTACGTAGTTATAGTATGGTTGACTGGGAAATAGGAATGACTACAATATTCAGGATCACAGATTTGTTACCCTGGAACTTTTAATTCTTTTTTATTACAAGCTAATGGCAACCAGATGCTATCATACATTTGGGTTTTATTACTAGCACACCCTTACAAGTGATCAGCAAGCTCCATTACGCGTCCCCCCCCCCACTTATATGGTTCTTTCATTGTGATTTTACTCCCATCAAAATTTCCGACAGCTCATTCAAAGCTACATATATCTCTGTGAAATGGACGGAAGGTGGGATAGAAGCTCTAAACAACTTTAGAGATGTTTTGATCGTTTCTTTTATTTTCAATTTGCATAAGTTATGCGCTTTTCACCAGCTAAATGTCGTAAAAAATATCTCCCCAGGGACAGGCACGGAGTATGAATCGGCGAGAGCAGAGACAGGCGAGCTGACTCAGTCAGGAACGTATGCCTCTGGGAGCAATGAGGTGAGGAGCGACCGTTTTCTTTGCCGAACATAAGCTCATGATTGTACGCCGCTGCTGAATCGCAGTTTGTCACAGAGTGCTCGTCCACCCACCCGTCACCGGAGACAACAAATCCCGAGGAGCAGTATCGCCTCACCAGCATTTCGCCTGACAAATAGACTCGAACAGCAGCTACGTGAGAATTCACATTTTCATAGCAAAAGACATTTCTGCTAAAAAAAAAAAACCCAAAAAAACAACCTTTCTAGATATTCCTGCCAATTAACCCCACTGTGGGAGATATTTGCCTATCGCCCGGCACAGCTTTCCTCACATAATGTCTCAGAGGTGTCTCTTTCCCCACCGTCTCAGGTGTGATTTGCAAGCTTGGTCGAGGCTAAACTGGGCCACGTTGCATGGATGTGGCTGATGGTTCTTTTGTGTTTTTATCTGTCTCCTCATAAAAGCCTCCTTTTGTATTTGCGTACCTTTTCATTTCCGCTGGCTTCAGCAGCGTTGCTGATTAAAAAAAGAATGGGTGGAGGGTGGCACATGGTCAGCTATCAGCTACCGAATGGGAACAAAAGAGCTGGAAGCTAACAATTAAGCACAGGAGGGTTGAGCTAATATCCCAACTGTCAGTTACTGTAGCTGTCCATCAGTCTTACTCAGCATTCATGTGTCCCTGCTTTTAATAAATGTGTATTTAGGATGCTCTGAGTAGTGAATTTGGCTTTATGTGCTGACAGAGGAAATGAAAAATAGATTATCTTTTCCCTTTTTTATGATGCTTGATTTCTATGGGATGCAGGAATGAAATGTTATTGCAGAAATTTGCAAAGGTGACAACTTCTGCGCATTAGACGTAGCATTTGTTATTTCTGACCACTTGCTACGGCGATACAAGACACACCTTAAAGCGTTTTGAATTTTTACTTTACAGCATGTCTTTACATAAGACTTGTACTATATACAGTATGTTCTGTGGGTGGAAAAGCATTGCTGATGAGGTTCAATGAAACTGGACAATATTTTTCTAATCATCAGCTGTCCAGTTTCCTTGAAGCTTCACCCACAGTAGCCTGAGATGCCAATTCTGGGCTGAGAGGGGTGGAACCCGATTGTAGAAGACCACATTCGCCTCAAGGTTTGACCGGTTTTGCGTTCCTAGATGCTTTTCTGCTCACCACGGCCAGTGTGGTCATTCTCCTCTAAACTGTCAGACACTGGGTGTATTTTTTTTGTTTTGTTTTTTGCACCACTCTGTGTAAACTCTAGACCAGTGGTCGCCAAACCTCTTCCTCGATATCTACCTTCCTGCAGGTTTCATCTCCAAACAAAATCAAACACCCCTGTTTTAGTTGATCAACAACTTCTTAAGGCTTCTAATGATTAGATGGTCAGGTGGGCCAGATTATGGTTGGAGTTAAAGTCTTCAAGAAGATAGGTTTCCAGGAACAGGGTTGGTGACCACTGCTCCGGACGATGTTGTGCGTGAAAATCCCAGGAGATCAACAGTTGAAATGAAATACTCAAACCAGCCTATCTGGCGCTAACAACCATGCCATGTGAGTGAGTGTACTTAACATCATTTAACTATGTTCGTTATGAATGCACCAACATGTTGGTCACTGAAGATTTTTGGTCAGCATTCAATTTTGGCCAAAAGAGAAAAAAATGCTGAACGGAAAAAACAAATTAAACTACAGTGACAAATGTCAGCTATTTCATGGTTTCTGCGAGGGACATTAGAAAAACATTACATCAAACATGTCCCTTTCACTGTTTACTGCATTTTTCCTGTTTTTATGTTTTGTTTTATAGTTTACTGTTTTTTTTCCTTCTCCTTCCCAGGACTACTCATTATTTCGCTTCAGAGATGGCAGGTCTGAATTTGCAGTTTTTTTTCAAATTTCTTGTTTTATGGTGGTTGGGATAAGGTGAACATTTTAATCGACCATTTCCTGCAGTGTTTCAAATTTCCGCAGACATGTCTCTGCAAAGCAAGCCATGAATTTAAGGGTGCCTCTCAGGATGCCGTGCAAAAATTGGTCTGATTGGTGTGTTTGCCATAATGCACCAGGAGGCACCCGATACCCAATAACACACTGATCTACTCTAATAACAATCTCAAACAACCAAATACCATGCAAAACAAATTTCACAGAAGGACACTGCACAAAACTAAGTCACATTAATATCACAGCAGGCATGAGAAATAAACACATATCTCTGAAGCAGAATTCACATTATTACCAGAATAAAATTTTGTGTGCTGCTCAGACATTGACTTAAGCAGATTTTTTCCCTTGTAATTATGGAGGGAAAGCATAGAGCATACAGCCAGTGATGCTGGCCCAATGGCCAATCACTAATCACCACTGTTTCCCAATGGCCAATCACTAATCACCACTGTTTCCCAATGGCCAATCACTAATCACCACTGTTTTCAATGGCCAATCACTGATCACCACTGTGTCCCAATGGCCAATCACTGATCACCATTGTTTCCCAATGGCCAATCACTGATCACCACTGTTTTCCAATGACCAATCATTGATCACCACTGTTTTACAATGACCAATCACTGATCACCGCTGTTTTCCAATGACCAATCACTGATCACCACTGTTTCTCAATGACCAATCACTGATCACCACTGTTTTCAATGGCCAATCACTGATCACCACTGTTTCCCAACGGCCAATCACTGATCACCATTGTTTCCCAACAACCAATCACTGATCACCATTGTTTCCCAACGGCCAATCACTGATCACCACTGTTTTCAATGGCCAATCACTGATCA
The DNA here is from genome assembly GCA_023630585.1 of Cranoglanis bouderius. Classification (NCBI taxonomy): domain Eukaryota; kingdom Metazoa; phylum Chordata; class Actinopteri; order Siluriformes; family Cranoglanididae; genus Cranoglanis; species Cranoglanis bouderius. The sequence goes on from CM042572.1 coordinate 4,315,972, forward strand.
CCACTGTTTCCCAACGGCCAATCACTGATCACCACTGTTTTCCAACGACCAATCACTGATCACCACTGTTTTCCAGTAACCAATCACTGATCACCACTGTTGTCCAATGACCAATCACTGATCACCACTGTTTCCCAATGACCAATCACTGATCACCACTGTTTTCCAATGACCAATCACTGATCACCACTGTTTTCCAATGACCAATCACTGATCACCACTGTTTCCCAATGGCCAATCAATGATCATCATTATTTTCCAATGGCCAATCACTGATCACCACTGTTTCCCAACAACCAATCACTGATCACCACTGTTTCCCAATGGCCAATCACTGATAGCCACCGTTTGTCCCTCCCTCACACCTTTTCATTTTAAACTCTCTTCTTGGACATAGTATCTAAAAAAGTGAGTAATCGTTTCCTTCATGACTACTCACCTACACGACTACTCACTGTTACTTCTTCTGCCTTCTGCATTGTTGATAGAAAGTATAGTATTAAGTAAATGCATTAAAGTTTAGTTTGTGGTGCCATGACCAAAGGAAAAAAAAATATTAAAGAAATAAATTATAATTTATTATATATTCTGATAAGACTCTTTTATAGAATTTTATTCAATTCTAAGTGAAAATCTTATGTACACTAATTTGTAAAATATGTCAATGACATCATGTAGCAAATTCAAGTGACTTTTTGAGCATGCTTTAGCTACTTTTCTCAGAAAAGAGCTGGCCACACTGGTTTAATTTCACTTTGTTTATTATACAACACTGCAAACAGAGATTTGGGATAAGACCTGGGCAAACAATTTGTGCAAACTTGAACAGTAGTTCCACCTTATCGTCAGTCTGCACATATGAATCCTTCTGTTTTGTCGGTGCAGCTTGCCTTCTCTACAGCTCTGCATGTTATTTTTCTGGCATTTGACACAGGCAGATTATGAAATACTCACCACCTACCGAGCTGGTGTGCTCATGTGAATTTTTTAAAAAAGTTTTTGAGTGGACGGAGATAGTTTCAAAAAGCACTGCTCTTGTGGATGGATTTTTTTTTTTTACCTATTCTTGTGAACAGGTAAAAACTAAGTTTAAGGAAGTGGGCAGAGTTTTTTCTCATTCAGCTGGGTTTTACTATTATGCAGGTAGTTTCTAGTTGGTTGTTTTTCTTTTCTCATGCAGATGATTTTTACTCTCGTTTGGCAGTTTTTACTCACATATGGGCAGTGCTTAATTTGAGCCGGATCCTGTTCTGGCACCTCCAAAATATAGCACACCTGCATTCCGGAACCTTTTTATGTTAAAATTTCACGCAGCAGTATTATGAAAACAAATAGTTTTAGTCTTTAATTTACCAAAAGTAAAATAGAACAACAAAAAAAAACTGCAATAAAAATGCTAAGCTTATATTACTGGTGCTCAAATATTCCTAACAGCCAATCAATAGCCTCTTTCACATAATGGAATCATTTCAAGTTCAAAAGTTCACCTGAATTCGATGTCACGAAGCGAAGCCTACAGTCACGTAGCATGCGGTGTAGGGTGTGTCATGGCGAAAAGAAAGCAGTTATCATTAGCAGCATTTTTTTAGAACACAAACAACGACAGAGAGAAAACGGAGCAAAATACTAAAGGGGCAAGAGTCCAAGGGAACGAGCGGCTGCAGGTCACTTGAAGCAGTTTGGCGACCGTTCCCACGACTAGCAGTGATAATGCTATAGCCTGATTGTAGAAGGTTTTTAGAAGTGCTTATGAGTCTAAATGTTGTTAACCTGTGCATGGCTTTGAAAGTGAGACTGACTGACAGGAATTAAATAGGGTTAACAGCCCACATACAGTCATTCGGGCTTTTAGGGAGTACAGGGACTCAAACAGACAAAAAGTTCCAGAAGGACTGAGGCAGTTGTTGGCTACTGTGAATACCACACCGATCTCCAGTGGAGTGCAAGCAGGGTTTGTCCAAAATCTCATTTGTAGCTTGCAGCGTGAATCCCTTCTCATCCACACCATCATCACGCTCACAAAGTTCAATCCCGAGCCGTTTGTGGTCATGGATACGTAAGGGACACAGGGAAGAGGAGGAGGACACTGACGTGAAGGCTTTGTGGAATATTTTGTGTTAATTATTTATTTCTTGTCTCTTATTTCTCGATTATGTTGTGCAGTTAATGTTAGTTTATTGTAAGAAGGCCTACTGCTTTGTTTTCAATGTGCTTTGGGCAAATGTGTTTTGTAGCTAATTGAGGTGACCGCACATAAACTGATAGAATGTGCAATCCAAAAATGTTTCTTTTCTTGTACTGAGAATACTCACTGCTATAAGCTCGTTACGTCACTGTACCAGTTTGAGTAATTCCTATCAGCACTGAATATCCTTGGCTACATGAGATTCTAGAAGCGCTTTTACGTGTCTGTTAGTTTGGGGACCGTGACCTTTCACATGCTGGATCACTACCCTGTTATTGTTCCGGGACCTGCAGATTTACAAATGAAATACTGCATATGGGTGGGAGTGAGTGGTTTTTACTTTCATGTGGGTGTTTGTTACTCCCATCTGGGTGGGAGGGAATGGTTTTTACTCTTATATGGGGGAGTTTTTACACTCGTGTGGGTGGGAGTGGGTAGTTTTTACTCTCGTGGGTGGGAGTGGGTGTTTTTTACACTCATGTGGGTGGGATTGGGTGTTTTTTTTTTCTCTCATATTGGTGGTTTTTACTCCCATCTGGGTAAACGTGGGTGGTTTTTATTCTTGTTGGGGGTTTACTCTCAGGTTGGTGGGAGTGGGTGGTTTTTACTCTCATATGGGCGTTTTTTTACTCCCAATCTGGGTGGAAGCGGGTGGTTTTTAATCCCATCTGTTTTTTTAAAACTCTTTTGTGGGTTGGAGTGGCTGGTTTTTACTCTCATGCATGTGGGAGAGTAGGAAAAAAATCATGCCTGTCCTAACTGATATGCTGGTGTAAGGGATGTGATATGTCACATTTTCTGCAGCTTGAGTTTCATTAAAAATTCACAGTTCCCAAACTGGATTTATGAATTTGTTGGTAATTAGAATAGTTCTGACACAACATGTTAGACTCGTGGGAAGATATTTATGATGAAAAAGAGGCTGTCTGGGTCGGGTATGGTGTGATTTGTGGTGCATTATTGACTGCTGTGGTTGGAGGATTATACCCCAGGTTCTCAGTGATTGACAGAGGCTGTTGAAGTGCAAAATGTTGCAGCTTTAGACTCCATTTGCATGTATCTAATTGACAGGACCATCACTTGTCCAAGCCTCTACATAGGACTCGCTTCTAACAGGCTCCCACAGTTCCTAAATCTTTCATTTAATCGCCATTAAAATGGATTAAAATTTCACTGCAGTTTGCTGTGCAGAGAGTCTTCCTTGGAGCCATGTTAAACAGGCTACTTACCATCTTCTGCAATATTTATCTCTCAGTCCAGTCACTGTGGAGGCTTTGCAGAGGTTATATTATTATTAAATGACAACTCCTGAAGTGTGCACTCTCTTAAAGTTATTTTTTGTGACTCGAACTTTGATTTATCTACATCCTGACATCAGATTTTGCCTTTAAAACAGCATTTAAAGGAGAGGAAGGTAAAGCAAAACTCCATTTTTGCCTGTTTCTGCTTACCTTTCGAAAGATAAACTCAGCACTTCCTTGCACTATTATTTCTCCGACCTTCATTCCGGCTTATTTCATGATAATGTTTAAGCCTATGAAGGGCGACCTTCACTTCATATATCATTTGCCATACCATCCCCGCAGGACCTCCGCAGAGAAGATAAAATGTCCTTTTATGCCATACCATGAATTCAGCCACTTTTTGCGCCAGTGTTCTGCCCATTACTCTAAGTAAATGAGAAGTCAAGCATCTGAGAAAAAAGGCATTTCACCAACAGCATCTCACCTATGCATCTTTGTGGAACAAAGGCTTTCCAGCGTGCAATTCTGAAGTAAATAACAAGCATAAAATCCAGCAATGCTCCAACCAGATTCTACAGCAACAGGAAACATGTAGTTGGCGCAATTGACTCTTTTTCACAAAGACTCTGCGGCAGTTGTCCTGTCATGAGAATCAGCAATCACACCGGTTGGAGGTTCAACCTGACAAACACTATACATTCCCATCTTACCATTTATTTACCTCTCGTGGAACACGCACATGCCTAAAGCTAAAGCACTGTTGTACATGCATACTGAAAGGCGAAAGTCACATCTATGTAGCCAAGGTCAAAGTGGCATAATAGTAGCCTACAGTAGGAATAAGGAAAATTGACTTTGCTTTAGGATGCGAACACGTTTTCTGGAAACCTTAAAAAATTTTCCCGTTTTGGAAAAACATATGTAAAGCTTTAACTCTGATTGTTACAAAGCAAAAACACTAGAGACTCCTTCCATAAATGCTAAATAAATGTTTCCTTACAAAAACCTTCAGCACACATTTAAAATAATAATAATAATAATAATAATAATAATAATAATAATAATAATACAATTCCATGTGAATCCGCTGTTACTATAGAAACGAGAATTACTCATTTTTTGTCAAAATAAGTGGCCTCCCAAACAATATTTCAAACTAATTCAAACAATTAAAGAAAAATTGTAATCTAAAACAATTATACAATTATTATATCATTTTGTAATCTAAAACAATTATACGATTATTATAATTATTATAATTATAAATTGTTGTAAAATAAAATGATGACTTAGTGGTTAGCACGTTTGCCTCACACCTCCAGGGTCGAGGGTTCGATTCCCGCCTTTCGGCCATGTGTGTGCACTCCGCATGTTCTCCCCGTGCTTCGGGGGTTTCCTCTGGGTACTCTGGTTTCCTCCCCCAGTCCAAAGACATGCATTGTAGGCTGATTGGCATGTTCAAAGGTGTCCGTAGTGTGTGTGTGATTTTCTACTGTGATGGACTGGCATCACGTCCAGGGTGTCCCCCACCTGTGCCCCATGCTCCCTGGGATAGGCTCCAGGTTCCCCATGACCCAGTAAGGATATGTGGTATAGAAAATGGATGTATGGAAGATATTTTATAACATGCAGTATATATGCATTATATATGTGTATATATATATATATATATATATATATATATATATATATATATATATATATATATATATATATATGCATTTTATAACATGCAATAATTATACAATAATATTATATAGATTATAATCTAGTGTCAGAAATTGCACCATAAATTCCAGCAACCCTATATTTTATAAACATATGTATAGACTGCTCATCAATAACAGCTTTACAAAGTTCCAGTAAAATATTGCAGTGATGCATCACAGACATGCTTTTCTGCGAAACACCATGGTGGCCAAAACAAGATAAACCTTTGAGAGGTCTGGATCTAAAGTGCCACTCTGAGCTCTGTCATCAGTTAAGCCACAGCCTTTCCCCAGAGAACTCGCTAATCAAACAGCCCTCTATGTTCGATATGCCCTCGCCTGCTTAACGGCATTGACCTCTTTTTTTTTTTTTAGAGTCTCTTTTATTCTCTTAACTGATCATGACTTTGCTTTCATTGTGGGAACCAAGACAAAAGATTGAGCAAACCCTATTCAGTTCAGGAAAATTAGAGCCATACTGTGTGTATACAGTAGTGTCATATTCTAGGAATTTCTCCTTGAATTAAACAATAAAACCTTCAAAACAGGCAGAAAATATCACTTTTTAGGTAATTTCATCACCACCATTATGCAATTAAACTCAACATTTGGGTTAGCCAGCAGAGCTTTAAGTCAGTCTGTTTTGTCCACTTCTAACAAAGTGAGAGGAGAAATCCATTTATCATTGATCTTACCCTCCAGGTCATGCAGGTCAAACTCCTGGCCAATGGGCTCATGCGCGACAGGGGCAACAAATTAACAGCACAGTGTAATCAAGTCACAAGCTTACTGAGTGCTGGGAGAGCCAAAGTTTCCTAGAACCATAACATTCAGCAAACGTTCTGCTGATCTATGATGGTACGTTTTTGACTAACTTCCTGTTCATGTAGCATATTCCATAGTATACACTGTATGGCCAAACTATATGGCCTGACTATTACACCCATTTACGGTTCTTTGCCAAACTGTTGCCTCAAAGTTGGAAGCACACAATTGTATAAAATGTTTTCGTATGCTGTAGTATTACAATTTCCCTTCACTGGAACTAAGAGGCACAAACCTGTTCCAGCATGACAATACCCCTGTGCTCAAAGTGAGCTCCATGAAGACATGGTGTGTTAAGGTTGGAGTGGAAGTACTCAAGTGTCCTGCACAGAACCCTGACCTCAACCCCTCTGAAAACCTTTGGGATGAACTGGAACGCTGACTGAACCCCAGGCCTCCTCACCCAACGTCAGTGTCTGACCTCACTAATGCTCTTGTGGCTGAATGAACACAAATCCCCACAGCTACACTCTAATAACTAGTGGAAAGCCGTCTCAGAAGAGTAGCGGTTATTATAACAGCAAAGGGGGACTAAATCTGGAATGGGATGTTCAACAAGCACATACGAGTGTGATTGTCAGTTGCCCACATACTTTTTCCCCATATAGTGTATTTTATACCATAGCACTGTTGAATTCTGATTGGTCAGAAGGTGGATTCAGTGGATTCCAGTGGATTCAGTAGCTGTTTTGAGTTTTCCAAAACATGAAAGTTTTCAGGAACAGAGGTGTTTGTGATTTCTGGTTTCTCTTAGTAACAGGACAAGCTGCATTATTTTTGCCTTATTAACTTCAAGAGAAAGGGAAAAAAAAAGAAGCAAAAGAAATAGCTTTTATAATATAAGTGCTTAGTAGCTTGTTTTGCCAATGTTCCACATTAAACATAACTATAAATAGATAAAATGTATTCTTTGAATAATAAAAATAATTAGCATTGAGAAATTGCTGTGGTATAAGAGGAATAAAACACTGTTGTAGGAAAAGAATCACACCAATCTCATTGATTAGTTTCCTATAACAACAATCTTCAAGTGTTTATTCCTTACTTAATGGATGCAATTTCAAATTCAGCTGTAGCTGTAAATGTAGCTGTAAATGCAAATACATAAGTCATAACACATCAACCCAAATGGCATTCCCAAGGTGAAGCAATAACTCAACGCATAAAAAACACAAATGCACTGTTGGAAATAAAATGCAAATGTAGACAGAGGAAGTGAGGTTTATTTTTTTGTTCATTTACATTTACATTTACATTTATATCATTTAGCAGATGCCCTTATCCAGAGCGACGTACAAGAGTGCTTTAAATTCTCCATCAATGAATATTTCATTTCTGGTTCGTACGATTTTGTTCATATCATTCTCATTTACAGCGTTTTAAAAGATCCTTAATAACTGATTTCTGTCGGGTAGCAGGATGTACATTGCCTCCCGTTGCTTTATATTTTTGTTGCAAAGTTTAACAAATGTGTGCTCCAACCTGGTTTTTGACCTTTATTCAGTTATCAAACAGCTTCACCTTCAAATAATTGGCTTGACTCAAATCTCTAACCTGCAGGTATCAAGGGAAAAATGACACAAAATGACAGAAAAATCTCATTTCAAAGATAATATATTATACCACCTAAACTCTCCAAAACACAACTCTTTCCTTTAATCTTGTGGCCTTTTTAAACAAACACTGATGAGGCTTAATGACATTTTAGAGATATTTACCAAGAGGACTATGAATTGGAAAGGCGTTCTCTAACCTGATTTACAAGTGATGAGCCGTACTTGTTAAGATGTAAAAGTCCCATTTGTAATACAATAAAGGGAATAAGAGATTGCTCGCCAAAAAAACTCAGGCTTAATTACATGTAATTAGACACGTTGTTGGAGAACTGATACACAGGGCCAACCCCTGGGTAAAGAGAATAATAATTATAGAAAAGGCACTTCAGTGTACCAATATTAACAGCCCACATATTATATAAAATATCACTGCTAGCATACCTATTCCTGTCTTTAGGAAGGTTTAATTTTGTAGGGACATTTGTGCAAAATAAGATGCAGTCAGTGGGTGGGAAAGAAGTCACAACGCACAATGTAAACACTGGATCTAAAGAACGAGCTCCAGATGACTGTGTGGTGGATCAGTTCCACAATGAAGAATGATGTAGCATCAATCCTGAAGCCTCACTGTCCTATAGATGTAATAGTGTGCAAATCAAATGTTATTTTACCTTTTAAATAAAATAAAGTGTCTCACAGTCCATGCACTGTATGGAACAGAATATATTTGGAGCATAATTTTATATGAGCTACTGTGGTCATTCCAGTTGGCTGGGCAGGGCTTGAGGGAGAGATTTCTTCAAGCTATTGTATTCCAGGGCTGTGAGTTGGGCTTCCCTAACAGCAGGGGCAGTAGCCAGACTGCTAACTCATTCTTGGGCCACCCACATGCAGTCACCACTCCATGAGCTCCACAAAGGTTTGCAGCTTGCCCTGTGAAGACTTCTTTGTGAGCATGATGTGGGATGCAGCTGGAGTGTTGGATGGTAACAACAACCTCAGGACCACCTACTGGTCCTTGGCATGCTCTTTTATCAGTACCCTAAAGTGTTGTTGATGTTCTGCTCACAGGTTGAGGAGGGCTTCATGTTATGCAAGGGACTTGATTGCATCAGCAAAGGTTGAGGACTACATGGCAATATATACCACTGTGTACACCCTGGTTGGGTAGGTGAGGACCAAGGAGGTAGGTGTTTGGGTGGCCCACTGCAAGATGGCTTTCTTCAAGATGTCATACTCCAACTTTGTCTGTACCAGCACCTACAGGGTCATGAGTTGGGCCTCCCCCACTTCCCCTGGCAGCAGGGGCTGCAGCCAGACTGTCCACTTACCCTGAGGCCACCACATCCAACCAATGTGTATTCAAAGTCCTCCACAAAGGGTTAAGGCTCATCCTGTGGAGACATCTTTGTGAGTGTGATGTAGGATGCAGCTGGAGTGTTGGAGGGCTGCAACAACCTCCAGAGCACCTGCTGGTCCTCAGCCATGATGTTGATGTTCCACTCACAGGTTGTGCCTGGTGAAGCCTGGCAAGGGACTTGATCTCTCAGCGAAGAGGAGGACTTTGGGTGAGGAATGAGGAAACAGGAGAACAGGAGGCAGGTGTTTGGATGGGTAGCTGCTAGGCTGCTTGTTGGGCTAACAGAGGCATTATCCAGACTGCCCACCCACTCTGACCATAGCATGCAGCCACTGGTCCACAAGATCCAAGAAGGGTTCCAACTTGTCCCAAGGAGATATCTTTGTGAGTGTGATACGGGGAGCAGCTGGAGTGTTTGAGGGTTGCACCAACCTTCAGAGCAACTGATGGCCTTGGCCTGCTCTTTCACTAGTGCCTTTAAGTGTTGCCAATGTTCTCGTGTATCCATTCTCAATCCAGAGTTTAGGCACCACTTTGAACGCACTGGTTAGTTGGGGGGGATGAGAAAACAGGAGGCAGGCTGGATGTCCCCTCTACAAGCTATCATACTCCAGCTATGTCTGTATGAGCACCTACTGGGCCATGAGTAAGGCTTCTCCCAACAGCAGGGGCGGCAACCAGACTGCCCACTCAACCACAGTGTGTTACTGCAAACCGACAGAAGTTTGCAGTAACTTCAGGATCACATATTGGTCCTGTGAGTATATGTATGGTGCCTGGGAAAACCTTTCATTTATATTTCTGAAAATTAAATGCTTTCCTGAACTGAAATATTTCACTTTTTTATATGCATGTAGTTCAACCACATGTACAGTTCTAGCATTTTAAAGTCCCCTAAAAATGAAAAGGGAGAAAGTTGCCCTCACTGTGGTGCAGGAGCATCACAGACATTTTGACAATCACCTTAAATACACTATATGGGCAAAAGAATGTGGACACCTGACCATCACACCCATATGTGCCCATTACAAAACCATGGACATTTACACTGCATTGCAAATTCTGGTTCCTCGCTTTGTGCACAGGAACATAGTCATGATGAAACATGTTTGGGCCCCTTAATTACAGTGAAGGGAAATTCTAGGCAGCTGTGCTTTCAATTTTGTGACAACAGTTTGAGGAAGTCTGACATATGGGTGTGATGGTCAGGTGTCCATATACTTTTGGCCATATAGTGTGTTTGTTTTTAAATATAAACACACAACTTAATGCTGAAATCATATAACTTAAATATATTCTAAAATTATGCTTTCAAATTAATGAGATGTGTTTTATTTCTAAGACAGAAAACGTAGTGGGAATGACCCATATATTACATATGGGCAGAGAGAGAGAGGGAGAGAGAGAGAGAGAGAGAGAGAGAGAGAGAGAGAGAGAGAGAGAGAAAGTAAGTAAGTAAAGTTACACTGACAGCTGTTTTGTTCCACAGAGATGTGAAATGCAAATGTTACCTACAGCAGAGCCACACTGAGCCATAATGAACATCATTCTGCAATCAGCACGTAATGTCTCTACTTCTTATGTTGATGTGGTGTGTTACTGGTCTATAGGAGTACAATGGGTTTGTGTTTGTATGTTTATATGCAATAGAAACAATAAATGTTTTTGAAACATTTATTGTTTCTATTGCATATAAACATCTTCATACCACTGTTGCCTAAAACTTATCACATTAATGGTCAAGTTCCTGTGCACCTGACTGGCCTACACAAACATCTTGTTCATGGACTCCCCTTACAGAAAAATCACAAACTTCACATGTAAATAATCACACAAGTCATATTTAAAATGTCTTCGATATTATTAATATTATCAATATAAACCTGTGATTTACCACTACACTACTGTCAGAGATGCTGTTATAGAAATTAATCAACACTTTCTGACCATTCAGAAACGAGATTTCAGGCCTGTGTTATACAAGAATTTCAAAATAACTGGACTTTATAAACATGAAGTAAGAAGGTACACATTCAAATAAAGGTGTTCTATAAAGGGATCTTTGGATAGTTGAGCTTCCTAAAATGGTTCTTCTTGGAAGCTTGACTGTGTTGTAGGGTTCTACATAGAACCTTAAGGGTTAGGTAACTGTGGATCAGTGAGACATTGAACAGAACATGAGGGTTGAAGAGATAAAGGTTCCTCTTGGTTCCTTTTGGTTCTCCAGGTCGCTGATATGTTCCACCTCGCAGCAGAATCCATCAGCTAATGACATTAAACCGGAGCTGTGAGGAGAGATAATTGCGACCACTTTGGTAGCAGAAAAGGTTAATTACTGCGTAAATCAGTTAGTGCTTTTTTTTTATCACATTGCTAAAAAGTGGGCTGCTTGCAAGCGGCATGGTGTTTACTCCTGTTCGCATTTACTAATTAAAAGACTGAGCAGATGCAGGTTCATGCTAACATCATGGCCCTGGTCATGGGTTTCGCTCCTCCTCAAAATGAGTTGGTGGAGCTGCGGGGATGAATACAGATGAGGTGTGCTGTGGTTTAATTTTGGCATTCATCAGTGCCGCTACTTTCACTAAAGTGTCATGGTATTGGCAATTACACCTGGTTTTTAACACTTTTCAGAGCCATTTTCTAGGCTTCTGGCTTTTAAATTTGTAACTCCAAGTTGTTTTGTTGTTGGTTTCTATGTTGGTTATATATCTTTATATGTTTTCTATATGTTGGTTCTCCAAGACATTATATATATACATATACAGGGTGATCCAAAAGTATATATAGGGGAAATTAACAGTTTTGAGCTAAATGTATCAATCTCATCCAGCCATGAGAATGATTTCAATACATTCTTCTTCAAGTGCATTCTTAAAGGCTATCTGAAAAAATATATATAATAAAAATTAAGCATGAAAAATTTTGGAAGACATTTTGCTAAAAAGTGTTAATTTCCTCTATGAAAATTAACACAGGACTGGAATCAGACTTGGCACCTGGACTGGAGACAGACTTGGAGACAGACTTGGAGACAGACTTGGAAACTAAACTGAAAACTGGACCTGAGATTGAACTAGAAACTTGACTGAAAGCTAAAGTAGAAACAATACTGGAAATGAAATTAGAAACCTGACTGGGAACTGGACTGGGAACAGGACTGAGAACTGAACTAGAGACTGGACTGGGTACCGGATTGGAAACTAGACTAGAAACAGAACTTTAAGTGAAACTAACAACCTGACTGGAGACAGAGATGGAGACAGAGCTGGGAGCAGAACTGGGAACCAAACTGGATGTTGGACTAGAACTGGATTTAGGATTGGATATTAGACTGGATGCTGGACTGTGACCCAGACTGGAAGCTGGACCTGAAACTGAACTGGAATCTAATCTAGACGCTGGACTGAAAACTGGACTTGAAACAAAACCAGAAACTGGACTGAAAACGAAACTAGAGGCCTGACTGGAAACTAAACTAGAAATGGAATTGGAAACAGGACTAGAAACAGAAATGGAAACTGGGATAGAAACTGGATTGGAAACTAAGCTAGAAACTGAGCTGGAAATGAAACTAGAAACCTGACTGGGAACAGAAATGGGAACAGAACTGGGAACCAGACTGAAAACTGGACTTGAAACTGAACTGGAAACAGGGCTGGAAACTGGACTGAAAACTGGACTGGAAACCGAGCTAGATTCTGGACTGGGACCTAAACTAGAAACTGAACTGGAAACTGAACTAGAAACAGAACAGGAAGCTGGACTGGAACCTGACTCTGGCTTAGGGTATGGATCTGGACTGAGACATGGACTAGGGTCAGGACAGAAACCTGGATCTGGACTTGGACATAGACTTGGACTAGGACATAAACTAGGGCTAAAACATGGGCTAGGACTTGGACATGGACTAGGACTTGGAAAGGAGGTCATCCCGTGGACCTCAGACATGGACTTGGCTTGGGAGGAGGTCATCCCGTGGACCTCAGACATGAACTTGGCTTGGGAGGAGATCATCCCGTGGACTTCAGACATAGACTTGGCTTGAGAAGAGGCCATCCCGTGGACCTCTGACATGGAATGAAGGTGAAAAGGGGAACGGGGAACGGAATGCAGAAGTGATCTGCCGGCTGTCCTTAACAGTAATGTGGGATGAGACTCACTCTGCTCGGCAGTTTTCGCGAGTCGCATGAAGAATGGAATGCGGAAGTGAGTCGCGCCGCCTTCGCGAGCGACTCTGAGTGCGAGAGGTTCTCTAACAACTTGACATCAATTCAAAGCGGTTATATTTCATAGTGGCGTTTCACATTACCACTTTTGTCTAGCGGCACAGACTATGAACAGTCATCTGTTTTGAACTTTTCAACATATTACCTGTCAGTTAAATCGTCTTTACGCATTCCGATTTCATCATTCGATTTTTTTTTGTCAGGCTATGTCATCACTTCACTAGTTAGACCAGTCTCTGAAAACCCTTTCTCGATTAGCTTCCTTGAGCTATATACAGTCATTTACATAAATGGTGCAGCAGAGGATCTGCTACAGAATCTGTAATGGTTCATGTTTAGAAAAGTAGAGTCACAGATTAATTACTTTCATACTCTTCAATCAGATGATGCAGAACAGTACTAATTGGAATTATAAAATGCGCTGCTCGGTTTTGAAAGGTTGCTGTGAGGCATTCTTGCTTCCGTACGGCACTCAAAGCACACGCACACATGCATGCATGCAGATAATGAAGCATGGCATTTTATTTTTCATGTGTTTATCAGCTTGGGTACAGTTTTTAATGCTGAAATACTTTGTTGGGTCATCATCCGGACTGTGGTTGACTAGTTGAGGACCCCTGCTCTAATGGTTCTCTCATTCCTATTTGCCATGGATTGATTTTATGTCCAAATAATTAGGAGTATTAGACAAAACATCATGAACATCCATAATGAAGTAGCCCATTAAGTCCAAGATTAAGGCCTTATGGGAGCTACCTAAGAAAACAATTAAATAATACATTATGGGATTCGGAATTAAGTATGGATGCAATGTTCTTGAACGGTTCCTTATGGGCCAGTTGCTTGGACTGGGTTCAAGCTCCTGCGTTTTATCACAATTGTAATTAATCAGTGCGTCTTTAAGGGCACCTTCGATCAGAGAGCGCAAACGATGCACAACAACACTAATTAGAATTATAAAATGCGCGGCTCGGCTCGGAAAGGTCGCCGTGAAGTATTCTTGCTTCCGTAAGGCATTCGTAGCACACACACACACCAACACATACGCACAAATGCAGATAATGAAGCATGCCCCAATGAGGGTATTAGTGCAGGTTCTGTCATTATCAGATTAATGCATATTAGTAGTGTGGCCTGAGACAGAAGGAGCAGCAGAAAAGACTCCATTAATAACCACAATCACCTTTTTCCTGCTTAATTGATTTGTTTAAGTGACTGTTGAATAGTCATGTCACTCTTTTTTAAGATCTCCTAAATGGTTTGTTTGCTTTCGGGACATGCGAGTTGATATAAGCAAAACTTAAGGGTGGTGTTCAGAGAGCTGCATAACACCTGCATAAGCCATTCAGGACATCTGACGTAAACCTAAGAGCTTCTTTTAAAAATTGCCATCTGACTTGTCATTTTTCATGTCAAGTTAATGTAACACCGAGGTCAAGTGATGTGTGGTTGTTATGGCTTGTTAGAACATCACGACAGTGGACTTTGTAGTTGAATACATGTCAGATTCATATAATGATGATGTGTAATAGAAAACATCAAATCCAATGGAAAGTGTATAAAACTCCATCATTACAGTGACCTGTCATAGTCACAGGCATTCACAAAGACCTTATAAGCAGAAATTAAAAACACAATTAACTTTTATAGCCAGTGGAAATACTCATCACCCTGTCATTATGGTGCCATGACATTGATACAAGTTACCATAGAAGTCATAAACCAAAATAAGAAACCCAGTTTATGTTAGATGCAGACAAACGAAACCTCAAATATTACGTTAAAACAAGACCTTTGTGTAGAGTGTGGAGGTTGTTATGAAGGGCTTACACAGATCTTATGCAGCCCTATGAACATCACCATTGAGTAAAGTGTTATTTCATATAATAATGCAGCACATTTTCTTAAATGCATCCAAGTGTCACCTTAACTTCAAAATGAATGAAAGCAATCTGTATGGCAGGTGATGGTCATTTGAATAAACCTTTATAAATGGTTATGTAATTGTAGGATAAACTGTCGTGATGAGTTTATGTAGGTGATGAGTCACATAGCCTTATAAATACTACACTTAAATAAAAGGTTTATTTGATCAAACAGAAGATATTTTAGGTTTAAAATTCCCACACAGACTTTAGATCCAAGGAGGAAAAAAGCTTTGTGTGTAAAGCATGGATTCACCATGGAGAGCAAGTTTGGGGGGGGGGACGTTCTGTTTTTTTTTTTATTTCCAATTTTCCCCACTAACCTTTTTCCCTCCTCATGTGAATCAATCATAAAAGTTTAATTAAACAGCAGTTTAGCTTTAAGCCAAATCAAACTTATTTCCTGACCCAAACTGTTACTTCGATTGCATGTTGAAGTCTCACAATTTTCACTGTTTGACATTTAATTAGCTGCATAATTAAGCTAGCTGATGAGCCTGAATCTGGAGAGTAGTCGATAGCACTCTGATGTTCCTCGCTTTGCGCTTTTATTTCCCATTCCTGCCTCGGCAAAGGATAGGAGAGAGAGAGACAGTGAGAGAGAGAGAGAGAGAGAGAGAGAGAGAGAGAGAGAGAGATTGATTGATTATTATTATTATTATTATTATTATTTTTTTTTGTTTGGTATCCAGATGTAGGCTTAGCTTCTGAAAGGGGTAATGACAGGGTATTGTCAGAATGTGCTACTTTTACAGCTGTGTTCAGCAATTTTTGGACACTGTTGCATGCGCTAACCCCATAGATAGCACTGCATTATTTATGCGGCACACAAACTCACACTGCAATGGATATGATGGCACTGTCGGACGCGCTGCTCTTGTTAGAACTCAGCTGTTGGATATTAGGGGGTAAGGGCCATTTCCTTATTACGGAGCCAAGCTCTAGTTGCAGAGCTCTTTCTGTGAAAAAAAAGAAAAAAAAAAGAAAAAATGTATAAATAAATAAATAAATAAATGAATGGCTTTGCTTGTGGCCTGCAGCATACAGTAGGTGAGATTTGAGTCCTGGTGCCTTTGTGATTTTAGATAATAAAAGGTGGTTGGAATAAAATAATAAGCCAAATGTAGTGTGTAATGAGAGTGGGAATAAATTGCATATCTCCAGTTCAGTTTTAAAAGGCAACACTTTGCTATGAGGCAGGAATTGTGGAAAGGACTTATGTCCACTTTTCTCCTTGGAGAATTTGTGATTTTTGGACATTTGACTGTATCAAGGAAACAGTCTTTCCCCCCGTCAACTTATATTCACAAGATTCCATGATTCCTGTGCCTTTTAGCCCTTGAACTCTTCCCTTTTTCTTTCTTTTGTTGGTAAAATCTCTTTTTTTCCCTTTTTTTTCTTTTCTTTTTTTTTCTTCTTTTTTTTCTGAATGGCTCCATTTTGCCCTTAAATGGAAATACACTGTTGAAAGTAACAAGGTTGAGTTATTTTTTTTTTGTTTTTTTTTGTTTTTTTAAAATTTATTTTTATTTATTTATTTATTAGAATTAGCGGATACACAAAATGATGTTAAGTAGTATCCATGCTAATGATATAAGGACATTATGAACATTATATACTGATTTACTTCAATATTTGTAATTAATATTTTACTTTCAGTCTCTTGTTTGGGTAACAGGTTTACATTTAAAGTGGCATCACCAGTATCACTACGAATAAAGGAAAAAAAAAATGCAGAAACGTACTTTTCTTCTCATGATCCTCAGGAAATTTGGATGATGCAACTTCCTGTTGACATGTGACTTCTCCAAATATTCCATAGGTGTTTAGGTAACAGTGACCCTAAAATGACATTTTTTGTGACCTATAATAGATGACTCGTGGAAACGGATGTTTTAAGGATGATACATATGTTAGATCAATTTACACATTAATGGAAAAATAATATGATTTTGGACATATTTAATTATTATATTTCAATGTTGGCTGTAAATGGTAAAATCCTGTTTTCTGAGTGATGTAGTGGGTTTTTTTATTAATGTTTTAATTATTTCTCTGAAACAATTGTGTAATCTGTTTTGTTGCTCTGCTTTATTTTCCTGCGTTTTCTACTTCTCTCTCTTTCTTTTTGCTGTTTTGAAATGGATCGAGCAATATTACAAGTAGGTGACCTCCAGTACTTCATTGACCACTTTTCTGCTTACACAGCCTCTTGACAGATAGCATCAAGCTCTATACACCTTGTTAACACACTCGTTCAAAGATGGTCATAGCAAGTGGTTCTACATTGCCTTTTTAAATGAGAATTACTGTAGCTGAATACCTGGACTACAGTGATAATCACAATCTTCAACAGTTAGTGCAGATGTCTACACTAGTGATGTCAAAATTAAGTCTCTGGTTAACTAGCCTGTATTGCTGTAAGTGTGATTATAAGAGAACAATGTTGATTGTTGTTAGTGCTAACTGTGCCACTTCTGCACTATCTAATACAATCCTATGCTAAGTGGAACTAACTGCAAATGGAAAAACAGCAATTAAGCTCACACAGTCTGCAATCTCACCTTGGTTTGCTACTTTCTCAAAGCACTTTGACATTCTGCTATGTTCTACCTTTTGTTGCACTTCTGTAACATGTAATGAGAGGCAACAAGGCAACACACTACGTTAAGAGCCAGGGGGTGTAAACTTTTGAACAGGATGACTGGTGTAAACTGTTATTATTTTGTTTAAAGTTATCTTATTTTTTCATTTAGTGCTGCCGTTCAGAAGCTACTTAAGATATTTACATGTTTCCCAGAAGACAAAATAATAACAATTTACATAGATCGTCCTGTTCAAAAGTTTACACCCCATATAGTCACTGATGGAAAGACCTCAAATATGCAGAAGATGCTGGAAAAGCAAAGAATAACATCTTTTTTCCAATTTAAAAAAAGGGAAAAGCAAAGAATGTGCCGGACCTGGAGGATTTTTCTGAAGAACAGTCGCTGATCATCCAGGTAACAGCACACAGTATTAAGAATCAAGGGTATGTAAACTTTTGAACTTGTTCATTTGTGTAAATTCAGTTATTATTGTGTCTTATGGACTATATGTAAACATATGTTATGTGAAATAGCTTACTCAGGGCAGTACTAAATAAAAAAACTAAATGCAATTTTAATGATTACTCTTATTTTCTTTAAATTATTAAAATTTTGCAGATTCTGCAAGGGGTATGTAAATTTATGAGCACAACTGTAAGTAGACAAATGAATCAGGACTAAACACAGAACAGGTGAACACAATAGGACAACAAAACAATGACAAACAAGGACAGGGGCAGAGAAAGGACTAGAACAGAAACTAAAACAAACACAGACACACGGCATAGAAGCCATGACTACATAATTTACATTTATCTTATAGTTGTTTATTTTTTATGTTTATGTTTATTTTTTGAATGGGGTGGCATTGCTGCCTCACAGCTCCAGGGTCCCTGATTCGATCCTAAGCTCGAGTTACTGTGTGTGCAGTCTCTCTATGTCCATGTGGGTTTCCTCTGGGTTCTCCAGTTTCCTTCTACCTCCCAAAAACATGTAGCGGATTGGCTACACTAAATTGTTCCTAGGTGTCAATGATTGTGTCGATGTGTATGGTGTGCTGTGATGGACTGGTGTCCCATTTATGGTGCATTACTGCCTCCTGCCCAGTGTTCCCGGGATAGACTCCGGATCCAAAATGACCTAGATCAGGATAAATCATTTACTGAAGATGAATGAATGAATAAAGTTCTTGAATGTTTGGTAAAGGCTTACTAACTGACAGTGATCTTTGTGATTTCATTATTATTATTTTTTCAGGTACATGTTTTGTTCATGAGTGATTCAGCCTTTCTTAAAGAATCACTAAGGTGAACAAATCGATATTGGTCACCGCTGAGAGCCTTCTTCTTGGCAGGAAAATTGATCTGTGTGTGTTTTTAAGCGTTTATAAATTCTATTTACGAACATTCAGCAGGTCATCATTTAAGTCAGTGAATCTTTTCTTTCATGACTGAGGCATGAGGCACTTTCATTCAGTGAATGTCTTTGAGGCTAAATTGTAAAAAAAAAAAAAAAGATAAATAAATAAAGCTTGTTAGAAATGTCAAAGTGACCTTGATGAGTGAAAATCTATAGATGACACATATCCACACCACAATTAATATGACCTTGCTTTCGGTATGTGTTATGAGTGATCCTTCAATGGAAAATGTGTATGTTTAGCTTTGGCAGTTACATGTGTTGTATGGGAAACATGCTTGAATGTGCGAATCCATGGAAAACGGGGTCAGCACTTCATTTTAATCTCGGTATAGATTTTCCATTAGATGCCGTGAGGGATTGAACTTCAGAGGTGTCCAATTTGCACTGCAGAGACACCAGTGTGCCTCAGTGACAGTGTGTAGCACGTTAAACCGAACATCTGTCAGATACAGACAGTGGACAGTGGCAGATACAGATGAAAGATATGGCACATATCAAACTCTGGCACTGATGGATGGCAGAAGAGATACCACCATAGAGGACGTGAGGAATGGGACAAGGATCGTGGAGCTGGTTACATAAAAATGAAACAGAGCAGAAATACAGTACATGGCTGCTGTGATACAAACTGACAGCACAGGATACCTTTATATAACAACTACATATGCACCAATAAAAAAAAAAATAAAAAAAAACCCACCACATTCTACATTGTAGTTGAGTAATTTTTTACGTGACCTTTCTGTAGAGCACTGCATCTATTGATGGAAATTGCTGTTATCCACTTCAACCCATTCTGTCACATGCAGTAGTGTTAGAAAAAGCATTATCCTTGAACCTTCCATATTTCCAACATTTCCAGCACCCCCTGACCCTGGTGTCAAAAGGCATTACATGAATGTCTCTTGGAGACTTTATAGCATTTCAAAAGCATGCTATAAGCAAAAAGAAATACAGCCCTTCCTACTTAAACAGCAGCCATCCATGTCTCAATTTGCCCTCTCAACATGGACATAGGCAACTCCTTTTCAAAAGAGCTTGTTTTTCAACTCAAAGTGGATAAAATCTATTCAAGGCCATTTTGGCGTAATTTCTTTTAGACCAACATTTCCAGAGCATTTATGCAGTTAGATGAAACAAGTCAGATGGTTTAGCTCTGCTTTAGGAAGCAACATATGAATCAAAGAATTTGCAAAGATAAAAGCAGCTTCTTTCAACAGCCCCATATTTTCTAATTATATACAGAACAGAAATGCATCTGTGTCCTTTGGGTGCCAGTTTTCCCAAGTTGATGTGTGGTGTATAAGTAAAAGCAGTGATTGATTTGATAAAACAATTAAAAATTTTAAAAAATTGAAGGCGGGTTTAAACTACAGTTGGGCTGGAGTATTGCCAACATAGTATTTTTTATTTATTTATTTATTTTTCCCTAAATGCACTAATACCCATTTCAAAGCTGATCTTATCACCCTGGCATCATGGCAATACTCAATTCCCATCTATTCTTTAAACCTTTAAAGTAGATTTTTTTTTTGTTTTTTTTTTGTTAAATGAAACCACAAATAAACAGTTAGATTACTAGCTAGCCAATTAACATACCATAACTACCAATTTATTTATTTTGTCCTTTCTTTTTTAGGGACAGTCTACAGGTCATGTTGGAATGTTCATTAACTCATTCATCTTAAATAAGTGCTTTATCTTGGTGGATCCGGTGCCTTATCCAGGAAACACTGGGAACAAGACCGGAATACACCCTGGATGGGAAGCCAGTCCATCATGTCTTCTAACTGTTCTCACATTTAGAAATGAAAGTAGATAAATAAATACTTCTCTGCACTACTTTGCTTTTAATTAAATTACATCTCTTTTGTAGTTTTATAAGCTGTTCCATCGTCAGTAAATTGCTACGGTGCTTCTGTAGACCTGGGTTGTCATACTTATGTTGTTCTTCCCTGGTTTAGATCTTGCAAATATGCATCCCATTCTGTTTTAGGTCCTAATACAAAATATCTTCTCTGGGAAAGAGTGAATAGCTGATGCTTTTCACAGTGATTAACTGGACGTGACGTAGGTCAACATCTCTTGGGGGATTTAAAACACAACACAGGGTGTACTGTCTTGCAGAGCACTGGCTACAACGCCTTGATGAACAGTAAATGCTTCAATACAATTTTGGGAAATGGAAAATGGTTAGAAAGTAAAATAGGCAAGTGAAAATTAATATAGAGACTGCGTGAAAGATTAGTGAGTAATCAGCCAGAGGTGTTGAAAGAACCGATTCACCTTAGTCAGCAAGTGAGGTCAACTCATTTTCTCCCAATCAGCATATGCTTTTGTTTATTATACACTGTAAAACATTTACAGTAAATAACTGTAAGCCATATTTACAGTGAGGTACTGGAATATCTTACATGGCATAAATAATACATAATCCAGTACATTTCATCAATTACAATTGATACAGGATACACCTGATATACCTGAGCTGAAGGTTAAGGTTCTTTCTCAAGGACCCAACCATGGCAGTTTGACAATGCTGGGGTTTTAACCCACGATTTTCTGATCTGTCACTCAAATCCTTAACCACTGAGCCAGTTCAACTAGCTTGCATTGATTCAAAGCAATCTATTAATGCAAGTTAACTCAGTGGTGGAAGTGGTTGAATGAGTGCAAGCTAGTTGAGTTAGTTGTGGTGGTATAATTTAGGGCTCAGTTTTCTTGAACCAAAAAATAAATAAATAAATAAATAAATATATATATATTTTTTTTGTATAACAGAAATTAAAAGTATACTTTATGTTAAATTATGCATGTGACAATAACTGGGGATAACGATTGCTTTTGTTGTATAAAGGCTTGTTGGGTAAACTTTGACCCCTGTATTGATTGGTAAATGTGCCCTAGTTAAATAGCAATGCATGTCATGATTTAGCAGAGCTCTGAAAAAGGACGCTTTACAGTTTTAACTGCTCTTGTTTTGTATGACCTTTTTTTTTCTTCATGTGGTTATTCGATTAGCAATAAATAAGTTATTAAAAGAACTGTTCATTGTATTTGCCTAATTGAGTGAATACATGACATTAAGTAACTAATTTGTTGACCACGTTTAGATCTCCATGTGCTTTTGTTTCTATTTTGCCTCATGCCTTTCTTTCGGTTTTGGTCCTGTCTCCGCCCCTGTCCCGTCATTGGTCTGTTACCTATTGTATTCGCCTGTACTTCATTTGACTTGCTATTAGTTTGCCTTCTTATATCCTATGTGTGTCATTGCTCTGCACGAAGTCTTGCTAGTTTTTTATCATGCATTTGTTTCTGAGAAATAGTCACTTCGCTTTGACCAGTGCTTATTTATTTGGCGTATGTTTATGGATATGCTCATAATAAAGAACACGCATTGCGAGTTACGCTAACAACTTTACAGATATTCCTCTTGAAAACTAAATCACGTGGTTTACACTGATTCAAAAGCAGCGTCTTTTGAAAGTAAAAGATGAATCTGAAATAAAATTTCTTGAAAGACTTTTCCTTGGCCCATGGACTAAAGTTGAAACAATGTGATGAAAAAAATAAATAAATAAAAAATCACCACCATGATCCAATGATATGAGTTTTTCTTTGTTTGTTTGTGTCTTTTTTTGTTGTCTTTTTTTTTCCAATTCACTGTTTTCAACCAAATGAAGACGAACGCAGGCCAAACTCTTGACAAATCGCCCCATCGTCTCTATCATTTGTGTATCACCCACTCCTCCCTGACCCTGACGATTCATGAGTAGTGTGGGCTTGCCGGAACACACCATTTATAACCGAGCCATGGTGTGACTGGCTGATTTATGAACAGCATTGGTCCCTCAGGAATCCATTAACTATGAGCTATGCTGTGAGATGAGAGATGTATAAATACGTAGACGCAGAAAAGGCGAATGTGTGGTCCCTATTGGTTGACTGTAAGGTCATAAGGGGAAAAAGTTGTTAGCCAGGTTTGTTTGTAATCATAGCAGACATGTCAGGGTGCAAATAATGGAAAAGTTAATATATCATTTTAAGTCAATCAATGCAAGCTTAAGGCCATCCAGATTTACTGTGCGGAAATAAAGTTTTATAATATATGATCTACGGTAATGGAGGCATAACAGATCAGAAAGATTGATGTATTTGGGTAATGCTTATGCATTTTTTTTCCCTCAGTAATATTTCCCAGTGTTTGGGTCAAAGCATTTTGATGCAACACCTGCAAAAATCACACATTACCTAAGACTACATTACAGATGAAACAAACTAGGCACTGAAACTGAGAAAAAACTATGTTCAGAGTGCAAAAAGTTGTAGAAATTGGAAAATGACTGTTTCACCTTAGTTTCAAAAAGTTTCACCTTAATGAAAGAGCACTGGAATTGGCAACCTTCATGACAATAAGCAAAAAATTATTTTACAAAATACTAGAAATATTATGAAGTCTAGCACATCATCATGATATGTATTGTCAACTAAAGACTTAATGGTAGCCTTCATTATAGTTAACATATAAAACCATAGAAATTTTTTTAGAGTCTGGAGCTTCACAGAGCTTTTAAAAGTATAACGGATATTAAAAGGCAGTGAGATGTAATGAAGAACTGTTCAAAATATGACGGCATGCAAAATAAGACTAAATGTAACATCTATCTATACACATTTTGATGTAAGGAATAAAACACTTGTTTTGGGACACTGTTATAGGAAAATAATCAACAACTGGGCAGTGTATTTTTTGTTAAGTTTTTCCTATAACAGCACATCCTAAAGTGTTTTATTCCTCACAACAATTTGGAAACAATTGCAGTTCATTGTCTATTAATTAAAGAAAGACACATTTATCCATTTATATTTGCATTTAATGTTGTGGAACGTCCAAGAGACAAGTTAAGTCTTGTTATTACTTATGTTACAGCAGCTATAAACTGTCATTCCCTCGCCAGCCTCTTTTCTTTTTCTTGCTCAAGAAGTTCCATCTATCCATCCATCCATTTTCTATGCAGCTCATCCTACACAGCGTCGCAGGGGAGCCCGGAGCTTAGCGCAGGGAACTCGGGGCACAATGCAGGGGAAACCCTGGATGGGTATGCCAACCCATCGCTGGTCACAATCGCGCACACATTCACACACTACGGACAATCTGGAAATGTCAATTAGCCTACAATGCATGTCTCTGGACTGGGGGAGGAAACCGGAGTACCCGGAGGAAACCCCCGAAGCACGGGAAGGACATGCACACAGGGCAGAGGTGGGATTCGAATCCCCAACCCCGGAGGTGTGAGGCGAACGTGCTAACCATTAAGCCACTGTGCACATCTCCTCCAGAAGTAAATATGATCAAATAATGCAGATTGTCATGTTGCTGAAAAACAACAAGGCAGAAACTCCTCCATCTTGTGGCAGAAAACTTTACCGACTGTTATAAAGCCCTGAAACCGGAGACTCCTTCCATAAATGGAAGTAAACATGTCTTTACAGAAAACGTCTCCACAGGTTTTAGTTACTATAGGAACAATAACATATTAGAACAAGCACATTAATACAAACCTGCGATTTGAATTACAGCTGGAACTACATTCTCAAAACCTTCTGACCAAACACATTTGCAGCGCTGTGGAATAACTATGGATATGTTAGATGTCTGTTCCTCTGGGATCTTTGCAGTGCAGTGTGTGTGTGTGTGTGTGTGTGTGTGTGTGTGTGTGTGTGTGTGTGCGCGTGCACAGCAGGACTGATCTTCTGATTTCCAATCCCTTTGAGGTGTAAAGTAATTTAAAAGTTTGACAGATACAACCCAAAACCCCGGATGGAAGACCGGGTACAATCATCTGTTTTAAAAGAGCCACAGTTATTGCATGTGCTCAGGCAAATGACAACTTGATCTGTAGTCTGTGAACATGCATGTGTGGGGGGAAAAATGGGAGGAAATACAATCATCTGTTATTCATTAAAGAAGACAGAAAAACAAACAAGCAAACAAACAAACAAACAAACAAAAAATATCCCAGCTCTAGATGCAGAGGAATCAAATAAGTAATGGATCTTGAATCAGTCAGACACACAGTTCCACACTCGATATGACGTCAGGTATCTGAACAAACACACAAACAAACACAAACACAATTGTCCTCAATCAGGCTTTTGATTTCCCTCCCTCTCTGTTTAAAATCAAAATACCGAAACTGACATTGACATTGTCCCTCCTCACATCGTTAACCATGATCACTCTGGGCAAACAATGTTTTTCTACTCTCTATTTTAAACCCTGCATTTTTTTTTTTCTTTGCAAATACATCTCATCCTTTTTTTTCTCTTTCTTTTTCTTTTTTTTTTACACAAAGGGTTCACAGACAAATGGGTATTATTCTTTTTTCTGAAAACTGACATTTTTCTTCATGACGTTTCCGGGAACAGGTTCAGAACTTTCCCGAGCATCCTTCAGCAGTGCAGGAGTGTGTTTATGGATGGCATTGCTTTGCTTCACTTTCTCTAAACTGTGGAGGTCAGTTGTTATGCTCTTGCTCACCTGGAGTGGAGAAGAAAGATTTATTTTTCAGTCCCAGATGTGATCCTGTGGAAAGAAACAAAATAAAACATAATAGATAATACTATCTATGAAGGTAACGGCCCCTATAACTTAATTATGTTGTAACACAAGTGTCATTATTCGTTATAACGCACAGCCACTGCATTATGAACAAATGAATAATGGAATAACCACGAACAATTATTTAGCAACTAGTACCATTATATATGTATATATATATATATATATATATATATATATATATATATATATATATATATATATATATATATATATATATATATATATATATATATATATATATAATTAGAGACATTTTAAAATGTCACCACAAAATATTTCTTACATATTTTAATATTGATTAATATTTCAGTATTCTAAATAAACACATATATTTATAATAATTGTTTATTTTATTTTATTTTTTTAATGAAAACCCATTTCTGCCATATAGAAAAAAAAAGACACTGGATACTCCGTCAAACTTATGATAAATTAAGAGATACATGTCATATTTATGATATAAAGGATCATCATTTCAAGATACTACACGCCATAATTCTGAGATAAGTCATAATATGGAAATGCCAAGTCATAATTTTGTGATACTGCTCAGAAGAATCACAAGTTTGTGATTAGCTATCTCATAATTATGACAGTATCTCGAAATTATGAGACAAGTATCTCGGAATTCTGATTTGGTATATCAATTAAGGCGTAGTTTAATTGTTCATTAAATTTGTACGATTTTATTGACAATTCTGTCAGATTAGGTTATTAAACCTTTAGTACATTGTGTGAGATTGGGATGAGACATTTTTAATCACAAAGGATGATAAATGAAGTCCCATGAATGAAGTTCCAAGAAAACCTACATCCATTAACCCTGACCCTCACCTTACCCTTAACTATTCATGCTGTTATACAAAAAAAAAATGCATTTCACTTTTAAAGGTGTGTCTTGGCAGCATCTGTCCCAGCTCTGTTTTCCTCATACTGTAACAATGCATTCGCCATCACACATAATGAATGCGTAATAAATATTTAGGATGCAATATAACCTCTACAAATAAGGTTCCGAATGATTTTATTATGCATTGTTTAGTATTCAGCTCATTAGGTTGATTATGATTTATAATAGAGCAGGCCATCAACCCTTCTCATCAATACAGCATTTCAATCTGGATTACACATATCAAACAAAGAGGAAGTGTTAATAAGCTCAGCGGTAATATAATGCGATCAAATTACATCCTTTTGTCTTGGATACGTCCATATATGACTGGTGGCTAAGTGAGCAGGAGCGAATGATTCACCGCAGATTTTTATAGTTCAAATTTCAAACTAAAAGTGTACAATAGAGACTTTAAAAGACATCAAATATATATATTTCTATTTATCCATATGCCAAGTTATTAATTATGCGTGGGTGATATTATTTGAACACCTGGAGACATTTACATTTTTTTCCTTTTTTTTTTTTTCTTTTTTTCTTCCAGTGTGCTAAAAACAATGACCAGGAAAATGTAGCTGCTGAATATTATTCCTTTTTTTTTTTTTTTTTTTTTGAATATTACAATAAAACCTAACCTGTTGCATTCATCCAGATCATCCAGATAGATTTACATTACATTTACTTACATATTTTTAATGAATGATCCTCACTATGTAATGTGTGCAAATGTTTTACACTGCTTCCAACAGTTGAATATGTCCTGGAAATATGGTTTTATGATTATTGGTCACGCTTTCATTTTCAATATTATCTTTCCTTTTTAGGGGTTTTATTGTTGTAGAATCATTTCTTATGTTACTTTATATCCCAGCACTGTTCAGTTCTCAATTCTGATTGGTCAGAAGTGTCGATTTATTTTAAATAACATCAGACAATGTTTGTTACATGATACAACCAAATTTCATTTTACTAGTCTGTAATTCTAGTTGTTTTTAGACAAATTACACTTTGGTAGATTAATTAAGATAGAGGGTTTTGTCCCATTCAAAATGCAAAATTTTAGACAAGTAGTTAACACTAAGCCTCATATTAAATGGATTAAAGCAAGTCCTCTGTGAGGAAACGTGAGCGCTTTGTAAGAAATGGTTAAAAAAAAAACAAAAAAACAACCTTATTGGTGATAAAAGTAACTCCACTTCACATTGGACTGCATCACTTCAAACTGTCATTGATCAGGTTCCTATAACACCATGCCAAGTGATTGATTCCTGATTATATATTCCTTAAATGCCTCTTAATTTTATTTACATTTAAGTTTTCTATTTCTACACATATCAATAATGGCCTCATTTATAAAACTGGATACAAACCAATTTATTCGTAAATCGTTCACAAGAGCGTTTACCCAAGAAATGTGGTATTCATGTGAATCCAGTTAATTCAGAAAAAAAACCTTTGTATCGTACGAGAGCATCCTGCGTTTTTGTAAATTAACATATAAAGAGACTTACATATGTGAACGATGCTTGATTTGCTTCAAATCATTTAATTGGGAAAGACTGGAATTAGATTGTTTCTGGAATTTTATATATGGATTAAACTATCAGTTGAAATAGAATTAAAAGAATTAAGATTAAGCATTCAATTTCGGACGATAGTAATGGCACACTGAAAAAAATAGGAAGAGTTACTGAAAGATTTAGTGTACAGTATGCCATGCTTAGGAGGTGCTCATTATTCCTTCATTAATTTACTGAGTTCTGTGGGCGTCACTAAATGCAAATGAGCTGTTCCATGAACACGCTTGGTAATTTGCAGTTGATTGACATTTACAAATCAACAAATCATACACATGAATTTTTATGTAATATTTATATAAAATATTTACATACAACTTTACTAAATGACTGATAAAAAAAAAGAAGCCCAATGAGGTTGTTAAAAAATCACAGCAACTCTATTGTGTGTCCTGACATCATCTTTCTGCACAGAAATAACCTGTGTGAAAATTAATAGCTACTCGTTATAATTTCTACAAATTTCGCATGATTTGGATAGGCCCAGACCAAGATCTCAGACTCTCTCTAAAAAGTTATGTTTTAAAAAATTGTTTGAATCTATTTCTATTTCTTTTATTCTATCTTTAAAGTGCTGCTGTAATTTGTAAGCTTTTCTAAAAGCTCCAGATTTTGCATTTATAGAGGCAGATTATTATTATTTTTTGTCAGACAAAAAAAAAAAAAAAAGAAAGAAAGATTTAGATTCTGATTTAGTCCTTCAATAGCTCTGCAGTTATTGCTTTTTTTTCCCTATATATAAAATGCTTATGAAAGATCAATATGAAAAAAAAAAAATCCATGATAAGCTTGGGGGGGGGGGGGGGATACTTAACAGTAAAATGGCTAAGATTTGGTACTATGTCAACATAAGAAGCCATGAATGCAGCAGCTCATATTGGGAGTCTCTTTGGCGTCATCCCTGCAGGCTTCGTTCTCTTTTTCTACTCTCCGTATGATGCAATATTCACAGCAATGGACAATACACAATGGGAGACATTAAGGTGCTATAACAAGCATAAAGGAAAGCAATAAAGGCTTGCTAGTTAAAGGCGGCCTCCTTTCTTTATAATGCATTATTCAGTATATGATGTATAAACTAGTATTATTGGCTTGGAATATAAAGTGTGTGTGGAAGCCTTCACATTTTATAGATTATTTTTGCTAGTTAAGTGATTGCATTCTGAGTGTATTTTACCACAGTCAGTTTGATGTGTAGCAGAGTAACTTTACCTTTCAGAACCCAAGCCTATTTTTTCTTCCCCACTTCCTTCATTACAATACAACACAAAATGTCATTATTTGGTATGTAAATGCAAAAAAATATTTTGATATTGTTTGTTTTATAATCAATAAACATGTACTTGGCGTCTCTGTATAGTCAGCATTATAGACAATATCGTTTCAATTCAATTCAATTCTTATGTATATAGCGACTTTAACAATGGAAAGTGACACAAAGAAGTTCAAATAAATCTGATATAGATTTAAATTAGTCCCTAATGAGCAAGCTGGAGGCAACGGTGGCAAGGAAAAACTCCCTGAGATGACATGAGGAAGAAACCTTGAGAGGAACCGGACTCCAAAAGGAACCTATTCTCATCTGGGATGTGTTGATTATAGTATTTGTTTTTGGATTAGACAGTCAGGGGTGTCAGTAAAGAACCCACAACGTCTCAGAACCCACAATGTCTCAGCTTCCTTATGTTCCTTATATACAACATATTAAATTACATTGCTCAGAAAATTTATAAAGAGACAGCATATTTTAAACTTAAATTTAAACCCATAATGAAATACATAATAAAATGAATTAGCGCTATATGGAGCCAGTGTCTGATTATAATACAATAACAGGGCACGACACACCTTTTAATGAACGTCAGAGTAGTTTATTTCGACCCCACATGCTTCATTTTGCATTTTACTCCTCAGGCAGCTAATAATAGCACAAAATGTGTTCACAAAGTGAGATGGTTTTAACTAACTAACTAACTAACCACTATTTCTTAAAAGAAAAAAAAAATGTTTTAAAAAGGGTATTTGTCACTGTCTGTTTTGCTAAACATTTTTCCAGCAAGCCTTACTTACTTTATTTGAAGAACGTCATTTGAGAAATGTTCCTGTAATCGATTCAGAATACAGAATATGTACATATGTCACTTAAAATATTGAAACGTTAGCGATACTGATTTAACACGGGATTATTAAGCGCCAGTGAGCACCAAAGCACGGTTAACCCTTTATCGCTCATAGGAGATCCCCTTTAGGAGAAATGTCCCACCGCCCAGCTGAACTGGAAGTTTTGATTGGGTTTTCAACCGAGTCAGACCTATTGTCTGAAGTGCTGGGTCACCACCCCATTAGTTTGAAAAGTGCCAGCTCACCCCCGTTGCTCCGGTGGCCCTGTAGACAGTGTAACTCTGTTATGTAATGCAAGGGAAGGGCTGGATGCATACGCTGGGGAAAAGTCAGTTTATTCAGAAGTAACCAAAAGTGTTTGGACAGGGTAAAAAAGCAACACAAAAGGCAGGGTCAAACACAAACGATAATCCACAAAACTAAGCGGGGCTATAATCCACAAAAGAGCAAGGTATGAAATCCACAAAACAACAAAACAGAAAGTCACAAAATAGTACGGGAATAATCCACAAGGTATATAATCCACAAGGTAATAAATCCACAAGGTATTTAATCCACAAGGATATCGAGGCAAGAGTCCACAGTCCAGGAGACGTGAAGTGAGTGCAGCGCAACAAACATACACTTCATTTAGGTCATTCACAAATCATACAATACATATATCGAGGCTAGGGTCTATGGTCTATGGTCTAGGAAACGCGAGGAGAGTGCAAACGCACAGAACATACATTCACAATGCAATCTAGTTAAATCTAATACTCCGCCTCAAAGCAGACAAAATAAGGGGTTTAAATAAATACATGAAAACCAGCGGTAACACAAAACACCTGAAACTAATAATGAAGCAATAAACAATAAACCAATGAACAAACAGGGGCGGAGACATGACATGAACCAAAAACAGAGAACTAATAAACATACAGAGGCGGAGACATGACGTAAACCATAACAAAGGAGCACATGGCGGAGTAAACAAAACCAAAGTCTGTGAATGGGAGGTTGCGCTACTCACTGTCCTCAGAGAGCAGCGCTAGTGAATGCGGAAATGAGAGGGGAAACCCTAACAAACTCATTTCAAAGTAACTAAGTGTTACTTTGTTTAATGTTGATTTGACATCTAGACAGCATGGCCAATTTTGATCTCTTGACTCCCAGGCATGGATGGTTTACATTGGATAGTACCATTGATTACATTACAATGGATAGTACCATTTTTATCGATAAAATGGATTTTTATGCATGTTGTGATTTCAGTGAAGATATTGTTTTAGAAATTGCAAGAGAAGATCCTCCGTGATCTGGAAATACATGAACCTTGATGACTGAACATTCTGTGGCGTAGTTATTCAGAATGACACGAGAATTTATTGTCATCTGTGTAAACTGGTGAAATTAATTAAAATTGTTCGCATGTTAGGTGTGATATTGCACTCACAACACCAGGGGAAAAAAGTATCTGTTTCATCTACCTGAGCACTTTGTGTGTCTGACGTCTCTTGAGTCTTTACGCTCTATAAAGCTAGCAGAGCAAGCATGTGTATCAACGCCCGACTGCTTTTTGAATGAGATGGCAGACTCGCACTGCACCAAACCAACTTGACAACATTAAAAAAGCATGTTTAGAAAAGTTGTCAATAGGAACTAAAACATTACGTGTGAGGAGTGCATTTTTAAAGCTTTTATGAAGCCCATATTACTCACTGATACTTTATTGCACAATAAAGCCACTTTTGGAAAAAGTACATCCTTCTGTTTCTAATGAGGTGTTTCTTATTTCTGAGCTATAAGCAGTTTCTGAGTTACAAATCTGAGAAGAGTGCAAAAAGTTCCCCAAATTGTGCTAATCGGATTCTAAGTGTTAAGTTCCTAGGTCAGCTGTCAAAAAGTATTGGAACTCTATTAGCGATAAATAATGAATAAATAAATAAATAACTCACCCTATATCATGAGATCCTGCTTTATTTTCCATACACAAAAGTTTATAAAGCTGTAAAAAGTTTGTAACATCACATACACTCATGCTAGCTTAAAGATTTATGGTATAAGACTAGCATAGCCAGGCCATAGACGCGTCATTTCAGGTGTCATGAGTTATCATAACGATTTATGTTTAGCTGTAAAACAGTGTTACTTTCACTGGTTAGCTGGCATAATAAGAGCGTGTTCTTATGAGGGCTTGCTATGACACATGCTAATTTGTCTAAGTGTGCTCTGATTTGTTTTATGATTGATGATGTGATATATATATATATATTTTATGGGAACTGTCATAACACAAAGAGTTACATCCACTCTGACTATGTGAGAAATAAACATTGTTTCTAAAAGACGTGTCATAAAATGATGTTTTTACTAAGCCTAGATTAGCATCATAAAGACTTTGTCTTATTGCTTAGAGTGATTCAGGTTTTAGATTTTTATCTATAAATAAATAATAAGCTAATCTGTGGCCATAGCATAACATATCTCAATAAAGTACGTCATGACATTTGTCATAACACAATGCCAAGTAGAGTAGGGCAAAAATGATGATGTGACATTAGCTGTTGCCTTTTGCAGCTATCATGATAATTACCTGTAATTGTAGCATGATATTTTTATATCACTGGTTGTTAAGTGCCATGGCAAGTCATGCTAGCATGAGACGCTTATGTACTTATGTCAGTCTTACCTAGTCTTGCCAGTGTATGTTAATAAGCCTTGAAAATAAGAGGCTAGTTTAAAGGACAGGGGTAAAACTGGACAGAGATAAAAACCAGCTCTACTCCAATTGCTAACGTTTCACAAACCTTTAAATTTGAGTTCATTTTGAAGCAAAATGATATTTCCAATTTAAAAAAAAAAAATGACTCACTGAAGTGTCTTGGAATTTCATCTTGAAACAGACATACAACCCAGATGTTTGTGTGTGCGTGTGTGTGTTGCAGATGTACCGAACAACAGATCTACAGATTTGTGAAGACAATCTGTGCCAAACCAAGTGAGCTCCTCTGAAACAGCTGGCAGATTTGTAATTCCTCTGTGGGCTGAAGTGGAGTGAATCAGATTGATGTTGTTCACTATTAAAGCTCAATATAACAGCTCGACTGACAGCAATAAATCCTGCTTCATCACAAAATGCTTGTTAGTTCACTATAAGAACACTATACCAAAAAATTTAAATGAGAATAAATGCAATATGCATTTCAGTGTGTACTAAAATATAACAATTCTCACCCAGGGGGACCATCATTCTTAACTGAAGAGGCTTGAAAGAGCAACGCTGACATTTTGTATGTTCTGTACAGTGACATTATGTGCAGTGACATTTTGAATAGTTCACTACATACCTAGAATTTATTAGGAAGAGTATGATAATTACAGGTAAGCACTGGTATTTACATTGCCTATTAAATTTTGAAATACATACTAACTGATATAATTGTTTGTATCCCCTATGGTTATTAAATGAACAAAAACAAACAAACAAACAAACAAACAAACCTCCATTTTAATCTTTATCTGTAAAAACAGCCAGAATTTCAATTTGTAAAATTAAATTTGGCTGCATCCTGTAACCAACCAACCAATAAACCAATCTACCAACCACCCAATCAACCAACAAGCCTATCTATCAACCACCTAGCCACCTAACCAACCAACCAACCAACCACCCAATCAACCAATCAACCAATCTATTAATCTATCCAAACCCAATCAACCAACAAGCCCATCTATCAACCACCTAGCCACCTAACCAACCAACCAACCAACCAACCACCCAATCAACCAATCTATTAATCTATCCAAACCCAATCAACCAACAAGCCTATCTATCAACCACATAGCCACCTAACCAACCAACCAACCAACCACCCAATCATCCAATCAACCAATCTATTAATCTATCCAAACCCAATCAACCAACAAACCTATATATCAATCACCTCATCATCCAACCAACCAACCAAACTTTAAAATTTAAAACAAATGCCAAGCCTTGCCATGACCCCACATTCTCCACACCTGATATCCTGATAATCATTTGCTTCAATTCCTCAGAAAAACCCTTGATAGGTCTTACCTAAATTAAATTCCCATTCAAGAGTATGTGGCATTCAAAACGGATGCATAAATGCACGCATTGTCAGAATAAAACACTTGGTGGTGTGCTCATATAGGAAAATTATCTACGATGGGGCGGTGCAATGTGACCCAGAAAGAAGTGGAGTTACTGTTACCACCATGAAGTTGATTATATTTGTGTAACAGCTCTGCTCTTGAGTGTTTTATTCTTCATATACCAACGCAATTTGCTCAGCTTGATCTCTGACTGATACAAAGCACTGACACTGGAGAGGCCTTCCAAAAATATCTCCTCACAGTGAGCCAGGTCAATTAGCTGTTGGTATAGAAACAATAACATTGGAATGGGCACAATAATATAAAATTGTGATTTGATTTACAACCAGAACTACTATCAGAGGTGTTATGATAGAAAAGTAATCTATAATAGCAGCTCTGATAGTAGTTCTGGTTGTAGATTCTTGACTTTTTAGTTTGAAAGTAATGTTATAAAACCCCACTATATCCACTTTCCCAGGTGAAAGACACACACCAATGACACGAAAGACGTACTCAAGCCTGTTGTAAGTCGCTTTGGATAAAAGTGTCTGCTAAATGAATAAATGTAAATGATAAACAATTGCACATTTTAGTACCTTTGTTGTGTACCTGGTGCCAGACACAAATTGTAATTACTATAGGTTTCTATCATACTAGGAATTAAAATGCTGCAGATATACAAACGAACCAAAAATAACTGTGACCTTCAGTAGAACAAGTGTAGCTTTATTTTATTAGCACATCATAGCATGTTTTGCCATTTCAATTCTCCCCTGGGAAGCATCATGTCTCCCAAACGTTGATGGTCTTGCCTTGATATACACCTTCACATTAGTCCTTGACAAACTAGGGTTGTTTTTGATGAAGAGCTAAGCTTGGGTGACAGCCTCCACTCATGAAGAATATTTACACTGCCTCATGTAGAGGACTGTAAATAAATAGTTTTGTGCTAAACTGCCAGATCTGTTGAGACCAGAGCAGAGCCAACCACAAATGCTTTTAGTAAGGATTCATCAATAGTATTTATTTTCATAGTCCATTTTTTGGTGCTTATCAAAAGTGATACTGAAATAAGTAACCTATAGTACTTAATATTTCCCAAATTAAATAGTGGCCATGTGTGTGTTCATGCACTTAGGCTACTAGGCACATACATTATAACATTAGCTAGTTAAATAACATGCATAAGCTAGCCAACTTAATTACCTTAGTTGGGTTTTGTTTCACTTCAGAAAAGCACTTCTGCACAGCTGTAATTAAAGTACATTTTGTTGTTTGTTATTTTCACTCACCTACCACTGTCTGTAGACATTTTCACTTCCTAGCTAGCATTTGCTGAAGCATTGTGTGCTGCTATGTGCTGTTAGCAGTAAATGCCTCATGCTTGATTTTGATGTTTAAGGTGGATAGGTGGATTTTGGGTTTGAACCTCCCTGAAATATTTTATGGCAATTCCAAATGTTGATTCGTGGGTGGTTATTATAACACACAAATTATTGTATACGTGTCAAATAACATTTTCTGTCCAATAATTGAGCTATAATGAGGTTCACAGAAGGTCAACAAAGTCAATATGATTCCGTATTTAACCAAATGTCAGATTAAAGCACTGGATACTTTGTTTTAAAAAATGTTGATGTAGAACCATGAAATTTGGCACAGGCATAAGGACATCGTATCTAACTATATGTTTTAAGCTTTTAATATTTTTAAAGTTTAAACATAATATTCTATTTTATCATTCCCCAAATACTGCAAAGACGAGACGTTAGTAGAGACATATCCCAACAGACTAAAGGCTGTAATTAAAAAAATAACGCAAATTAAAGCAAAGCGGCAATCCTTTTTTCCAACTCAGTGATTCTGTTTTTTATTTTTTTATTTTTATTTTTCTAACATGTTGCTGTTATATCTTTCACTTCGTTGTTATAAGTTGCACTGAGTAAATACAGCTGGATAAAACAAAAACTGTGTCCGTCTCCATTTCAGGCTGAAAAGCAACAAAAAGTGATTGTTTTAAAGGGGGGTGACTCCGTTCTATACCCATTGTACATACATACACCCACTGGCTAGTGTTGCTGTGATTGACAGCGCAGAGAGAGTATGCCATCCCTCCCAATCAGAGAGAACAGCCAATTTTGCTTCCTTGGAACCAGGCCATCATGGCAATGGCATTGTCACAATTCGAATTTTTCGATCTCCTGATGACAGGGCATTTTAATTATCCTGGCTAGGTCACTGGTTGTCGGGTTCTGCTACAGTATTTGTCAAGTACTTATTTCTATTTGCTGGAATACTTTGCTGGGTCCACTTCCAGTCTGTATTCTGTCAATTCACAACCCTGCACTAAGGGAAAAACGTAGACTCAATCCATGCCGGCAAACCACAGCATTTGCAGTCATCTTTTTTCTAATCAGATTCTCTGATTGATTCGTAATCCATCTGCAGTACATGTCAAGTGTTGTTTTGATATTTTAGGCCATGGTCTGCTTACTCTGAAAAAAAAAAAACCCAAAAAAACAAGCCCCTTCAGATTTCTATAGCACGCTCCTCAAGTTGAACAAGACAGCATATTGAGTTTCTGCTTGACGCCACTTAGAACTAAAGGAGGAACAATTACAAAGATTTGACAGTAATGGCTTAGGAGTTGGGAGGACAATTTTCCCTTCCATTCCTGTCTGCCTATACAGACACTGTCAGATAGATGTCTGACAAGGACTTTGTGTGGTCAACCTTAAAGCATGCCAGCAAATAACACTGTGATCTGAGAAAAAAAAAAAAAGTTGACTGTCTTGATGACTCAGGCTGCCCGAGTTGCGTCGCTTTAATTAAGCACTTGTACTTCAGCAGGACGAAAGGTGGGATGTCAGTCAGGAGTGGTGCTGTAGCTCATTCATGCTTCCTTGTTCAGAGTAATTACAATGTCTGTCAGGACGTGATGTGTATTGGTCTGCTTACGCTACAGTGGGTGGATGAGTTTATTACGTCTCACTGATGGTTGTGTTGAATAACAAATACACCCGGCTATGTGGAAATGTTTTTCTCAGGAAACTCTGGAAGACTGTACTAGATTAGAGGTCCAAAAACATTTTTTGTCCTCCAGGGACCCCATTATCTGTAATGATAATAATAATAATAATAATAATAATAATAATAATAATAATAATAATAATAATAATATTCCCATAGTCCCAAAGACTTATTTCTTTAAAGCATGATACTATTATACAATTGTCTTATATGAGAATGCAGGTTAAGTGTACACTCTGCCTTCCCATTTACATTTTCCAGGAACTTCCAGTACTCGTCAGCAGGTTGAGACAGATGCAAGTACAGGTTTCCCAATTTTATTGGCACAAAGGTAGCAGGCAGACAACAAATACACACTGCTAAAGTAAAACGTCACAAAGTAACACTAAGAGCCTGGGTTATTTACAGGGAGCAGTTTGATTGCCTGTCAGGAGCTGGACTGAGGGTTATGTAATGAGGTTGTGGGCTGAGAATCATGCGTGTTGGAGTCTGCAACTTCATTTAATGTAAACGTAATCATACATCTTTTTTTTTTTTATAGTTTCAATGTGGTTACTGAATAACATCCCTGTCATGCATCATGTCCACATTCATAGATATTAAATTTACGGCTGTTTTAGGAAAATATAACATTAGCATTTGTCCGGTACATCTAGTACATTAAGCTTTCTACACAAAATACAAAATTAATATATTTTAGTTCCAGACTAAAATGTATGAATGAAATAAATTCTTTTTATATACATTATGTTACATATTAAAATATGTAAAATTGTTCTTATATTATCATAATTTTTTTTTTCAGCTGCATCGTGCAACACTCCTAAACTGCCTCAGTTTTGCACATCAAGAAAATTGCTATATATTATGCTCAAAAATGATATTTTGCATTAAATATTTTCGAATAGTGCTGTGCATGCACTGAGTCTTAGCTACACAAAATAAAATTGCATCAAGTTCTTGCAGGTATATATATATATATATATATATATATATATATATATATATATATATATATATATATATATATATATATATATATATATATAATCTTTTGATTGCTTACAACCACCTTCATCTAGGTTTAGGGTTAGACAGTAGCCTTTTGATATTTAATTAAATTCATTTTTATTTGTTTAGCACTTTGACCAAACGACACTGTCACAAAGCAGCTTTACAGAAATATTAATCTTTATTAAATTAATCATACTCATAAAATATCTGGCCAAACATTTGTGGACACCATCAAATCCATTTCTGTTATACTGTGTTATACTATATACTATAATGTCCTTCATTCGCTTTTATATCTTTTATGCTTTTTTTTCTCTTTTATTATGTCGAAGAAGGAAGAAGAACAACCTTTACTAGTACAGTGATGGGGAAATTTGTTTCTTCACATACCCTATAAGCTCAAGGCCACACCAGTGACTTGAACTCATGACCTTCAGATCAGTAGACCAGAGCTAGAACCACTGGGGGGGAAAAGCTTTTTTCTTTTTCCAGTATATATATATATATATATATATATATATATATATATATATATATATATATATATATATATATATATATATATATATATATATATATATATATATATATATATTAAATGAAAAAAAAAAAAAATACAGTAAATGATTGGCAACCTGTTCGAATTTCCTCTTTGGGAGACTAGAATTTTGTTATAGAAAAAGCACAACTCAGATCCCTAATGCTTCAGAAAATGAGAATTCAATGGGTGTCATCATTATGGGACAGTGTGCTCTTTTTATCTCCTCACTATATTGTCAAGCCAAATCTTTTCCAAAGACCAAGGATCTTTATAGGTATTAATCTAACACTGTGTTTTTTGGATTGAATTATGGCCAGCAGATCTGAATACAGTTACAGACACATATAAGAATATTTAGACCACTAAACACATTCAGATACAAATTGCGTTACACCCCTAGCATGCACAAACAGAATTCAGTTCCACATAAAACAAAGTTAAACTCAGAACAAGAAATTGAGATGAAATCATATCCTATTGCAATAGTCAACATTAATGTTAAGCACATTCAAAGGAAGAGTTGCGTAAATAATGCTTGTCTGTGTCATTACAAAGCAACTAACGTTTATCTGCCAAGTACAAGGTGTATTTTATATATTGCAGTTTTCTGTATAAAGGCTGGTAATAGACAGAAAAAAAAAAAATCCAATGCACAATTTATTACATTGAAAATGTACAGTGCAGTTCCCTAATGCCTTTCTTTAAAGCAGTGCATTGTGGGAGATCCAGATCAAGCTGGTCAAAATGTCAGATTTTACAGTGAGTAGCTGTAATTTGCATGGCACAGATGAAAGTGGTGGTTGACTATTGCTGTCATGAGCAAGTGGAAGAAGTGTGGTGTGTGTCAAATGTCTTTTTAAAAAATCTAAATACTACAGTGATGCTGGTGACCTGCTGCTCATGTTTTAAAAGCAGTATTAGAACTCTGAAGTCTGATAAATAAAAAATATATAATATAATTGTCGTGTTAACATGAACCCTAAATGATTTCTCTATTATGCTAAAAAAAAAAAAAAAACCTAAGCCTCAGTTGGACCAGCCACATTCATGCATGTTGAATCTTGGGGTGGCACAGTTTCACAACAGATTTATTTGACAATGCTGTTGAATTCTCAATTCTGTTTGGACAGAAGGTGTAGATTACTTTCCTGTAATATAAATAGTGCCATCTGGTTTATAGTAATGTGCTATAAACCAGATAGTAATAACTTACACAGTACTTGTACGGTGCATGCTTCACAGAACCAGATAATGAATATAAATAAATAAATGAATGAAGAAGTAAATAAATAAACAAATTTTTAGAATTTTGGAAGGAGGTAAAGCTGTAACTTTTTACATTTTCTGACACTGGAAAGTCTTCAGAACAGAGGATTTTGCACTTTCTGGTTTCTCAGTAACACCACAAGCTGTGTATTTTTATTTTATTTTATTAACTTATAAGAGAGACTGGTGCGGGAACAACTGTCCATAGCTGCTGATGTAATTGATACATGTTTGCGGGTGTTCCACACAATAAAGAGTAACTATAACAGATAAAAAGTATGATTATTTTATTTGTTAGTGTTAGCAAATTGCAGTGGTATAAGAAGAATAAAACTCTTTGGGACATGCTGTTATAGGAAAATAATTTGTATGTTACACTGCTACGTTATACCACTGGGAATAAATACCACTGTCATAACAAGTCATAATTGTATATAATCTATATATAGCATGATCATGTTTAAGTGAACTTTAAATGTCATCAAAATAATTCTACACTCTCCACAGATAATAGTCCAGGCCACTGTTTTAATGCTGCTTGAAACCTCCTGGTGTATTTTCAGCTCAGTACATTTACATTTACATTTAATCATTTAGCAGACGCTTTTTTCCAAAGCGACTTACAAATGAGGAGAACAATAGAAGCAATTAGGTCAACAAGAGGGCAACAGTATACAAGTGCTGTAACAAGTCTCAGTGATTCTAGCACAGTACACATAGGATTATTATTATTTTTTTTCCATTTTAAACAGACAAACAAATAGAATAGGTAAGTGCTAGTATTAATTGGTCAGGTGCTGCCGAAAAAGAAGTGTCTTTAGACGTTTTTTGAAAATGGCTAAAGACTCAGCTGCTCGGATTGAGATAGGCAGGTCATTCCAACAGCTCGGGACAGTCCAGGAAAAGGTCCGTGAGAGTGATTTTGTGCCTCTTTGGGATGGCACCACGAGGCATCGTTCACTAGCAGAACGCAAGCTTCTGGAGGGCGCATACGTCTGAACTAGCGAGTTTAGGTATGTTGGTGCAGAGCCAGTGGTGGTCATGTAGGCAAGCATCAGTGCTTTGAATTTGATGTGAGTGGCTATTGGCAGTCAGTGCAGACTGATGAAGAGAGGTGTGACCTGAGCTTTCTTTGGCTCGTTGAAGACCAACCTCGCTGCTGCATTCTGGATCAGTTGCAAAGGCTTGATAGTACATGCCGGAAGGCCTGTAAGGAGAGCATTACAATAGTCCAGTCTAGAGAGAACAAGAGCTTGGACAAGGAGTTGTGTGGGTTGCTCTGATAGGAAAGGTCTAATTTTCCTAATGTTGTATAAAGCAAATCTGCAGGACCGAGCTGTTGAAGTAATATGGTCTGTGAAGCTTAACTGATCATGAATCACAACTCCAAGGTTCCTGGCTGTCCTGGAAGGAGCTATGGTTGATGAACCTAGCTGAAGTTGTGATGAAGTGTTGGGTTGGCCGAGACCACAAGCAGTTCTGTCTTAGCAAGGTTGAGTTGAAGGTTGTGGTCCTTCATCCAGTCAGAAATTTCTGTCAGACAGGCTGCGACGCAATCAGCTACCGTTGGATCATCTGGTTGGAATGAGAAGGAGAGTTGAGTGTCATCAGCATAGCAGTGATAAGAAAGGCCATGTTTCTGAATGACAGATCCTAGTGATGACATGTAGATGGAGAAGAGAAGTAGTCCCAGCACTGAGCCCTGTGGAACCCCAGTGGCTAGATGTTGCGAGTTAGACCCTTCACCCCTCCATGACACCCTGAAGGACCTACCTGAGAGGTAAGATTTGAACCACTGGAGTGCAGTTCCTGAGATGCCCATCTTCATGAGGGTTGACAGGAGGATCTGGTGGTTGACTGTGTCAAAAGCAGCAGACAGATCCAGCAAGATGAGTACTGTGGATTTGTCAGTTTGTGGTGTGGAGAATTGCCCGCTGATGGTTGTTGTTTTGTTTATGAAGAATGTTGCAAAGTCATTAGATTTTGATAAGATGATTTGATAAGAGTTGATGAAGGAGGGGGAGGAGGAGGACAAAGAAGGGAAGGGAAAGTTTTGAAAAGTGTGCGAGAGTCAGAACAATTGTTAATTTTGTTGTGGAAGTATGTTGTTTTAGCAGTGGAGACATTTGCAGAGAAGGAAGAGAGGAGAGACTGATACAAACTAAGGTCAGTAGAGTTTTTTGATTTGCACTACTTCCTCTCTGTAGCCCTGAGTCTAGAGCGATGTTCACGGAGAACATCGGACAGCCAGCGGGCAGAGGGGGTGGCATGTGCTGGTCTGGATGAAAGGTGGCAAAAGTTGTCTAAGCAGGATGTTAGAGTAGAGCAAAGAGTGTCAGTAGCACTGTTAGTGTCCAGTGCTGAAAACTGAGCAGGTGGAGGAAGTGAGGATGAAACCATAGAGGATAGGCAAGAGGGAGAGAGTGAGCATAGGTTACGCCAAAAGGTGACCTGCAGAGGAGTGTGTGTTGTGTCAGGAGTTAGTTTAAAAGAGGTTAAAAGTGATGAGGAAGTGGTCTGACGTGTGCAATGGAGTAACTAACGTGTTGTCTGTGGAGCAGTAGCGTGTGTAGATAAGGTCCAATTGGTTACCTGATTTGTGACTAGCCATGGTAGCCACTCGCTCGAGGTCAAATGAGGCCAGCAGAGTATTGAAGTCAGCAGCCTGGGGTATATCAAGGTGGATGTTGAAGTCAAAGAGTAAAAATTGAAGAGTAATACATCCAACTCCTCCAAGAAGTTGCCCAGTTGACCTGGGGGACGATAAACAACTATAAGGTGGATTTTAACACGTTGAGTAATCGTAATTGCGTGTGATTCATTGAACTGTTGCCAGTTAGAGATGGTAAAGGATCAAATTTCCATTCATTTGAGATAAGCAGACCAGTACCTCCACCCCTCCCAATCGGGCGAGAGGTGTGGGAAAAAGTGAATTTAGTGGAGAGGGCTGCAGGAGTGGCAGTGTCCTCAGGTTTGATCCAGGTCTCAGTTAGGTCCATGAGGTTGAGACTTGGGTAAAGATACTGTATTCAGTTGACACACTGGGAGACTTTTTTTTTTTTTTCCACTAATGTGAATCGCAGGCTACCTTTGGACCTTTTGCTCCACGTTGTGCTAACTGTGCACTCTTTGTCTTTATCCATCCAGACATTAATATAAAAAGACTACAGTCTCATGGCCTGGTGCAGAGCTAGAACAGCGTGTACTGAATACTGAGACAACACTCACATGTCAGTGTTTTATCCTTTTATACTACTGCACACCAGTAATTGTGGGCTAGCTTAAAAAAGTGACCATGAAACACTAGTTTTTTGTTCAAGCACAGCAAATTCCATGTTCTGTTACATTTCTGCGGCTGGCTTATTCAAAGAAAGATTGGATTTCACGTAATCTTTTCACGATACAGTTGGAATGAAGAGAATTAGCTTGTCGCATTTTGTCCAACTGTAACAAAGGAGACCTTCTTCAAGCATTTTTAAAAAATGTCCTGGTTGATAGAGGTGATGTTTGATCCCATCACCCATAACTCCAAACTAATTTGGTTAAATTCTCCTTTTAAAATTCGTAAGACTGTTGTGTCCGTGTTCTGAAGGTGCAATGTCCTCTGTTGCTTCAATTCATATGACCTGTAGTGTATCTGAGAGAGAGAACCTACACTTTCTGTGGCTAATGAAGAGGAAACTTATATCCTTCTTTCCCCTCAGAAGTCATTCTGGACATTGTTTCCATCAAAAAAATAAATAAAATAAAAAATAAATAAAAAAAAAAGTACACTTTTCTGTCAGTTTGAAGTAATGCAGTATTTCTGTCATGCTGTTTTGAAGATAAGGTCACTCGAAACTAAATCATAGTTGCATTTGCACTATCATCTGAAGTAGGGATGCATCGATCACAGCTTTTTCAGCCTGACTACATGTTTTGTTTAACACTTACGATAACAGTATATGAATAATCATGCACTAATACCTGAATTAATATTTACTTAAATATGAACTAACAATGAGTTAAGGCATGTACTAATCACAAACTAATGAAGACCTAACCTTAACTACAACGTGAGTCTTATGAAATCATGCGTAAATAACGAAGTACATGATTGTTAGTTAAAGGGGTCATATCATGATTTTT
Organism: Cranoglanis bouderius; assembly: GCA_023630585.1. Classification (NCBI taxonomy): domain Eukaryota; kingdom Metazoa; phylum Chordata; class Actinopteri; order Siluriformes; family Cranoglanididae; genus Cranoglanis; species Cranoglanis bouderius. Next base: position 4,360,313 of record CM042572.1, read on the forward strand.
AATGTTTTCCTTTTGTTTGGGTGTGTAATGAATCTCTTTGTGCATGTATAAGCTCTGCAAAGTCCCAAAGCTCATAGCCTCCCCCAAAGGAATTTATTTTATCTAACAGAGAGCACTGCTCCAGACCTGCCCGAAACGCGCCGTTCGAAGTCCAGATTTACTTCCGTAATTTCTCTACGTCCCAAAGTCAGCCACGAAGAAAGAAGGCGAGGCTTCGGTGAATTCAGGCGCCATGTGGTGGAGACGCTGTGTGTTTCGGTGCGAAAGCAAAACCTCTTTGCTTAGCCTTCCGAAAACGGAAGAAATCAGTGGTTACTGTTTATTTATAACGCGGTTCCTGAGCAGTACGACCCGAACGTTTGCTTGTGCACACATTTTACAGAGGACAGCTTCCTGAACCTGGGAGAGTACAAGGCAGGCTACACACAAAAGCTACTCCTTAAAAATGGGGCGATTCCCACTTTGCTCAGACAATCTTGTGCTTCTGAATCAGAACATTTAAGTATGTTTGATTATTTTATGAAGTATCTGCTATTGACTGTTCAAATGTGAAGTTTTGTGTTGTGGCTCAGTGGTAGACCTCTGCTAACATGCTAGCTAAAGTTTTCTAAGTTGCCTCAGTATTGTAAGTGTTTGTATGTTGGTGGACTGACAGAGACGTTGATAGTTAATAGCTGCTGTTGTGATTGTATCTTTAAACGGTTTATATCATTCGAATCAAAAGAATCCTAGCTTTCAAAAGATGTATCGCATGAGTACCTGTATACACACAGCAACTGTGTACAGCATAGTTAAGCCTGCCGGTGGGGCGTCGGAATTTACATCGTATCTGAAAGGTAAGAGAGTTACCAAATAAAAACTTTGTGAAATGTTCTGCTCAAGTCGTGCTCGATCATCCACATTTTCTGAATCTGACTCGGGCTCCAACTGGTACAGTAAAAACCAACGACATGTCGCTTAGGAGCTTAGAATTGCTTTAGAAGTTTTGAAGGCTAAAGGTAACCCAAGGGACGTTACATTTCCGACACACTCGTGAGGCTTTCAGCCAATCACAACGCAACGGGTCAGCTGGCCAATCAGAGCACTCTGGGCATTTCAGAAGGAGGGGCTTTGGAGAAATCGGAGCGTTTCAGGCAGCCTCGGAATAGAGGTACTGCGATAATGTACATTATTTGACAAATAATGCGTTTTGTGAACATTAAAGCATGTTAACCTATTTTATTACACCCAATAAACAAAATAATTTACGTTTAAAAATCATGATATGACCCCTTTAATGTATTAATTAACACGTAGGAGTAAACTAAATAGAACACTGGTTTTAAATGTTACTAGATAACAGCATCTGCTAAATGAATAAACGTTACTGTATTAATTTCACCCTTGAGGGCAAAGGAGCAGTGCCCCGGGCCCGAGCCACCCAGAGCACGTACTAGTACTACAGTGGGATTTGAAGAGAAATGGATGGGGAATGACGCAAAACGGGTTGAGATGAAATTATTGGTGTTTATTATTAGTGTATCTTTCTACATTCAGTAAGGAGAATCAATGTAAATTATGAAAGTAATCCAGAGCCATCCAATACATGATGTTTGTGTACACAGCTGCATATGGTGCATTATATAAACAATTTACAATTATGCACGTTTAATTTATATTCTTTCTTATAGAGCATGTTTGATTTAGTTTACTCCAACATGTTAATTAAAATATTAACTAACAAACATGTACTAACGTATTTAAGGTGGTCGTTATTCATGCAACTCACATCGTAGTTAAGGTTAGCTCTCCATTAGTTTGTGATTAGTACATGCCTTAACTCATTAATAGTTCATATTTAAGTAAGTATTAATTCAGGTATTAGTGGGTGATTATTCATGTACTGGAATTGTAAAGTGTTACCCATGTTTTTTTTTTGTACTTGTCGATTTTCATACCACTACTGATAACAAAATTTACTATTAATCAATGAGGAACATCATGGAACATTTTATTTAGCTCTGGTTATAGCTGCTGCTGTGTGCTGCTAGAAATTAATTCCTCATGCTGAGTTTTATGTTCTAGATGTCATGGCATTTAAACGTTATCGTTAATAAAGGGTGGCATTGGTCATTAAAAAGGGTGAGTGGTCATTAAAATTACACCTTGATTCGCGAGCACGGTATGGATCCTGACGAGCAGGCGGAAACGAAGTGCACGTGTCTCAGTGCTCGCATAAGTGAAGTGCTCTCTTATACATGCAACAGTTTCTCTGCACTCTCGCGTCACTGCACGCAATATTTACACTAATGTTTAATGACCACATACAAATGTTGGTATGAGTATGAGTAAAAGATCACAGTATCAGACCAACACCTAATACCCATATCTGAATTGATGCATCCCAATTTTAAAGTAGCACACACTTAGCCCCAGGTTATAATTCGCATAAAATCACTGCATCTTGCCCGATATACAGCAATTAAGTGGTTAAAATGTTCCAGAGTCCACAGTCTGAGAAAAGGGCCCTGGAAATGTGAATGTTAATAAAATATATTAAAAAAAAAGATTTTAATTACATTGCACTTGGTATGTTTAGACGTAATGGTTTTAAATTATTCAAATAATTTGATGTCTAGAATAATTTTCAGAAGACTTTCTTGTAAATTGGGAATTAATTAGGATGCTATAAGGCTGGAATGCACACCCAAGTTATGCTCAGTGATGATTAGTCTCTGAAAAGAAATGGTTTTATTTTATTAGCGAATACAGATATGCTGTAGCAGTTTTCTGTATTTAATATTTATGTAATGTTGAATTTTGCTGAGGGAATGAAGTACTCTTGAACTCAGGTGTAGAAAGTTGACAAGAAGTTTTAATAATTGGAATTCATATTACCCTTCCAACTTCACCTTGTTACCATTTCCTTACACAATCAGACAAAACAGGTTTGCAAATCAAGTCATTATCAACACAAGAAAAAAACAAGCAAAGAAAGAAAGAAAGAAAAAAAAAGCATGCTAAAATGCATGATGGAAATTTAACATACGTGGAAAAAGTTCTCTGGACTAATTCGACTAAATTTGAACATGTTGGCTGTGGTATAAAAGTGCTACATGTGGCGGAAACCCAACACTGCTTATCAACTTGAAAACACCATTGCTATAGTGAAGCATGGTGCTAGTAGCACCATGTTATAGGAATGCTTTTCATCAGCGGCACAGACTGGGGAAACTGGTCAGGGTCATCCCAACAGGATGCTAAAGAGTTTATGTGAAATCCTGCAAACACCCACACAAAGTGAACAACAAACATAAGTTTTCTTGAGTGCAATTTACTAAATTTTGAACTTTCAAAATTATTGGCACTGCTCATCATGCTGAGAACACCATCCCTAGAATGAAGCATGGTGGTGGTAGTATTATGTTGTGGGGATGTTTTCATCAGCAGCACGGACTGGGAAACTGGTCGAGGGCAAGATGGATAGTGCAAATACAGGGCATTCCTAGAAGAACACCTTTTCCAGTTTGCAAGAGACTCAAGGTTGTGGCAGAGGTTCACCTTCCAACAAGACCATGATCATAACCATGCTGCCAAAGCCCAGACCTCAATCCATTTAATAATCTGTGGCAAGACTTAAAGATTTCTGTTCACCAACATCCAATCTGACAGAGAGATTGATCTCCATCCAACCTGACAGATCGTTAGCAATTTTTGCCAAGTAGAATGGGGAAAAAAAAAATCAGGATCCAGATGTACAAAGCCGATAGAGACAGAGTTGCCGCTGGGGTATTACATCTCCCAGCTGCTCCTACCCAGGGGGGTGAAATGTATTCATCCAACAAATGTCTGCTTAATTAACCTTTGTGTCACAAATGCTTTTTTTGTGTAATCAAATGGTACAAAATAAATTCATTTTTGAATTTCAGGTTGTTGGGCAAGACACTATACACAAGTTTCCCAAGAAACAGGCTGTTCTGGACTAATGTCCTTCATCAGCTATGCAAGCAAATTGCTTCTGAAGCTGTAGGAAGTGAAACCAGCAGATATTTGAAATATTTCAAGATATTCTACGCACTTTGAAGCACAACCAAGGAAGGACAACTGTCCGAAACGCCCTGCCCCTCTGGAACCTCTGTGTATTTATCTATTAAGCCTAATATATTGTATAGGTAGAGAAAGTCATTGCAAAACTGATTTTGTGTCCTACCATCATTTCTGCTATCCATCTACAGCCAAGTATAAACCTCCTGGTAGAGGCAGCCAGGTTCTTTTTGCTTAAATATCCTGGTATTTAGTGAAATTCATAATGCCATATGTTTTTTTTTTTTTTTTTTTTTTTTTTTTAAATAATTATGACAATTTCCATTTATTTTATATTATTATTTATTTAATATTTTCCATTATGAATATCGATATTTTTTTGCTACATGTGGTTTTAAAAGAGAAATGTAGGTCATTCTTATGAATGTTGCCAAAAATTCTGGACTATAATTTGGTATTAATTAATACATCTACCATGAGAAAAACAAAATGCTTGAAGAAGGTCTTTAGTTCTTCATTGCAGTGTTGGGGCAAAATGCTACATGCTAAGCTCTTCATCCTAACAGGATGCTGAACAGATTATGTGAAGTCCAGCAAACACTCACACAAACCAAACAACAACATGACACAATCCAGGATCCATTGTCATGAGCCAGTAATACTGACCATGATGAACACTGTGGTAAATGATGAGTGCCATGTGGGACCCAAAGGCTCCAGCAACTTCCACAAGCTTTAGAGAGAATGTGTCTGCTAAAATCTTGACAAAGCCACACTACCGGCCAGCGGACCCTCTTTTGCTCCCTGTCCATTCACCCAGCACAGACCATGGTTCGTTGGTATACACAATCCCCATGCCACGGGGTTTGCCAGGCGGAGATAAGTCCATTCAGAGAGCTGCTAAATGGCCCAGTATGGCATTAACCTGCCCATCTGTTTCACAAAGGAATGCTCTGGAAGCTCCAGGAGGCTGGCGTAGATGGGCGAAGGAAAAAAAGCCAGCATGTTTACTGAGGGAGCTGATAAGTGCTGTTCGGAAAGGGGTGCTGACAGAAAGGAGGGTGTGTCAGAGGAGCCCATGCTGGGATTTTGAAGGGCAAGATAAAAGCCATTAAAACTCATGCGCAAAACATTGCCACGACTGTAATCAAACAAAATGATCTACTGTATATTATCACTAACATTTCAATGACTTAGCCATTTATTTGTTATGAGCTATTGTAAAATTTATTTTAACCCTGATACATGATCCTATTTACCAAATAACATGATTACACCTCGTAAGCATGTTACATTTTATTCACATATAACCTATTTTTATAAATGTTTTTCTTTTACAGCCTAGTTCCATCCTTTTAATAGATTTCCACCAAAACTTTCAAATAATCCCAAATATACAGTAAGTAATGTTGTTTAATTTCTAATTATATCTAAATGCAACTGAGGACCATATTTACCCACATCGGGCCTCATTTGTCAATCTTTTAGTAAAGTTGTGTTTAAATGTTTGCGTAAGTCAACCGAAATAAAATCTTCTGCCGGATTTACAAGTTTCCTACTCGCGTGCTCACTTACTCGTTGATCACCTGTAAAGTGCAAGGTGCGTTCCTGACACAGCTAATTTTAAAATTTTTAATTTTTAAACTCCATAAAAACTCAAGTGCACAGAGAGCTAGGAGCATGAAATGAACGATCAGGGTAAAGTAAAAAAAAACAACACATAAATGAAAAACAGAAGTAGAAGTTATTTTATTCTTCAATGCAAATAAAAATATTTAATAATATATAATATTAATTATAATAATAAGCCAGCACAAAATTTTCTGTCAGCCGAGACGTCTGTTATGCAGACAGACCGGCCCATCCTCTGTTTATATGTCGCCATTTCTTTTGTCATAACTAAATGATTCGTTTTATTTGTCTTATTCATTGTCATGTCTGCGCTGGAATCGTAGACCCAGAATACAGCTCGACCTAGAAACATACCGCAGACCCTCTCACGTTCACATTCACCTGATTACTGATCACACACACCTGGAATCAGTTACCATCACAGCTACACTCACAGTATAAAAGGACTCTGACTCCATACACTCACTGCAAGGTATACACACTTTGTCTTTTGTGCCAGTCGATACCAAAACGTTGATTCGCTGATTGTTTTTTTCTGGTTTTCTCATTTGCACCATTGTTTGTTCAGTGCCTGACCCTTGCCTGTATCTTGACCTTGCCTTTGGATTACGTCTGTGTTTGTTTGCTACTTTTAATAAAACCTTGACATCTGCACTTGCATCCGTACCTGCAACGTGACATTCATAGTCGATTTATGAACAATAATAAATTTATGAACAATTTCGTATCTGATTTGATAAATGGGGCCCAATATTTCCTATATTTCCTGTGCTGCTTTATATGTCATATATACATGTATATATATATATATATATATATATATATATATATATATATATATATGTGTGTGTGTGTGTGTGTGTGTGTGTGTGTGTGTGTGTGTGTGTGTGTGTCTTCTATAAGGAATTAAACATGACAAGGTGTGTAGTTATAGGACAATATGGGGGGGTGTTTTATAAAACATGTAGTGTTTTATTCCTCTTATACCACAGCAATTTGCCTATGCTAACATTTTTTATTTGTTAAAGAATGATGCCCATTTATATTTACATTTAATTTGTGGAACGTCCGTGGAACAAATGAGTTCCTGTAATCACTTACTGTATGTTATAGCAGTTATAAACAGTAGTTCCGCCCTAACCTCTGTTTGTTTTTTTTGTTTTTTTTTCTCTCTCTATTGAAGATAATACAGCACAAATTGCAGCTTGTCATGTCACCAAGATGTATTGAGGACTTTCCCATGTCTATAATGTCTGTATAATATCTGTATTGCATTTAAGCAATATCACACAAGCAAAAGTGTGGTTATACTGAATATTGGCACAGCTGGGATTTGGCCATAGGCACTTTTATACAACAATTCTACAAACAGGAAATTAATATCAAGTGAAATTTCGGACACAATATGGCCAAATGACCCGTTTAGTTTTGCTCCGCTAGCGGAAATAGATCCCGAAGAAGCCACACTCAATTTTTCTCATGATTTCAACATCTATACCACACATACCATATAGAGCCAGGTTATTGCAGGCTTAAAGCGAAGTGAGTGAATCTTTTAAATGCAAGCATTTTTATTTTTTTTATATTATTATTACAAACATTAAATATCAACAGAACTAAATAAAGACATTATGACCTGCTTAAGCATTTGATCAAACATCCAGAAAAACCATAACAACGATCATGTCAATGTTACTCTTTTTTTTCTATTATTTTCTTAAATATTCCCTTCATACAGTATCTTCAAATTAATCCATAATCATGAAGAGACCCTTGAAGACTCGAGGACACTTATGATTGCAGTCAGGGCAAAAGATCCCAAGGTGCCCTGAGGTGACAGCAGTTTAAAACTATCCGGAAAATCTTCACAATAATGCAGGAGGGCTTTGCTCTCTGTAAGATGTTCTTATTAACACAGGTCAGTGGCCTGTAGTTCAGCAATGTATGTGGTTGCACATACACTAAAGCTAATTTGTAAGACTAAAGAGAAGGCATTGCATGACCATCAGTGAATTTGAAATTGTATGCACTTGAATGTATAAAAATAACTGGAGGCAAACACACAAAGAACAAAACAGAACGGCGTCAGCGTTTACTTTTAACTCACACACTTAATAAATCAACTCCTGTCATACAACCTGCAGCATCACATCTTTTTATTGATCTATATATGTAGATTTACAAAAGGGAGAAAAAAAATAGAAAGAAGAACACAAAAAGAGAATGAAAGAGTGCATCAGAGAGAGAGAAAGAAAGAAAGAAAGAAAGAAAGAAAGAAAGAAAGAAAGAAAGAAAGAAATAAAAAAATAATCAGAGAAAGGGAGGAAGGAAGAGAGGAAGTGAGGAAGAGAGAAAATAATCAGGAAAGAAAGAATGAAAGAAAGAAAGAGAATAGTCAGATAAGAAAGAAAGAAAGAAAGAAAGAAAGAAAGAAAGAAAATGAACGAAAGAAAATAGTCAGATAAGAAAGAAAGAATGAAAGAAAGAAAGAAAGAAAGAAAGAAAGAAAGAAAGAAAGAAAATGAATGAAAGAAAATAGTCAGATAAGAAAGAAAGAATGAAAGAAAGAAAGAAAGAAAGAAAGAAAGAAAGAAAGAAAGGAGGAAAGAAAAAATAATCAGAGAAAGGGAGGAAGGAAGAGAGGAAGCGAGGAAGAAAGAAAATAATCAGGAAAGAAAGAATGAAAGAAAGAAAGAAAGAAAGAAAGAAAGAAAGAAAGAAAGAAAGAAAGAAAATGAACGAAAGAAAATAGTCAGATAAGAAAGAAAGAATGAAAGAAAGAAAGAAAGAAAGAAAGAAAGGAGGAAAGAAAAAATAATCAGAGAAAGGGAGGAAGGAAGAGAAGGAGCGAGGAAGAAAGAAAATAATCAGGAAAGAAAGAATGAAAGAAAGAAAGAGAATAGTCAGATAAGAAAGAAAGAAAGAAAGAAAGAAAGAAAGAAAGAAAATGAACGAAAGAAAATAGACAGATAAGAAAGAAAGAATGAAAGAAAGAAAGAATGAAAGAAAGAAAGAGATTAGTCAGATAAGAAAGAAAGAATGAAAGAAAGAAAGAAAATAGTCTGATAAGAAAGAAAGAATGAAAGAAAGAAAGAGAATAGTCAGATAAGAAAGAAAGAAAGAAAGAAAGAAAGAAAGAAAGAAAGAAAGAAAGAAAGAAAGAGAAAATAGTCGGATAAGAAAGAAAGAAGACAGAAAGAAAGAAAAAGAATGAAAGAAAGGATGAAGAAATAATGGGGGGAATGAAAGAAACAGATGACGTGAGAAATATAGAGAAAAAGAAAAACTCAAAAGGAGAAGAAAGAAAAAAAGAGAATGAAAGCGTGAAATAAAATTGTAAAGAAAGAAAGAATGCTGTTATTTTTACAGTTTTAAGCGTTTTTTTTTCTTCCTACACACACAAAAAAAAAGCTCATTGAATTCACTTAATTCAAATGTGTACATTGGTTTCGTGATTGAACTGAGTTACATTAACGCAATTTATTTTCTTACATCCAAAATGATTTGATGTTCGTTTCAAAGTCCTGAATAAAATCAAACTCCGCGCTCTCACCCGAGCTGAGGATCAAACCCGGGTCACTAGTGTCCTGCCACAGCCACATTACTGCCGCATTACTCTAGACACATATTCTCATCAGTGTTAAATTAATACTACAGTTCCAGTTCCTGTCAGTGCCAACATCCTCTCTTGATTTCATAATGTGATTGCTTTACATTAATACTACATGAATTGACCAACCTCACTACATAATTCAATCTAGTAATTAGAAACTTGTTTAAATTAAGCTTAGTATAAATAATGAAATCGCATTTTGATGAGAAAATATATGTAATATTTTCTCGTAAATCTGATTGACAACATTCAAAATTCAGTGTATGTTTTTTTTTTTTTCTGAATGAATGTGAGAGTCTGATATAAGATTTAAAAATTATTTTTAAATTTCAGTATTAGCCTCCATTCAGGTGGTTTATTGTTTATAGCATTTACTGCATTACTTAATGGACAGTATTCAGCCTCGGCTTGGCCGTTATGCCAGATTTGACGTCATGACAGTTACGTTATGTGCCAAAAAATGACTTAAATCCTATTCTGACCTAAAGCCAAGTTCTAGCTGTTAGACTTAAAGCTGACATGCTAATGAGAATGGTTTGGTGCAACTCTATTTGCTTTTAATCTTCTTATTGAGTCAGACATCCAGCGTTTTCAGTCGCGGGAATTTAAATCACCCACAAATTAGTCATAATTCAGATTATTATTATTATTTTTTTACATGCTTGTCACTCGTTGACCACATCCAATTTTCAACATAATTTTATCATTTTGGCCAAGTGTCCTAAAAGAAAGAATATCAGCTGCACACCCTGGAAGCCTTACAGATACATTGAGTAATCCAAAATTATTCTAATCACAAATAGTTTTTTTTTTTTTTTTTTTGTAAAGAAGATCAGAGGTCATGAATACAATCAAACTGCAATTAAAATAACGTAGAGTTTGGCGAGCAAAGCCGATGTTCTCGCACGAGTTTCAAGACAGATCTCTTCAGAAGGCTCCCTGTGGCCAATTAAAGCGAGACAACAACTCAATACACCCATTTATACGCACATCTGGATTCGAACAACGCTAAGACTTGGGATTATTTCCTAACATTTCTACAACAGACGTTGTGTCCTAACACGGATGTATTTTTCATGAAGCTCTCGTTCGGCCACTGGGACTTCTCAGGGTTTTGATTTCTGAATTAAACAGCAGCGAGTGCATTCCCACATGGCGTAAACAAATTTACTATTGAATTATTATCCACGTAAAACCTCAGAACTTCATCATCCTTTTCGTTCAGCAAGAACAAAAATGAATTCATTGACAAAAACGTTGTCTTGTAAGTGAGCTTACCTGAGATTATTATCCTGCAGCTTCAGTAATTGCTATATGATAAATGCCCAGCTGGACGCAGAGATCACACTCGAAGCCATCAATAAAAAGAAAGCAGGAGCTGGTCTTGACATTTCGCTCTGCTGATTAATGCCGACCGAGCGAAGGCGGATTGTTCATGAGAACATCTCACTCCACACATCCAAACCACAGGAGGCAAAATGTTCCATTTGGGCAGCCTGTGGTCATCTAATAAATTGCTTTTCAGCATGAAAAAATGGAAATGAAAATTAAAAATATGACTAAAAAAACCACAAAAGTGCGGCTTACTGCAAGTAAAAAGATGTTAGCAGGATATTAGCAGGAGGAGAACAGCGGCTGTCAAACTACTTACAGTCAGGGGCCCTGTAAATAACTAACTAACTAACTAACTAATTAAATAAATAAAATTATGGATTCCCTTAATGCAGATTAAATTCAGAAATTAATTTTAAAAGCTTATTACAATATTTAAATGTGTAAAATAACAGTATTTCTCTAATATTTCCACCCATAAAACCTATTTTATTAAAATTGTCACTAGATTCCAGGTTACATTATTAATGGGCATAATAACTCTGATGATAATGGGTTCTGTAAAAAAACACCCAATTAAATCGCAGACCCCCGGGGTATTCGTTCCCCTCCAAAACTATTGGAATGGCAAGGCCAATTCATTTGTTTGTGCTACATCAAAGACATTTGGGTTTGAGATCAAACAATGGATATCAGACGAGAGTTTTCAGCTTTTATTTCCTGGCATTTACATCTAGATGTGTGAAACAACATAAAACATATAATCTTTTGTATCAGACCACCAAATTTTTAGGTGACCAAAAGTACAGGAACAGTTCAGATTAAGTAAATTAAGGTAAATAAGACTTAATATTTGGTTGCATATGCCTTGCTTGCAATAACTGCATCAAGCCTGTGACTCATTGACATCACCAAATTGTTGGTTTCTTCTTTTGTGACGCTTTTCCAGGCTTTTACCTCTTTCAGTTGTTGTTTGTTTTAGGGGGTTTCGTTCTTCAGTCTCTTCTTCAGGAGGTGAAATGCTGCTCAATTAGGTTAAGGTCTGGTGATTGACTTGGGCAGCCTAAAACCTTCCACTTTTTCCCCCTGATAAAGTCATTTGTTGAGTTGGTAGTGTGTTTTGGATTATTGTCTTTATTTGCATGATAAAGTTCCTCCCAATTAACATGTGTGCTGAGTATGAGTTAGAAGTCCCCAAGTCCCAATGGGACACACCAGAGAAAGTGGTTGAGAACAGTAGAGCAAAGATCCTGTTAGACTTCAAGTTCCAGACTGACAAGCAGCTGCTGGCTAACCAACCAGACATAGTGGTGGTTGACAAGGAGAAGAAGATGGCAGTTGTGGTAGATGTAGCAATCCCAGCTGACAGTAACATCAGAAAGAAGGAGCATGAGAAGATCGAGAAGTACCAGGGGCTGAAGGAACAACTGGAACAGAAATGGAAGGTGAAGTCTAAAGTGGTCCCAGTGGTAATAGGAGCATTAGGGGCTGTGACCCCCAAACTGGGAGAGTGATTTAGATTCCATTTAAAATAACGTTTCTAAATAAAAATTAGTATTGAGTTCTGAGATTCTGGGATTAAAAAAACTTTTATTTTGGAAAATATGTGAACATTGGGTCGTTAAATGAAAACTGAAAATTGGTGAAAGGGCTTTTTTCTCAAAGAATTTTCATTTTCCCCTATCAACGCAGAGCATTACCCAGAACATAGAAAGCACTAAGTGCTCTTCCATAAACTACAGGGAGCTGCAAAGCGGCATGCCTTACATTTTTGAAGCACCCTGGTAAGTGCACTGTGCCCTGTGGTCTTCATTTTTGGAAGATGTGCATTGACCCCAAAATCCCAATCCCAAAACGAATCCTGTCATGCATTATCTCCAGCAGAATTATCTCATGCGGGTGGCACTCCTGCAGAAATCCCAGTAGCCTTTCTCACCATCTAAATGGACTGTCATTCTCTTGTCATATTTAAGTTCAGCTGATCCTCGTTCATTAATCTGCTTAGCCCCACTATCCCGAAGGACAAACCGATAAAGGGGAATCTTTTGAGGCCCAGTCACATTCATAATGACTTTCTGGCTTCCATAACATTCGTTAGGCGAGCATTTAACATCAACAAAATGGTGGCGGCTGATAACCGACATATAATTCCACCAAATAACGTTTTCAAGGAAGTGCATGCACATGTGGCCTGTGAATTTAACATAATGTCTTAGATGGAAATTGCTTCATGCTTTAAGTAAGTAACAGACTGCTGGTGTTAGATACGGTAAACCCTCAGCATAGTTTAATAGAACAATTATACGTTTGGCTGATTGCTCTGGATGGATTGCTCATTTAAATTAAAAGAAAAAAAAAATTGGTGCCCTTGGTTGGTAAAGTTGGGTAGAAAGGCTATGAAAAAATGGCTTAGCTATTGTCTATCTCACACTGACAATTTGACTGAATTGTTTAACTGAAGTAAATATATAGAAAATTGTCTTTTCTATATATATATATATATATATATATATATATATATAACATGCAATATTTATACAATTAAAACATACAAAACATGAAACATTCTTACTGTATATACAGTATTTCCTGTTCTACCAAAATCCAAAGGTGCTGTATTGGATTTAGATCTGATGATTGGAATAGAAAGGTGATTGAAGTACCCTGAACTTATTGTCATGTTCATAGAACCAGACTGATACAACTTTGTGACATGGGACACTGTCATGCTGCAATTAGCCATTAGAAGATATTATTATATTACTGTGGCCATAAAGTGATGCACAGGGGCGTAGCCATCATTTCAGATGTGCGTGTGTGTGTGTGTGTGTGGGGGGGGGGGGGGGGACAGAATGTCAAAGGTATTCTTTTTTTCTGACCTTTGTCTAATTGATGGGTTTTATCTCTTCTTGCCATATTCACCACCTATGACGTTAATCAGTCCACTGTCTCTGCAGGCGGGTGGTCCCACTCTTTTCATGATGTGTGGATCAAACTTTGTTCCGAAATATTAACATATACATATAATGGCATTCTACCCAAATTTCCTTACTCTTATCTTTCAGGAAATCACTCAACGAGCACACACATACCACACAAGACAAATATTGGCTGTTGTTAACACACTACTAATAGTCAAAGACAATTATCATACTAGCACTACTATACTAATACTTGCTAAATAAATGAAATAATTAGTGGCAACTTAGTGGTTATAAGCATGATAGTTACAAGATAACACATGGGAGAAAATAGATGGTTATAGTTGTTAATGTATTACTCTTGCAGTTCTTGCCTCTGTAGGGTCCTTTATCAGTTGATGAGGGTTCTTTATCAGTTGGGTGAGCCATCTGGTCTGGCCCAAAAGCCTAAATCACTGGATTTGACAGAGGTTTCTGTGGTTGAGATGGTTCAGCCCTGGGTCAGCCAGCTCGAGTGTTCGTCTGAGTATTGACAAAAAGCTCTATTTATTTATTTATTTATTTATTTATGTATTTATTTATTTATATCTTTTTTGCCATATAACCTGGGCCAAGTTCCAGCAGCATCTAGCGAACTCCATACACTTATATTTGTGGTTAGATGAAAGATCAGGCTTTCTTTTGGCATATCTTTCAAATAATTTGTTGCCACGGAGGTGGCCTTTATTTGTAGATTTGGAGACTTTGTGAAGCTACCGTAACCTTTAAATCTCCAACCATGATCCTTGGAGAATTTTTAGCCTCTTTAACCATCCACCTCACTGTATGTGGGGGCAAAATACATTGCGTCCTTATTCAGGCAGGTTAATTACAGCTTCACTTGTTTTAATACCTCAGTGAAACAGGAAGTCATGGATGACCAAAACCTTGGCAATAATTCTGGAGCACCCTGTATAGTATATGAGAGCCTAGAACACAACATTTCCAGGAACAGGATGTTTCAAAAAATCCTTCATCAACTGTACAACGCAGTAGTGTATATTCAATATGTTTCTTTATTTCCAGTAACAAAATCTATTCCTTATTGTGCCACTAAAACGTAATTCTTTAATGATGACAGTAATTTTCAAATAGCATATGTTTTGTGAAGATCATTCACACCAGAATACCATCTGCTTCACTGGGTCAATTAGACTGCAATGTGCTACTGTATATGGATCGATTCACACATTTTATTTCTAAAAGCATAAAAATAATGGAAATGTTTTTTTTTTAGTGTTTAAATGTTCTAAGCAGGTAATTATCAGTCCACTAAAAGAAACTCTGTGAATTAAATGAGTTAATGCACGCGGTGGTGGAATATGCAAACTCTAACAGATGAGATAAATATAGAGTTCAGATTGAAACCGCAACCTTCATCGTTTTACATCCCGCCCTGTCTAGAGGTTCTGTGTAAACAGCCTTCAGTGAAATCAGTCTTTTAGTGCTGGAGTGTTTGCACTTCTTGATTGGATCCTGGCCGTGTGTTTGCTTTTGAATATATGCAGGTGGAGGAGGAGCAAAAATGAAACACTTGACGTGTAAACAGCAGATCACAGGCATGTGACATCATCTATTTTACTGCGAGACGACTTTAATCCACAAGAATAACCTCAACATGAAAAAAGACGAGGACCTGAACCTCACTTGTGAGACTCGAGGCAGTATAAATTAAGAATTCCTGCTAATCCTCTGAAAGGTGTTGATGCACTGGTGAGGCGTTAATGCACTCGTGTGAAGTATTCATAACTTCACAGACACAGAGCTTAAATGCTGTTTTCATAAGTTCTTTTGTATTTTTCATCTTTAAAAAAGAAGTTTCTAGGGATACATGACATTGACAGTACATACATTGACATAAACATAAAGGCTTATGTGATTAGTCACTGCTGTTATGACACTACATAAGTCCTTCATGACACCTGGCATAATCATGAATATAAACTTATGTAAACATTTACATTATTCCACCAGGCATCAGCCGTCAAAGATTGTTTTCAAAAACTACCTACTTGACAACTTTGGTAATACTTTACTTAAGGGTGGTGTTCATAGGGCTACATGACACCTACATAACACTACATCACAATTTCACTACATGATATAAGTTTGCTGTTTATTCATAACTTTACAGACTTAGATGCTGATATGATAAGACAAAACAATTCCAGGCTAAAAACAATCTATATCATAATGACACTACATAAACCCTTCATGGCACCTGACATAAACATGAATATAGAATTATGTAAACATTTAAAGGCTCCATCTGTCATAAAGTTTGTTTCTTGATAACTTTGGCAACACTTTACCTTTGGGTTGAATTCATAGAGTTCCTTGACAACTTCATAAACCTTTCTTGCCAATTAATATAAATCAACATGGACTTTTTTCAACAGAGGTTAATTAACAGGCTTCGGTGTACATAACACTCAAGTCAGCTGACATTCATTTGTGATTTTCCAGTCTGACTTACTTTATAAAGTTATAACTTCTGGAATGAAGTGACGCTTTCCATGAAGGTCATGTTTATAATGAACTATAAACATATTCGTATCATGTTATAAAACAATAATAAGGTATTATACAGTATTAAAGCAATATTTATTATGCATTATGAATTGTTAACATGATGGTTTATAAGTAGTGCTCATTACATACTATAACAAGCACTTATAACCTGGGGCAAGAATTCAGTTAACAATTTATAAATGCATTAAAAACAGTGCTATAGGCTGTAATGCCTTTTATGTGAATATTGCCTTATGAATGCATTATAACAGGTACTGAATGTATTCACAGGTCATTATACATATGGTCCTTATTAAATTTGTTACCATGACATCAGTGATTGTCTTAATCGTTATAACTGTTTAGAACATTTTTATTGATTTGAATTGAATATTTGTCCCTTCAGTCTTCAAACATGTCTGAGCAAGCTGCTTCAGTGAAATATTCCAAGAATATTCCCAGTCAGTCCTGTGAATCATATACATTGTATGTATTACATCCTGAGAAAGTGGAACTGGCTGGGATCCATTTGCACCTACAATCTAAAGTCAGAGGAGATTTTGGAGGCTGTAGGAGTCAAATTAACACAGAGGATTTCACTGTACATGCGATGTCCCCAGAGGCATAGATAATTGGAAGAAAATTCTCAGTTTACGTGGGAAAGTGTGAACATTTCCACTGAAATGCTTATCAAAGGAGCCCATGATACATATATATTGTCACATGGTCTGGGTGTGAGCACTGATTTCACCTTTAATAAGAATGTTGAGCAACTTGACTTCCCTCACATTCTGCTCTCAGCTGGTCTAGTCTAAAAATACCTAGGGTGAATGTATGCAAAGAAAAACATAAACTATAAGAAACGTGTGAAATAATAATTCTGCTAGAGTTTCAACTGTGTACATCTAACTTTATTAAGATAAAACTGTAAATTACATTTTGAAATGGAATTAAATCAAATAGAATTTGTATAAAGGTCTTTTTATGAGGACTAGAGACTACAGTTTTAGGACTAGAGACTACAGTTCCCATCAGCCACTGCACCTCACCTGACCACATCACATGAATATCTGCACCTGATTCACGTTTTAGGACTAATTAACACCTGTGTATACGTGACAGTAACATGTTAAGTAATGTTCATAACACATTATATCACCAATACCTTTGTATTGTTCAGTATGACAGCATGAAACTGCATTTAAAAAAATAAATAAAACAAAACTTTACAACATACTACAAAACTCTACAGCATGCCTTTATAACTTTACAACATACTGCAAAATGTTTTAACTTTCAATATCTTGCAAAACATTACAACTTTACAACCCACTGCAAAACATTACACCTTTACAACATACTGCAAAACATTACACCTTTACAACATACTGCAAAACATTACACCTTTACAACATACAGCAAAACATTACACCTTTACAACATACTGCAAAACATTACAACTTTACAACCCACTGCAAAACATTACACTTTTACAACATATTGCAAAACATTACACCTTTACAACATACTGCAAAACATTACACCTTTACAACATATTGCAAAACATTACACCTTTACAACATACAGCAAAACATTACACCTTTACAACATACTGCAAAACATTACAACTTTACAACATACTGCAAAACATTACACCTTTACAACATACTGCAAAACATTACACCTTTACAACCCACTGCAAAACATTACACCTTTACAACCCACTGCAAAACATTACACCTTTACAACATACTGCAAAACATTACAACTTTACAAAATACTGCAAAGCATTACAACTTAACAACATACTGCAAAACTTTACAACTTTTGTACATTTATTGCTCTAAATCTATATATGTAGTTTGCTAATGAATTAATCAGAAGTAACAGATCCTGTAAATAACCAATATTCACCATTAGCTATAATTTGACTTGCTGCTGGAACTGATGCTAGTCTATCTGGCATTAGCAATGAAAAAAGGTGAACTTAGCTAAATATTGCCAGTTAATGCTAGATAAATTAGTGAAACTTACCTCAACTTGCTTTTTCTAATTAGAATTAGAGTTCATGCCTCATTTTGTATGAATCTTTGTTACTTCAGCATACTGAAATATTTTATTGAGGTAGGTTCAGGGGGCCTCATCCTCAAGGTCAACACTGTAGTCCCATGGTTTATCCATCTTCAAACACACATGGATAGCTATAGCTCTAACTACATTATGTAGCATGAGAATGTCACAGCAGATGACAATTTGACTTCTTTATAGTTTTTTTTTCTACATTGTTAAATTTTAAACTGAAATGTAAATAAAACTGCACAGGAGCCCATTCAGTTAATGTATAGTATATAGTCATTGGCTAATTAAGAGAAGACACCTTCGAGAAGTACTTTAAAGGGTTTATTTTTTTTTTTTTGGAAATATAATTAGAGTACAAGTATTCACATTCAATAACACTCAAGTAATGTATAAATACACCAAAATACTGCTAAGTATAATAACAGTAAAGTACAATTACTGAAGTATTTTCCACCCTGTTTAGAGGTTATATTGATATTTGCACTGGGAAAGTGTCCTTGTTTTCAGAGTCGGGTTATGCAAATACTTTAGATGATTTTTTTTCTGGACAACCCATTCAAATTATCACAATTGTAGTGTAGTTCCTGCCTCCGAGGTTTCCAGATTATTCTTGAGTCGATGTATCTGAGGTGGAGCTTTTCCACTCAGACTCTGAATACGGCTCATAAAGAACATTTAGAAGCTGTTTTTGAACAGATTGTGGAAGTACACCAATAATTTCCCCCTCACTACTTCAGTATAATAAATGCGCAACGAGTGTTGACATGTCAAGGGGAAGAAGAAATGATGCCACTTTCCTCCATGATTAGTCTCCAACTGGCGAAATGTAATGGAGCGCACTAGCTTTCATCCGGATGGATTCCTTTGCTCTGGCGACCTTCTCCCGGAGACAGAATGTGGCGAAACAAATGGCAGGCATCTGCTTCTGTGTCATCCTGTGCCTGATGGACACGCTCTCACGAAAAGGTCCCAAATTGCGGACGAGCTTGTCCTTAGGGTTATAGAGGTAACCTTCTCCTCTTAATCACAATTTAGCATCCAGATCATCAGAACTGGCTTTGTGAACGACAGTAATGCATGCTCTCTTCATGTTTGATGGTTTTGTATGTTGATGACTGATTGTGATGACCTGAGAGGTCATTTTGTGCTGTTTTTTTTTTTTTTTTCTTTCAATCTTGGATTAAGACTTAACTATTAGAGCACACCCAGTTTGAAAAATGGACAGAGTCTCGCCTGCTATCAGCGGCGGAATTTACAAATGCTCTGTTCGCTGACATTTGCCAGCCTGTTAGCAAGTTTGTTTATAAAGATATTTGGCGGCTTCATGAATTATCCAAAGGACAAGGCTCATGAATTTAAATGCAGATACTGAGCAGCGAAAAGTTCATTCATTCGTTTTAACAGAGCCGAGGGATGCATTTTTCTCCACATGAAAATGGAGTGCAGTGTATTATTAGCTGAAACACTGTTTATAGTTAGCCTGTTGGTCATTTTGGTTATTGGAGCATGCAGCATTCAGCATAATATCTTTTATATACTGTATTTTATTATACTTTGTGCACTATGCTCGACTTTTACTACATCTATCTATCTATCTATCTATCTATCTATCTATCTATCTATCTATCTATCTATCTATCTAGGACAGAACTGATTAATTGAATTTCCGTCCCTGTGGATCAAAGGAATAAGCTGATTATTTTCTTATAACATCATGCCCTGAAGTGTTTTATTCCTCTTATCCCACAGCAATTTACTAACAATTGCAATTTTCCTTATTACAGAACACCACGCCATACTTTTTATCCATTTGTAGTTACGTTTAACACTGTGGAATGTGAAACAAGTTCCTGTTATCACATACATTATAAACAGTCATTCTCTCAACAGCTTCTCTTAGTACTTTACAGTATTATTTGGTTTACTGTAAGGTACAAATAGTTTTCATTTGGATTCATTGCCCTGTTTTGTACAAGTACTAATTCGTTGATTAGTATTATTCTCAATGATATGGGGTTTTGATATCAATCCTTTCTACCTATTATCACCTCAGCACATGGACTTGAATGTTTCAGGATTTCTGTGTGGCTATTTTTTGTGAGAAAATCTTCAGTTCACAGACCAGCACAGGAGCTCCTGAGAAAAGGTTAGATACAACAGTTTACACTTGGTGATGCCACAGAGAGTTAAAAAAAAAGAAAGAAAAAAAAGAAGAAAAGAAAAAGTTCCCATTAATATTGTTGCAGCAACAAAGAAATGGTGAAAGAAAGCCTTTAGAGAATCAAAATATTTCTAATATGGCATTGTCCTAAGGAACCACTTTTGGCATCTTTATTATATGGTGTATTATATAAAATACTCATGTTCTTGTACAATGTGACATGCAAGCTCAGTCGTGTTGCGGAGAATAGGAGAAGTTTCAAGAGGCTGGTAAGTCAAATCATACGCCATGAACACTTTAGGCATGAGGTGGTCTACGATAAATATGTTAAAACAAATTAAGACAAATTATTTATTACATATATTCAAATAGCGATCTTATTCAAATAGCGTAGTGGTAAACATATAGAAGGTGTTGCAGATAAGTTGGGAGACTATGTTGTTTTCTCATTTCTCAATTCTATGCTAATTAGGAATGATACATTAATGCGTTAAATCCAAATGATCAAATGATTCCTCGGACCAGTCTTATGCTGCGTGTGGTCTGATGTTTCACCAGGTCCCCACTTAATTAGTTCCAATTTACTGTTTGACGCACAAAAAGTATAACCGTGGTTATTAAATGTGTATAAGTAAGTTACGGAGAAATGCATGTTGGGCAATTCAGAATGTTTACATTTTTAAAAATTTTTTTTTATAGAATACATGATTTAAAAGTCAGTTCTTGGTCTCTAATGAAATCTGTGAGAAGGTCAAAAACAACAACAACAACAAAAGAGCAGGCCATGCCGGGCTACATCTTACATATTTCTCTAACTGGTGTTATTTATTTATTAAAAAAAAAAACAAAACAGTAAAGGTGGACTTGTGCTTTAAGAAGAGTATCTCATTTTTATTCCTATTCATAAAAGTTGGACAATATAACTTACCTAAGCTTGGTCTAAAAATATCCAAAGATGCAATGAATGCCATGTGTGTTTAAAATGCCATGAACTAGTGTACTTGAGCACTTGTGCTGTTTGCTGTATGTTATCACACGAGACCTGTTTGCACCATGCAGGGAAATTGAGATGCTAATTAGATCCTGTTGCTTAAAATGCCAGAGGAAAATGACATTAAGGAGATTATCAGCCGGCGTACAACATGCCTTGCCTCGTGAAACCGTAGGCACAGTGAACTCAGCTGATATGTGTTTAGTTTGATCACGTGGTTTGAAAGAAAATGCTAATTCTCTGGAGAATTTGTGTCATTATACTGATCTAATAGTGAAATAATTCTTTTTTTTTTTTTTTTTAACACAATTATGATACGGAAATGCTCATCAGCTCAGAGACAAGTTTCGTGCGCCTTTCCAGGTAAAAGTTAAAAATGTGTAAATATGCACTTTTAAGGGTACCACACCAGTGACAACGAAACGTACCGTTTTATCTCAGAGACAAAGACTTCCAGAGAGTCAGCGTTAGTCCTGAACGATTTAAATCCATTTTTAAATTGGATTTTAAAAATAAATAAATAAATAAAATTCTTTACTAAATGAAATTAAATGTAAAATATTGCATCGCTGAATATATTGAAAGCATAATCCTACAGTAGGTTTTTAGCTTGTTGATAAATAAGCTAAAGTTATTTACTAGGCTAAAGGATTGTGTGTGTCTGTGTGTGTGTGTGTCTGTGTGTGTGTGTGTGTGTGTGTGTGTGCACCTACACTATATCATCCTCTATTTACTGTTCCACCGCTGCCTCAATAAATAAAACCAATCCCGTAAAAAAGCACATAAAATTACAATTGAATTTACTTGAAAACATGAGTCCTAAAGCCGGCACTGCTAGTACAGGAGACGGATAAAAAAAATAAAATAAAAAAAAAAAAAGCCCAGACTAACCCCAACAAATTCTTCAAACTGTAAAAGTTCCTGCTTTATCTAACTGTCTCCATGCATTTAAATAGGATGTTTAACTTGTCTGCAACACACTCTGGTCTTTGGTGTGGTTCGGTGTGGCTTTAACACCTCCCCCCTCCCCTCTTAGTTATTGTGTACGGAAACATTTCCATTTCCCACAGAATTGTATTCTGCAGGCAAAAAAAAAAAAAAGTAAACTGGGTGATACATCTGGTTTAACAGAATAAGCGCTGCTTGTGTTTCTGGGATTTTTAAATAAGCTCTGGAAAAGAAAACGACGCAGGTGTAAAAGTATGAAATACAAGACGTGAAGGTTAAAATTGTAGACACTAATACACCGTAATACAGGCTTTGTATAACGATATGGTAACACTTTCTATAATGGACCTATGAACACATTCATAACATGTTATAATGCATTCATAATGCATTATACAGTGCCATAATTATCTCTGCATGACAAAAACATTATCAAAAAAAAAAAAAAAACACTGGGAACACCATTCGTATAGCAACCATTTTTAAAAAAAATTGTTTGTTTATAATATCTTTACTTACAATGTTCAAATACCACTTATAATGTATTATAACTAGGTTATAACTTCATATGACTCATTAATATACACTCAAAAATGAAATGTACAGTATACAGAATCTCACTATGCAAACTCAGAGTTTCTCTGTTTTTTTTTCCGGCATTGTGTACATAACTGTGCCTTATAAACATTCTGTAATGCATTATAACCAAATACAAATGCATGTCATATAACAATGTGTAAAATAACGTATAATAAATGTATTATAACCTGTTATGAATGTATTCACAGGTCATTAAATATACGGCTTTCATAGAAAGTGTTATTAGTAATATTTGTACTACAAATTAGACAGCATTACATGATTAGTGTCTATTATGTTCTAATGAACAGATATTACAGCATGTATTCTGACATTAAAGTCATATATTCATGCTTTATTTTAGAAATAAAACACTCAGCGGTGTGCTGACTCTTACAAAACACCGACGCTGGAGACTCTAATTCGATATATCATCATTTTTAAAATCCATTTGTGTGGATCGTCCAACATACAAGTGCCTCTGTAAGTTGTAACTACAGAAACGATAATGTATTAGAATGTAATTAATATAAACCTATAAAAAAAAGAAATCAACGCCTTCTGACCAATCAGATTCAAGGATTCAGCAGCACTGTCATTCATGTAACCATAACTAATTACAAGTCATCACATATAATGAATTACGAATTTATGCTTCATAGGAAATGTTACCTTTGACACATTTAATTTTTAAAAAGATATGCACAGTTTTACTGTGCAAAAGTTTTAGGCACCCTATTTTTTTTAGTACAAACTTTGTTATAGATTTTTATTTTATGACGTCTACATGATCAAGTCAGTACAAAAAACATTTTAGATTCCCAAAGATTAGTTTTCTAGCACAAAATTAAATGTTACAGAAAAATGTTTGTATGTCATTAAAGAAAGCAGCGTATTACGTAAGAGACACTTTTCAGACAAAAAACACAGTGATGGCAGCTGGGGGTTGGAATGTCGTCAAAGCAGCTGGCGCTGTTACTGCAACTCTACATCTTTTTACTCGAGCAGACGCTTTTATCCAAATGAGTAACACATGTAGAATAAACCTAGACGTTCGAGTGCTAAACGATCGTCTCTGATTCACGCACCTGTGTGTTACTGAAGCGCTGAACCAAACTAAACATCCTCAAGTCAAAGTCGACTCAAGATCTTAATTCATAACAAAAGCCACATTAAAGCATCGTTTAAATCAGCGAATACCAACAGAACACGATGCTTTGCTATACAGCGTGATTTAATGAGCACTGAAACTTTTCACCCTGCAAATACAATTAATTGATCGAGTCAGATGGCCAGCGTTTCTACAGAGCCAAATTGTTATTCATAACCAAATCAGCTGTGCTATATTGAGCCTGAGCAGACCCACCACGCAGAACAATTCAACCTGCAAATCACATTAGAAGCCTCTCGAGAGGACTTAAACGGCCTGATTAATATAAATCCTTTGTTCTTATAATAATGGCTCAGATAAATCATCTATGAACAGCGTCTTCTTGCACAAAGTAATGGCCGTGAATGAAAAAGAAACACACACAAAAAAAAAAAAAGGCTGCAGGCCGCTCCGTAATAGGTTTTTATAAGACGCTTAGAACTAGTGAGCATCATTATGGTGTTCTTATAAAAATAGGCACACAGTGGATTTTCTTTCATGCTGGAATCTAGCAACACAAACACACACACACACACACACACACACACACACACACACACACACACACACACACACACACACACGTTCTCTTCTTATCAAGACCTTAACTAGCATCCTGAAAATCACATGGTGTCAACTGCCTCATGTTTTTTCACAAATGGTAAATGGTCTGCACTTATATAGAGCGTTTTAACCTTAGCAGTTCTACAAAGCATTTTACACTGTTTCTCATTCACACACACACACAAACACACACACACACACACACACACACACACACGCAAGGCACTAGCCTGCCATTGGGAGCAACAAGGGCACTTCGGGTTGTGGAGGCATGTGGGCTGGGAATTGAACCCTACGATTAGTGGCCTATTACTGGAGTTTCTACTATAGCAGCTATAATGTTCCTCAACATTAATTAAAATGTAAAAAAAAAAATATATATATGTGTGTGTGTGTGTGTGTGTGTTATTCCTTACCAGTCATATGCAGTTTTTATTTATTATGCAATGTGCTGAAGCACAGTAATACTGTAAGGCCATGCTGTTAGGACTGTTAGCATGTGTGGCATTCCTCTACTGTCCCAGCGCACGTTTCTCCCATGTGACCAAAATAATAATGGAAATAATAAAAATCTCATTGAGCTCGACACTGTGCTGCCGTCCCATTCACCTAATTACAGTCTGTGATGCGCAAGCTGTGAGGTAGCACACGTGCTCACCTGCTTCTCTCTGCACCTTCACCAGACTACAGGAAGCAGCAAATCCATCTCCCGGCTCCACAGATGGTAATCTTTAATTTCCACATGTATCATGGCTTCTTTTTCCTCAGTGAGTCAATACAGAATAGTGTTGAGATCACGAGCAATTCTGTATACTGCTGCTGTTACAGTTACACTGTGTTTTAAATCCAAAGCAACCAATCCAATCCAAAGCGATCCAAAGTAAAGAAAGCCAATCCTAGCATAGAGTTGATATGGTTTCTTTTGGATACGGTTAATACTCAGTAGAAACCATTTGTCTCCACAGCTTGCACCTTAAAGTGGCTCTTTACTCTGATAGGTACTTTTATACATTTTATACATTCTATAAACATAAAAACAGTATAGAAGCCAGGTAAATGTAACAACTTGTATTTTTCCATGTGTTGACAAAAATTCGCATGCGCTCCTGAGCCTAAAAGAGTAAAAATAAGATAGTTTTCATATAGAAGGACCTTTATATGAGACTCCTGTCCTTGCCAGGGGTTTTAGTCCATTAATGATTTTTTGCTTGCATCCTATTTTCACTGATTGAAGCGAATATAATTACTCAGAGGAAACGCTTCGAGTACTGTAGGAAAACTGTCAATTAACAGGATTATGGATACTCAAACCCTCTGTGAGGAAATTGTATATAATGGAATGTCTTCGACCAAGGTGCCAAAATAAATAGGTCTTTTCTTTTCTTTTTTCTCATCATATATGTCAGACCAACAGAAAAAAAGGAAAGAAAAAGAGTATCTTGATAATGTAGTTTTTGAAAAGCTTTTCACTTACGTACATGTATTACTATGTACAGTCACGACAGTTCAAAATGTTTCACACAAAACCCCTATGGCAGATTTATTATGCTGCTGTTGGAATAAAAATGTTGAGGGAGTATTTGCACGCTGATATTGCGTATGATCCCATGACCTGAGAGCCGAACCTAATGAACTGTGACAAGCGTGCGGAAAGTTACACAGTGGCTGATATCGGCGGAGAAACCATGTGAATAATAATAATCTTTTCTGGCTGAACGCTTTATAAAAAATGGAACAGGTGTTTTAAAACCTGACAGGATGTGTTAACTATTTTTTTTTTATATATTTTAGATCTCAAATGGCTGACGGATTTTAATTGAAATAAAAGCGAACAGGTTAACCGATCAGCTCTGACTTGGAATGTGCGGTAACATGGAAACCGATATAAGAAACACTGCCTGAGAAAACCCATGGGCAATCAGACAATAAATAAATAAATAAATCAGGGTTTTGACAGGAATCTGAGACTACAGTGGGTGCAGGTTCACCGAAACTGGAAAAAGGTTGGAAAAATCTTTCTCTCTCCAGATTCCTGTTCTTGGCAGACAGGAGTGGAACCCGATGAGGTCATCTGCTGAAGTAACTCACGATTTGACATTGCTTTCATTCTGAGATGCTTTTCTGCTTACCACGGTTGTAAAAAATAATGGTTATTTTAGTTAACTTTGAGTTGTTTTCCTGTCAGCTCGAAACAGTTCAGCCATTCTCCTCAGACCTCTCTCTTCAACGAGGCATTTTTCCACCCGCTGCTCACTGGATGTTTTCTGTTGTTTGTGCGAGAGAGAAAAAGTAGGTAATAATGGAGTTTATTTATAGCCACAGAGAGCCACAAAAATGCACATTGCAATGTGATGTTATGTGAAGGCATGTGTGTTTAGTTTAAAAGAAATCCAACAGTAATAAAAGCCTCTCCTCAGCGACTCTTATCGAAACTCTACCTCACCACGTACATCCAGCAAGAATGAAAACAGGCCTCACTGCTTCCTTTCAATGATGTGCAATCACAGGACTGCAGAGCAGCTATAATCTTGCAGTGCAGTTTCAACCGTTCTCCCTTTGCTCAGATTACTCTATTCTCCCAGATTGAAATTGAAGCTTCTCAATCCTCCAGGTCCCGCATTAATCCGGGGCGGAAAATGCCAAGTCATGCGAGTCGGTCACGCCTCAGTGCCTTCTCTTATTGGCACTCAGAAACAAATAAACAAGTGACATCACTTCCTTTCTGCAGTCTGGGCATGTTTTTTTTTTCCTTTTCATCCATCTTTTTAAGCAACTAATTAAGATTTTTTTCATGAATGCGTATAGATGGCATGTCTAAGGTAAATACCTCAAACTATCGTGATTTTTTTTAAAACAGATTGGTGTTCACCTACCTGAAGCAGATCATGGGCACTAAAATTAGGTCTCCAGTAGCTGATTTATATTGTTTATAGCTGATTCTCAGAATATTTTTAACAAAATTTTAACTATTTCTGAAAACAATGTACATTTTTGTCTGTATAAAACTAAATATATCAAAAATTGCTATGAGCAGAGGTTTAATATTGTAAACAAAATGTACTACAAGTTCATCATATTTTAAAAATAAATACATAAATAAACGTTTAAATTCTCCACCGAAATTGAACTGAATAAATAAAATCTCTGACCCAGGGAAAATGATCGATTGAAAAATAATGAACTCCATAGCAGCGTCCGAGGCAGCATTTTAATCAGAAATAGAGCTCCAAAGTTGGCTAAAAGGACCGACTTCCATGGCCTCACTCTCAGGCACCGTAGATCGCAGCGGCATTTGGCTGGTGTCGTTTGACATGTATTTTTATTTTATTGAAGAGTTATTTTTAACTGGTGTAATGTGGCTGTGTAACCGTATAACTTATTATGCATGTCAGTTGTTGCGATCCGGAGCTATTGGTCAGTGTGCTCTCTATATGTTTTATGGGTTACGTATATTGGGACCTATGGTGTTCAAACAATGCAATTGCATTACTTGCATAATTAATAGAATGCTGATTGTCACATGTCTCATGATGCACATTGTTAAATTTTTGCCACATCATCATCGACATGTATCATTATACCCCTAATATCTAATGAGCTGTGACTATTGCAAATATATCATCCTACACTTAAACTATGATAACCGATGCAGATTATTATTATTAGTACCATCATCCATGCTATTTTTGGATTAGTATATCAACATACACATTCATTTAAAGATTTTCTCGCATCCTCAATTTTCTAATTTGAAACCTAATTATTAAGATCCATGCTGATAGTGACAATCAACCTGTCAGTCAGGTACACAGTCATATGTGGTCTGCATGACAGGTTATTATATTTCATGGACAGGTTGTTTATGACAGTATCATCCATCTTTATCCTGTCCTAATTAAAACTCATCAACAGCAAGGAAGGAACAAAGTTAATTTAAAGATGTACATAAATTTACATGACATGATTAATAGATTTTTATGTTCATTTATTGGAAATTATAGATTATGGTTGTTTTTTTAGCCCTGCTATTATGGTCCCGCTTTTCTGTAAGCGGCATATTATCAGGCACAGTGTCCTGCAGCTTCAGGCTTTAAATCTGATGTGCCATCTGCAGTCTTCCATCAGTTACAATTTAGAGCGTGTGACGAACGTCAGGCCCATTAATACAGTGGAGGAAATGAGAATTGCCTTACAGAAAAATCACGTGATTATGTGAGGAATATGTGATGATACATGAAAAAAGAAACTTGTAAAAGTGCATTTCATCATGTTATGCCACGACATCGCATGTTTACACAGATAACATCACATGGATATGTGATCAACAAACCCAAATGTGCTACGTGTAAAGAATTAACGTAAAAATAATCAAATGCACTGTGTATTCATGTGTAAAAAAGTAACCTGTAAATATAAATGAAGCATAAAAAAATCATATGTAAAAAAAGAATTTGTTTGATAAACAAACGAACAGGAAAAATGTTCGTACATTCGTACAAACGAACATGAAAAATGAATCTTGTGTAAAAAAAAAACATACATGAAACAGAAATAAATTTTGTGTAAAAAAATGTGAAAAAGAAATGAAATGCATGTAAAAAAAAAAGATCACATGAAAAAGAAATGAATCCAGTTTAAAAAAAAAAAAACGTGAAAAAGAAATTAATCTTGTGTAAAAAAAAAAAAAAAAATCATATGAAAAAGAAATTAATTACATGTAAAAAAAAATCACGCAAAAGAAATTAATCGTGAAAAATCACATGAATTTTTTTTATCTTGTGCAAAAAATCATATGAAAAAGAAATGAATTGCGTGTAAAAAAAATTGCATGTGAAAAATTGTGTAAAAAGAATCACATAAAAAAGAAATGAATCTTGTTAAAAAATCACGTGAAAAAGAAATGAATTATGTGTAAAAAAAAAATAAATAAATAAATAAATTATGTGAAAAGTAAAAGCATGCATCAAATGTGAAACATCCACATGTGAAGCATGTAAAGCATTTAAAAACCATGTGTAATTTTCACATGAATCATGATGGTTTACATTTAGTTGCAGAATAGTTTGTTTCATGAGTTTTCCCAGACTGCCAAACATTTATTATAAATCATGTATTTATAAATAATCCACAAACCAGAAAGTACGGGAATAGAATAGGTTGATTCAGCTCTCAAACTATCTTCTAATAGAGCTATTTGATTTGGAGGTCAAACAAACTGCCTCATCTTACCTGCAATTTGCACTTTGTTGCCAGATTATTTAAGGGTAGAATGAAAATGAATAACCGACCTTTTCATAATCAGAGGTTATTCCAGTACAGTGACAGTGAATGGTATCTATTATTATGACTGACTCATGTCTCGACTCGGATATGACGGATGTGTGACGTGACTTGGCTTGTAGACTTCGAAAGTTGAAATTTGGACAGCCAATAAACCTGTTTTCATAGCACAGTATTTTTTCTTCAATAGGTGATGATATTAAAGAACTAAACAACCTGGCTTATATGAATGCAAATTAATTTACACCATGAGATCTTGTTAGCTTGTTAATTATTTAAAACAATTTGGCTCATGTGAAATCCTGTGAATTTAAAATAAGGAGCCTGGGGCTGAATTTCCTAAAATCGCAACAGCGCAAAGATCACTGTTATATGGTAGAGTGAGCACCATACCACACACTCTTTCTGTCCCAGGTAAGATGTGTTTATCTTTGTGAAGGGTTTGGGGAAACAAGGTCCATGTTGGTTGCACATGTTACAATTTACTATGTGTGATTTCCTGCTTTAGTACTTTGTGATTGTATTTTTAACAGCACATACATCCTTTTGCCCTTGTAATATATGTGTTTTTATGACAGAATTCCCTTTTGATTGACAGCCAGGAGATCCTTATAGGCCAGCATGCAAGCGCAAAATGAGATCGCAGCTGTCATGCTGTTCTGTGGCCGAGCTGTTTTCACTGCTATATCTGTCATCGTGGCTGGCTATAAAAATATATATTTATATATACACTGTACATGATTCAACTGGCCAATTTGACTAGCGCTCATATTTCCCCCGGATGTTTCATCATTCTTTATAATGACATTTTCAGTTTTATAAGTTCTTAGGGTACATTTCCTTGTACCAGCGTCAAACTCACCTGCTTTTTTAAAAGACTGAAGTACAAAAAATTCAATAATTTGAGCTCATTTGTGACACCTTATTGTAGGGTTGTCGTTTCCCCAGATATAAAATGCTCCAATTCTTATTCATCGAGGGTTTTTTTTTTTCTGCATGGGGCCCATTCAGCCTTTAATTTATATTATGGATGGCATGGAAAATGTCAGCCAGTTGCATCAGTTGAACTTAAATATGTTAGTCAGAGTGTAAAACCTGCACTAAAATATATGATAGGAGTAGCTAGTTTAAAGCTAGTTTTAGTCACACCATTGACATAGAGATAGACACACATAGCTTGATAGATTTATTAAGTTGTAAGATGCACAACTGATGTCTTCAATTTGCTGCTGCAGCTAATTGCTTTCAGTTATACTTTCAGATTCTTTTAGTACCTGTACCACTTCAACCCATAACACTCCATTCCATAACACCCCATCCTGTAACACCTACTCCAACCCGTAACACTCCATCCTGTATCACTTACTCCGACCCGTAACACTCCATCCTGTACACTCCAACCTGTAACACGTACTCCAACCCGTAACGCTCCATCCTGTAACACATACTCCAACCCATAACACCCCATCCTGTTACACTTACTCCAACCTGTAACACCCCATCCTGTTACACTTACTCCAAGCAGTAACACTCCACCTTGTACCACTTACACCAACCTGTAACACTCCACCCTGTATCACTTACTCCAACCTGTAACACTCCATCCTGTTACATTTACTCCAACTTGTAACACTCCATCCTGTAACACTTACTCCAACCTGTAACACTCCATCCTGTATCACTTACTCTAACCTGTAACACTCCATCCTGTTACATTTACTCCAACCTGTAACACTCCATCCTGTAACACTTACTCCAACCTGTAACACTCCATCCTGTAGCACTTACTCCAACCTGTAACACTCCATCCTGTAACACTTACTCCAACCTGTAACACTCCATCCTGTAGCACTTACTCCAACCTGTAACACTCCATCCTGTATCACTTAGTCTAACCTGTAAGACTCCATCCTGTTTCACTTACTCCAACCTGTAACACTCCATCCTGTAACACTCCATCCTGTAACACTTACTTCAGGCCATAACATATCATCCTGTAACACTTAGGTGGTTTTCACGCTGGGCACATTTGCTACAGTCCGAATCCATGTGCGATTGTTCCTAGTGCCCAGGAGTGACTTGATTCTATCAAACCCCGGTGCATTTGCGTTCATCTTACCTCATCACAAATGTGCGTGGAGAACACAACGCGACTCACCATATATATTTTTTTAAGTTATTTCGGTGCTATTATGCGCAGCAATGGACCTCTTCTGTGTCCCACAAAATCAGTACAAGTGTATTGTGGAAACCAATGATGTCATCATCGGCTAAAACATATGCGCAGGTTATTTTACTTCCTGAACAAGTGTGGACCCGAGTACGAGTTGCGCTCACATTCTCGGGAATCGTGGCACAGTTCCAGCACAACCGAGCTCAGACCACCTCTTGGGTAGTCTTGGGTTCGGTACCACGGTGTGCTTCACGGTCCACAGAGCAGCTTTCACATTACCAATTTTTCATGCAAACCGTGCTCTGTTTCAGACTAAACTGCCAGTGTGAAAGCGGCCTTACTCTAAGCCGTAACACCTACTTCAACCTGTAAAACTCAAATCCGTAACACTTCAACTTGTAGCACTTACTCCGAGTTGTAACACTGCTGTACAGAGATCAGAATAGATTGTAGCTTGACTTTGACTCCAATTGTAGACCAAAGACTCATAAAAGTTCCACTTAGATAAAAACAAACAAAAGAAAAGAAAAGAAAAAAGTCAGAAGTGCCAACTTTAGCACAGTAAGTAAATAGAAACACTATATTCCAAAGTTACAGTTTAGCTGTAAAACTATTGCCTGATTGGGTAAATGCAGCATGCTACACTAATTTGTATAACTGGAGAACTTTGCTGAACTTTCCCACTCAACAGTGATCTGAATAGGAAGTGGCACAGCAAACTTGTAAGTTGACACATAGCAAAAGCCAGCATGTTAATAATCAGTGGTTTTAATCAGATCCCTAATTGGGCATGAAATTTTGGACTGTGAGTAGACTACAGCTGGAACCATTCATGTGGACATTGCACAATACCTACTACACAATAGGTCGAAATCTTAAATTAATGCTACATTCACGGAAACTGTTACATTTTTAGTACTACGTATGTTCAAACTAGGCCATGTTAGAGCCTTGATTGGTGCAACTGTCTGCTGGGCCTTAGAGTTTGAGAAAGGCCAAGACAGAAACATATTATATAGACAACTTAAAAATAAATAAATAAATAAACAAATAAATAAATTTTAAAAAGCTTTTAAACATTTGTGTAAAAAAGAGATTTTCACTACTTTCCAATTACTGTCTGAGAAACACAGCCGTATCCTGCAGATATTGATTTTCTCTTTGGCAACTTGATGGACATCAGATCTGAGCTGAGCTTGGGTCATATTTGAGGTCAATGCAATTGGCTGATTGTCTGAATGTCAGTGCCAAAATTTGGGGTCAGATTAAACTAACCTGGCATGGGAAGTGTTCATTAAGCCTTGTGGATGCTGCATGATACCTAAAATCTTGTACCGCATATGTTTATTATTATATAATTATATGTTATTATCCATTTAAAAACATATTATCATATTATCCACTTTATGCAAATCACACATTAAATGATGTGGTGCTGGCAAAAGACCAAATATCCCATTTCTATTCTGTTTAGTCTCGCTGTTGTAAGAAAAGATCTTTTGGAAAAGGCAAAAGGCTCACATACAGCCTGCTCAAAGTATAATGGTGTGGGGATTATTTTATATATTTATTTATTTTTTGCTTACAATCTAGAAAACTAAAGACATTTGAGAGTTCATGTTAAAACACCATGTGTGTTTGTGAGCATGTGTATGTCTATGTAACCGTGTGTTATTTACAGTAATGTGTATTAGTCTTTTTACATTGTTGTTATTCAGTTATGTTTATCATTTCAAGTCCAACAAGTTAGCTCCAACCCGCACTCGTCCAACACTCCTCCAAGCTGCATTTATTCCAATGCGTAACATTCCAACCTGTAACACTTACTCCAACTGAGGCTGCCAGGTAGACGCCAAAGCTAGCTCACCAGCAACGAGAAGCTGAGGGCCACCAGGCTGGCTCTGATGGCTTCCTTTGACACAGTTCCTGTTTTTTGAAATGGTTGCCAGGAGATTCTCGCCTGTGACGAGTTTTTTTAATCATTAATCTTTGTACTTTCATTTTCAACTGTTCTGTTTTTCCCTTTCTTTTTTTTGCCACTTCTTTTTTCAAAGAATGCTTTCTTTTTTTTTGTTGCAGCAAATAGAATCCATCCACCTTGGATCTGCCTAAAATCTTCACCAAAAGGTGACGTCTTCAATTAAATCAAACTAATACTGTGTGTAGCATTTCGAGGGAACCAGCTATATACACCACCCTTGTCAAACTAGCAGAGGAGAAGGGGTCGGAGTTATTAGCGCCCGAGCACCTATGGTGCGAGGATCCTCTTGGAATTGCTCTGTTTATTATTATTATTATTATTATTATTATTATTATTATTATTATTATTATTATTATTATTATTATCCGAAATGAATCACATTTTTGAGGGCCTAAACATGCTCGAAAACTCATAAAACTTTGCACACACATCAGAACTGGCGAACATTTACATCTGATATGGGTTTCACAATTAGGTGTGGTGAAATGGCTCGATAGCGCCACCTCCAAAATGTCAACAAAGCGTCTCTCCCGCTAAATTTCACATATGTGTACAAAATTCTGTACATACATGTAATGTCCCCAAAAAGTCTCTTGGAGCGAAGCCCTAAATGCAACAGGAAGTCAGAAATTTTGAATTTCCTCTACAATTTTTGTGCAGTCATACATTAACGAGCTCCCCCTACAGTTTTGATCGGATCATCTTCAAATTTGGTGAGTGTGATCTTAAGGCCCTTGTGATGCTAAATTCTAAAGATCTTGCGTTTTCGTCAAAGGACGTGTCCCTGGCGGCCTGACCTAAATGCGATGTTTCGCCATGAAACAGAAAGTTGCTGTAACTCAGGCATGCAATGTCCAATCTGCCCCAAACTTCGCACATTTGATAAGAGTCCTGTCCTGAACACATGTCCATGCCCATATTCAGTTATAGTCATAGCACCACCTGCTGGCAACAGGACATGACATGTTTAACACTGTTAACACTGTTATGGACATATTAAAAAGTTCTGCACTGAGAACAGCATCTGTGTCCATTCAAGATTCAGTAGAGATTTATTAGGACCGGCTCATTATGTCGGACATGCCCTTCATTTAATGGATTATATATATAGATATCTGGATTATATATAGAAAACATAGTTACACTAATTCAGTCTGAAGCTAATAATCTCAGAATATTACCTCATCTCATTTAATGTGTCTTGCTATGCTACCACGTGAAGTGTACAATCACGTCATCTACTGTGCATAGTTTGTACAGTGTTCCTTTGTTCTAAGTAAATTGTACTTATTTATTCCATGTAAGAGAGCTTAATCACTGTAAAAAAATCATTAATACTTAATGGCTACTAACACCTCCAGTGGGAAAATGCACTTGCATCATCCTTAATAGAGACTGAACTGGTAGAACCCAAGATGAATATTAAACTCACTTGCACACAAACCACACACCGGAGTGAGAAACACAAAGAGCGTGAACTAAGCAAACTTTACCGAAACACTTGATCTTTCTAAACATTTCATAATACAATAGCCTTAGGCCTTAAAGCCAAAACAAAACAAGAAATACTGAAAAACAACCCATCCATGATGCTAAAAATTAAATCAGTTTAAAGTTCTGTAAATGCATATGCAAATAAAGTTCAAAAATGACCCCCCCCACTTTAGTAAACAATCAGTTTAATTGCACATTACTTCTTTTTTTTTCTAGTTTTGTGAGTATTTGCAAAATAATATTGATTTTAACCGAGTAAAGTAAGTTAAATATACATTTTGGGTTTTAACTGCATCTTTGCATGAGTTAATTTACTATGGAACTTAAAGCAATTAAGTCATTCTAATAATAAAATCAATAGTAATAGTAGTAAAAATTCCCAGATTTGTTTTTGATATATTTACTGAACCATTGAATCTTTTTTTCCCAGAGCATCCTGTAACACTTACTCCAACCTGTAACACTCCCATCCATAACCCTCCAACCTGTAAATCTTACTCCAACCCATAACACTCCAACTTGTAATACTTACTCCAAGCTGTAAATCGTACTCCATACTGTAACACTCCAGCCCGTAATACTTACTCCAACTTGTAACACTCCCATCTCTAACGTGTAAATCTCACTCCAACCTATAACACTATATCCTATAATACTCACTCCAACCTCGTCTTTTATGTGTGGTTCTGCTCTTTCTATAAACGATTTTCCAAGCAGAATACCCTTGAAGGAACTAATTACCCATAACTATCCAAACATCCCTTAAACAACCCATTTTTCTCCCGAAGCAACCTGAAAGTGAATACCATGAGTACTGTGCTGTAAGCACACACTTTGGTTTATGACCTTTGAAGGTCAAATTCAATGTAGTATCATGAGAACCGTGAGTCAGACAAGCTGCACTTGCATAAGCGCTAGTGCTGAGCTGTGTGATACAGCACTTTACAGGTATTACACATTCCAACATTTCCAACATAAAATAAATGATGATGGCAGTTGACAGAAGCTTTGTAATACAGGGAAACGGACATACAGAAATAAAACACCCGTCAACTCAAGAGGACCTATTTTCAATGCAAAATTTACGATTGAGCTGTTGTCTGACTACTGTCAAATGTTTCATGTTAAAAAATAATGATTCGAGTTGAAGCAGCAAATCTCCACTGTCAAGCTTTCAGTTCTGATTCAATAACATGACGGGTTGAACATATTTATGCTCATTTCACAGCCACACGATGGTTTCACCCTGTCTCTTCTGTCTAAGGGCACTATGGCAAACCTGCTTTCCTTTTTCCCTACACTGAGCTGATTGGATATTGACAGCTTTCATTCGCCTTTAACCATGCTGAGGGGAAAAAAAAAACTGATTATATCAGCAGATTAGAAATGATTAGAGTATCTCAGAAAGCTCTAGGAGCAAATCAAGGAAGGGAGATTATGTTACAGCTGCACATATTAGGTTATCAGTGCTGACCACTTCCAAATGAAACAGTTTGCATTATAAATTTGTCCAGGAAGCCAGAATCTACAATAAAGCAATAGACTTTGCTCCTACCATTAGCACCGCAAATCAACTTTCATAAAACTTTCACTGGATAATGTGGGAATGTTAATTAAAGAACAATGTTGTACTTTTCTTAGAATCAATTTCTAATTATGATATTTCCTGCTATCACTTGTTATTGTTGGAGACTCCTTCCGTAAATGTTAAAATAATTTAAAAAATCCATTTAGTAATGGCATTAGATTATGTTGAAGGTCTGCCATACAAGTTGTAGTGCATTTATATAAACCTGTGATTTAAATTGCAGCCAGAGCAACTGTCAGAGCTGTCAGAGCAAAAAGAAAAACAGTTTTATCCAGCTGTATTTACTCAGTGCAACTTATAACATCCAAGTGAAAGATATAACACCAACATGTCAGAAAAAAATAAAAGAGTCACTGAGTTGGAAAAAGGATCACCCCCCTCCTAAAACTCAATTAGCTAATCACCTTCTCAATGGCACACAAAGCCATTTGACTTTCAACTGTGATCAGCTGTGGTCATTTTGATTAGTTCAGCATGAAAAGAGCTTTCCTGGAGCATTTTGTAGTGCAACTGAAGCAAACAATCAAATATGGGTGGCAAGGCGCTGTCAAAAGATCTCCGGGATAAAGTTGTGGACAGGCACAAGTCAGGAGATGGATACAAGAAAAATTCAAAGGCTTTATCAATGCCTAGAAGCACAGTGAAGTCTATTATTAAGAAGTGGAAGGCATTTGGTACAATACAGACCGTCCCTGGATCAGGACGTCGCTCCAAACTGGATGAAAGAGCCAGGAGGAAACTGGTCAGAGAGGCTACCAAGAGGCCTACAGTAACTCTTAAGCAGTTGCAGGAATTTATGACAAAGAGTGCTCATTGTGTGCATGTGACAACAATATCACAAATTCTCCACAAATGTGGCTTGTATGGGAGGGTTACAAGAAAAAAGCTCATGAACGCACCTTGAAGATTCTGAGGCCACATGGAAAAAGGTGTTATGGTCAGATGAGACTAAAATTGAATTATTTGGCCTCAACACCAAATGATATGTCTGGCAGAAATCCAAAACAGCTCACCATCCAAATAACACCATTCCTACAGTAAAGGATGGAGGTGGTAATATCCTGTTATGGGGGTGTTTCTCTGCAGCAGGGACTGGAGCACTTGTCACGATAGAAAGAAAATGGATAGGGCAAAATACCATCAAATTCTTGAGGAAAATCTGCTGCCCTCTGCCAGAAAATCGTCAATGGGAAGAAGATTCACCTTCCAACATGACAATGACCCAAAGCACACAGCAAAACTGACCACACAGTGGTTGAAGGAGAAAAAGGTGAATGTTCTTGCATGGCCTAGTCAGAGCCCAGCCTTAAACCCCATTGAAAATCTGTGGAATGACTTGAAGACTGCAGTCCACAAACGGTCACCATCAAATTTAACTGAACTTGAGCAGTTCTGCAAAGAAGAGTGGGCAAATATTGCAAAGTTGAGGTGTGCAAAGTTAGTAAAGACATATCCCAATAGACTAAAGGCTGTAATTTTAAAAATTAAGGCAAATTAAAGCAAGGGGGTGATCCTTTTTCCAACTCAGTGATTCTGTTTTTTTATTTTATTTTATTTTTTAAATTTCTGACATGTTGGTGTTATATCTTTCATTTGGATGTTATAAGTTGCACTGAGTAAACACAGCTGGATAAAACAAAAACTGTGTCCGCCTTCATTTCAGGCTGAAAAGCAACAAAATGTGATTATTTTAAAGGGGGGTGAGTCTTTTTTATATCCACTGTAAATAATTCTACACAGTATGTGCCCAATATATAGTTTTACACAGATATGGTAATAAAATGGGTATTAAATGGGGAAAAACATGA
The DNA here is from genome assembly GCA_023630585.1 of Cranoglanis bouderius. Classification (NCBI taxonomy): domain Eukaryota; kingdom Metazoa; phylum Chordata; class Actinopteri; order Siluriformes; family Cranoglanididae; genus Cranoglanis; species Cranoglanis bouderius. The sequence goes on from CM042572.1 coordinate 4,399,180, forward strand.
TACAGGCAGAATAAAACTACTTAAAACACCACAACCTGGTTCCACACAGTTCAAGTGGTTATGCAACAGCAAAACCTTATACCTCTGAAGCTCAGAGAACATAAAATAGTTTTTGAGCTTCTACTGATCTACTGATTTAACATAGCTTGAAAGTAAATAAAAAAGGATAAGGCTTATGAAATGTAAACTGAAAAAATATAAACCTGTCACCTGTATCAGAAACATAGAGAACAGACCTAGCTAAAATATAGTATCTATTGTATACTACATAAACACCATCAAGTCAAGTCAAGTGAGATTTTATTGCCATTCCTCTATATAGCTTGTATACATTGGGACGAAATGTCGTTTCTTCAGGACCATGGTGCAACACAGAACAATACTCAAGACTACATAAAGTGCAAATATACAACAGTGTGAGACGAGAGCAAGACAATAAATACAAGGAACAGGACAATAAATACACAGGACAGCAAATACACAGAACATGGGCTGTAAACTATTGTGTAGCAGCACAAGTATAGCAGCAATATTGGCAGCAAAAACGAGTTCCATAATATAAAAGTGACTGGGGTAGTTTTGTAAAGTGCAGGTGTGCAATGTTTTTGCATAATACTGGGTTAGATGTTTGACTAGCCCAGGTGAGCATTGGGATACAGCAGGGTGTTGAGTAATCTGACTGCCCTGTTGGTGGCATGGATGCTTCTGTACCTTCTGCCAGATGGCATGAGGGTGAAGACTCCTTGAGAGGGGTGAGAGGGGTTGTCTGCAAAAGTAGATGTGATTTGACAGTGAACTGTACTTTGCAGCACAGTCATGAGTCAGCAGTATAAATGGCAGTGGACTGAGTACACAGCCCTGGGGGGCGCCGGTGTTCAGTGTGGTGGTGCATGGAGGTGGAGCTGAGGATCCTTATGGACTGGGGTCTCCCAGTCAGAAAGTTCAGGATCCAGTTCCAGAGGGAGGTGTTATGAACAGCAACCTTACATAGTTGTCCTTTTTGTCCATATAATGTTTACCTTTTTGTTAACTGAAATGTACATTTTTTCCATCTAGAGTCATTTCTCCAGGTTGCCAGGTGATGGCCTACAAATCAAAGCCTAGAAAATGAAGAACATCATTACAGAAAAGTTTTTTTTTTTTTTTTTTTTTTTTTAATTTTGCAACTTACAGGCAATCTTGCTTTAAAGTAGGCTAGACAATAAAAAAAGAAAACTCTTCAGATACGCAAACAAGCACTGAATATAAACCAAATATGGCTGCAGAAATTGTCTGACAAACATCTCAGAGAAAAAAATATGTAGGAAGTTGGTCAGGTCACTGGGTTGTAGGCTTATTATTTTTATTATGTGCAAGGCATAATTTTATCCAGTCCTTGGATCATGATCCTACAGTGGAGTGGAAAATGAAAAGTTATCCATGAAATACCAAGTGAAAATTTCAATTCTATTTTAAAATGAGCAGTGTAATACTTAGCAATTTAGCTTTTAGGGAAAATGTGATCTCAGTAATTTTGACCATGGTATAGTCGTTGGTGTCAGATGGGCTGGTTTGAGTATTTTGAGTATTATTTTAATATTGAAGTATTTCAGAAAGTTTCTCTAAAGTTTAAACCAAATGGTGTGAAAAACAAAAACAAACAAACCAACAAACAAAAAAAAATCCACTCAGCAGCAGTTCTGTGGGTGGAAATTCCTTATTGATGAGAGAGGTCAGAGGAGAATGGTCAAACTGGTTCAAGCTGACAATAAGGCTATGGTAACTCAAATAGCCAGTCTTTACAACGATGGTGAGCTGAAAAGCATCTCAGAATGCACAACATGTCGAATCTTCCTTGTGGATGGGTTACAACAGCAGTCAGGAACAGGAATTTGAGATGACAGCAGACACAGCCTTATAGAAACTGAACAGTTGAAGATCGCCTTGTCGTTTTTCCTGTTGCCCAAATTATAGAATGAATGTGCATTACTAATAATAAAAAAACCATAATAAAACAATGGTAAATAGATCATTTGAATGTCCTTAATGTCCTTATGCCTTTTTTGCATGGATTGTATGTAACAACATTTTCTGCATATGCTAATGTCAAGATACAAAAAGAACTAGTCAGCCTCTGAGTGAATTAATAAAACAAACAAATGAATAATAATCATGAAAAAACAGCTAGTCTATTACAATAAGACCATTTTTGTTGGTTACATAATGGCATGAATCAAGTGGAGATGCTAAACAGGAATGGCAGTTTTAAAAGTGAGATGATTGTGTGTAATTGTGTGTGTGTTTTTCCCCCCCTCTATTATTCTTTTTTATATGAAGGCAAATTGCCCATTTATCTCGATTACTTAATAGTATTGACTCACAGGCAGGTCCATTATAATAGTTGTGTAACTGTCATTCACAGTTATATCCATGGTATTAAAGCTTCTGTAATTAACTACCATTTAGTCGGCATCATTAACTTCAAGAAATCTCAAAAAGAATTATTTGGAAATAATTCAAGTGGTATTGATTTAAAAATATGTTTCCAGTCCATAAATAATATTAAAAAGCAGAGCTTTCATCTGTATTCTATTCTATAAGTCTAAATAATACAATATATGTATATATATATATCCTGGTACACTTTGTTAATCAATACCATTATTACAATCATTTTTAATAAAAGCATTAGCATCTGAAGTCAAGTTGCTTTACCTCGTTCATCATGAAACCAGGTTCATTAAAAGCAGGCAATATCTGTCAGTGTAAAAAGTTATACAGTAATACTGTCTTTATATGGAGAAAAAATGTCAGACAAGGGATCCAGACTTTTCTGTGAAGTAGACAAATTGTTTGGGGAATCACTGTTTTAATGAATTAAAGCTTTATAATGCACACCCAAGGCCAGAGTAATTAGTAATAAAGTAACCTCACAAAGTTTTACACTCTGCTGAGGGACTAAGCAGGCATATCCATTTTCTCTGGTATTTGGTATTTCAGAGTCACACAATAGTGATATGACTGAGGGTTTATTTGAGTTTTGTGAAAACCTATGACTATGTGATGTCACCGTAGTGACCGAGTATTGTATATTTTCTCTGACTGTTAAGTAAAGTGAGTTAATTATTAACAAATACGTGTTATGGGGCATGTGCTACAGTGATTTTTTTAAGGGTAAGGGTAAGGGTGTTAAAATCACTGTAAAGCACGACATTGACTGACAACAACAACAATATGATAAAATACAGTATTCAATAAATAATTACGTTTTTTTATTAATCATATTTGCAATAAACATTTCTTCTGCAGAACAATGTAGTCTGTTAACAGTGGCCCTCAGGTAGAGGGACAACATTATTAAACAACACTTGAATGGAAAAAGCTAAAGAGCCATAGCAAAGATCTTAAACCGATAATATGCAGGTGGAAAGTTAATGGAAAGTTAATGGAAACTAAAGATAAAGAAGGTAAGAGAGAAGCCAGCAGTCACTTGGAAAGAGTTGCATGATGACCTTAAAGCAGCAAGAACAACAGAGAACCATAAGCTGTATCTTGTGTTATCTTCATTTGCAGTAAAAGATTTGCATGAGGTTTGTAATGTGACCTAATGTAAGATGTATAATAAGTAAAAAGGAAGCTGAGATGATGTGAGGAAAGAAAACGAGAGTCATGTTGTGGAACTTTAAAAATTCAGAAGCGATGGCTCTCATACTTCCTCTCATGGCTTGATGGACATGGTTGAAGTGTGTTACTCAGGAAATGTGACCGACTGCCCAAATTTGAATCTGCTCTGAAGCTGAGCAGGAAATCCGGGCTAATCCGAGGGCATGTGTGGCAGAGATACAGGGTCAGCGATCATATCAGAGCGCTAAGTGTGTGACACGCTAGAAGGACAATCAAGCATAAGCTCTGTGAGGTGCCTGGCATGTGCCGTTCAGTCAAGGAGTTGATTGTGGAAAACCTATTGATTTTCTGTTCAAGTCTCTCATACATCATGTTGTGTTTCTCCTCCCTACTTTTTGACAGCTCAAGATCAATGGTTAGTTCAGATGTTCATAGGTCACTTTCGTTGTTGGTTTGAGGCTGGAAAATATTCACAATGTCTATGTTTTCTGGAGGATCAAGAACAAACAGCATTTGTTGTAATATTAATACAGTAACACAAATCACATGCAACTGTGGTCTGACTAAATGATTGAGATTAAAGTTGAAATTTAAATTAGTTGAAGCTTAATCTTAATAATGATATTTGATCGTTAAGTTAAATCAAACAATGTTAAATCAATATTTCCTTTTTATATTTATATTTAAAAAATATATTTGTTTTTTCCCCTCCAGAGTATATAAGAAAAAATATATTTACAGAATTTGTTTGTTTAGGATGACTTCATGAAGAATAAAAAATATATATATATATATTTCAATGTTGAATCTATTTAAAACATTATTTAACTTCCAATCTCTACTTAAATTAATAAATTATAAGGTGATTATAAATTATACATAGACAGGAACCAAGCACACTGTGATTTATTTAATATCACATTTGTACACTTAAAAAAATACTAACCCCATATCCATAAAAGTTGGGATTTTTTCTAAAATGCAGTAAAAACAAAAATCTGTGATTTGTCCAGTCTCTTGAAACTTTAATTAACTGACAAAAGTACAAAGAAAAGATATTCTGTGTTTTCACTGACCAACTTAATTGTATTTTGTAAACATAAACAAATTTAGAATTTGATGCCTTCAACACACTCAAAAAAAGTTGGGGCAGAGGCTTTTTAATCGTTTGGGAACTGAGGATACTAACTGTTGTAGTTTTGCAAATGGACTCTCTCTATGTCTATGAAGCCACACTGTTGTAGCACGTGCAGAATGAGGCCTGGCATTGTCCTGCTGAAATAACAGTGGACTTCCTGGGAAAAGACGTTGCCTTGATGGCAGCATATGTCTCTCTAAAATCCCAATATACGCCTCCGCGTCAATGGTACCTTCACACATATGCAAGTCACCCATGCCGTGGGCACTGATGCACCTCCATACCATCACAGATGCTGGCTTTCGCTTATAACAGTCTGGTTGGTCTTTTCCATCTTTGGCACAGAGAACTCGGCGTCCGTTTTTCCCGAAAACAAGCTGAAACGTGGACTCATCTGACCACAGCACACGTTTCCGCTGCCTTTCAGTCCATCTGAGATGAGCTCGGGCCCAGAGAACTTGACGGTGTTTCTGCATAGAGTCGATGTGTGGCTTCCTCCGTGCGTAATAGACATTCGGTTTGCATATCTGTATGCAGCGGCGGACTGTGTTAAGTGACAACGGTTTTCCGAAGTACTCCCAAGCCCATGTGGTTATATTTATCACAGTGGCATGACGATTTTTCAGGCAATGCCGCCTGAGGGCTCGAAGGTCATGCACATTCAACAGTGATTTCTGGCCTTGCCCTTTACGCAATGAGACTTCTCCGGATTCCCTGAATCTTTTCACAATATTATTCACTGTAGATGGTGAAAGACCTAAATTCTTTAATTCTTTTTGAACTAACTGACAATTCTCTCAAGAATTTAGCAAGTAGCAAATTGAAACTGTGGAAGAAAAGATAAGCATGTATAAAGTGTATGAAAAGTAATGACACATACATTAAAAATTCATGGATTTTTTTTTTTTTCAAATAAGTCACTAAAATTTTAAGAGTGTAATTCAGTAGGCTTCAAGCATCAAAGTCCACGACCAAGAGCTTTATTTTATTCATTTTGTAACCTATTGTTATACCCATCATTGTTAAAAAAAAAAAAAAAAATTAAAGTTTCGGCACCAAGTTATTTTACTATAATGTGACAACTTACATATGACAGTCATTGTTTCATAACAAGCAACAAATGCTCCGTAGCTAGCTGTGAAACATCGCCCATTTAACTAAATCTAAGATGTCTTCTTTTTTGTGAAATGAGATGTCTTACTCTTTTTGACCACATGGATGTATTTACACAGAAAAAAAAAACAAAAACAGGAAATGCTTGCACGTGAAGTACAAAAAAAAACAGCAAAACAAGATAAAAATTATTTTAAACATTGCAAATGTTTAATGGTTGCTACATCTTGTCAATGGCTGTGTTCCAAACTGGAAATTAGTATACAAAATACTATAGCAATATAGTATGCCTCTAAAATTTTGTGATACTAATATAATGATTTACATTTTCATTTTTTTTAATGAATAATTTAATGTTAATCTACAATTTGCATAAAAGGGTTGAACTGTCAAAGTGACCTCACCATTCAGTATCACAACATCATAAAGAAAATGAAATAAAAAAGGATGAGAGAACTTTTCTTCCTCCCATGTTCTTCAGGAAAGTCTGATGATGCTGAACATGTGGCTTGAGGAATAGTCCAACTATTTCATAGGAGTGTTCAGGTAACAGGGTTGAGAGAATTCTGGGGGATTAAATGTACATTTTTGATCATTTATAATAAACGCCATGGAAAAGGATGTTTCAGTCTTGAGATGTTAAATGGATCCATGCTTTAATGCAAAAATCTGAATCACCCTCTTACTTCCTGGTAGTGAAGACCTACTTTGGACATACCCATATGTATATGTGTATATATATATATATATATATATATATCAAATATATCATTTGATATATATATATATATATATATCAAATGATCCCTTCTGCAGGATTTGAACGTCAGAATTAGTCTTCAATATATTTGTAGGAAATTTAAGAATGATGATGTTAGATCGTGGCAAAATAAATGATGTCTCAAAGACTCTTCGAGAGTGCAGTCGCTGAAAGAAAATAAATAAATCAGCCAGTCTGTGGATGCAGACACTCCAAATACAGTTAAAGGCAATTGCCAACTCATCCTCTTCTGCTTATCAGACTGGCGTCTCGTATTGATTTGGAGACGCTCATTGAGATGTTTGTGCTAGGGAGGTTGAGAAACACGGACCGCAGTCACCACCTCATGCTATACAACACCATATTCCAATGCTGGATATCAGGCAAGACTAATTAACCTTTCAGAAAAGTGAGTAATCACATGATGTACAGTACTGTGCAAATGTTTTAGGCACATGCAAAGAAATGCTGTAGAGCAAAGATGTCTTCAAAATAATGAAATTAAGTGTTTCTACATTATACCGTAAAGAGCAGTAAACAGTAGTAAATGAAACAAAGTCAATATTTGGTGTGACAAAAAAATAAAAATAAAAATAATAGTCTCCAGTACAATTTGTGTAGTTTTATAAGGAAATGAGCTGGTAAGTTTTATTCAGCATCTTGCAGAACCAGCCACAGTTCTTCTGGAGACTTTGACTTTCGCACTCGCTTCTTATTTTTGCAGCAAAACCCAGCAGCCTTCATTGTGTTTTCTGTCTGAAAAGTGTCTCTTACGTAATATGCTGCTTTCTTTAATGACATACAAGCATTTTTCTGTAACATTTAATTTTGTGCTATAAAACTAATGTTTGGGAATCTAAAATGTTTTTTGTACTGACTTGATAATGTAGACGTCATAAAATAAAAAATCTATAACAAAGTTTGTACTAAAAAAGAAAAATAGGGTGCCTAAAACTTTTGCACAGTACTGTATGTATATGTGAACTTTACACAGTACATGTGGTTTGATTTGACACTTCACATGTTATTTTTCACATATAGTGCATGTGTTTTGACTTGGTTTTATCACATTTTGTTTGTTGTCATGTGATTTGATCACGAACTTTCACATGATTTTATCAAATGATTCCTTTATTTCCACATTAATTTTGCCATGTGGTTTTATTTTTGCATTAATTTATCCCATGCTTGGGATAAATCAAGTGATTTTTCAATTAATTCTATTTTTGCTTGTTAATTTTCTTATGCAGTGCACATATTTTACATTTTTTAATTTAGGTTTATTTTTTACATATGATTGTTTGATTTTTTTTCACATATAGGGCAGCTTTGTTTTTTTTTCTGTTTGTTTTTTTTTTTTTTTTCAGATGGGATTTCTGCATATAAATAATCCTTTTTCACATGCGATCACATACTGTTCACATAATGTCACATGACTACACATATTTCACATAAAGCCATGTAAAAAATCATATCACTGTCAGGATGAAAATGACCAATGATTGCAGTTTATACTGTAATTCATTTAGCAAAGCAGTTTATTATTATTTTATTATTGCTTTAATATTTAATCATTACAGTGTTTAATATTTAAGACGTATTCATTTTATATTTAATTATTCATAATACATCTAAAGGATATTCCTTTTCTTATGAGTATTTCTCCATCTCAAATACAAGGATTAATAATTCAAGCTAATAATTTCTTCCATATTCTCTCAATTCAGGTAAATTAGATTTTTTTCCCCCCTTCTTTTTCCTTTGCACATCAGAAATTGTTGTCTGAGAGAATGAAACTTTGGGATCGAACTTCAGTGATATGTTGCATTTAATATCTTTCAATCCTGATGCAATTTAAATGGATTGTGAGAAGTTCTGAGCATGAGAAGAACCTGAACAAATAGTAAGTCCAATCATGTTGATATCTATGTATATAATAATAAGAAAAAATCTTATATTGCCATTTAGAATTCTCCTGAGTGGCGCAACAAGTTCCTAAATAAGAGTTTCACCTTACAATTTATTCACAAAACCACTGAAAGATACGTTTAACAAATAAAGTTTTGTAAAGTTTGTAATTTTAGCACTGTTGGACTTCCACAAAGGAAATAAAAGCAACAGGAAGACAAATTCATTGACAGCAGCCAATTAGGATTATTTGTGATTCATTCTTAGTAGTGTGTTAGATTAATCTGAAGTATTCCCAGGTTTAGGCCCTATTTTTAGTGTAAAAACACAAAGGTGCAAAGAATAGAAGTAGGATTTAGGGTCCTAGGATTAACACCCTCTTTACTGTTTACTGTTAGTTTGGGCAAGTAGGAGCTACTAAGCCTTAAGGTTCTTTGTGAATGCGATTCTTGAACTAATAATAATAATAAAAAAATGATGAATACTGTAACTTGAAACAACACTTGTTTTTAAAACAACAACAAAAAAAAGCTTTTGCAAAAAAGCAGTCCTCATATAGAGAAAATGTTTCAGACTGACTTTGACTTGACTTCTCAACTTAGGGTGATTCAGCGAGCAGTTTCCTCAAGATGGCTTCTAAGCACTGGTTGACTCAATAACGACATATATACTGTGCCATCCACTAATATTGGCACCCTTGGTAAATATGAGCAAAGAAGGCTGTGAAAAAATTGTCTTTATTGTTTATATATATATATAAAACTTTGTTAAATATAGGTGTGCAACAATTATTGGCACCCTTTTAGTCAATACTTTGTGCTACCTCCCTTTGCCAAGATAACAGCTCTGAGTCTTCTCCTATAATGCCTGATGAGGTTGGAGAATACATGGCAAGGGATCTGAGACCATTCCTCCATACAGAATCTCTCCAGTTCCACACTGGTGGACTCTCCTCTTCAGTGTGGTCAGTACAAATTTTTGTGTTGATTCTGATGTATGTTGATTTTTGATGTATGGGTGCCAATATTAGTGGAGGGCACTGTATGTATAAATGTATTAAATCTGCTCTGGAAATATTCTAACACCTAGTTAATTTATCTCAATCCATCCTGTCATTGCGAAGAGTGATATTTAAAAAAAAAATAAAAAATAAAATATATATATATATATATATATATATATATATATATATATATATATATATATATATATATATATATATATATATATATTAAAATTACATTTAGGTCAAAAGACTGAACTGCCTTTTAGCACTGTGATACATCACATTATTAGCCAACATAAGTTGAATCAATTATACCTTTTTTAATTGACACACTGTTTAAAGTGCAGTAACTGTGTGCATTCTTATCCTTTAAATGACATGAGTCATTTCCTTTTTTTTTTCTTTTTTTTTTCCCCAGACCCATTTGTTACCTTAGGTAGCTCCTCCACAAGATCAGTTAATTATATTCTACTGCTGCCTGGCTAAATTATCATCTCAAGTAATTATGAGATTTTATTATTATTATTATTATTATTATTATTATTATTATTATTATTATTATTATTATTATTATTATTATTATTATTATTAAATAATAAACAACAGGAAGACAAATGAGAAACATCAAATTTGTGTTTGTTTTTTAAGGAGTTTGATAAAAAGCTGACATTTTCAGCTTGTTCAGAAACATGACAAGATGTCATTAGGTGGGAATTGCAATAAATGGAGGCATATTGTGGTAGGAATCACGCCGCCCCATGATTTCATTTTGTTTGAGGCTATGCCGTTATTAATGTCATCCTGTCACCACCAAAATCTATGGTCATGAGCAAATCTAAATTGTATAAAATTATTACCTGCTAATATTTGGGTAATCAATCATGAGATATGTCAACACATACGGGAAAAAATTAAAATGATATAATAGATACAGTGGATGTAAAAAGTCTACACACCCTGTTAAAATGGCAGGTTTTTATGAAGTAAACCATGTCGGAACTTTTCCTACCTTTTTTTTAGTGGCAAAAAAGGAAAAAAAAAAACTTACAATAACCTATTTGCACAAGTGTGAACACCCCTAAACTAATACTTTGTTGAAGCACCTTTTGATTATATTACACCACGCAGTCTTTTCGGGTAAGTGCGTGGCACATCTTGGCAATATTTTCCCACTCTTTCTTGCAAAAAATTTCTAGATCCATCAAATTGTAAGGGAATATCCTGTGCACAGCCAGCTTCAGGTCACCCCACAGAGTTTTAGTTGGATTCAGGCCTGGGCTCTTGCTGGGCCATTCAAGTACCTGATCTCCTTTTGGTTAAGCCATTCCTTTGTTGATTTGGATGTATGCTTTGGGTCATTGTCGTGCTGGAAGGTGAAATTCCTTTTCATTTTCAGCTTACAAGCAGACACCTGAAGTTGTTGCACTAAAATCGACTGGTATTTGTAGCTATTCATAATTCCCTCCACCTTAATTAAAGCCCCAGTTCTGGCTGAAAAGAGCAGCCCTAAAGCATCTTTTGGTGGTGATTTTTTTTTTTTTGGACCAAACATACCTTTTGCAATTATGGAATTATTATACCCTTTTGAAATTGGTCTCATCAGACCATAACACACTTTCCCACATGGTTTTGGGTGATTTAGTTGGGGTTGGATGTTTTTTTTGTTTTTTTGTTGTTTTTTTTTTTTTTTTTGATGCAAAAGGGCAAAGACATACAAGCAGAAAACCAGAGATTTTTGTTACATTCAGAGAGTAATCAGTACTTGTCAGATATTCCTGCAGCTCCTTTAATGCTGCCGTTGCTCTCTTGACATCTTCCCTGGTAAGTTTTTGCCTTGTCCTTTTGTAAATTTTGGAGGGACATCCTGTTCTTGCTAATGTCACTGTGGTGCTCCATTTTCTCCACTTGTTGATGATGGCCTTCATGGTGATCCATGGTACATCTAATGTTTTGGAAATTATTTTACACCCCTCTTCTGATCAATTCCTTTCGACATGTGAGATATGATGCATGCTCTGTCAGCTCTTTGCGGACTATGGCTTCAGCAGTCAGAGGAAACCAAGAAGATGTGAAGAAAATCCTACAGAAACAGCTGGTCTTTATTTGGGGTTAATTAGAATAACTTAATTGATGACAGCTGTATAATTACTGTTGAACATGAGATTAAATGTGATTGGTTCATTCTAAACACCGCCACATTCCCAATTATAAGAGGGTGTGCACACTTATGCAACAAGTTTACTGTAACTTTTTTTTTTTTCCTATTTGTCCCTAAAATGTTTGATTGTTTTTCACTTATTTTTTATACACTGTAATTTCACATTATCTTGGTTTCATTTTTTTTTTTTTTTTCACATCACTGCCATTTCAGCATGAGTGTGTAGACTTTTTATATTCATTGTATATGTGAATGTACAGTTGGAACATGAAACAGTTCTGAAATTGGAGGCCCTAGAAGTCAATAAACAAACACATTACAGATAGCTGGATAATGCAGTTGAGGATGAATGCCTGTGGGATCTTCACTAAACACAGCAATTTACTTTGATCATCAGGAGAACTTATAAGACTCGCCTCCAAGGGATGCGTCACGTGTATATTCGTGATAAGTGCTGGCTGCTGAGCTGTGAGAACACCAGCAACATAACGGATTAGGACACCAGGAGAACCGAGATACTGGCTCTGGTGTACTACATACTGTATATCAATAAAGATTTCAAAAATAACAGTTTTGAGTTTCACAATTAATAAAAAAAAGATACTTTGCTTGTTTAAAAAAAAAGAGTCTTTAATAGATAATGGATGTAAAACTCCAATTTTGTATTCATTATGCAATGACACTTCACATTTTTGTATGCATTTATAGTTACATTAAATGTTGTGAAATGTCCAGATATGAAACCTTTCTAGAGATATATAGATAGAAAGATAGATAGAGTGATACCCGATGAGCATGACTTTTCAGCTTGCTGCAAAAGCACAGCAACACTGTGATCACTGAGGAGGTGGAAGATTTTTTCTTGTTTTGTTCTTCGTTGCACGAATATGATGTTAACATTAATGCAGGTTTTAAACCAGATGCACACACAAGGCGCAATTTCACGCTTCAAGCCTTTTTTGCCAGAAGTGGCATGCTGCTAGAAGTGTACAAAATACACTGCTGCAATGTTTCCGATCCATTGCTGATGTAAAAAGAAAAAAAATAATGGAGCCACAGATATGTTCCACTTTGCTGACCTGATATTAAACAAGCTTTAGTAATTGCTTGTTAGCTAAACACAGTGTTTTATAATGACAAGAGCTTGGGTTTGACCAAACAGCAGCATTCAGTAAGGCAAACCTACTTTGCATAAGTATTCACCCCCCTTGACATGTTGTAGTATTACAATCTAGAATTGAAATGGGCTTAACTGGAAATATACAGTCTGTGTAAAAGTTTTAGGTACCCTATTTTTTTAGTACAAACTTTGTTATAGATTTTTTTATTTTATGACGTCTACATTATCGAGTCAGTACAAAAAACATTTTAGATTCCCAAACATTAGTTTTCTAGCACAAAATTAAATGTTACTGAAAAATGTTTGTATGTCATTAAAGAAAGCAGCATATTATGTAAGAGACACTTTTCAGACAAAAAACACAATGAAGGCTGCTGGGTTTTGCTGCAAAAATAAGAAGCGAGTGCGAAAGTCAAAGTGTCCAGAAGAACTGTGGCTGGTTCTGCAAGATGCTCAATAAAACTTACCAGCTCATTTCCTTATAAAACTGCACACATTGTACTACTATTTTTTTGCCACACCAAATATTGACATTGTTTCATTTACTACTGTTTACTGCTCTTTACGGTTTAAAAAAATTAAGTAGAAACATTTAATTTCATTATTTTGAAGGCATCTTTGCTCTACAGCATTTCTTTGCATGAGCCTAAAACTTTTTCACAGTACTGTATGTCATGAATCTACCCAGAAATCCATATGGTTTACAAATAAAAACATAAAAATCATTGTGATTGCATAAGTATTCACCCCCATTGCTGTGAAACTCCTAAATTAGTTCTGTAAAATTGAACATATTGCAAATGAGGAGCAGAGCAAATACATAACTGTGTTATTACAGAACATTGCTATAAAAATGTATTAAAATCCTATAAGCAGGAATGTGAAACTCATTTTTAAATAAGGGGAAGAAAAAATATATAAAATTGTTATTACTGCATCATCATAGTCTGTGTTTAAAAACGTTGAAAATGTTATGCAGTAAGTTTGAATTCTCTATTTTGAATTTGGAAGTGTCACCTCTGTTTAATTTCCAAACTGATATCATTTGTCGAGCAACGACACATCATGAGCATCATGTGGCACTGATATATCAGAAATACACTGAGCTACAAAGTTAGTTATCAGTTTTTCTAACGTGAGTCAGCTTGCAAAATGTCACAACACAACCTTATGACAATTTGTGTCAATTTTTGACAGACTTTATATACAGAATAATACATTTTAACATCATCAGCCTCTCAGAAACATGATCCCTTATAAACAGTAAATACTACATCGAGATATCACAACTGAGATCCATCAAAATGTAGAAATGTCCGTCTTTTTCCAGTGTAATATACTTGCTTCTCAGTACTATATTTTAACCCTAAATAAATATGCAAAAAAAAAAAAAAAAAATCCAAAACATATATGCTTTACAACAAAGTAGTGACTCATTTTATCCATGTCTTGTTTTTTTTATCCTCGTATGCGCTTGTTGTGGTCTGTTGCTGGAGGTCTAGCGGAAAAAATTTAACAGCAGTTTAGTAATGAACTGTATGAAGCTACTGTATGAAAAATAACTCATGCTTGCCAACTTAATCCACATTTGAATACGCTAAACAACAGTATAATATTGTGTAATGGTAAACCTTTGTTGTAGAATACAGTATTTTGTAGGGTATAGGCTACTATCGTGCCACTGACTCAATTTGCTGACATTTTGCAGTACCTGAGACAAGACCTTGCTACACTGGCATTATACACTATAAACCCTGATGGAGAAATCCTCCTAACAGAATAGAAAGAAAACAAAATCGATTTATAAAGCACAAATGCTCTTTTTACTTTGTGAATAGTAGCTTTGTGCACTTTGAACAGAATCACTGAGTTGCTGCGTATATTCTCGATGAACATTGCACCTACTAGGTGGGGTAGGTGTACATGTTAAGTTAAAATTTAATACGGCGTGTCATTTGGTGCAACCGTTAATCTTTCAGTAGTTCACAAACTCATAAACAATAAAAGATGCATTCTGCTAGTGCAGCTGGCTGCTGGTCTTGGCCAAGAGACGAGGCACTGAAGGAGAAAATGATCTGGATGTAAGGAGTTCGGCCATGAGTTTTTACTCCTCCTGGATGACCACAGGACCTTCAGCACAGCACTGAATTTCTGTTTAGAGTGTGATCATGCGCTGTTCGAGCAGAAGGAAACAGACGATGTGATGACTGATTCTATTACGGCTGTGTGGAATTGGGCCAGCAGAGCCTGTGACAGGCTTAATTTATGAAGCTGTCGCAGGAAGTGCATGCACTGCTGGGCCTTCCTTGTAATTGTTGTTATGTTACTGTCCTGTCTGGATGATGGTTCCAGAGAATTACATGACGGGGCACTTTTGGAAAAGTTACACAGAACAGAAAATCTTTGGATGTGCTGTCCATCTTTATGAGAGTGGGGCAGTAGAGAAAGAGGCAACGAGACAAGCTTCCTTTGCAAGGTCGGAGCATGTTTCCTTTTCAAATCAAATTTACAATGAAATTTGATGATTTAATTGGGCAGCAGAGAAGTGCTTAGCAGAGAAAATTGCTATATTTATTATTACATACTTATAGTGATTGGCCTGTTTGAATTAAATGTAAAATTTAATGAAAATTTATTCTGGGAATGCGCTAGTCGCAATACATTTTCGTTTCTATAGTAACAGCTAATTTACAGGTATGGCATTAGGATGCTCCAAATAAATTAAACCTATAAATAATAAATTCATTTAACAAACGGAAGTATGTAATCACTGACTTGGTGAAAAGAATCAACTTCGGGGTGCTAATGGTATATCCGCTTCATGTCGGGACGCATGTCGGTTCTTTTCCTATAACAGCATGCCCCCAAGAGTATAATATTCCTTACATAGTATCCACCCTTTGTTACAGAGAAATCATTAGTGTCTTGAATTATAAAAATAAATAAGTAAATAAAAATAAATACAAAAATAAATAAAATAAATAAAAATGACAGAAATATCCATCACATAACATCACATAATTCTGTATGAAATTCTTCAGCTGAGTCAATGAATACTGCATCGTGTGATTTATAATTCCCCATTTCAAACATAATAAGTGACAGATCCTTCTTCCAACATGTCATCTAAATAATAATTATATAAATATCAGTTGATGCAGTTATCAACAGGGGCTTCTTTTGTAAATTTTTAAATTATTTGACTTCAAACGTATGCCTGGAAACAAGTTTGGCAAAGCCTCTTCACACATCCTGATAAGACAGGGGATCTAATCACGTTTGGAGAGTGATAAGAAAAACTGTCATAGCGAGTTATACTGATTGACTGAAGCGCAGCCTCAAAACACTTCGTTTTCAGCCAAAGTGCTCAGCTAGTACAGAGTACAGAGATGAACCTTGCTTTCATCTGGGTCCTGAGTATGTAGATATTCAAATCCTACACTGTTGCAGTAAGAATAACAGTATTTTTAGCATTTTTATTATAATAATGTTAATAATTGAGTAATATAATTTACAGTTATAATTTGTAGGCCAATGATGCCCACACATTAACGTAATCAACAAATGTGCTAGTAAACATGTTACAAATATTATATATATATACATACATGTTTATGTTTCGATTGTAGTACTGTAAAATCATGAACATACAGTACAATTTTTGAAGTAACCCTTTCTAGCAGTACACTGGCAAATCGACTTATCAGACATTTTCAATCAGTATAAACAAATGAATTATTTTATCTCCACAAGTATGTTATAAGATTAGTCAGGACACTGTTGGGTTTCTGTGTGTAGAGTATTGTGACTGCTGCTGGTGAGCAGGGCAATGGGAAAGGGGAGGGGTATAACATTTAAACCTAGTAGGCTAGGTAAAAAAAAAACAAAAAAACAACAATACTTATGAGAAACTGCAAATTCTTAAAGCCCTTTAAACACTGAGTGTGACATCACAAATACATTCAACATGGGCACCACAAAACAGGCAGAAATTCCCTTTTTTTGGCCTGTGGTAAAAAGAGCTATTGTGATAAAGTTCACCATTTCTGTTTTAATGTTTTTATTCCTCATATACCACTGTAAATTGCCAGTGATTACATATTAACATTAATTAAAGAATGAGACAGAAATTGTATCTAGTTTATAGCTAGTTATAATGACCATCACACCAAACATTAAGTATTAAAATAAGTTGTTCCACAAAATGAGCTAATAAAATCCAGGCTTATTTCAAATAGCATCGCTTGAACTAGAGGTGACTCCAGGCTCAGTGTGTTCCACTAACAACCTCCAGGTACGTCCTGTTCCCACTGATTTATGTCTGGCTGTGGTAACCGAGTCTCATGTGCATGCAGGTGATACATAAGCAGCCTCGACAATCGATAAGAAATACCAAAATATCAGCTGAAGACAGGATAGGATAGGATGCATGGCTTCTTTGTTCTCCCCTGGCAATAGCTCATTAAACTCGACAAAGTGTAGATAGAAATAATTACAAAACAAGGAAACCTGTCGAGTATTAAAGCCATAGAAGTTCTTGGCTGGAATAGTTAGTATAGTTGAGTTGTCTATTACCAAGTCACACAACAGAGAGAAAATATTTGCAATTTGACCAAATTATTTTACAAGCGTTCATCAATTATTCCATGGAAACTGAAACTGCATTGCATATTTTAGCAACCAAAAGGATGGCTGAAGGGAAAGTAATTAAGGACAAGGTTGAGTGCAAGGCAAACCTCCCTAATTTCACTGCACAGCGTTGCCATAATGAGGAGTTCCGTGTCAGAAATGCTGTAAAAAAAAAAATAAAAAAATGTGCCAATGGTGAAGTAATGCAGAGTGATACAGTTTGAAACACTGTGCTCTGCTTTCTTACTACCTGCAATGGAAATTACACAGTTTCACAATACTGTTCCAGATGAAGCTAGGGCTTTTACATTCGGTAAATGGCTAAATAAAATAGCATTTTAAATCCATTCCATCTATTTTCCATACTGATTATCCTACACAGGGTCACGGGGAGCCTGGAGCCTATACCAGGGAACTCGGGGCACAAGGCAGGGGGACAGCCTGGACAGGGTGCCAACCCATCACAGGGCACGATCACACACACATTCACACACTATGGTCAATTTGGAAATGCCTTCGGACTGGAGGAAGAAACCAGAAGCACGGGGAGAACATACAAACTCCCTGCACACAGGGCGAAGACGGGATCTGAACCCCCCCAACCCCCGAGGTGCAAGGCAAACCTGCTAACCACTAAGCCACCGTGCTCCTGAGTGTTGTAAATATTACGACTAAATAAACCTCTTAGTAGTTTCCTACAATGCATAGTAAAATATTCATCGCTGTTCATTTTTCATTTGCTTATAGCCTTTATACAATCTTTAAAAGGTCTAATCTAGCACCCTAAATGGTTGGTTTGCTCCTCTGGGGAAATCTTTAAAGCAGGGGTGGACACAGGCAAAAAAAACAAAACAAAGAAAAACATCTTACATGCAGTGGGTTAAAAAAAATTGAGAACACCCCTACATTGTAAAATTGTGTCTCTTATTGATGCAAGCGCAATTTTTTCATGTCCTCACATGCCTGCACACCACAGTAGCATTTCACAAACACTTGAACATCTCATGGTCTTCAGGGATCGTCATTTGGAGCTTCGCCCTTCTGTTCCATCACACTGATGGTTATAAACTTCGGACATTTGCATGCGCAGTGCTAGAAACCAACATGATGAAAAATGACTGCAGCTTTGTTTGAGACAAATTCTGCCTGCACTAGAATGAGCAATCATTGGCGCACATTTGTCCTCATTTTTTACCGCATTCTGAAAGATGCTTTTTCAAATCCTCAAGCATAATGGAATAGGAAAATCTACATTGAAGCAAATCTGTGCCTTTTCTGTAGTGATCTCAACACAAGTGATTCGTTCTGATTCTGGTCACAGTCACAACAAGCTTTCAGTCAAATGCAAACAGGCCAGAAAGATGAGCTGGCATTGGCACATTGGGATTCACAGTGGAAAACTCCATTGCTGGAAGGTGACAGACAATTTTTGGATTAACTTCTGCTTACACGACATTGCTGCTGATTAATTGTCAACAAACACCAGCTCAGAGAGTTGCTCCAGCTACAAGGTATACAACAATCTGCCATAACATTAAAACCGCCTGCCTAATATTGTGTAGGTCCCCCATGTGCTAGCGAAATAGTGCTGACCTGTAGGGCCAAGGATGGTGTGCTGTGGTATCTGGCACCAAGTTGTTAGCAGCAGATCCTTTAAGTCCTGTAAGTTATGAGGTGGGGCCTCTGTGGATCGGACTTCTTTGTCCAGCACATCCCACACATGCTTGATGGGATTGAGATCTGGGGAATTTGAAGGCCAAATCAATACTTTGAACTTTTTGTCATGTTCCTCAAACCATTCCTCAACAATTTTTGCAGTGTGGCAGGGTGCATTATTCTGCTGAAAAAGGCCTCCGCCATTAGGGAATATCGTTGCCATGAAGTGGTGTACTTGGTCTGCAACATTTGTTTAGGTAGGTGGTATGTGTCAGAATAACATCCACATAAATGCCAGGACCCAAGGTTTCCCAGCAGAACATTGCCCATAGGGTCACACTGCCTCCGCCGGCTTGCCTTCTTCCCATAGCGCATCCTGGTACCATCTCTTCCCCAGGTAAGCGACGCACACGCACCCGGCATATTAGTTTATTTAACATTTTTAGAAGGAGTCTCCCATGTCAGTGCTTTGTAAAAGTCACAGGTAAAGCTGTAACTTCATGTTTTTCAGCAGTGTTGTTTGGGTTTACAGTTTTTGTCTTAACTTCAAGAGAGATGTTGGTGAGGGAATGACTGTTTAAGTGATAACAGGAACTAACTTGTTTCACAGACGTTTGCACATGTGGTATACAAGGAATTAAAACACTTTGGGATGTTGTATACTGTATACAGTGGGTATAGAAAAGAATCACCCCCCTTTAAAATAGTCACATTTTGTTGCTTTCAGCCTGAAATGAAGACGGACACAGTTTTTGTTTTATCCAGCTATATTTACTCAGTGCAACTTATAACATCCAAGTGAAAGATATAACACCAACATCTCAGATTTTTATTTTTTTTTTTAAATAAAAAACCAGAGTCACTGAACTGGAAAAAGGATCACCCCCCTCCTAAAAATGACTTGTAAACTCAATAAGGTGTAGCTAATCACCTTCACAGTGGCACACAAATCCATTTGACTTTCAACTGTGAGCATTTTGTAGTGCAACTGAAGCAAACAATCAACTGTGGGTGGCAAGGTACTGTCAAAAGATCTCCGGGGTTAAAGTTGTGGACAGGCACAAGTCAGGAGATGGATACAAAAAAAAAAAAAATTCAAAGGCTTTATCAATGCCTAGAAGCACAGTGAAGTCTATTATTAAGAAGTGGAAGGTATTTGGTACAACACAGACCCTCCCTGGATCAGGACGTCCACCAAACTGGATGAAAGAGCCAGGAGGAAACTGGTCAGAGAGGCTACCAAGAGGCCTACAGCAACTCTGAAGCAGTTGCAGGAATTTATGACAAAGAGTGGTCATTGTGTGCATGTGACAACAATATCACAAATTCTCCTCAAATGTGGCTTGTATGGGAGGGTTGCAAGAAAAAAGCTCATGAACGCACCTTGAAGATTCTGAGGCCACATGGAAAAAGGTGTTATGGTCAGATGAGACTAAAATTGAATTATTTGGCCTCAACACCAAATGATATGTCTGGCAGAAATCCAATACAGTGGTTTCAGGCTTTTACGTAGCAACGGGCCAGCCCACAATGTCCAGCGGCCCACTGGGAAAATTCCTGTTGCTCCAGATGGCCAGTCTGCCCCTATATTGTTGAAAATGTACGAGGAAAGTCGTAAGCCCCAGTCCAATTGAACCCCTGTATACATATATAAATATATATATATATATATATATATATATATATATATATATATATATATATATATATATATATATATATATATGGGATCTGAATAAAGAATTCAACAATGCTCTAGTATAAATGTCTATATTGTTTTCATGATGAAATCAGCGGCCATACTTTCTCACTACGCATTTATTTTTGTTTTGTTTTTTAGTTTTTTTATTTATTTATTTATTTTTTTTAGAAATGATGTTTTTGGTAATAAAACTACAATTCATTATTCTACACTTTTTCTAATGCAATCAACTGATCAAGCATGTGATGGATTAGTGTGTTATATGATGTGACCGCTATGATGTCGAACGCACTCCGAGCACCCAGGATGATGTGGAATTTCCATTTTAATGATCTTCTCTATTGTGTCATTTTTGCATAATCCTTGTGTTTTGTCCCAAGTGTAAGTCAATTAGTAAGTCTGAGGAATGGCACTCTTGAAACGTTCCTTTGAAACGCAATTCGCCATTTTCATCGGCACACCATGGAAAGCTCGAGTTCGTTTTCCATATTAATTCAAATAAATATTCAATGAGTCTTTAACCTCGGCATGAAAGTTTCATCAGTACACAGCAAGCTGCAGTGGCCAGGACTCCAGACCATAATGCAGTTCATAATGTTACCTTCGCAATGCTGACAATAAAAACAGCGTCGAAATAAATAGCGATGCTTTGTCCCTGGCAGCTGCTGATATGACATTATGTTTGAGGAACAAAAGATGAAGGAAGAATAAGAGCGCCATCTACTTACTACTACTTTTTTTGTTCTTTATTATACACCAATTTAGAAAACCATGACTACAAAACAAAAAAAAAGAATCAGATTTGACTGATGTATATGCAGTCCTCTAGACCATCCACTTGCATACTACACTTAGGGGCATGCTGTTATAGGAAAATAATCAATGAAGTGGCCTGATGTGAAGCTAGATTACTATTTCCACCCAAGAGTTGATTATATTCCCATCCTGAGTAATTCCTTAGATTTATATAGTGCTTTTCTAAACACTCAAAACACTTTACATTGTATGGGGGAAATCTCCTCAAACTACCACCAGTGTGTAGCATCCACCTGGATGATGCAACAGCAGCCATAGTGTGCCAGAACACCCCCCACACACCAGCTGTTGGTGGAGAGGAGAGGAGAGTGATGTAGCCAATTCAGGGATGAAGATTATTAGGGGGCCATGATGGGAGAATTTCATAACCCTGGAGACACCAGGGTTATACCCCTACACTTTTACAAGAAGTGTCACAGAGAGTCAGGCTTAACGTCTCATCCAAAGGACAATGCTTTTTACAGCATGCATCCCCATCACTATATTGGGGCATAAGGACCCACACAGACCACATATATATATATATATATATATATATATATATATATATATATATATATATATATATATATATATATATATATATATATATATATATATATATATATATATATATATATATATATATATAATGGCATTACTCCCTAAATATTAGAACTTTATTCTAGAAATCATGTATTTTTTATAAACAAGTAATGTATTTTTTTTACACTTAAGTAGGAATTAAGTACAGAGTCAGCACTGGCTAAAGTGGCAAATAACCTACTGCTTGCTTCAGAGTGTTGATATGTATCCATTTTGGTACTCTTGGACTGGAACACACTTGACCCTATTGACAATGATATTCAAGTAGAATTATTGTCAGTTTAAACAGACAAGTTCTGGGCTGGAGAGCTTATGGACCAATTTGTTAGCATCAGTGAAGAATCTGCAGTTCCAAAAGGTTCTGTTCTAGGTATCATATAGTTTCCCCTTTATATTCAGCAAACATTATATTTTTAACACAATTCACACACATACAGTGGGTTCCAAAATAGAGCGCTAGTGAAAATATTTCTATTTTGATTTCTTTTCTGATTTTATACAACAATTTTCATTACAAATTATATTTATTTCCTTTGTTTTTAATATTTCAAAATTCTAAAACCTTCTGTTTATTCCCAATTTTAAATGAAAAAAAAAAATCTCAAATTTACAATATAGTCTCAGACTTTTGGAGCCCACTGTATATTATGTTAATTTTTATTTCTATGCTCATGATTGTCTATCGTTTGAGTCCCACGTAAGTCACTAAAACTGCATATAATTCATTTGAGAAAAAGCCACCCTGACCTCTTCATTGGATGATTGTAACGTGTTGCTGGCTGGCTGCCCTGCTATCTCTTTGAGTAAGATTCAGCTTGTTCAGCTTTCGTCCTTACCAGAAAGATCAAGTCAAAGTACATTATGCAAGGCTTATTACTTATTTACTTACAGTGTTATTCAATTTCCACGGTGTTGTCAGTGTTTTCACACCAACAGATCCAAACACATACAGTATGCTAAAAGGACCTGGACCTATAACATGTTTGCCAAACAGATGGACACTTTTCACACCAACCTATCCTATCATGCACCTTCAAATAAAAGGGGTGGGGCTTGCAGGAGAGCCGCAATATCCTCAACATGGCTATCGGTTACATGAGTAGAGAGTCCGTCTGGAGCATTTGTGGCCATCTCAAAACGGTAGAGTTGAGCTGTAGGTTAGCAAGCTAATGGTTTTTAGAAAACCGTGTTGTTTAACAAAGAAAAATGTATAATCATTGATGTGGTGATGTTTCTTTGTTAGGAGACATTTATTTACCATTTATGGAAGGAGTCTCGGATATTAGCACTTTGTAGCATGTCAAGTTTCTCAGCACAGGAAAGACTTCAGGGCAAAGAAGTTTATGCTTTCCACTTTCTCAGAAAATGACTGAATTTTTATTGAGAGAGAGAGAGAGAGAGGGAGAGAGAGAGAGATAGAGAGAGAGAAGTGAGTGAGGGAATGACTGTTTAAAGCTGTTAAACCTAAACTGCTTGGGTATAAGAGGAATAAAATACTTTGGAATGTGCTGTTATAGATAAATAATCAACTTTAGGGTTGGAACAGTAACTAATGCTTTATCACACCATCATGTCATTGACCCTGTATTTTCCTATAACAGCATGTCACACTGTGTATGAAGGTACTGTATGTATTAGGTTCGATGTACTAATCTGATATGCACTAATCTAGATGGTACAAGAATTAAGACACTTGTTACTTGTTAAAGCTTATCATAGAAGTCTTTTTTTTTTTTTTTGAGCAAAGCATTGTATTTTATTATGCCCAGTATAAGTAATTTTTGCTATTTATGGAGTATCAGATTAATGTATGTTGCTTGGAAGATAATGTGGCAAACGAATATTTTATGTTGCTGTTTTGTTGCGCCAAATGACAAATGTCTTTATGTACTGGTTATAAGCATATAAACATCTGCAACAATTATACTATAGACCTTGTGCACAAAGTACTCCTTCAGATCTAGCATGAATGTCCCTCCTTTCTGCCTAAAATTTCAAGTCGATTCATAAAACAATTGCCTTGACCATGATGATTTTTTTTTTTTTGTAGGAAACACAATACAAGCTTTGTAATTTAACCAAGGCACCCCAGATCAACACTGACTACAGATGGCTTGCTTCCAGCTCCAGTGCTTCCACGTCAGGTTTCTTTAAAAAAAGTTGAAAGGAACCATACACCCGTTAAAAATATACAATAACAATAAGTTTGTGCAAAAACTTATGATCCATTTTAGATTTTTGTCTGAACACATGCTTCAGTAGAAGAGATTAGACAGCAAGGAACAGCTGTCCAGCCTGAACAGCAAGGCCAATTCAATTGTTTGTGCTATACACCAAAGACATTTGGGTTTGAGATCAAAAGATGGATATGAGACAAGAGTTTAGAATTTCAGCATTTATTTATTTGTATTTACAACTAGATGTGTTAAATAACATAAAACATAGAACCTCTTGTATCAGACCACCCAATTTTAAGGCGAGCAAAGGTATAGGAACAGATAAGTCTTAAAGTAAATGAAAGTAAACAACACTTAATATTTGGTTGCATATCCCTTGCTTGCAATAACTGCATCGAGCCTTCGACTCATCGACATCACCAAATTGTTTGTCATCAGCTGTTGTTGTTTTCTTTGGACGACCCAATAGGGGTCTGTTGCTCAGTACACCAGCGGTTTCTTTCTTTTTTCAGGACATTCCAAATTGTTCAAAATTCTTCAAAATGGTTTGCTTTTTTTTCTCATAGACAGCTCTCTGATCTTCATGTTGGTTTATCCTTTATAACAACAAATGCAGTCTTCGCAGATGAAACTGAAGGCTAAAACCTAGAGTTGATGTTTAAACAATCAGTCTAATAGGACACCCCTGGGTAAGACGAAACTTGTCACCTGTCAGTCACGATAGTTCCAATATTTTTGCTCGCCTAGAAATTGGGTGGTCTGATACAAAATGTGCTATGTTCTATGTCATTTAACACATCTACATATAAATACCAGGAAATAAATGCTGAAGTTCTTCTCTCTTAATCTTCATCTTTTGATCTCAAACCTAAATGTCTTCAGTCTACAGCACAAATAAATGAATTGGCCTTGCTGTTCCAATAGTTTCAGAGGGAACTGTATTAAATATTCAAGATATTGAACATTTACTTTCTTTTCTTTTAAATATTTCAAATCTCTTAAACCTTCTGTTTATTTATTTAATTTTTTTTTGCAATTTTGCATAAAAAAAGAAATCCCAGATTTTCAGTGTGGCCTCAGACTTTTGGACCCCACTGTATACTGTATATACACTTTTAAAAATATATTGTGTCTGTTACAGAGAAAAATATTAGGCATTTGAAGTAAATCTGGGTTTATTCAGTGTGAAGACAGATGTGACGATTTCATTGAAGCTAACATTAAATGAAATCAACCACAAAAGAGGAAATAATGTTTGATGCGATACAATGACTGCATGTTTTTACACCATGGAGCAATTTGCAGAACGTAATTCCAATACAAGTGCTTTTGTTAATCACAGTCAACACAAATTGGGAGAGTTTGATTTCCCTTGTGTGAGCTAATATTTGCTGAATTGTGTAGTGCATTTGTGTTATTATTGACTAAGAGTCTCATTTGGAATGACATAGGTTCTGAGTATAGATTTGGGTTCTGGAGGGTTGCAAGAAACAGATCATTAAGTCTGTATCGATACCGTTGGTCTAGCATTCATTAGAAAAGAGATCTGAAAACATCGTCCAAAAAAAAAAAAAGAATGTGCCTTATAGAGGTATACCCTATATCCACATTTCCAGATAGATACATATTTAAGGTTCAAATAATAAGAAGACAACACCAGCAACAAGGAAAACTGCTCTTTATTCTGATAATGCAGATGCTGTAGCAGCCTTGCACAAGAAGTATCCACACTGTTATGGAATGAAACGATTTGAAACACAAATCGATACTACGGTAATGAACAGAGAAACGGCACTAAAGGTCAAGCTGATGAATAGAGCCATTGCTGTGACACTTTTTTGTCAGGCCATGTTACTTTGCTCTCTGGCGAAAATGCCACCAAACCACATGGTGTGTCCTCTGTCCTCCTTTTCTCTTCGCTCTTATTAAGACGTCAGTTGCTTGACATGTACGTAGTCTCACATGTCCTGGCTACAGCTCCATGCAAGTGTTTACATGCTCATTTGTGATAGGAGGAAAACAGCATATGGCGATTTGCATTCATTATATTGCTTTTGTCACTTAGCAATTGATTTACAGCTTCAAAACCA
Source organism: Cranoglanis bouderius (assembly GCA_023630585.1). NCBI lineage: Eukaryota > Metazoa > Chordata > Actinopteri > Siluriformes > Cranoglanididae > Cranoglanis > Cranoglanis bouderius. Next base: position 4,425,641 of record CM042572.1, read on the forward strand.
TTCGAGGAAAATGCTGAAGGCTGCATTTTTAAGTCCTGATATACTCATTGTAATGGACTGAGACCACCCCTAACTTAGGCTAATATGATAGTTTCATCATTACTGCTAAAATACTTATTCTAGTCTGGAAATCGTTATATAATTGCCCGCCAATTGGGACTTTAAAATACATGGGCCGTTTCAAAGAATTGCTGATGTAAAAGAAAGCAGAACTCAAGGCAAATGGCCACAGCTTGAGATTTAAAAAAAAAAAAAGTTAAAGAAAGCTCAAGCTCATGCTGTGTCCATTTGGGCAATAGAACAATCATCTATAGTTCTTTCTGAGCTCTGACAAGCTGTAGTGATGGGAGATTTGTGAATTATTGGTACATTTTAAACAATGCTTTTGAGTGAATCAGGTGAATCTATTCACAGAATAAGGTCTTTTTCATCTACACATGAACACAAGCATACCTGGTGAGCTTACCAACACTATTGTTTTAGGCTATGTGTATGAATAAAAAAGCCCATCATTAATTTGCTGTAACAGCAGCTCTGAAATTAGGTCTGACTGCAAAATTCATATCAATGTGTTCTTTCTAAAATGGTATCGTTGCTATAGTAACAGCTTACAGAGATCTGTGTGGCAGTTGCTCCACACAAACAAGAAAAATATTCGTTTAGCATTTTCGGAAGGAGTCTCCAGTGTCAGTGCTTTGTATAAATCTGATCTAAAGCTAAACTTTAAATTTTCCAATGCTGAAATTCCAACATTTTTGTGCTTTGCAGTTTTTGGCACGGCATTGTTTAGTTAATTTAACATTGTAATAATTGGAATATTGCTGTGGCATAAAAACAATAAAACACTTCATGGTGTGCTGTTATTGAAAAATTAAGGATGGTAAGTCTGCTTCGCACTAGGTGTATCGTACTACCATGTACTATTGTACATCCGCCATGTCGGCATTGTCATGTGACCTTCGATGTCATCATAAACACCAAAATCTTAAAGGGACCACCAGATTAAAGCAGCCGCACTAATGGCAAAATGCACATCAGGAAAGTTAACTGAATTAGCAATTTGATGTGGGCGTTGTTAACAGGCTGAGGAAAACTCGTTGCCGTTAGCTTGGCCGGCTAAGGCATGATGGAGATCACAAAAAAGGTTTCAAACTCTGTGACAACTGTTTTCTTGTTTAAACCTTCAACAAGTTAACAGTTTAATCGGGTATTGTTAAACAAGTCCTGTTCAAGGTTTAATAGTTATAAAGGGCCGACGCGCTGTCTTGCATGATTTTTTTTTCTGAGCTCGTCCGCACCAGTCCCGTTGCATTATGGGATTTTTGACTTGCGTAGTGTCTATCGGTTGCATACTGCAAAATCTTGCCGGAAGCAGTACGCCATCCGGGTATTTCTTGCCTACTGTTTCTCGCCTACTGAGAATTCAGACATACTACCCTTCTGGCGTACTGCTTTTCGCCTTCTGTGTAGTAGAGTAGTACGCGATTGTATTATTATTATTATTATTATTATTATTATTATTATTTTTAGAACGTCAGCTGATCTTGTAGCTACATAGTGATTAATTAGCATTTTCTAATGGTGGAACTACAACTGGCAATTTGTAAAGTTACATTTTTGTGATAGTGAATAAAACAGAAGGAAAGAAAATGAAAAGACGAGCAGAAGGATTAATTTTTTTTTTAAAAACAGAAATAAAAGAGAGAAAATATGTGTGTCCATGTGCACATCAACAAGTCAGAAATAAAGCACAATCTGACAGCAAAACAAGAAAAAATTAAATAAAAGGAAGAGAAGTTTCTAATTCTCAGGCCGACTCCTACTTTTTACTAATTACACCACCGATGGGCATATGTCTTCCTTCTGCGTCTCACCGGATGCACGTCTTCCAGCTACAGCTCTTATACGCTTACGCCAGAATCCGTCTCCGTGATGCTAGGCATGTAATTACTGACACTACTCATCCAGCAATAATGTGCTCTGTCTGAGATTAGCATTTAATTGATGATAATGTCAAGACTACCGTGAGATGCTGCGCCTGCTACAGGACGGCTGTGCATTGAAGGGATAAAGGGAAATGAAGCGTTGTAACAAATGGCTGAACTGAAACGACGTCTTAGAAGACTGCGCTTCATTACATCACCTAGTGCTGGGCGGTACAACAGAGGAAACTGGTCAAGCAGTAGCAATGCTCCAGCATCATGTTTATGCTTGAAAATATTACGCAAATTGTAGCCTTTGAGCGCGGACATTGATATAGGTGTCACACGACATGTTTTTACATTCAGCACCAGTTTTTTCTGCCACTTTGCAAACTCTTCTTTTTTGAATCCTATTTTCTAGCTTTCTTTTTTTTTTTTATTCTCTCACCATCACTGGAGACACATCAACCATTACAGAAAAGTCATCATACGTGAATAATCACATGACACACATTCACGCAATCACATTTTTTTAATGTAGAGAATGTGTTGCTTTTTCATGATTTTTTTAAACAATTCATTTCTTTTCACGTGATTCTTACACGATTCTTTTTTCATATGTGATTTTACACAATTAACGTGTGATTTTTACATGATTCATTCATTTTTACATGTGCGCTTTACACTGTTGGGTCGCGCCAGGAGCGCGACTCCAATTCCCAGCTTCCCCAGCAGTCGGCAAACATGGCCGCCGCGAACTCAACTTCCCAGCAGGCACAGCGGTCTCCTAACATGGCCGCCATGGACTACGCCTCCCAGAACACTCACACATTCCCACACTCACAGTCACCTTCATTCTGATTACACACACCTGTTTCCAATTTATGTTCACGCACCAGTACACCCTATTTAAGGACTTTTGTTTTTCAAGCACGACCTGAGGTATTGTTTGTTCACGTTAAGTTAGCACGTACTGAGCGCTCTATATATCGGCCCGTCACACTGGCTTTTGACCCCTGCTTGAACTTTTCTTACTGTGGATTATCACTTTGCCCTTAAGTATTATCTCTGTTTTGATGTGTACCGAACTTTGCCTGTCTTTTGGATTTACGCTCTGGATTCCCTCTGACATTACTGTTTGCCTGTGTTTTGAACTTTGCCTGCTTTGACTACTCTCTGGATTGTGTTTTTGTTTGGAATTAGCTTTTCATCTGCTACTCCTAATAAACTGACGAAATTCATCTCCGCACTTGCATCCTGCCTCGTTCTGGTTACATAACATACACGATTCATGTTTTCACATGATTTTATTCATGTGATTTTGCGCACAATTATTTTATATTTCAAAAGCTATCTTTTCACGATTCCTTTATGGATGTGATTTTTCAAGATCTATCTTTTCACATGGGACTTTTACACATGATTCACTGTTCGTGACTTTTTTTTTTTTTTTTAGACATGATTCATTTATTTCACGATTTTTACACTTGATTCAATTACGTTCTCTTGTGATTCATTTTGCACGTGATGTTCGTCCACAAGATTCAATTATTTTCACGAGATTTTTACGATTAATTTATTTTCACGTGTGCTCTTTACACAATTCATGTTTTCACATTTGATTTTTTTTTTTTTTTTTGCACATGATTCATGGGATTTTGTGCACATTTAATTAATTTTCAAATGTTATAGTTACACACGGTTCCTTTATTTTAACACGTGACTTTTTACATACAGTCTGTTACTCAGATGTGTTCATGTGATTTTCACACATGATTCATTATTTCACGAGCGATTTCTCCACTTGATTATTAATTTATGTTCGGTTGTAATTTCTGCATGATTCATTTTGCACGTGTGATTTTTGTATACAAGATTCATTTATTTTCACGTGATTTTTACATGATTAATTTTTCGTGTGCTCTTTACTATTCATGTTTTCACTTTTTTTTTTACACATGATTCATGTGATTTTGTGCACATTTAATTCATTTTCAAATGTTATATTTACACATGATTCCTTTATATTAACAAGTGATTTTACACATTTCATTTTTTCCACATGATTCAGACGTGTTCCTGTGATTTTAGACATGGTCAATTTATGATTTCACGTGTGATTACTACACTTGATTATTAATTTATGCTCAGATGTGATTATTCATTGCACGTGATTTTTTTTTTTTTTTTTTTACACATGATCCACGGTTACATTTTCACATGTGATTGTTACATGTTTGTTTGTTTATTTTCATATAATTTTTATTTTATTTCATTATTATTATTATTATTATTATTATTATTATTATTATTATTATTATTATAATTTTTACATTTGTTTCCACATGTAGTGGCCATTTCACATGTTCATGTGTTTTTATAGATGATTCATTCATTTTCATGTGTTAATTTTTTCATGTGTGATGTGATTTTCTCAGACGGATACTTCTTTTTTTTCACATGATCACATTATTCACATATGTGATGTGTTTCCTTGCTGCTCACGTGCAATTTAAAGGTGGCAACATGCTGAAATGCACTTTTACATGTTTTTCACTTGATGACGTGAAATGTACAGTATGTGATTTTTCCGTAAGGGAATTCTTTACATGTGCACAGGAATTGAGAGCAAATGAGGGAGAAGACTTCCTATACACAGGTGCTTAAGGTTTTTTTTTATTCATTTATTTTTAATTGTACTATATGAGGTGCTAAGTGCTTTTCTTTTGTCACATTTATTACTTGGCACTTGCTAATCTACGAATTAGCTGATTTAAGATTGAAGTGATTTCCATGCACTATTAATTTAAATAACACGTCAAAAACGGACAAGATAACAATTTAATAGCAAAATTAATAAGAATTCAATTGAAAGTGGATCAAAGGTGCTTCAATTTCCATAAAACATGCCCATATCAGAAGTCAGTTAATAATTAGAATCTTAAACACATCAACATGAATAAAGTTTAAATGTATGCTAATACACAATGTTTGATCACATTGTGCTGTGTATGCAAATGTGTAAGTAACACTTTACATAATACTCAAGGTCAGTGTTAAAATGAGGTTGTTGGAATACAAATTAATTTCTCTTGTGTACCGTTTTTTTTTTTTTTTTTTTCTTTCTGAACTTCTCCAGACTCCAAGGTTTGCACACTGACCTTGTAGAACAAGCCATGAATTACAGTTAATCATCAATTCATCAAAAAAGGACTTTGGGAGAGCTCTTCTTAGGTCGTGGATAAAAAAGATTGGACATACCTGAGGGATATTAAACAAGGAGAAGTAGAAGAACAAACACATCACATAATGCTGCGTCAGGGGACGTCATTTTATCCCCACCTCATCAGTGGTCCACAGTTATGACCCAGTTTCATGTCCTTCACTGTATTTCAGTGAAAGAAGAAGTGGGAGCAGTAAAATTTTCTATTAAACCCATATGTATAATCACTTATGAATGCATTCATAACATGTTATAATGCCATGAGGCATCATACACATTCTTATAACTATTTTTATGAATGGAATTACAGTTTATAGCCATGTTTACAATGCATTTATAAATGAACAGTTTATAATAATCATCAACATCAAAGTGAGTGTAGATTGCATATTGTTAGCTTATTGTTGTGCTGTAACATTTTGTAGTATGTTAAACAGTTGTAAAGTTTAGTATAACAAGGTGTATAATGGCATGTGAATGCATTAAAACATGATATGACTATATTTATTGTTCATTGTAAATATGACCTTCATAGATAGTGTTACCATGGAAGTACACGAAAGGCAACACATTCTAGAAAAACTTATCATAACTGTGCTTATAAATATGAGAAAGTTGGTAAGGATTCCTTGTAACCATTATTGTAAACTCTAATAAATCTCATAAAGTTTCTACTGTAAATCTTTCTTCTACTTTTTCACTTTAAGTAACGTTTCCACAAGAGTTTACTTTCCTACGTTTTACCCTGAGTGGTGAATTTGAAGGTGTACTTCATTTTTACTGGAGGATTTATTTAAATGAGTAATTGAATTTTTACTTGAGTAAAGAATTTGTCTACTTTTACCAGAGTTGCGCCTTTCTAAATCACATCTAAATCATGACCATCAGTGTGGCATTTTCCTGCCACTGGATATACCGTAGCCTCTACACAAACACTCTAAATTGAATAAAAAATAATACAACACAGTGGATGAGAGAAGCAAAAATCAGATTTATTGCCCAGAAACAGCAGCCAACATGAGATCAATTCAAATGAGACGTCCCAGGAATGATCTGATCTACCCTGAGTTTGGTCCCTATTTATACTCCCCCCCCCCCCCATATAAAACAATTTCCCATTATGTTTTGGTTTTCAGAAAATTCAGCTACCATTAGCTTCAGAAAATCAGGTTTTTCAGCCACCATTAAAACCAGGTTTTTCAAGGTTAGACGAAAACAAAACAAAACACACTCTCTCCCCTGTTCTCCTCCTTCTTTCCTTCTTGCCCCGCCCCCTATAAAAGACCTCCGTGGCCCAATCCACCAAAATGTCTCCCAGCAGTCCAGACAAACAAACCTTTCCCCCCATTGCAAAGGGCCTGCTTCCACATCATTCTACTCCCCAATAAACCACACTACGTGTTTACCTGGTCTTCTGTGTTTGTTATTTATGTTTTATGCAAATTAATTACCACAAGTGGAAACAGAATGCACCAGAGCTCAATTTTAAGTGTCATAGTAAAATCTAAGTTAATGCTTACATTTGATATTTCAATGCTGCATTTTAGAGACTGGTTGGTGAATAAAAAATTAGATAAATGCGAATCGGTCTGAAAACCAGAAGATATGACCACATCACCCCCATCTTATTCACACTGCATTGGCTCCCAGTAAAAATTTCTCATTGATTATAAAATACTACTATTGACCTGTAAAGCACCAAATGAGCGAACTTTTGGTATTTTATGATGCGCCACGCCCACTTCGATCAAAAGGTTCAGACTATTTGTTGGTACCTCAAATAGTGAAGGCTACAGCAGGGAGAAGAGCTTTCTCTTACAAAGCCCCACAGTTATGGAACAGCTTTCCAATTAGTGTTCGGGACAGTGTTCAAGTCTAGGCTGAAAACATATTTGTATAGTCAAGCTTTTTGTGAATAAATTTTTCTTAGGTAAAGGAGCAGATCTAGAGGGCTCACGGGCATTATTTTTCTTTGCTGCCAAACGTAATACAATGTAACATAAAAGCAAGAGACAATGGCAAACATTAAAATAAACAATAGCAGTCTACTACATTGCAAATATATTGCTGTAAATAGTCCTAGTTTTAATTAGCATATTTAAAAACATGGTGTATACCTTCCTTCTTCATCTGTTTTTAAAATAGCACTTGATCCAGCACATCCATCTTAATATTTTGCAGTTTTGCAAAATTGTGAGTTTATTACAGCTACAGTGCCCTCCACTAATATTGGCACCCTTGGTAAATATGAGCAAGGAAGGCTGTGAAAAATTGTCTTTATTTATCAACAAATTCACAAAAATAGTCTCATGGATATCAGACAATTGCAAACACAACACAGGTTTATCCAAAAAATAATAATAATTATTGGCACCCCTATTAATTCATATGAGAAAAATATATTTGAAGTATATTCCCATTTGGAACAGGAAATTGTTCAACCATGATTCGTGTTTCACAGGGGTATAAATATGAGGTAACACATAGGCCAAATTCTCTTAGTCATTCATAACAATGGGTAAGACCAAGGAATATAGCTGTGATGTGGCAAAAAGGTTGTTGAGCTTCACAAAATGGGAAGTGGCTATAAGAAAATAGTAAAAGCATTGAAAATGCCCATTTCCACCATCAGGGCAATAATTAAGAAGTCCAGTCAACTGGAAATGCTATGAATCAACCTGGAACTGGAACTTCTATATTGTCTCAACGCACTGTGAAGAGGATGGTTCGAGTGGCCAAAAAATCTCCAAGGATCACAGCTGAAGAATTGCAGAAGATAGTTGCATCTTGGGATCAGAAAGTCTCAAAAACTACAATCCGAAGTCACCTACATCACCACAAATTTTTGGAAGGGAACTTCGGGTTCTATGGTCAGATGAAACCAAAACAGAGCTTTTTGGCAATAAACACCAGAGGTCCTATCCTGTCAAATATCAGCAGATATTAAATGAAAACCTGACTGCCTCTTCCAGGAAGCTTAAAATGGGCCATGGTTGGATCTTCCAGTAGGACAATGATCCAAAACATACATCAAAATCAAACAAAAATGGTTTACTGACCATAAAATCAAGGTCCTGCCATGGCCATCCCAGTCCCCTGACTTGAAACCCATAGAAAACCTGTGGGGTGAACTGAAGAGGAGAGTCCACCAGCGTGGACCTCGAAATTTGAAGGATCTGGAGAGATTCTGTATGGAGGAATGGTCTCAGATCCCTTGCCATGTATTCTCCAACCTCATCAGGCATTATAGTAGAAGACTCAGAGCTGTTATCTTTGCAAAGGGAGGTAGCACAAAGTATTGACTAAAAGGGTGCAAATAATTGTTGCACACCTATATTTAACAAAGATAATGTTATATATATATATATATATATATATCTGCTTGTTTCCATGATATTGACCCTGTTCTGCCTAGTGTTTTGATTTTTGCCATGCATCTGACATTCTGTTTGTTCATTGCCTGACCTTTTGAATGTTTCTAGGATTATGATTTGGATTTATCTGCTTGGTTTTTATTAAAGGACATCTACCTGCATTTGCACCTGTCTGCCTCATACCTTTCGTGACAGGTGCCAACATTAGTGGAGGGCACCGTAACCGTTGGTGCACAATGTGTGCATGGGATATAAACATTTTTTATCACACTGTTTATTAGCTATTTTGATTTGACAAATTAATGAAATAATGCCAGTGTGAAGAAAACATGCTTAAGGGATTGAAGGATAAGCTGACAGAGCACTCATCTCCTATTACACTTATAGCTTGTTTTTATGGAAATGTGTTGTCTTATATTATGCCATCCATGTGGATGTTTTGTGGAATTTAAAGGGACCTTACTATTAGTTAAGTAATAGTGTCATTCAATTCTATAGTTTTAAGCAGCCCAAACATACATTCAGCATCATATTGTATTTTTTTTTTTTCTTTCTTTACATCAAACTGTCAGATGCGCCTCACTCTGGATTGCTGTTAAGCTGCTTTATGAAAATGTCTATTGTTAAAAGTGTTATAGAGTAAATATTTTATTAAATTTGGTTCATTTGCATATTCTAGCTTCCCCCCCCTATATTATCATTGCAGTAAGGATTAACAAACAAAACCATGGAAGTAAATCTGACAGCCTAGACAGTCAGCTAGCAAAAAGCCCTTTTGAAGAATGTAAGCTGCACATTTTTGATGACCAGCTTAGCGCAATGCCTGAAGTTGGTATCGGCAGATCTGGCGGCCACAGCTGAGGCTAATTGGAAATGACTTAGCAACAGTCAGTCTCAATATGACAGCGGACCTTCTATGAACTCTCTGTGCTTCTTCAAGTGAAAAGAATTGATTAAAACCATGACTCTGTGTGACAAGAAGGCATACTCTTATCAGCATTTGTTTTACTTGATTGTATAAACAGATAGGCCACTATCAGAGTCGTGCCGAGGAAAACCGCAATGACTGGGTCTCTTGACTGCATATTTTTTTTTTAAAAAATGCTGTGAGACAAAGTACGTGTCATTCCATTTGTTTTTCTCAATAACTCGTGTGATACACTCTTCTCATAAGCTCATTTATTGTGGCTCTTGACACTTCACAATGCAAATCCAAGTGCAAATCTGATTTTCTGTAAGTATTGTTTGTAGTATTCTTTAAATCCAAGCCTAGTCCCTCACACCACTGAGACACACTACTGGATGTTAGGGCTAGAAGAGCACTTTAGACAGAATGAACAGAAACAACAAGTAGGGTTTTAAATTGTCAAAGTGGTATAACCTCGTCTAAAAATAACATATTTTCACTTTCATGAAAAAAAAAAGTCACATACGTGTGAGCCGTAAACGAGCCGCGTAATACAACACCATTATCTGTGTCTGTATCTGTATCGACAGCTGGAACTCTTTAGTATATATTCGTTCTTTTATGAAAATCCCATTCCAGATTTATAATAATCTCCACTCTTCAGGGAAGGCGTCTCACTAGATTTTGGAGCGTGGCTGTGGGGATTTGTGTTCATTCAGCCACAAGAGCATTACTGAGGTCAGGCATTAAGGAGGCCTGGGGTTCCAATTCATCCCAAAGGTGTTCAGTGGGGTTGAGGTCAGGGCTCGGTGCAGGACACTCTTTTTCATCCATTCTAACTTTGGCAAACCATGTCTTTATGGAGCTCACTTTGTGCTCAGGAGCATTGTCATGCTGGAACAGGTTTGGATCGCTCAGTTCCATTGACGGGAAATTGTAATCCTACAACATGCAAAGACATTCTAGACAATTGTGTGCTTCCAACTTTGTGGCAACAGTTTGGGGAAAAACCACATATGGGTGTGATGGTCAGGTGTCTACATATTTGTGGACATATTTGTATCTGTTTTTGTATTCAGATTTAAACTAGAAGTAGGCATGGTCTAGACCAGAAGGTGTTTTTTTTTGTTTTGTTTTTTGTATTACTGGAAAAAGAAGTCATTTTGCATTCACAACATTTAACAAATAACAGCTTGCAGAATATAACTTTAATCAACTCCCGAAACAGACACCCTGTAGAACTTTCTGGAAAAATTTCTATCTTCTATCTAAAGTAACTGCGCAAGCAAGGTAACTAGTATGTTCCAAAACAACAATGTCTATCCAAAATCGTGAAATTGTTACTTATAGTTGACAACAATAGCCATTTAATACTATTTTAGAAGATTTACTAGGTTTTTGGGTTTGATATATTCCAGAAAGTCCAGAAAAGTTCACTGGACATGCTGCGAAGCTGGGAAGGAGTGCTGCTGCTAGTCAAAGTGGTTTCCTTAAAATGAATCTAAAGCAGCTTTTCATTGTAATAGCTGTATGTATGATTTTTGTTTTAATGAAATTATTTTTTAGAGACGAGATAGAAGATATACTGCACTAAATAGTTGTTTGTTTATTATTATTATTCTTTATTTGTTGTTTTGATTTTGGAGCTGCGGGGCAAGGTGGCTTAGTGGTTAGCATGTTTGCCTCATACCTCTGGGGTTGGGGGTTTGAATCCCGCCTCTGCCCTGTGTGCACAGAGTTTTCATGTTCTCCCTGTGCTTCTGGGGTTTCCTCTAGGTACTGGGGTTTCCTTTCAAAGACATGTGTTGTAGGTACTGATTGGCATTTCTAAAATGTCCATAGTGTGTGAATGCATGAGTGATTGTGCCCTGCAATGGGTTGGCACCCCATCCAGGGTGTTCTCTGCCCTGTTTCCCGAGCTCCCTGTGATAGGCTCCAGGCTCCCCCATGACCCTGTGTAAGATAAGCAGTATGGAAAATGGATGGATCAATTTTGGAGCTCAGTTTATATCATGGTAATCAGCTCAGTCCCACAAGCAGCATTGGCAGGTTTTATCTATTACAGATACTGCAAATCAAAGGAGGACACAGAGAAATGTGTCCTCCTTTTCCAAGTCTTCTTGTGCAGTTTTCGTGTTCTTCAACTGAGGTCCAGAGACTAAGAGCTCTTGCTGCACAATCTTGCAAGATACATCCATGTTTCATTTTGACCCTCTTGCTATTCTAGTTTTTTGTAACATAAGCCAACACTTTCTATTTTTTCCCCTTTCACAAACCATGAGGGATACAAAATGGTGTCTTTGACATTATCCAGCTACTGTGTCTATTTGCGTATATCGAAAGCTTTATTATTACTGGGGATTTTTTTCATGGCTATATATATCCTGTTTAAATGGAGCTTCCAAGTGCACAGTTGATAAAAAAAACAAACAAACAAAACAATCCATGCTTGTGATCTTTGCCAAGCAGCTCATTTATATTTAACACACAGAGAAGTGTGCGAGCAAATTCACTGAGACTGCAGATCCTTCTAATTTATTTATTTAGAAAAGCCATAAAACTCAACAGGTTCTCCAAACTCATGCATTTCCTAATGTATCAGAAACATCTACTTAGCCGGCTCATTGATTAGCGGCACCTAATGATCGCTTAAACTACTGAGCCGCTGCCAAAGGCTGTTGTTCTTTCGAGGAGACAGGCTGATTTGAAACGACTGCGACTTATTTCGGCGGCAGAGCCTCCGGAGACGCTGACTGCTTCATTAATAAAGCGAGCCAATAGCCACTGGCTTTAATGAGTTCTAGCACACTTTATTGCAAAGCTCTCAGTGTGTAGATCGTGCCGCCGAACAACATTTCGCTTTCGATCATCATTACTGTCACCTCTTAAGTTCTGGCCGTCGAGCTACCTGGATCACCATGAGCTCACGAGCACTGACACGTGAACGAGTCCCATTTCATTTCTGTCTGATCTCAAGAGAAATTGGTACAAATTCAAATAAAGTACAGTGAATTTTGAAGTCAGTTGGATTTGCAGTTATGTGACAATGTGGTAGAACTAAAATGAATTTAAGAACATGAGCTTTTACAGCCCTTATAGAAAAGTTACACAAACGTCGCTTGAGGTTTTTAGACGCTTGACAATTTATGTTTCACTCGTGATTTTATTTTTTTTGTCATGGTTATGCCAAAATCAGCACTGGACTACATCACCTATCAGCCCCAACAAGACCCCAAAATTTCCACATTTCCACAATTTAAAAAAAAACAATTTTTACTTGAACCATACATTTTCAGGTGATTTCTTTTCATGGTTGGTTTGTTTTCACATGATTGTTTACAGCCATGTATCATTCACTAGTCATTCTCCCTCTCTCTTTCTGTCAAGCTACACATGCTACTCCTGAGATGCCAGTGATCCTGACCCCTTCTGCTCTCCATCCTGATGCCCTACTTCTGGTTGGTGTTCTCATCAACTGGAAGTCACTCGCTGCTGCTGAGGATGGCCCCACAAGGTGCAGCCTAAAGATCATTGAGATTACTGAGGATGGTACCAATTAAAAACCATAAATATGGCTTTGGACCTCAATTCATATGAACAGTTATGCTATGATAGCTTTAGGACTGCAATTGCCACAAACAGTTTTGCACTCAAGTCTCCATCAGTGAACAGTGGTGAAGTTCAACAAAACAGACTTCATGTAAAAACTATAATGAATTTCCTGGTTACACAACTGCACTATTTGACCATGCAGTATTAGCACATTTATAGAAGGGATTTATTTATTTATAATTGCAGTATCTGGTGTCACCCAGATGAGGATGGGTTCCCTTTTGAGTCTGATCCCTCTCAAGGTTTCTTCCTCATATCGTCTCAGGGAGTTTTTCCTTGGCACCGTCATCTCTGGCTTGCTCATTAGGAATAAATTCATACATTTAAAATCTATATCCTGAATTTATATATTTCTGTAAAGCTGCTCTGGGATAATGTCCATTGTTGAAAGCGCCATACAAATAAAACTGAATTGAATTTATTTTCATGTGATTTTTTTTTTTTTTTAGATAATTCATTTATTTTTGACATGCTTTATAAAAAATATTTCGACTCCGTTAATTGTGTTGTCAACTGTCAAGATAACCTTGTGAAAGGTGTAACAACCTAACCACATAGCTAGCTCTTGTTTAGTTCAGTGAAATAGATGTACATTTTCATTGACTAAACATAAAACAACCAAATAAAATTAACAACAAAAGACTCGAAAAGGACTAAAACTCTTATCTATTATTGACTGAACTGAATTGATTCAAATTAGCTGTCAAAATTAACACTGGTAATGTAATCAGAGCTAATCTTTAGACTTAAATGTCGCTGTCATCTCTTTTATTATTAAAAAAAAAATTCAAAAATACTTAAAATCTGTATTTTTGTATTCAACAAAAGGCATTCGGCAAAGATGCTCAGGAATGACTTCAATCAATCAAAGAATAATAAATAAATAAATACAACCTTGGCTAGAATTTTAACATAATTTTGCTGGTGTTTGCAAATAATAATTGAATAATGTAAGATTGGAAGAGGGACAAATTAGAAAAAAAAAAAACTGATAGAGTGCCAGGTTCTGGGGGGGGAAAAAACAGTAAAAAAAAATACATATCTGCTGCTCAATCACAAATATGGTGTGGCAGAGAATTAGCCTAAGATGGCTGCTAATTTTTTAAAGCATCCTACAGTTGTGCCACATGTGTCTGGCACTGACTCGAGTTATCAGCATGTTCCAAGTTTTAATGGAATTTCTTGCTGCTATTCCAACACAATCTATCCGGATCCAGATGGATTTGCTCATTTCATTAGCATCCGACTTGTTGGGGAGCACCTTGAGCAGCCCCAAAATTAGCACATGAATGATCTAGGGGGGAAAAACTCGAAATTCCAGCCATCTGGAGATTTTATGGCAGAGAGCAGATTGATTGAACCACTGGAGATTTTTATATGTAAACATACATTTAGCATGAGGGGAAATTCACAGGACACCATTATAGTGTTGGAGTGAAATGGAATCGTCAGCTGTTAAGACTGATAAGTGGATGTGAAATACAGGATTTTGGATGAAATTATAAGTCTTAGTTGCACAATGTAACTTAATCTCCTTGGAGACTTTGCATCCAGTCCACAAAGAGAGAGAGAGAGAGAGAGAGAGAGAGAGAGAGAGAGAGAGAGAGAGAGAGAGAGAGAGAGACCTGTATCTCAACAATTATAAAATGTTGAAGGAAATGGCACTTATGGAAATGCCATTAGCCATAACATTAAAACCACCTGACTAATATTGTGTAGGTCCCCCATGTGCCATCAAAACAGCTCTGATACGTCGAGGCACCAGGATGTTAGCAGCAGATCTTTTAATTCCTGTAAGTTGTGAGGTGGGGCCTCCGTGAATCGGACTTGTTTGTCCAGCACATCCCACAGATGCTCGATCGGACTGAGATCTTGAACTCTTTGTCATGTTCCTCAAATCAATTGTGGCAGGGCGCATTATCCTGCTGAAAGCGGCCAGTGCCATTAGGCAATACCGTTGCCATAAAGGGGATAACAATGTTTAGGTAGGTGGTACGTGTCAATGTAACATCCACATGAATGCCAGGACCCAAGGTTTCCCAGCAGAACATTGCCCAAAGCATCACACTGCCTCTGCCAGCCTGCCTTCTTCCCATTGTCTTGGTGCCATCTCTTCCCCAGGTAAGCGACGCACACACACCAGGCCATCTACATGGTGTACAAGAAAACATGATTCATCAGACCAGGCCACCTTCTTCCACTGCTCCATGGTCCAGTTCTGATGCTCACGTGCCCACTGTAGGCACATATGGTGGTGGACAGGGGTCAGCATGGGCACTCTGACTGGTCTGGCGCTACGTAGCTCCATACACAGCAAGCTGTGATGCACTGTGCGTTCTGACACCTTTCTATCAATCTATCAGCAAGCATTAACCTTTTCAGCAATTTGTGCTACAGCAGCACTTCTGTGGGATCGGAGCAGACGGGCTAGCATTCGTTCGTCACATGCATCAGAGAGCCTTGGCCACCCATGACCCTGTCACCAGTTCACCGGCTGTCCTTCCTTGGATCACTTTTGGTAGGTACTAACCACTGCATACCAGGAACACCCCACAAGACCTGCTGTTTTGGAGATGCTCTGATCCAGTCGTCTAGCCATCACAATATGGCCCTTGTCAAAGTCACTCAGATCCTTATGCTTGCCCATTTTTCCTGCTTCCAACACATCAACTTCGAGAACTGACTGTTCAGTTGCTGCCTAATATATCCCACCCCTTGACAGATGCCATTGTAACAAGATAATCAACGTTATTCATTCCACCTGTCAGTGGTTTTCATGTTATGGCTGACTGGTGTATATTTATATAATTTTTTTTCTGACCTTCTACGCAAAACACACATTTAGGTTTATGCTACAAAGTCCTAATTTGGGCAAAAATCTAAATCCAACAGATGAGCCTAAGAATCCATTTTGCAAGTTTGCTATACGAATGCTCTTTGTTCAGAGTAGCGATTGATCTGTCCTTTTTTCTTTTGCGTGACTATAGACTTTTCTTCAATAGAGTATAACGGTTCAACTTCAAAAAAAAAAAAATACAGCAGTGTGCGCTTGGGACTTTACTTTGTTGTTGCTACAGTATTCAAATCTTCAATAAGATGTTCCTTTTGGTTTTATTTCCAACCACGTATAAAGCTTTTGAAGAAAAGTTTGCTGACTGCATTGAAATGATGAGAAGTTTGCACCCTCCATTGTTTTTTAATTGAAAAACAAGAGATGTACCACTCAGTACATATAGTTCATCAACCAAAAAAAGTTTATTGAAAGCTAAAAATGAAATGTGCGTGTACCCTGTAACACGACAACAATCCAACACATACTTTTACTGTGGTATGGTTGTGAGCTGCAGATGAGCTGGTTTGAGTATTTCAGAAATGGCTGATCTTCTGGGATTTTCACACACAACAGTATCTACACAGAATATCAAGAGGAGAGGAGAATGGTCAGACTGTTGAACTAATTCAAGTAATAAAAATCCATTTAAAATGTTGTTTAAATGTAATAATTCATGCAGTAGAGGGTTAAATTATGCACAAATAGTCCAGATTCAATTACATTGAATATGTACATGCTTGTTATTGTAATTTCACTATTTTCACATTTTTGCAGCACAATTCCTTCATAGCTTTTGGGACAAAACACAAGCTGGCAGTTTGTATGCAGTCCTGTGTCCCTTGTTAATGTGATAATGTGATTTGTGGTAATTTACGTAATCTAAAAGTTTTGAAACGTTATGACCTGAAACGTTTGATCTGGGATTGCTGTCAATCTTTAGAATTCCTAAAAAATCTTGAGTCTTCATGATGCTGTCAGTTCTGCAGGTCTGATTAAATGCCATCATTGAGCAGAAGTGAGAACTTCGACGTGTAATGTCGAGGCTCGAAGCAAACCAACACATAATGAGAGGAACCCTGAGGCCCTTCTACCATCCCGATTGAGAAAACCTGACGTGTGACAGCTGAATGTTCAGCATTATCACTGTCACATACATTTCCTCATCCATACTTGGGATCTGTTTTTTTTTTCTTCTTCCAGCACCTGTGCTGTCCCCATAGCTCAAAAATAACCCATGCTTTATTTCACCTGTCGTATCTTTTTTTTTCTTCATTCAAACTGTGTAACACAAATTCAGGCAAAGTTCTGCACAAAAGTAAGTCCATGCAAGTCTATGCAACTCAATCTTATGGACCAAAGTGCCATACTGAAAGTTATGAATAATTCACATTGACATACCTGTCCAATCCAAAATCACTGTATTTCCATTCATCTGAATTTATTACTGGACAGGCCCTTCAAATGACATCACCCTAATTGGTGTAATTGCAATTAACAACAAGAGTGATATGGAAGCGCAATGCCTCACAGTGTGGTGAGTAAATAAACAACTTAGACTTCAATGCTACTAAAACAGAGGAAATGATAATATAATTCAGGAATTCAGGATGACAGCATCACTTTGAAGTATAGGAAAGTGCAAGTATTTACAAGATACTGATCACTGCACAAGCATTCTCAGTCATTCCTACCAAATTGTCTTAAAAAGTAGATAGGCTTCATTCACAAATGTCTTTTTGAATGAATAACTAAGGTGAAAAAATGGATCATGCATTTTTGATAAATTGCTCTGGAAAGGCTTTGCCATTCTAGTGGGTCAGTGTTTGAATAAGTGAATCTTTCGGGTCATGATTAAGATTCACTCCTCATTCAGGGTGTCAGTGTTTAAATCAGCAAATCTTTCATCATGACTGAGACTTGGTCTCTGGCAATCATTGGATCTGCACTTGAATCAGTTTGAATCAGATTTGTTCCATTCTTTTCAGTGGGTCAGTGTTTTTATCAACAAATCATTTGGTCATGACTAAGATTCACTCCACAGCGGGTCTGTGTTTGAATCATTGAATCTTTCTGTATGACTCACTGATTCACTTTGCTCTCAATCAGCGGGTTCATGTTTGAATCAGTGAATCTTTCAGTCATGACTGAGATTCACTCCTCTCTCAATCAAACGATCAGTGTTTACATCAGCAAAACTTTCAGTCATGATCAAGATTTGGTCCTCTCTCAATTTGGTCAACTCCGCCATGGACGGTCCCAAGCCCGGCTGAGAAAGGAGGAGGGTTGGGCGTAGGGCCAGTGACCCTACCCCGTCAAAACTTCAGTGCTATGGAAACGGCAAGAAGAAACCAACAAGATCGACTAACCGGCGGTGAAGATGGACACTCTCCTGTGGCAGTGGTGGATCAAAGCCCATTGGACGTCCATCACCCGATGCGAGGCTCAATCTTCAATGCTAAGTTACTAACAAAAATTGGAGCATGGAAGGTACGAACGCTATTCCAGTGTGGAAAGCTGGTTCAACTCCTAAACAAATTCGACCGATACCGTATGGACATCATTGGGGTCAGTGAGATGCGTTGGACAAACACCGGGCAAATGGTCAGCGATGGGAAGGTCATCATTTATTCGGGCCATGACACCGAACATGGACGTGGAGTGGGAATCGTTATGTCCATCAAGGCGGCATCAGCACTCATAGGCTGGAAGCCTGTTAGTGACCGTATTATCACTGCGCGATTCCAAACCAACCACGCCAAGGTCACAATCATCCAAGCATACGCCCCGATTGAAGACGCAGGAGATACCAACAAGGATCAGTTTTACGACCAACTACAGCAGGCCCTAAATGAAACCCCCCATCATGACATCATTCTGCTCATTGGCAATTTCAATGCAAAGATTGGCAAGAAGCGTCGTGGTCTGGAACACGTCATAGGCCCACACGGCTCAGCCACAGAAACCAACGACAGTGGAGACCGGCTAATCTCTCTCTGCGCAGCAAACGGCCTATCGATCGGAAATACATACTTCGACCATAAGCAGATACATAAGAAGACATGGCGGTCGCCAGATGGAGAAACGCTCAATGAGATCGATTACGCCTGCATAAGCAAACAGTGGCGATCGTCGCTGGTAGATGTGCGGGCTTGCAGGGGGGCGGATGTTGGTTCTGACCACTATCTCCTCCTCGCGAAGTGTCAACTCCGATTGAAGCACCAACAAATGCAACAGAAACGACCACGCCCCTTCGCAGTGGACCGACTTAAAGACCAGGCAGTGGCCGAACGATTTACACTTGAATTAAGGAACAAGTTCGAGGTACTGATAGAAGAGGCAGACGCTGACATTGAACAATGATGGACGAGGCTGACACAGGCGATCACTGGAAGTGCTGAGACTACTATCGGAAGAAGGCGAGGAACATACAAGGAACATTGGATCCAGGAACAAACATGGGATCAGATCGATGAACGTAGATCGGCTCGACAGAAGCGTGACCAAGCAAAAACAGAGGAGGAACGGGTGGCCACGACAGAACGTTATTGAGCACTGGACCGAAAAGTGAAGAGAAGTTGCAGACAAGACAAACGTGACTGGTTGGACCAGAAGGGACAAGAAGCACAAGAAGCACAAGCAGCGGTGGAAAGGAATGACACCAAGACGCTCTACCGCATTGTCCGGGACCTTACCGGCGCGAAGACCGGGCAGGGTGCACCTGTCAAAGACAAGAATGGCAAAGCGCTGCTGACCAAAGAAGAGCAACATGCCCGATGGGTGGAACACTTCAAAGAAACCTTGAACCAGCCTCCCCCAGGACCACGTTCACCTTCGCTCCTGTGGATCGAGCAAACGACCTGGACGTGAGGACAGATGCAATCACAACAGTGGAGACTTTGACTGTGATTCGACACCTGAAAAATGGCAAAGCGCCTGGCCTGGATATGGTGTCTGTGGAAATGCTCAAGCACGGTGGACAACGCCTCATCGAAGAAATGACGGACCTTCTAAATTCCTGTTGGGCAACAGCGCAAGTACCGGAAGATTGGCGAAGAGGTGTCATCGTGAAGCTCCCAAAGAAAGGCAATTTGGCGGATTGTAACAACTGGCATGGAATCACACTCCTCTTGGTTCCTGGAAAGGTTTTCAGCATTGTCCTGCTCAGAAGACTTTAAAAAGCTGTGGATCAGAAGCTTCGAGAAGAACAAGCCGGATTCCTCAGTGGCAGATCGTGCACTGAGCAGATTTTTGTCCTAAGAACAATCATTGAGCAGAGCTTGGAATACCAACAGCGACTTTCTATCAACTTCGTCGACTTCACCAAGGCCTTTGACAGTATCCATCGAGACTCACTTTGGAGCATAGTGAGGTCATAAGGCATCCCGGAGCGGTTTGTTGAGGTCTTCCAAAACCTCTACCTTGTATCCAGCTGCTGTGTACGAATGGAGAATGGAAACACGGACTTCTTCGCCATCAAAACCAGCATGAGGCAAGGGTGTATATTATCCCCCTTCCTCTTTTTATTGTCCATCGACTTCGTAATGTGGATTGCTATGGATCAGGACGGGTTTGGAATTCCGTGGCGAGCACCAACACGCCTAACGGACCTTGACTTTGCCAATGACATCGCCCTCCTCGCAGACATTAAGAAGAACATGGCGGCTATGACGAAAAGCTTGGAACAAGCAGCGGCCAAGGTTGGCTTACGAATCAGCGGAAACAAGACCAAAATTATGAGGATTGGATATGCGGCAGCCAGTAACCCCATTACGGTTGGACAACAGCAACTTGAGGAGGTTGACAAGTTCACATACTTGGGTAGCGTCCTTGCAAGCGATGGAGATGCCGACCATGATGTAGCTTGTCGGATTGCAAAAGCAGGGGCAGTCTTCCAATGGCTGTTGCCAATTTGGTCGACCCAGAAGATCGATGTGATGACAAAGGTTCGCCTACTCAACTCCATCGTCATCCCGACTGCAATTTATGCCAGCGAAACATGGAAGACATCTGCAAAGATTGCAAGAAGGCTCAACGTCGCGCAACAGAGGTGGCTGCGACGGATCCTGTGAGTCTCATACCGAGACCGCATTACCAACGAAGAGATTCACCGCCGAATTGCCACCCGCCCTCTAAATGACATCGTGACTGAGAGGCGTATGCGACTCGGAGGCCACATTCTTCTCCAACAACCAACGCGCCTACCAAAAGCTGCCATCACATGGACGCCACCAAGAGGAAGACGGAAGCAAGGTCGCCCCTGAATAACCTGGCATCGGACCTTCAATGACAATTTTAAAGCCCATGAAATTTCATGGGACGAAGCCAAAACTGCCACATCTGATCGATCTCGATGGAGACACCTTGCCGCCCAATGCGCCGAATGGCGCAGGAGGATCTAAGTCTAAGTAAGTCTCAATTTGGACATCTCTCAGTCATTAGGTCAGTGTTTAAATCAGAGTATCTTTCAGTCATGACTGAGATTCATCCCTCTCTCCTTCACTGAGTCCATGTTTAAGTCAGTGAATCTTTTGCTCATGACTGAGATTTGTTCCATTCTTGTTCAGTGGGATAGGAGTTTGAATAAATGAATCATTTGGTCATGACTGGGATCCACTCTTCTTTCGTTCAGCAGATCAATTTTTGAATCAGAAAATCTTTCACTTATGACTAAAATTTGATTCTTTCTAATTTAGAGGGTCATGGTTTGAATCAGTGAATCCTTTGGTCTTGACTAAGAATGACTCCTTTTCTGATCAGTGAGTCAGTATTTTAATCAGCAAATCTTTTGGTCATGACTGAGATTTGCTCCTCTCTCAATCAGCGGATTCAGTGTGTCTCTTTGAATCAATGAATCATTTGGTCATGACTAAGATTCACTCCTGTCTCATTCAGTGGGTCAGAATTTGAATTAGACAGCGTGTAATATAAAAGTCAGATGATCCAAATGTTGCAAATTTTGGGTGTACAAGTTATTACAGAATATTTATATCACATTTAGAGTAGAATATGATATTTAGATTTGTTTACTATTAATATCTGTAAAGATACTATTTCATTGCTTTCCTCATTTTATTCTGAGGGTGTATAAACTGAGGAAGAGACACGGTATCTGAATTTTGTCTGTCTATATTATTATACCGTACTACAGTCTAATGTAATTACCATCCATATTTTCAATCCAGGGCTCTATTCCCTCCTGCAGTGTCTGATCCAGAGCCAGATCAGCTGAGCCTTTACTGGATGCCATGAAGGGGCAGAGCATGCCAAGAATGCCAGACTCAGGACTGCACCATATGCTGTTGGACAGACGGGGACGAGCGTTCACTTGCTTAGTGGGAAAACGAAGATTTCTTTAATAGAGCTGTTAAGCGGGCAATTCATTTTGCCTGTGAGATGGCTCAATCTGACACATCTCACTAGGCTGTCCCGTCATCTATATCAATTAAACTGCACAGAAGAACCCGAAGAGAACATTTCTCACAAATTAGTTTTTACAGTATGGCACACTGAGCTAAAGGAAAGCCAAAATGCTCAGACTGTTTGGATTTATTAATAAATATTTTTTCAATGGTAGTTCATGTGTTGTGGCAGTCAGCCAGTTCTGTAGTCCTGTGTGTCTCTGAGTTTGTCACATGTTAAACTTAAACTTTAATTGCCTAACTAGGAAACTAACTAAATAAATAAACAACAAAAATACATGAAAAAATTATTTTTTCGCATTTCTTAACTTCCCACGACAAAACAGCAGTAACGTGTAAAACCTGATAAATATAATTTCAAAAAATAATAAATGATACTAGGAATTAAATAAAATATACAAATAATAAAACAGATAATAGTGAAATGTTTCCTAAAATGTCCTTGCAATGATTTGCATATTCATAACCTGACAAATAAAATTACAAAGA
Source organism: Cranoglanis bouderius (assembly GCA_023630585.1). Taxonomy (NCBI): domain Eukaryota; kingdom Metazoa; phylum Chordata; class Actinopteri; order Siluriformes; family Cranoglanididae; genus Cranoglanis; species Cranoglanis bouderius. Next base: position 4,448,420 of record CM042572.1, read on the forward strand.
GAATATTTTAGACTATTTCTACATATAAATACAAATAATGAAATATTATCTGAAATGTCATTACAGAACAAACAACAACAACAAAAAATCCCCAAACAAACAAGCAAATAAATAAATAAATAGCATTTCTTAACTTCACATGACAGCAAAAACATATTTTTTCTATTTTACAATGTGTAAACCCTGATAAATAAAATCTCAAAAAGAATAAATTATACTAGAAAATAAATAAAACATATGCAAATACCTACCAATACAGAAAGTCATGAAATGTTATAGAATTTCTTTTTTCAGAACATTTGTTCTGTAAAATGAATCAAACTTGCTTAGTTTTGTGTTGAGGAAACAATGCAACAGTTGTTAACTTGAGTAATAATAATAATAATAATAATAATAATAATAATAATAATAATAATAATAATAATAATAATAATAATAATAAAACAAAACTAAAATTACTACAGCATTTTTGTTTTGGACTGTTAATATTGGATTAGCATACATATTACCTCCTCACCTTGTCACATGTCCCGGCAGCACCCAATATTTAAGACAACATAACAGAGGATAAAGGAGAGCGTATTAAAAGAACTACAGAGTGTAGTTAATGAAGTCGCAAACACATAGTGTTATCTTCAGTGGAGACTAGATAATTGGTGTTTCTCTTTGCCTTGCATAACAACTAGCCATTTGTTTGCTTCGCAGTAGTGAGGAGGAAATGCAGGAGCTGTGGAGACACCTGATAAATTCCACTCCTTTGATTTCCTATCTCGCCGAGCCAGGCGAAGGAAAGGATGGAGATGGAGGATGAGCTTTGGCTGAATGTGCAGATGCATACAGCTGTTTGTAGAGTGCAGGATTAATGAATAGGGACTATGCAATGCATGTACTATTTTATAGTAAGTAAAATGGATGCTAGAAACAAGTTAAATTATAAGACAAATTTGGTCAGTGGCTATTATTACTGATCAAGAGTTAAGAAGCTAACTTGTGTATACTGAGCAGTTCAGAGGATAAATAGGTTGCTAAATTTAAAATTAATTTAGTCTTAAATAAATGAATATCTTAGCAAGTAAGTATTTCCAGTATATATAGGCAAATTTCCTTTATTTTACTTTTTTTTCTCTTTTGCATTGATTGTAAGTAATCTTGTGATTGTGATTTAAATAATCATATGATATCTCCTTGTTTTACTGGCACTATGAGTTTTAATTTTTAAGTAATAGTTTTCTTTTAACTGAGCATTAGTTAAAGATAAGATATTTACATGTTTCCCAGAAAACAAACTAATAACAATTTACACCCATCATCCTGTTCAAAAGTTTACACCCCGCGGCTTTGTGTCGTGTTGCCTTCTTGAGCATCAGTGAATGTTTGCACCTTTTGTAATAGTTGTGTACGAGTCCCTCAGTTGTCTTCAGTGTGAAAAGATGGATCTCAACATCATATAGTCGCTGTTGGAAAGGGGTCAAATATGCAGAAGATGCTGGAAAAGCAAAGAATGTGCAGGACCTGGAGGATTTTTCCAGTGGGCAGTTTAACTGCTCAGGACAAACAAGTGACTCATGAACAACTATCACAAAACATAAAAACAGTTGCTGATCATCCAGGTAACAACACACAGTATTAAGAATCAAAGGTATCTAAATTTTCGAACTGGTTCATTTTTGTAAATTTAGTTGTTATTGTGTCTTGTGGACTATATGTAAACATCTGTTATGTGAAATAGCTTATACAGGGCAGTACTAAATACAAAAAACTAAATGCAATTTTTATTATCCTTCTTATGTTTTTTTTTTTTTTTTTAATTATTAACATTTTGCAGAGTCTGCAAGGCGTATGTAAATTTATGACCGCAACTATACACTCTTAACAGCAAAAATAAATAAATCAGTGTAATGAATGTGCAAAATAATAAATCTGCATTTCATATTACACTATTCAATGACGTACCAATTCTCACTTGTGTGGACAAGCTGGCAGACATCGCTCAGCTGAAATCACTGATTCTGGAAGCCGGGTTTCTTTCCTGCACCGCATGGAAGCTCATGTCTGTCAATAGCTCAATGGCCAGCCTTCCTTGAGCTTCATCTAGTCTAAAATATTTTCTGACTAATAGTACACTTAGCCGGGTTTCTTTCCTGTCTGCCTTTGTATCCCCACAGAGATGGCTAGTAAAGGTATTAGTGAACTAGTCTAGTTAATAATTCATTAGTTAAGCATCTGTAATTACTAACTCAGCTATCGCAATAGAATTAGTGCTCAAATATACCAGTAAGCTATTTTTTTCCATATACTTCATATACAAATATTCCCCATCACTGAAATGTGATGGTCAGGTAGGCTGTGAGATTTACCTGCTATTTACATCGCAGTGTTTTGATAGATTCCAGAACCAGGCCATTATGGTGAAACAGTAATGTCCAATTACACCAATGGCTTTATGACTATCGAGGAATCTGACAAGCACACAAAGGCAGATCCAATGGAGTTTGTTATTGGGAGCTAATAAAGGTGCCATTTAACAGAGATGTTGCTTAGTTCCATTAATGATAGTCACTACAGATTTAGTCCAGGCATTGCTATGTAATTACGCATGAGGGCTGATATTTTAGGTGCTCGCCACCATCATTACTGTGACACTGCCAATGCTATTTGCACAAGAAAAAGATTGGATCTGGAAACTTGGCTTATTTATTCATAGATGTAATAATCTATGTGGTTGGGAGAAAAATGACAGGCTGCTCATGTCTGTACCAGCAGGTTTGTAACCTATAATCTTATTAAACAGCATTAATGACATGCCATCTGGACACAGTTATGTTCGGTTGTGTTTTCTTAAGACATATTACATCATCCTTTACCACTATAAGTTTAATATGAACTAATATAAAGTTTGTTTTACTGAAAAAAAATAAAAAATTAAACACAAGATGTGCATAGGGTTGTATGAATCAGTTCAATAAAGTTGTGTTGTCATTACAACATGGTAAAGATGGTTGTTGGCTCTTGTTAAATTTCATATGAAATAAGAAAATGTCTGAATGCTGACCCACCCCTAAACATAACTTTAGCTTTTGCAATTTTCCAGACGAACGTCATACACATTGTTAGCTGCAGGTCTAAGACTATGTTGCAGGAATTTAATTGTTAGCACAAAAAATTATAGAATTCATCACACGTTTAAATTCTCAGAGTATCAACTAAGACTAGGTATTACTGTAAGAAATATTAATGTTAAATATAACTGGAAGCAGCAAAATCCGGGGTTCAAGCAACCTTCATAAGTAGCACCACCAGTCACCAGTTCCTGCCAAATGTATTAAACAGTAAAATGAACATACTGTACATGAATATATTGATCAGCTTTCATGATGATAGATCGACGATATAGTACACCAAATTTCAGCTCCATCAGATTTTCTGAGAAATAATTTTTTTTAACATAATCCCATTCCTATAAAAGACCATGGCTCAAATTTTATCCTGAACATGCCTTTCAAATTTCATGCAAATCTATGCAACCAGTCATGAGTTACAGCTGTTTGAGTAAACTGTTTACACTAGAATGTGGAGGTCATATTGCTAACAAATCTCAATATATTTTGATAATTATTGCGGTTCAGACATGGCTTAGTCATTTTACACCAATTTTGTGAAGATATACTTTACCAAAGGCCTGTTGCACGACGCGAGTTGAACAAACTCAGATTTGTTGAGTGACTTTTGAGTTGACAAAACCAAACAAATCCAACCTGGGATAATTAAGATTAACAGGTTTCATGATGCTGGTTATCCACTTTCTCAGTCAATCCTGTTTTTAACCGTAAATCAAGGTTTACTCATAAAAGCGAGACGGGTGCAGCAAACAGTCAATAGTGTTCATCATGGAAAAAAGCAGGTGTGTATACTTCCGGTTGAAGGGCAAGAAATTATTATGCGGAAATATGAGGAATTTAAACCTACACTAACCGCAAAAAGCAACACCGTTGTGGCAACCAAAGCTCGGGAAAATTGCGGATTGTGTAAATGCGTAAATTTACTATAGGATCAAATGGATCAAAAGCTTATAACCACAACATATTTCATGTCATTTCATTTGATATAAATGTCAATTGTTATTATTAAATATTAATAAAATAAATATCAGCTTGTGAAAATAAATGTACCATTCACACAAATATGTACCACTCTCAAAGAACCACAAAGCAATACATACAGATTTTGTGGTACAGTAAGTGCTACAGCATGGCTTCAGCGTGTCAGATTTTTAATGTGCAGCTCAAGAAGCTGGCTTAGATAAACTATACCATCTGCCAAAAAATCCATATCTTTCATACAGATGGTCATCGGGAAAAGCCAGGGTATTGTGTCTGTCCCTAAAAATTCTTTCCCTTCAAAGTGCCCTTATTATTTGAGCTCTGAGCTCCACAGGATTATCCACAAACGGTGAAGCCATTGCTACAAACACTAAAGGGTTAACTTTGATTCGTCAGATTTATCTCACTTTGCTCACAGATGATTGGGTTTGTGATCTCTTACCCAGAATAAAATCTGCTCTGGAACAGGTTAGCCATGTAGTGTAAGTTACCATGGTAATGAAAACCACTAAAAACCAACCCACCTTATTGAGACCAAAAGACACAAATTTAGCTGGGTAGTCACCGAAACCGGCTTCGTGAAACAGACCTCAAAAGTCCTAGGAGATGGTTCACAAAAGTAGTATTTCGCAATTACATGAAATTGATGGGGTGGGTGAACTTAAATGGTTCTTCAAGCTTTTGTGGTTTGACAGAAGCCACAGATTTATGGTACGAATTATGGTTCATGGGCCAAAAGTAACAACAAACAAACAAACAAACAAAAACAGTATGCTATAATAACACTATCAGGCCTGAGTAGCAAGAGGATATACTACATATTGACTAAGTTTTATGTCTGTATGACATAAAATTTGGTGTGCATGAAGAAGCAGAAGAAGAAGAAGAAGAAGAATTCTAACAAAAAATCATTTTTGCATGGTCCCCTAACAAGCACTTAGTGCTTGGCCCCCTTAAAACATCTACCAAACTGCAAGTTTCCAGATTTTTTTCCCATCAGCACCATACACTAGACAGCACTTTGCATAGATGTGACCTCTTAAATTGGATGCCTTTGATGACATTTGTCCCACTTTAATGGAGTGCCATAATCTCTGGCCTTGCAGATGCCAGATTAATCCTGACTGCTCTGACATTATCTCCTGCTATGCAGCTCAGAACAGGACACAGCAGGAATTATCGGCACCCTCCATTGCAAAGCAACTCCTAACAGTCAGAACAGTCTTGCCAGATACCCAAGGGACAAACCAGCTGTGGTGGCATTCCAGCTAAAGGGCAAAGACTGTATCTGACAGCTCAAATTTAAATATATCTGTACACTGTAAAACATTTCAGGTGGTTAAACTTAGAAACGAAAGTTCACACGCTGCCTTAAAAACGTGAGTAAACTCAACTTGAAGATAACCTTTGTTTCAACTCAAAAAGTTACATTTTACATGTTTTACAAGTCAAGACAATGGATTACTTTAAGTAATTTTTGAAAACTTATAAACTTGTGTTCAAAATCCAAAACTCGTCATGACAATTGGAGTTATAGAGAAGAAATAAGTTCACATAACTTAATAGGGCTATCATTTTTTATAGTGTGAAATGTTATGCCTCTACTGAAACTGACAGAAATCTGAATTTGTTTGATTTTAAACCTATTCCAGTTGCTTAAGTTTATAAAGCTCTGAAAGACATTGACCACAAAAAGTCTGCAGGTCCAGACAATTTGAATCCTTATCTCTTAAAGGTTGTGGCAATTATTACTGCTAAGCCCATAATTCATATTTTTAATTTGAATCCTCTGTCAAACTCCATACTTAAAATTTGGAACGTTGCTTGTGTTCTTCCCTTATTTAAAGGTGGAGTCCCCTCAGAGTTGAACAACTTCGTCTGATTTCCAAACTTTCAGTCCTGGCTAAGATCCTTGAATCCAAGGTAAATTTGCAGTTAAAACAGTTTTTACTTGATAATAATATATTAAGTGATTTTGAGTCTGGTTTTAGAACTGGTCACAGTACCCAGTCCATACAGGATTTTGAGAGTTTTTTTGCAAGATTTTGTTGCGGCTTTTTTAAAATTTGCAATGCAATTTGCGGAAAACTACTTGAATTGGTGAAATTGCACGAAATTGTTTTGCACGATCTTTCACAGTGATGTTTGTTGGTAAATGAGACCTTTTAGCTGTACTCATGTTCGACACCCGTGAATCAAAGGGGGCTTTGGCTGAATGCACGTTGTGATGATGTCACATGGCCCAAATCTGCGATAGTTTTGAGAAATTGCAAGCTCCTGCGAATATTGCGGAGTTTCCTTGAGTTTGCATTAATTTCTGTGATTCCAAAATCCTGGATGGACTGAATACCATTACTGGTATTCATGTAATGTAGTATGTAGTATGGTTGTGACAAAGGATCTCATTGGTGCCTTGGACAGAAAACAGCATTGTGCTGCCTTATTTGAGGATCTATCTAAAGCTTTAGATTCAGTGGACCATGAATTGCTGCTGAACAAACTTAGGAATGCTGGTCTCGGTCCTAGGGCTGTTAAATGGTTAAAAAATTATTTTAGAAAGCAAACTCAATGTGTCTATGCAGAGGGCCACAAATCTGATTTTTCTGAGATAATTAAAGGTGTCCCCCAGGGATGTGTGAATGAGTGTGTGACCGTGTGTGCGTAATTGTGCCCTGCAATGGTTTGGCACCCCATCCAGGATGTCCCACGCCTTGTTCCCCGAGATCCCTGGGATAGGCTCCCCGCGACCCTGTGTAGGATAAGCAGTACAAAAAATGGATGGATGGATGTCCTCCATGGATGGAATCCATTTTGGGACCTATTTTGTTTTCTATTTTTCTAAATGACTTGAGTAACAGCATTCAAGCAAAATTACACTTGTATGGAGATAACACTGTTACTTATGCATATGCTCCCTCCATTGTACAAGCAGTGCAAGAGCTTCAGATTGCATTTAATTCATTACAAAGTGCCCTTTTGAGTTTAAAATTGGCTTTCAATGCTCAGAAAATAAAGATCATGGTTCATGGAGCTTCTCAAAAGCTCGGTGACAGCTGCTTGATGATGTTAGTATTTTCACGTCTGATGGTAAATCCTTTGAAAGAGTGTCCTCATTCATATTTGTACTCGGGTATATGGATAGACGACAAGCTTTTATTTAATGTACATATAGCTAATCTAGTTAGAAAGCTCAAAGTAAAGATTGGCTTTTATTTATTTATTTTTCTTGGGATTGATTATGGTGATATATTGTATATGTATGCAGCCCCCTCCATTCTACGGAGCCTTGAAACAAGTGTACCATGCATCCCTATGTGTTATTACAAATGTAAAGTCTCTTACTTACCATTGCATTCTTCATGATTTGGTAGGTTGGACATTATTGAGCACTTGTAGAAAACAGTACTGGTATGTTTTCATGTATAAAGCTATACTGGGTACACTTCCAGGCTCTCTGTACCCTTCTTTGTCTATGGTAGTTACCAGTTGTGTTTCTCTAAGTTGCTGCTTTATAATGCACCCTGTGTTTTGACAGATCTGGGAAAAACTGCATTTTTCCCTATTATCCACCTTGGACATGGAATAATTTGCAGAACAGTTTAAAATTAGACACATTAATATTCACTGATTTTAAAGCCATCAAAAAGAATGTGGTGAAGGAGGTGTGATTGTTTTCATGAGAGACCTCTGTGTTTAAATATTAAGTATTTTAAATACTTAAGTATTTGTTGCATTTTAATTTTGTTATGTTTGTATGGCTGCTACCTTGGCCATAACTGGACATCAGGGGAGTTTGTGTAATGCTGAGAGAACAACATGACGCTCAACGTGGTTTTACAAATGCATCACTGGGAGCCATGGTTAAGGTTGTGGTGAGGGATTGGTGTAAGTGGTTGTACCACTTCTTATGACTTAATTTATACAAAAGACATAGTGTTCACAAGAGATTTTGTATATCAAGATATGCATAGAATTATTCCAAAATTGGGAAAGTTCCTAGTGATATGTTATAAAACAACCATTCACAATACAAATCCTTCCTACTTCCTTGTGGCCATTGTAGCAAAATTAAGTGTACATGATCAAGCTATGTTTGGCCATTAATTTGTCTTAATAAAATCAAATAAAGAAATAAACATGATAAAACCACAACTGCTATTTTGGAAGCCATACGAAAATTACCGGGATGAAATTATTTCATAGCCTGTGATAGATGCAACATTTTAGAGACAATTGTGGACATAACCATGGAACAAGTAAGGAATAAAACATCACAGGGAGATCTGTTATGGGAAAATAATCATTGATGGTGTGGTGTGATGCTGCCCAATACGAAACGGAGGTACTGTTACCATTCCCGAGTTAATTATTTTCCTTTAACAGCAATTTCCAATATGTTTTATTCCCCTTTTACCATAGTAATTCGTTAACAATTACAATTTTATTCAGAAAATAGTTATATTTAAAACAAGTTAGTTCCTGTTATCCCTTATGTTGTATTACGTTATAAACATTCACTTATCTATGGTGGGACACAGCCAATATAAACAGCTTATTAAGTAATGTCTTAAAAGTTCCCTGCAAATGAAATTGAGGTTCTGTTGGCTGACAAACAGTCCAGTACCGGGATCAGCAGCAAATCAAAATAGTGCTTGGCATGCTGTGACCATGTCAGGCAATAAAGCAAGCAACCAAAATAACAATCTAAAAGAAGTACAGAAAAAAAAGTGGTCCAATTTCAAAATGCATTTGCATTACGTCTACATTTAGTCATTTGGCAGACAATGTCATCCAGAGTGAGGGAGAGAGAGTGATGTAAAACAGTAAACACATCACAGAAAATAGATGGGCAAGAGGGCTTTATAGACGATCTGTCACTGCAGGACCAAAGACTGGCAAACATTGTTGTCTGATGAATTAACAAAATGAGGGGCGTACTGTTATAGGAAAATATTCAGGGTTGGGTGATGCAAAATGAAAGTTGATTACTTTCCAACTACAGACATTTGGCAATGTTAACATTATTTGCTTATTAAAGAACATGTTGTATATTCTGTTCAATTATAGATACATTTAACGTTGCGGAATGTCCATGAAAACAAAGTACAGTGCTGCTTGAATGTTTGTGAACCATTTACAGTTTTTTTAAAAACATATTTCTGCATGAATTTGACCTGAAATTTGATCAGATCTTCATCTAAATCCTAAAACTAGACAAATAGAACCTGTTTAAACAAATGCTGCAAAAAAATAATAGTTTTTACATCTAAAAACTTGGGTCTTCACCTTTTCACTTTTTCTTCACTTCACAGTTTTAAGACTTGATCACATTTCAGGTCAAATTTACACAGACATACAGCCGATTGTAAAGGGTTCACAAACTTTCAAGCAGCATTGTAGTTACAAGATAGCTATAAACAATCTTTTCCTAACTAGTCTCTGTTTTTATTTTTTCTGTAAAACTGAAGAGAGAAAAAAAAAAAAACACAGCTTATCATGTTACCAAGAAACCATAAATTGCTCCGTCCTGAAGACTTTACCATGTCTGAAGTCTTAAAGTGAAGTGCTGTTAAGTGCTGACAATGGAGACTCATTCCAAAAATGTAAAATAAACAGCTGCTCACAGAAAATTCACTATGTCAACAGCTTCTAACCAATCAGAACCGAGAATCCAAAAGTGCTGTGGTATAAGATGTGTTAAACACAATGAGTAATTGAAAACCACATTGTATTCCCACATATTGATCATCTCTAGTAGTCAAATGATAAGGCACTGCTGTTTCCCTGGAGGCAGCTGAAAGGCAGGCCCAAAGAACACAGCATGCAGGCCAGAATTACTTTAACACATCCATCACCTTCTAGCTGAGTGCAAAGAGGAGTCCTGAGTGATATAGTCCTGCAATCACTGGACATTGTGAATGGCATCAAACAGAATGTGAAAGAGCCTGGGGAGACTTGCCTTTCCAAGGTCCTCTTTGATATCAACAGTCGTCTTGTAATAGTGGGCAAAGATTTTATAAATAAGGCCCTAGAATCAGTTCCATACTCAACAAACCCAAGCCACTATCCAGAGAAAACCGGGAAGAGAAGTGTAAAGAACCAAAGGCTTTCCAATGGGACACAACTGGTTAACTGATTGAACTGATAACTGGTTAAACACAAATTTAACCAAATGGATGTTTGATTTACACATTACATGTTAGGCTTCATACTAGCTTCTTTGGCAGATTAGCAAAGCAAGCTAACTGCACTCACCAAAGGCACCAACAATCTCCAATAATTCCTTCTAAGCTTTATTTTTCGTAATTATCTTATACATGCTAAGCATATTTAATTAGGTCATATACATATGAAATGATAAAACTGAAACCACATGTATAGGTTTTTCCTCCATTTTGTCAAACAGTAAATGGGAAGTAATTGCAGGTAACAACTAAAGTTGTGAGTGGGGAACTGAAGAAACGTCGGACCACGTGCATCATAGGATTGGTCAAAAGAATCAGTCAAGCCAATCGTTGAGATCGATGTCATACCTAATTTGCATAGAATTAATAAAACCTCAGTTCAAATGTCATTTAGCATCTTGTCACTTTAACATTTGCGGATTTTGCTGAAATCCTGGCTTTGTATTGTGCAATTTCGTAGAAAATTAATAGTTGACTGTCGTATGGTCGCTCGCTAAGGTGAATGTAGGGTTAAGTTGGGGAATTACTTATATCGAGTTGCCAGTTTCTTAAGATACACTTTCATACCCATCTAGTAGCTATAAAAAGTAATAATTTTCCTGTTTCCAACATATACATTATGTAAATACTGTATGTATAGGTTAGAAAGTCCCAGGTGAAACTAATAATCAGAAATAAAGTCTGCAGTTGATGCAGGGAGGTTTTTGCAAGGAGATTATTGGTTGGAGGGCATTGCAGAAATTAAAAAAGAGAATAAAAATGCTATTTTACATTAAAATGTATTATTCCTGATACCAGGCTGAGAGAAAATGTAATATTAATGATATAATAAGAATTAGTTAATTTAAAAAACAAGAAAAAGAAATGAAGAAGAAGAAGAAGGAGAAAAGTACATATGCAAGTATATGTGAACTTGGGGAAATTTAATGTGACTAGGTAATGTATTTTGCACTAATTACAAAAAAAAAAAAAAAAAAAACTCATCAAAAGAGGACCATTTGAACCCATTGTCCCAGTAATTTCTCTCTCTAGGTTTTAACACATTTCTCATAATTGTTCCGCCTTGATCTAAGTCAGCGCCTGTCTCTTGACTTTAATCTTCAGTAAGCACCATGACCCGAAGGCCATGCCGTCTTTACGTAAGCCTCCTGTCAGTGGGCTGATTAAAAGTGTTGAGGGATAAATGTTTATCACCCTCGCTGAGTTCCTTACAGCAGTTGATGCATTTGAAAACAAGGAGCCTGGAGGAGCTGCAGTGCCACGACAAACACATTCCATTAATTATCGTTATAATTTGGAAGCTAGGAGCTGTTTGATGTACAGCGACTGCTCTGTGTAATAAAGATGGAACGCAGCAGGCCACGCTGTGCAAGAGAGCATGCTTTTAATAACGAGAACACGGGCCTTTTTCACCTTAATAACAACTTCAAAGGAGGCACCGAGAACTTCTTAAGTAGACGAAAAATTACTGGGGCACAGTTACTTCATAGCCTGTGATACATGCAGCATTTTAGAGACAAGTGTGGACATAACTATGGAACAAGTAAGACCATCACAGGGAGATCTGTTACAGGAAAATAATCATTGATGGTGTGGTGTGATGCAGCCCAATGTTTTCCAAAAATGCTACAGTAAATAACATTTCCATCCATCCATTTTCTGTACCACTTATCCTATGCAGGGTCACGGGGAGCCTGGGGTCTATCCCAGGGGACTCAGGGCACAAGGCGGGGAACACCCAGGATGGGGTGCCAACTCATCGCAGGGCACAATCGCCCACATACTCACACACTAGGGACAATTTGGAAATGCCAATCAGCCTACAATGCAGGTCTTTGGACTTGGGGAGGAAACCGGATTTCTCAGGGGAAACCCCCGCAGCACGAGGAGAACATGCAAGCTCCGCACACACACAGGGCATAGGCGGGATTCGAACCCCCAACCCTGGAGGTGTGAGGCAAATGTGCTAACCACCACTAATTAGACTTAGATTATGTGAAGTGTCCACCATACAAATCATCTGAATTAGTTGTTACTATAGAAACGATAAAATGCTTTAATATAATCTAAACCTGTGATACGAGAGCTGCTGTGAAAATTAATCAACAACCTTCTGACCAACGCTCTAAATTCAATTCAAGTCAGTGAGCTCAAGTTGGAACATCGCCTTCTGTAAGATGGCAGCACCATTGATTAGCCCAATGAGGCATCGCAGATAACTTCCTCTTGGCTTCGTATTAAGGCTTTCTCATGGTAAAACTGGCACTTAATCATTTGTCCCAGATGTGGCAATGATGCTTTTCCTTCTCCCATCGATCCTGCTTCTTATCGCACAGGTAAATGTGGGTTAGGGACGTTGAGAGTCAGGGTCCCGGCATGTGTCATTTAATTTCATTCTTTTGCCACAGCCATTAAACAAGTGGGACACCAGGGACAAGCGCAGAGTCAACACGTTCAATCACATCACGGTGTCTGGTCTAGGTGAAATGACACACAACACACTAATGCATTCAATGCGTGTTGTGAGTTAATAATACAGTAAATAGCACTGCATTGTTATAAAACAGGCTGAAATCTTGCTAATCTGCATGCAGCCTCTCAGCTGCGTCAACGTCCCACACTTGATAACTTCACTACCTTGATTTGCGCTCGACTCGTCTGCCAGAAACACAATCCGTAACCCAATGACAAGCACTGGGAGCATTGGAAAGCGTGATGTGAATCAACAAAAACCCATTCGCACTCTCATCCCGCTCTGTGTATGCATATTTCATGACAAAAAGCAACGTGAATACTGATAAAAGCAAGGGGTTACTGTCGTGTCACAGATGCTGAATGCACCACATCACAGGCGAATATATGATGCCTCTGTCATAGCCTGCCATATTTTTTTTTTTACCTCCTTCCATTTTCTCTTCAACTATCACTGCCGCCGCATTAATGCACTCTCCATCCATCTTGCCATACTATAATTATGGATGTATTATGGAAATGATGTCCTACTCTGAGAACACGGCTTCACAACATAATTTACGACCAGATTCGAGGGTCTACAAAGCAACACACAGAAGACAAAAACAAGGTTTAATCAATAATTTTACAAGTAGGCTAATCAAACAAAACACCCAGGTTTTTTTTTTTTTTCTGCTGAGACTAAATCTATATGAATTTCTGAAAATAGCTGAAGAGGCATTCGTCATATATTGAAAACAGGAACGAGAGAATGAAATGGCATGGATTCATTTTGCCTGTTTTGCAATTTACCCAGCCAACGCAGATTTATGGCTTATCTGCATTCTTGTGTCATTTCATTTTGGGCAATAGGAAATGTATTAGGTGTAGGAGATGACAAAGAGCCGCGCCTGCCTCAGACAGGCCTTTTCCTGTCTGTTTTTCCCGATGAACATGCCTCGATCCAGGGCAACAAAATCCAACAGACATCATTCAGCAGAGAGGCATAACCTTTGTTGAAAGATTTATTTATATTGGCCCTCAGCCTGACATAATGTAACTGCCTTGGATTGTCTATACGCAGAAATGAGAACAAACCCTATTCAGTTGTGAAAAATATTATTTCATCCATGGCGTTCATCCTAGCGGGTCCAGAGAAAAAAAAAACCCTAACCCCAACCCTAACCCTAACCCCAGATTTAGCTAGTATCCCCTATTATAAGATTATAACAACTCCAATATTACTAAGCCTATTTCTAGTTTTTATTTATTTATCTATTTATTTATTTATTTTACTAATTTCAAGCTTGAAATAGTCTTGTTTACTTTAGCTAATTTCGATCATTTTAGCATATTTCTAGAAAGAAGCGAAATTATCTGCCAATAGAATAAATGTCTAGAAATATATTTAATAATCTTATATTTGGTTTATTGTAATCTTATATTAGGAAATAATAGATGAATATGACTATATTATGGCTATTTCTATATTTTATTTTATTTATTTGTTTATTTTTACAGTGCTCAGCATATTTAAATTCATCGTGACCATATTTCACTCTTTAATGTTGGTTGTTTTCCTGGGAACCTAAAAGGTTTGGAATATGTGAATTAATCTAATTGTGTATGTGTACTTTCATTAGCTGATTTAGAAGTCGTAATGGCTGTTCCAGATACATTGCTTTGTTTGAAGCTATTCATTCTGAGCAGTGCACAATGAAACTGATTGGCAGTGAGTGCTTCAGAGTCTGGGATTTGGAGTTAAATACATTATTGGTGGCTTTGGTAAAAGGAAAGTGTGTAACCTGAATAGTTTCGCAGTTATGTAGTCATAAAGGCATATAGAGCTATGATGTTTAAGGAACAGTAGTGTATATACAGTATGTATAGTGTTTGGTGCCTATGCAAATGATTTGTTGCTGAGAACCAACGCTTGCTTTTAAAAAGTGTGCATTTCTACCAGGGTTGCCAGATCTGTGTCTGAATCTCAAAAGCTGAGATCTGATTGGTAAGTAAGTAGCCCAGCTGGCACCGGATATCTATTTAACGTCAGAAAGATGTTGGGTTATAACGTTGGACAGATTAAACGTCCCAAATTTTGGTTGGAATTGAAAATCGGGTTGACTGCAAAACCCAACATTTTGTTGGCATGACATCAAACTTTTAATAGAACTAGGTTTTTGTTGAATAATAGAATAAACTTATTGAGTCACCAATATTCATTTGTGAAGTAAAATGGGACGGGTCCTAAGAGTTCTTCACCTATCATTAAATATCCATGTGTAAATATTGTATGACCTAGTCGACACCTAGTATAGAAATCGATTTAAATGTCCAAATAATTTACTTATGATATTATGAACTGGTTGTAATAATTTGTGTTAAAAACAAGCACGTTGTTAAGACAGATGTCACACTGGTTCTATTAGTGACTCTAGATGGAAGGTCATGGGCTCACTCAGACTGCCATGTTTCATCGTCTGGCAACACTAACACAATTTCAAAAGTTAAAACCACCACCACAGTTTCAACATTTTGGCCTGGTGTTGATGCTAAAGGGCAGTAAAGATGTAATGTGTAGAAAAAAATCTCTAAATACAACACTATAGACTATTTAGTGGATATGGAAATTTTCAAGGGCATATGGGTTTGTGGTTTTAATACGTTTTTGTTTGCTGCTGTCGTTCGCTTGTTCCAGGGACTGTTGCTCAGCTATCTTTGAACAGGGTGCTTGCTGCCTGTCATCTATGCCAGGTAATCTAATGTCTATCCAGAAGTTACTCATACAACTCCATATCAAAAAACCCAAACTAACCCTTTAAGTCTAATTAATAAAACAAATATCATAAAAATAATAACTTTATGACATATGCTATGCAGATTGTGATAGAAATCCCCAGCAAGATGCTTGTTTTGTCACAGTAGAAATGACAATGAAGTCAATCCATCAGTTCCCTGAAGAAAGCTGCCAGCTGGCCCAGTGGCAATCGTTAAGTCCCCTACACAATGTCAATTCTACTCAATTTCCATTTTATCAATGCTTCCTTAACAACTGTAACTGACATCTTGTTGACACTGTGATATATAAAAAAAAAAAAAAACTTACTTCTCCATGACCCTCTTCACATTGTCCTTCAAGTTGATTCCTCCAACCTTGGACAAGTATTTATTCTGAAATTACAGGAACATTTCAGATTATTACTGTTGCAAGTCACAGTGGGATTGAAACACTGCATATTAGAGAAAAATTGCATAATGCTGGTATGACTATAGGTATGACCTTACCAGTTTCTGCTTTTCCTCCAGGGAGTCGAGAGATTTCTCAAGGAGCTTTAGAGCCTCTACTGTTGAAGTCTGCACAGGAACCTTTGAATTGTTGCACCTTTCTGCATCCCCAGAACATTTCTTCATGACGCTGACGTCCTCACGGATTTCCACAAGCATTTCCATGACTTTTCTCTGAAATTCTAATGCACTGAAACAAATGATTATCATAAATGGAAATATTATCAAGGCACAGCCAACCACTAAACCACTTTAACCACTAAAACAACAACCCACAACAAAATTACTTAATTGTTCACCTTTGCTTTAGTGGATGACATGCACCCTTATGTAACACTAACCCATTCTGATATTACATAAAGCTACATCAGTTTTTTTTACATGTATATAAATATAGTTTACACTATATACTTACTTGCTTCTGGCATTGGGTACGGGAAGCGTTTTCCATGTGTGGATGGAGTTTGTTGTCTGGAGTTGGTCCCTTGCATCGTTTGCAACAGGTTATCTTGATCTTCTACTTTGTTCTGTATATGTCGGTTTTGCTGACTTTTAAAGAAATATTTTTATAATTACTTAATCTAAATTAATGCATTAATTTGACAACCCTTAATTTGCACGTGCTAGTCAGTATTCTGTTCCTCTTGCGAACCGGACAGCAGCGTTCACCGGGGTTTTGCGCCGGGCCATCGAGAATCGGAAAACGTAGTGAGCAACAGCGATTTTATTCCAATCACTGGTTTTACTAGCTATATTTAACTCAATTGTATCTCTGTAGATCGAACTCTACATCATTCTTATGTTAGTCTTGCAATGCAGTTAAGTCAAACTCAAAGTACTGTATTTTAAGCTAGGCGAAAATGGTGGCAGTTCACAAAAATCCATTGCTGAAAGAATGATACTTGACAATGCTAGTTCGCTATGTCCCACAAAATAAAATTAAAACTAATAAACTAACACTACCATGGCCAAAATAAATGTATATTTTCCTTACCTCTGCTCAGGATCACCGTCCACAGCAGGCACTTATGTCCAGACAACGAAAAAAGTAACCGACAATGTACTGGTCCAGGTGTCCAACAGGCAACTTACTCCTATATCTTTCTGCTGCAAGACGTCAGAGCGGAGGGAAGTGTTGCCTAACTGTTATTGGTTAGAAATTGGTTTCAAATTTGTTTGAAGTTAGACCTGCAACATCCAAGTCAAATCTACAATTTTGTTATTATTTTTCGATACATAGCTATTGTTATTATTGTTAGTCATATTATTATCATTTTTATTGGCCACTATAGGTCATGGCTAAATGTCAGTATTCTACATCAACATAACGTTGGCATGAAGCATTTGGAAGATGTTGGATTTTGGTTATTTAGCACCACAATATAAAATCAACAAAATATCAGTGTTTAATGATGTTAGAATTTCAAGTTGTGTAGATGTTAACATTGTGACGTTTACCAGACGTTGGGTTTTGGCCACCATACCTCACGGCTAAATGTAGGTATTCTACATCAATATGACGTTGGCCTGACACCTTTGGAAGATGTTGGATTTTGGTTATTTAGCACCACAACTTTAAATCAACAAAATATCAATGTCTAATGATGTAGCAATTTCACATTATGTGGATGTTAACATTAGGACATTTAGCAGACATTGGGTTTTGGTTACCATACCTCATGACTAAATGTCGGTATTCAACGTGAAGATGGTGTTGGCATGAGACGTTTGCAAGACGTTGGATTTCCGTTACTTTACAACACAACTTAAAACCAACAAAATATAAGCATCAGCTGTCATCATTATTCTACGTCAAATTGACCTTGACATTAGATGTTGTCCTGACATTTCGGTTAACCAATGTCACAACCTATATTCAACCAAATATCAACGTCTTATGATATTGGTGGCTTGCTAGGAGTAGATATAATTTCACCAGTTTTAATGGAATTTGACCACAGTTTGAAGCCATGTGTGGTCTGGGATTGGATTACAAATAGAAATCCGATCCTAACTCTCTTGGCCTGACTTGACTGAAGCATGCATGAAGACACAGAGATACATCCCGGACAAATTGTTTGTAAACCTCAAACATGGATAAATTAAAATATCAACATGATGTCTCATAACAGTATTAGTCAAACGTGGATGGAATTGAGCTCTGGCTGTGCTCCTACATAGCAGCTGTTGCACATTTTTACATCCATAAATCAAGGAAGTGTAAGAATTATTTAGAAGCAGGAGCTGAAATTCATGTTTCCAGTGTCTCTAACAATCAGATTTCCACTTCTTTGATATTTCAAGAGAATAGAATAAAAAAATATTTAAAAAAAAGAATTTTCCTGAAAAAAGACACTCATAATGGAGTTTTGAGAATGCAAAAATAAATACCTGAAACTCAACTAAGACAAAGAGGTCTTAGTTGAACAACATGTTCCTAGTTAACACATAGTCACAAGTTTTTCTTTTTTAATGTGACGTGTTTTCATACCTTCTCTATTGTCCATGACTCCAACTTCCATCTATCTGAAGACATCCGCCATTTCATGTTTACTCTGTTCTCATTCCTCAAGCCATAATTAATTTTGTGTGAGATTGGGTTGATTTAATTCTAGCTCCAAAAGATTAAGCTTGTTTTAATGGCTAATAATTACAATGGCATGTAAGTAAGCCTTAAATTTAAAGTCATTTTCCTGTCATGCTGTATCTAGAGGATAAGGTTAAAGTTCAAGGTTATTGCAGGGTTCATACATTGTATTTGAGGAGGTCAGAAATATAAAGTAGTGCAAGTCTAGGGTTTTAGAACACTGTTAATAATTACTGATTGTTATTCGTGACATGGAGTTCATGTTACATCCTGTATATACTGGAAAAGGTCTGATTATCTTTGAAAATGCTGCAACATTTGAAGTTCACTTTAGAAAACTTTAAGAACCTTAGCTGAGGTTAGGCTCATGACTGTAATGTGACTTCACCCTTTCCTTATTAGCGATGCTTGGAAACTTCTCACTCCTCAAACCTATTGCCAGTTATAGTAAGATAATTATATGTTTTTCCCTGTTATTTCCCCAAGGCTTCACGACTTGTATTTTTATAACTTTCAATCTTCTGTTGAACCCTGCTTAACATTAGCCTCTATACATTTTATCATGACAGGAAGATTACTTTAAATATAAGGCTTACTTTCATGCCATTGTAATTATTAGCCATTACAACAAGCTTTATCTTTTGAGGTTAAAACCGAATCAACCCAGTGACACAAAATTAATTATGGCTTGAGGAATAAGCTCAGAGAAAACCTGGGATGGAGGAAGTGTCTGGAATTCTGGGTGGCTTCAGATTTGTGGTGAACATCCAGGAATGGGGGTTGGAGCACTGGACAATAGAGAAGGTATGAAAACATGTCACATCAGAAAGAAAGACGGTAACTTGTGACTATGTGTTAACTAAGAACATGGAGGTTCAGACAGTTCAGTGGTGTTTCTTCCAACTTTGTTACTGCACTCCCCAAACTCCATTTTGTTTTGGGAATCTCCTTCTTGAAAATTCCACTGCCTCAATTTTTCTTTTGTGTTTTTGCTATTTTCATGCTGAAATAGAAAAAAAAAAAATGAAATTGAAAAGATGAAATTGGATTGTTTGAGCCACTGGAAACTTGAATTTCAGCTCCCGCTTCTAAATAATCCCCACACTTCCTTGATTTACAGATTTGAAAAAATTGACAAAGCTGCTGTGTACTGAAGGAGCACAGCCAGGGCTCGATTCCATCCACTTTTTATTACCATCATTATGAGACATCATGTTGATATTTTAATCCATCCATGTTTGAGATGTACAAACTCTTTTCTTGGATGTAACTCCAATTTCTTCATGCACGGCCAGCACAGTTTGAACTGGATTTCTATTTCCAATCCAATCACAGACTACAAACTGATTCAAACTGTAAACAAATTCCAGCAAAACTACAGTATGAGTCAAGTGCTATACTGATTCTAACCAGGGTTCTTAAAGTAAAATTCACCATTTCAGCATTTCACCAAAGTCATGTTACATTCTTTATACTGAGGAAAGCTTGATTAGATCCAGTGCTACAAGTGCTGCAAAAAAAGAACAATCATTAGTGTTAGTATCAGTTGAAAGTCATGACTGTAATATGACTTGGCATGCATGACATTAAACCTAGTGCCAGTCAAAGTAGGATAATTATATGCTTTGCTAGCAGTTAGTTAGCTGGGTAACTATTTTGCAAGACATGGGGGCGCTTCTAATTTGCATATTCATGTGTAGGCATTTTAATATGACCTCACAATACACACTGGACAATGTCTGTTTTAAAAAAAAAATACATTTGATTTTGCATTTAGGAGTTTTTGGATCAACCTTTGTAATGACAACAAGTACAACAAAAATCGTGTACAGCATCTACAAGGCTACACTGGCTTTTCATCTGATTTTAGACAAGACAACCGTGTGGGAAATCGAGGGCATTATTAGGTGGGAGGATTCACATCCCAGCGTTAATTTGGCATCTCCCTGTACCCACTTCGGATTAATCCAATTTAAAGGCTTATACGCAATTGATTTGAGCTAATCCGAATTCCATCCACATGCTCGCATACAAACAGTATGATTCATGCCACTGATTCACTCTCAGATGATGAGCTCATCTATGCAACCGGTGAACATCCTGTGCATACTGATGACCTCCCACACCACACACACACACACACACACACACACACACACACACAAATACACACAAGGTCTACAATGACATTGTTGGATCTATCATTCACAGTGTAAAATAGACTGGGGGCCGTTCTTGTGTTTCTGAAAGAGCTGTTGTTAGTCTAATAATAATAATGTTCACTCATATACTGTACTTTTGGGTATGAAGTCAAGCACATAAGATGCCAATGCCACAGGAATGCAGATTTAGAGCTCAGGGCACCACTTAGGGCACATGATTCATTTTACATGTATGTGCATGTGCAAACATTAATAAAACCTCAAAAATGTACAGCATTCTTCCTGGCCCACTCTAACTACATCTTCAAATATAATCATTAAAAGTCACATTATTATTACATTAATGTGTGAATCCATTTAACAGCTCATGCTTGAAACATCCTTTTCCATGAGTCATCCATCATAGGTTATGCACATTTTAGTAATGTACATTTTAGTTCAACAGCATTTACTCAGTCCTGTTTCCTGAACACATTAACCCCTATGAAATAGTTGGAATATTCCACGTCATTTTGCTGCCTTCAAGTCCTCCTCAGACCTTTGTGCGTATGAGTTTGCAGGTGGTAATTATGACGTAGTGTGTGTTCAAGTGGTTTTGGTCAGAAAAAAAAATGGATGGAGTGAGTAAAATTGTTTTGTTTTAATTATTGGTTTTGAATCATCAATGACAAAAGTTTCCTAGTAGTAATTACGACACTGTGGTGGCATGCGTTCACCTTGTAATTACAACGTCTTCTGACAACAGTTGAATGCAGGATAAAGTCTAAAGGCCATTGCATTATCAGAATTTCCTAAAGATCAGAGGAAGAAGAAAAGTAAGTTCTCTCATTGTTTTGTTTTGTTTTTTTTTCTCTCTTTTCACTGATATTGTGATATTGACCGATGAGGGTAATTTAAAACAACCTGGTACAACCCCATACCAGTTTATATGAGGTTGAGTCAAATGAAAACCTTAAAACTGCAACATAACATAGAACTGAATCAGGAAACCTTTAAAGCTCTGGAACACTTGCCTTGAACAAAGTGAAGATTATGTAGAAAAATGATATAAAGTGAATGAAATAAAAGAATTAAGATTTTCGTTTGACTCACCCTCATATATTGAAAACAAATGAATAATTACATTTATCTTAAGCCAATCTTTTGAACGTTTTTAATATCCTCATGCCGGCAGCATGGATGCTACTTAACACAATTTGATGTATTTCCTAATTCTATGCTAGAAAATAAAAACTTCAACCATATTATTTTTAACTAATTTAAGAACAAAATGCAGCAATTGAACCATGTAAAAGAAAAAATGAGATTGTTGCCAGAGATGGGTTAACTCATAATTCTTTGAATGGTTAAATTCATGTTTTCTTAGATTCAATGTTAGAAAATATATAATAAAAAACATAATTTACATAAAATATTTTACATTACTTTAAAATAATTTACATTGATAAAATTTACAAAGGATAAAATAGTGCCTAATCATGGAATCATCTATAGTCACTCTAGTGTTTGTGTTGTGTTAATGTATTTCAGCCACATGATAATTGTTTGTATCATGTACTTTTTAAAGTAGCGACAACTACCGTGAAATATCGTGAACTCGTTTAATATAATTCGGTTAACGGCACACAAGGGAATGTATAATATGATGTGTTATTATAAAGTATATATTATAGGGTATAATGTTAACCATTTGCAGCATTCACAATGAAAGCCAATGATGCCATTTTGTTTTCTAAATCTCTACAAAAGAGCACCATGAAAAGCCTCAGTATCAGGTAATTCTCAAAGAAGAGAAAGCAACACCTCATATCATGTGAGAGAAAAAAAATGTCTTTTTACCTTTACATAATGTATTTGTGTCATGGCTGAAATCTTTTTTATAGGTTGGAGAAAGGCCTAATGCAGGTGCTGGTGAAAGCTGGCCATTTTCTATCCATTACCATGACATTGAATCTCATCCTCAAGCAACATTTATGGGCCTGTGCACTTTATTCAAGAACAGCCTCTGCAGGGGAGAGAGCATGAGTGCAAAAACAGAAGAGGAAAAAATAATAATAATAAAGTCAGCTGTCTGAGGCCCATTACCTGAGTTTTGGGTTCATCTTCATTGCAGAGGAAACACAAAGCTTTTCTTCAGTAGCTGTTAAACCAAGCTGGACTCCGATTGACTTTAGTTGCCTAATTAATGAGGCTTGTAATTAACTCTGCTGAAGCTGGGCTCTGCTGACTGATAACTGTTCAGCTCTTCGTTTTTATGCAGATTATTAACTGAATTTTGATCTTTTTTTCCCACTGATTTCACTTGGCCCAGCTTGTTGTGTGACCATATGTTTGGTATATGCTGTATCTGCCATGCTTTGCAACAACCTACACACAGTGTTCATACAGACCATTATGTTGTTTACTATGGATGTAACCAAATCCGAATTCATTATTCAGAATGAACAGATAATGTGTCGCACAAATAGGAGGTGCACTATTGAATACCGTATCATCAGTGGTTTGCTCCAGTCACCCGACCTAAACTGTCTTACTGAGCTTCAAAATAAAAACTTGTTTCTACCATATTTACCCAAACTAGCCTGAAATTCACGAAAGAAATACAGTACATGGCAAAAAGTATGTGGACATCTTAACATCACACCAACTGTTGAACATTCAGTTGTCTAGAATATCTTTGTATGGTGTAGCATGAAGAATTCCCCTTTACTTGAACTTGAGTTTTTCAAGTGTTCTCCAGTTTAAACCACACCTCTTTTTCATGATTAGAACACAAATGTATACAATAATGCATACGATCACAGTGTTATATATTCTTGTTATTTTTCATGATCATTATGATAGGTAGTAACCTGGTGAATAGCTATGTACAGTTATGTAATTGTACAAAGGCATGGAGTTCGAATGAATACATCATCAAGTGATGTAGTTCGGTGTATTGCTGCGATGTCCAATCAAATCAGGTCCTCTCATTAATTGTGAAAATGAGCTTCTCTCAGAGAATGTGTGTAATATTTTTCAATTACGAATAATTAGTGAATAAAATATAAAACATATATATATATATATATATATATATATATATATATATATATATATATATATATATATATATATATATATATATATATATATATATATACATATAGCCTGGACTTTTCCCCTCCAGATCTCCAGAAGGCGCTGTCCCCTGAATTTTAACCCACTTCCTTGCTTACCCTATCATTTCCTGTTTGTTCCTATATAAAGCACTTGGATTCATACAGGTATTGCGAAGCCTTGTAGTTTGTGCCGTTGTTTTTTTCCTTTAGGCGCTAGTGCGCTGAAGATTAGTACTACAAGATTATTCTGAAGCTTGTGGCCAGAAAAGTGTACACAATGGTAATCAAAGTTAATCTTAATTACATCCAACCCAATTAGTAATATGGCAGATTATCACCACTAAATGACATGTCTCTGCGTAAAGAAGTCACTGAAATTCCGTGTGCAATGCAGGGTAATGTTAGTCAAAGCAATTTTGGTGGAGTTTCAAAATGACATTGTACTTACAAATTTTGAACAATTTGCTTGTCATGGTACATTTCTACACTTGCTTATTTTTATGTTAAAAACCTGTATGAAAAGAAATA
The DNA here is from genome assembly GCA_023630585.1 of Cranoglanis bouderius. Classification (NCBI taxonomy): domain Eukaryota; kingdom Metazoa; phylum Chordata; class Actinopteri; order Siluriformes; family Cranoglanididae; genus Cranoglanis; species Cranoglanis bouderius. The sequence goes on from CM042572.1 coordinate 4,472,819, forward strand.
AAGGTCCAATAAAAATGTTTTAAAAATCAATCAATAAAAATAAAATTCAACCATATCTTCTCCCATTCGTTTGACTTTATATGAGTTTCTCATTTTGTAGTTTCTCAAATTGTAGATTGTATGAGAATGAAGTTGGCTTGTGCGTTAAGATGAAAAAAATGAATTGTGGCCTTACATTAAATTTTGAGGATGATCATACAAAGTGTCTCTGTATATTTGCTATAAAGGGCCACAAAATAAGAAACTCCTGACAAAGTCAAGCTTTAAAATACATGTACATCATGCACCACTGAACCTTGCTGATATGCTGACACAAAGAAATCCGTTCTCTGTATCTGTAACATATTTATTATTCTATCAAACTGACGGGTCTCTAACAGACGTCGGCTCTTTGGATAAGAGCTCTTTGGATAGACATACGGTTGGATCCTGGGGGAAGGTGAGGCTTAGTAATAAAGCAAGACATAACTGTGATATGTACTTGGATGAGTAACTGATTATGTCATTCCTTACTAAACAAAAGTGCAGAGAAATAAGATTTAGTTCAATATTTTATTATTTTCAGGTATTTTTCTGTTATCATTGAGTGTCTCTGAAATGCAACTAAAGTGATTTTTACTCTGAAAATCAATTGCTGTCATAAAGTGCCTTTTTTCTGCTTCTGCAACTCGCATATCATTTTCAGAGACCCCGCCCACTCATCATTAATATTCAAGAACACCCACACACACACAGACACACACACATCTTCATTAATATTCAAGAGCTTGCTAATATCTTTCCTAACACAGGGAAAACATTTTGCATTTTTCAAATTCAGACTGCTGACTTGCTTGAAATCACAGAATGCAGTCAACTCAACTTAAAAATGCTTTGTGCCGCCAAATTTAGAATGATATTTTTATATCTGCTCTGAATTTCCCCTCTCAGTGTATTGCTTTTTCTTGTTCTTTTTTAATGCTTGTTGTTCAGTTCCATGTGCTTTTGTTTTTATTTTGACATGTGCCTTTGTTTAGGTTTTGGTCCTGTCTCCACCCCTGTCCTTTCATTGGCCTGTTACTGATTGCATTCACCTTTTCTGTGTTTGATTTGTGATTAGTTTGCCTGTACTCTGTCCCACGCTGTGGACTGTGATTTTTGGATTGCCTATAACAAAGAACGTGCTGAGTTTACACGCTTGCGTCCTGTGTCAATCACCTGCACATTAAATGTAGTGTTTCCAATTATGGAATGAAAATTCAGTTTCATTTAATCTAGCTTCAAAACTTGATATATAATTTCACAATAGAGGATCAACAAATTCTAATTTTGATCCCATCGAAACTCGGACCATACATGACTGCTCAATATTTTAACGAATAGTATTTGCAGCACTTAAGCTACTTGCTTAAGGCATACATCCCAGAAGTGGTCAGACTGAACGTGAATAAAATAAAAATAAAAAAGCATATTCACTTGCAGTGGTAAAGGCCAGCCCTTTGAATTTGCAGTCTGCTGTGAATTTAGACTTCTTGTTTCTGTCTAATATGGCAGCAGTGGTTAAGTGCTAAAGGGACTGGGTTACTGATCTGAAGGTTGCTTGTTCCAGCACCAGCATGACCAAGCTCTAGGGTGCAGCTAGGCTTCCTAAGGGTTCTTATGAAAACTGGGATATGATATAAGAAGAGAATTTAACTGTAGTGTGTGTGTGTGTGTGTGTGTGTGTGTATATATATATATACAGTACTGTGCAAAAGTTTTAGGCACCCTATTTTTTTTTTTAGTATAAACTTTGTTATAGATTTTTTATTTAATGACTTCTACAATATTAAGTCAGTACAAAAAACATTTTGGATTCCCAAACATTAGTTTTCTAGCACAAAATTAAATGTTATTAAAGAAAGCAGCATATTACGTAAGAGACCACTTACTGACTTTGTTTCATTTACTACTGTTTACTGCTCTTTATGGTATTTGTTTTTAATGTAGAAACATTTAATTTCATTATTTTGAAGGCATCTTTGCTCTACAGCATTTATTTGCATGTGCCTAAAACCTTTGCACAGTACTATATAAAGCAAATAATGCTTTCTTCATCTACAGTACATACACCTTTTTTAGGGCCCAGCAGTGGTCCCCTGGCTGTCCTGAGCCAACGTTCCAATCACTAGCTCAGAACTTTAACTGTTAAACCACTGAGCCCATTTTAAGTGATGAGAAACAAAACTGAGCCGAGTTTCTTAAAGCTCATCGGTAAATGATAGCGTAAGCTCCACATTGCTTTAGCAGTTAAGCTTGTCTTAATTTTATATTCTTTTTTTTACACTGGACTAATCAAGAACATTCATGTAACTAAGTGGCAGTTCCTGAATATCAACTTCCCTACTAAACTGAGTGATTCATAACCCACAGTTCTTCTCCTCAGACGATCAGCATTCTTGGAAGAACAAGTTGAATCATCATGGCCGCACAGTTAGTGCAAGGAAGTGCATTACATGTTCTGAAGGATAATTGTTTTATACTGTAACAGACTGTCTCATCTCATTACATCTCCCGATTCAACATTTACTGTTCTTGCAGTAAGTTTCCTCCTGTGTCTTGATTTCAGTGATAATAAAGTTTAAAAACTTTTCCTAGCAGTACTGTAGAATGTAGGGTTGACTGAAGGTCAAATAAGTACTCAGATCAGTGTTACCTTTGTTGATGAAACCTAAGCCTACGCGTAAGCCTAAGTGTTTTAGCTTGGTCCCACAAGCCCAGCTTGAGCTTTTAAAGTCCTTTTTAAGCTAAACTACACTACAACTCAAACAATACTTAACTACCATTTTATTTGTTTGTTTCTTTGTTTAATTAGTTTATTTATTATAATCCCAATTGTGTTTAGGATTCATATTTATTTATTTATTTATTTATTTATTAATTAATTAACATATTTATGTTACTGATGTGGTTAAGTTTCTACTTTGTGTACATTTATGTGTTAATATGTTTTATTATTTGATTGTTTTAAAAATGTGTTACCCCCATTGTGTTTAGGTTTCAACTTTGTGTGTTTGTTTGTTTGTTTATTGCCTTATTGCATAGATACCCTATTGTTGTTCTACCTTTTCTTCTCCTTTTTCTTCTTCTTCTTCTTCTCCTTCTGGCTAGGTTGTCTATGGCAGCCCATAGAACCATCTGGTAAAGAGTTGTGAAATTTGGCACACTGATTGGGGAGGGTCTAAGGAACATTCTGACCAAATCTGGGCCAAATGTTGCCAACGCTCTAGCGCCACCATCAGGTCAACTGTGGGCTTAATTTGGAAGTATGTTTATGGTCATAACTTTTGAACTGGGTCCAAAATGTAAATGCTAGGCATCCCTGTATTTCCTGGGTCGAGATGAGTTCAACACACCATATGCCGTCAATTAGATTTTCCGCCATCTTGGATTTTGCCAAAAACGTTTTTGGTTTTTTTTCGCTACTGCTTTACAAATTATGTCCAATCAATACCAAATTTGGCATACAAAGACAGCAAAGCGGCCAAACAGGAAGTGAGGCTGTATCTCAGAAACAACCTTGCACACTGACACAAATCTTGTTAGGCACCTTCAGAACCATTTGTTTTCTTTTTATTTATTCACTCTTGTCTTAACGTAACTTTGTGTTTTGTGCACACTAAGTGTGTGATATATCACTGAGAAGCTCACTACTTCATTTTGTTGTGTGATATGCATAATCATAATAAAGCTGACTTTCTCTTGGGTTTATTCGGATCAGAACAGAAAACACAACCCTGCATGATGAGGGCTGAGAAGCACACATCTGAAGACTGCCTTCCAAACAGACCGATGAGCTGATGTTATTTGGTGGGCTCTTTCAAACACAGCTTTGATAGTGTACATCCTGAATAATTTGTCTTTCATGTGTGAAGTTGGTTGACTGCTGGTGCTTAAGTCTAATGTAAGTCCTTATCTCTTCTCGGCCCTGATAAAGGTCAGGCTACATTACAGGAGATGTTATCTGAGCTCTGTTCTTCAGTTCTGAGACATTTAGTATTCCTCAACAGTATAAAGTATGTGAAGATCAAAGTAAAATGTTTGCGATCAAACACTTTAAGAGAAACTAAGAGCTGAATTCAGAATGGTGCATCCTTTTACTGACTGCTAATGTTCTCCTCAGACACAGTGCACTCACACTCAGAAGCTTTATGAGAAAATAATTAAATTTACTCATATGAGCTGTCTTAATTATCTTAAATCCATTTGTATATGCTGTATAGTGTATTACTCATGACTTCATAGAGAAATTAGTTACGGCCAATCAAAGGCAGAGTTTTCTACAAAGGAAAGTATGCGAACCTTTGCTTTCAGTATCTGCTGTGACCCCCTTGTGCAGCAATAACTGCAACTAAACATTTCTGGAAACTGTTGATTAGTCCTGGACATCGGCTTAGAGGAATTTTAGCCCATTCCTCAGTACAGAACAACTTCAACTCTGGGATGTTGGTGGGTTTCGTCATATGAACTGCTTGCTTCAGGACCTTCCACAACATTTCTGTTGAATTAAGGTCAGGACTTTGACTTGGCCATTCCAAAACATTACCTTTATTCTGCTTTAACCATTCTTTGGTATGACTTGTGTGTTTAGTGTCGTTGTCTTGATGCATGACCCATTTTCTCTTGAGATTCCGTTCATGGACAGATGTCCTGACATTTTCCTCTGGAATTTGCTGGTATACTTCAGAATTCATTGTTCCATTAATGATGGCAAGCCTCCCTGGCCCAGATGCAGCAAAATAGGCCCAAACCACGATACTACCACCAACATGTTTCACAGATGAGATAAGGTTCTAGCCTTCTGGCTTGTCCACATAATATTTATCAAACTACAGATGGGCAGTAATGTTCTTTTTGGTGAGCAGTGGTTTTCTCCTTGCAACCCTGCCATGCACACCATTGTTGTTCAGTGTTCTCCTGATGATTGACTAACATTAACATTAACATTAGCCAATGTGAAAGAGACCTTTAGATGCTTATAAATTACCCTGGGTTCCTTTGTGACTTCGTGGACTATTACACGTCTTGCTCATGGAATGATCTTCGTTCATTGGTTACCCCTGGGGAGGGTAACAATGGTCTTGAATTTCCTCAATTTGTATTCAACCTGTTTGACTGTGGATTGGTGGAGTCCAAACTATTTATACATGGTTTTATAGCCTTTTCCAGCCTAATGAGCATCAACAACTCTTTTTCTGAGGTCTTTAGAAATCTCCTTTGTTCATTTCATGATACACTTCCACAGACATGTTTTGTGATTGATTTATATATATATATATATATATATATATATATATATATATATATATATATATATATATATATATATATATATATATACACACACACACACACACACACACACACACACACACACACACACACACACACACACACACACACACACTCACAAACCACTACATGTTGCAGAGTTTAATGAGAAATGAAGCTTTGATTTATCTTCATCTCTGCAGGAGAATATTTTGATGTGGCTCAGGGGAGACGGCTGACAGTCAGGCCTATCTGAGAAGTGTCCTGTGTGTAAATTACGGCATGTGCATCGGGACTTGGGGGACGTTGGAGGACAAGCGTATACAGAGACGTGTGTGGGTGGATCTGAAAATGCATGCAGGTCATAAAATCCTTGTTAGATTTTTATACATAAAAAAAACTGTGAATGAATAAACAGTCTGATGTATAATAATAACAACAACAACAAAAACAATAATAATAATAATAATAATAATAATAATAATAATAATAATAATAATAATAATAATAATAATAATAATAATAATACAATTATTGAACAGAAATTCAAACAGGATTTTTTGAGTGATTCCGTAATTGCAGTGCCATTCAACTCTTGTGTGTGTGTGTGTGTGTATATATATATATATATATATATATATATATATATATATATATATATATATATATATATATATATATATATATATATATATATATAGTGTTCATTTTTCACCATTAATCATTCAAAGATTCATGACTTAACCCATGTCAGGTACCTCTTTTTTTTTAACAAGATTTCTTCACTGACAGGCTGCATTTTGCTCTTAAATGGGTGATGTGGTGATATCTTCTGGTTACAGTAAGGACTCTTGCAGATGCATTCTGGACTAACTGGAGTTTGTTAGCACTACTGGAACATCCAGACAGTAAGGCATTACAATAATCCAACCTAGAGGTAATGAAAGCATGAACTAATTTTTCTGCATCGTGTAGTGACATTATGTTCCTTATCTTATCAATATTTCCGAGATGAAAGAAGGCTATCCTAGTAATATTACCTACATGAGAATCAAATGAAAGACTGGAGTCAATAATCACACCAAGGTTTTTTATGGCTGCACATGATGAAACAGAAAGGCTATCCAGAAATACTATGTAATCAGAAAACTTACTTCTAGCTGCATGTGGTCCTAGTAGAAGTACTTCTGTCTTCTCAGAATTAAGTAAAAGGAAGTTAATAAGCATCCAGTGTCTAATGTCCTTTACACATTCCTCAATTTTATTAAGCTGGTGTCTGTCATCTGGCTTTGCTGAAACCTACAACTGTGTGTCATCAGCATAACAGTGGAAGCTAATTCCATATTTACGAATAATTTGACCCAGAGGTAGCATATATGAAGAAAAAAGAAGTGGGCCTACAACAGAACCTTGCGGAACACCAAACTTAACTTCAGTATGCATAGAGAGGTCTCCATTTACATCTATGAACTGATAGCGATCAGTCAAATAAGACCTGAGCCAGGAGAGGGCCATTCCCTTAATGCCAACAACCTTTTCTAGACTATCAAGGAGAATAATATGATCAATGGTATCAAAAGCTGCACTAAGGTCAAGCAACACAAGCAAGGACACATAGCCCTGATCAGAAGCCAGAAGTAGGTCATTTACCACTTTAACCAGCGCTGTCTCTGTGCTATGATGAGGCCTAAATCCTGACTGATACATTTCATGAATATTATTCCTATGTAGGTATGAGCATAGCTGCTGTGCTACAACCTTTTCTAAGATCTTGGAGATACATGCAGATATGTTCTTGTGAAGGACACTTTACCCATGTTTAAAAATGCATTTTCCTTTTCCTTTACATACATAATTATAAATGTAATATCGGTAGGACACAACGACACTCCACTCATGGAATCATCCAGTCATTCTCCTCATTTAACTCTTGTGCTGCCCTCACTTTTTGCTCCCACTGGAGGTCTTTTCTGGATTCAGATTGATCAATAACTGGGGGTTTAAAACACCACAGACATCCAGAAAAGACATGATTCCAATGTATATATGATCTCTAACACCCTTACAAACAATAATGTTGACAAATCTGTTTAATATTTGAAATTTCCCTTGCTAGATCACTTTTAACAATGAAATAATCATCCATTTTTGTATGATATAAGCAGTGAATCATAATCAACACATTTGTAGCATAAATGATGTTTTTCTTATCAAACTTATCAAGTAAGACAATGTTTTATAATATATATCAGTGTATGATAATATTGTCTTTAACTGTTACTCTAAAAAAAAAAATTATCTTTATCTTGTTATATTTAAAGTAGTATTGGCTATGAGAAAACAAATACCATCTATAAAGAACAAACAGAAAATGCTAAATTAAATCTGCATTTTATTTTAATTTATGCTTACACAAAAAAGAATCAGTTTTTTTTTATGGAATAGCATTGGATAAAACACAGAACAATGTGTGTATGCATTCATGTGTACAGTAAACAAACTAGAAAAACAAGCACAATTTGAATGTGCTGAATTTGTCTCCACAGCACATGATGAACAAAATCTGACAGTGTGTGTATGTTACATATGTACTTGTTGCGCTTGTTACATGTAGAAGGTGTTTGTGTCCTTTGTTGGTATGGACTCCTGGCAACGTTTCCACTTTTTCTCACCAGCTGCAACCTAAAATGGTGAAAAATCTTTGTTAGATACCTAATACTTTCAAAATGTAGTTGGGTAGCAGGATCCTCCTTCCAAATCCATATCCCAATGACTGTAGATGCTCAGGACCTTGGGACATGTTCTCTTCTCTGGATATGAAGGGGCAAAAGCGCTTACTTTGTGTCTTTGACATAAACTTGTGTTTTAATTTAATTACTGACCTGTTTTTTATGTACTCTTTTCAACCATTTATCACTTGTAAGGGCTGTAAATGATCGTATAAGGGATGTAAGTGTGTGTGTTGTGTAGGGAAAACAAATCTTGTACATATTCCTCACAGAAAATAAGCCAAGGCCAGGCTGGAAAAAAACGTACAGTGTATTTTTTTTATTTTATTTAAAAATGATGGGGGCCGCACAACGGTTAAGCTTGTTTCGCGTCTCTCTTGGTTATTGATTATGGACGTATGTACAGTAACTCTGCTGGTGTTTTGACCCGTTCTGGCCGTTTTGACCCTGAGTTTGAGAAAACACACTGTTCACAGATTATCTCCGGCACCTGTTGATTGCGGTCATGTCTGTTGACACTAGCGTTCATGAGACCAAGCTATCTCCACCTGATTTTTCGAGCCGTGGAGTTTCTAATATCGACTAGTGTGTAATTGCAGCCTGTTTATGTTCCCATGATATGATGAGTAAATGTGAGCTTTTTACATTGTCTTTGACGTTGATTTTCAGAACAAAAAAGACTTTCAAAATAAATCTGTTTCAAAATAAATATCATATACAATTAGTGATATTTTGGTGAACTTATTTAATAAATGAAATTGCAATAAATAATATATAAATATGCTTTTTATTTAAAAGGTTATATTATATATATATATTATATAGTTAGGACATTTGCCTCGCACCTCCGGGGTTGGGGGTTGGGATAGGCTCCAGGCTCCCTGTGACCCTGTATAGGATAAGCGCTACAGAAAATGGATGGATGGATTGATGGATGATACCCCACAGTTCATATTTGGTGAGGTCTGTCCTGGAGAGAAGAACACAGCACTGCAGCAGTAAGCCTCTTCTGTAATGTCTATGAACATTGGAAACACTTGTACAAGAATCTAGAACCAAGAATCTAGAATCAAGCTCCTTCATATTCCCAGGTTTGTACATGCGCATGTCATCTTCGAACCACACCTCCATGTTTTCAACAGTGTACATATCCGAAAGACAGAGAGAGAGCCATTGCAAAACATTGGTTTTATATTTAACTCACCCTTTTATCCAAAGTGACCTACAATTGGAACAGGATACAACTGAGGGTTTAGGGTCTTGTTTAAGGGCCTAACAGCTTGGTGGTGCTAGGATTTGAACTTACGACCTTACGAGAATCAGTGAGCTACCACTGCTTATTGCCTTTTTTTTTTTTTTTTTTTTTTTTTTTTTTTTGATAATAGATAAGAAAGGTATTTTAATATTATATTAATAACCTAGGTTAGGGCTGTAGGACCCAAGTCCCATTTCTCGAGCCGTTTTCTCTGTTCACATTGTCATTGGGTTTTGGGCATTGCTCTTGCTAAACATGTTCTTGGTCTCGACTGAGAGTTTGTATAAATAATGATTAGGTTTAGAAAAGATTCTTTCATTCTTCAAAGCCTAACCATTGACAAAATACACAAATGAAGTCTACTTTAGTTGAATTTGGCCTTGAAAAAGGATTTGATGGCTTTCGGGCTCTTTACTTCACCCCTAGTTAGTTCTGGTCTTGAACCTGTTGTAACGAATCAGTCATTACTAGCATTATTCTTTTCCACCAGAATAATGTAATGGATCGACTTTAAACATGAAAAATGAAACAGAAGCACACGTTTGGATTCAAAGCACCTTTTTAAAGGAGACGAGTTTTAAAGCGTGGCCCGCCTTATCTACCAGAATGTGTAGTAAATCGGATGAATCTGCAACGTTTAAAAATATTCTCCACCAGTTACAATTTATGTGACAAATTAAAAGATGTTTAACACGTTTAAATGTATTCTCCAATTTATATAAGGAATTAGCTCGAATGGCGTGAAATATATCTATATATCTAATCGACGCGTGTTGTGACCAGTTATAAATATACATCAGCCATGAAAGGGAATTCATGTATGTGTACATATACATATAGATAATTAACTACAACGGATTATAATTAATTATGACAATGTATGTGGTCTAGATCAGCTTTTAGGGTTAGCTGTAGTCTAGTTTGGAATTATGAACTCTAAAGAGGGAGTTTATCCTTCTGGCCAGGAAGGATTAACCACAAAGTTTGTTATTAAAATTTAGAGCGGGTAATCGAGATCTTATGCAGTGAAGAAGGGACTCTATCACGTGACCAAAAACAGAGAAAATCAAGCGTGGGATAATAGATTTTAATAACTAGATGTAACTATGGATACACACGACTAACTCTAAGCAAAACATACATATGTACATCTATATACAAGGAAAGAAAAGGGATAGAGAGAAAGTAATGAAATAAAAGGGAATGGCAGACAAAAACACAACTAATTAGCTTTTTTCAAAACCAGCAACAAACTTAAATCTCCTGTAAACAGGGGTGCAATCTTAAACGCAGATATAGATCCATTGACTATACTTGCATGGCTTCGGTCTGAAAGTTCGCGCAAGGTCGTGTAGAGTTCGCTGGTTCGTCGTGCCATTTGTAAAAGGCGTGAGCTGTGAAGCGGTTGCATCCTTTGTCCAGGAGAGAGAGATCCTGGCTTCCTCTTCCTTTGCCCCGGGGGAGAGAAACCAGAAGGAGCGTAGAAGTGAGGTGAGGAAGAGAGACTGAAGAGACTACCGAAACGTGAAGAGTTTCAAAGCGTGGTGTTGTTTTAAGGACAACACCAACACACACGCCTCTTTGGGCTATGGGCCAATCAGGAAGTTGGATTTGTTGGCGGGATGACCTCTCTTTGTCTGGTCTCAGACCCTAATTTAAATGTCCAGGGAGGAGCCGGTTTATACCATATTATATATGAAATTAAGGGAAAGCATGAAATAATGTATCCCATTTCATTATGATATGCATAATCAATCAGGGTATCGCAAGACGATTAACCACATACCAAATTCGATGGACTTGTAACGAATATTACAAGAAAAACATGGTTACAGACATTTAAAATAATATCCTAAGTTAAGACTATCTAAAATCATTAAGTTTAGGTCACATAAACACACAATATATGTAAACAAGATAACATCACACTATTTAGGCATCGAATAATTACATATAATTACACGTTACATTCGAGAGAGATTTTTCCATTGTGTGTGTAAGGTAAGCGTGTGTGTGTGTGTGTGTGTGTGTGTGTGTGTGTGTGTGTGTGTGTGTGTGTGTGTGTGTGTGTGTACGAAGGGGGGGAAGGTTGGTCGTTAGCATTCCAAAGGTATCTTGTCAAACTGGGGCCAGAGTGGTCATTAAACAGATAGGGATTTACAGCTCAGGGAGACAGATAAATTTCATTGCTAAACCCAGGCTGATTCAGAAATCAGTTTGATACGTTCAGATGTTACACTGTCAATGGTGGACTTGACTACAGCTCTACCCCAGGGTAACAAGATATGAAAGACAATAGATTACTTGGAGATTGGGAGCAATTTAAATTGTCTTATCTCTTTAAGTGTGCCTTAAACTTCTTAATTCTCACATATCTTCTTATTGGAATGATTTCTGATAGAAGAAAGGTTAGTTGCTCAAATACGGTACATATTTATTTGTATTTTATAAAATGATGTCTGTTCATTTTGAAGATAGTTGCCAACAGCTCTGGACCAGAATTATTGGAATTGTCCGTGACATAATATAACATTTGCAATTTCTTTTTTTCAGATATATTTCTATCATTTAAGTTGCGTTTAAATAAGTAATTGATATTATTTATAGTAGTTATAGCTGCTACATGTTTTTGTAATGGCAACATTTTTCTTCAATTTCACTCACATGGAAAAAAATAAGTAAAGGTCATATGGGTAAAGATTAGTAAAGTCAGATAGCCTGCGGCTTTTGAAAAATAGATTTTAGTTTGTTTGTTTTACAAAAGTATTTGTATTAACTTTTGAACTTGCAACCTTTCAGGAACTGAAGCACAGAGCTGTCAATCTAACCCATGTTCTTCAGGATCTCTAAACAAACCCAAGATCCTACAAATCAAGGAAATATATTTAGATACAGAAAAATAGATTTCCACTCTCATACAGGTTTTTTTTTTTTTTTTTGGCAATCTGTACACACCAATGCTCAATAAACAAAAGCGTTAAACTGAACTCCTACATGTGTAAATCAACATTATCGTCATTTCTGCTTTATCAGTACTTTTATTTTGCTGTAATGGCATTGCAGAGTATGGTCCCTATTTTAAATAAAAGCTATAGGCCTATTATATATGGCTCACCCGTTATCTCAATTTGTCAGTACTGGATAATTAAAGAAGCGCACAGAATTTTTGCAGAGTGCTTTTGTTTGGATTAATGGTGTCGCAGGCCGTTGCACATATTCATATACAGTTATTACGTACTATCAACACAGAAGAAGAGGAGGGTGATGAGGTCTGCTTCTGGCTGTGCAGATAGTCTGGTGGAATTTAGTAGGGAAATACACATTTGTTACTCCTCAAGAGATGCTCTACTGCACAGTTACTAATAAAGAATGAACTGACTGTATTGTACTTCACTTCATAGGAAATAATCAACAATAAAGTAGTGAGTACTATTGAGTACAATATTTATTAATTATTGAATGATGCACTATAATTTTAACCAACTGTATAGTTACGTTCAATGTTGTGGAACGTATGCGACACAAGGTAGTTCCTGTTATGTTATTGCTTATGTTATAGCAGCTATAAACATTATTGTCATTGTCATTTCTTCACCAGCCTGTCTTTTTCTCTGTCTTTAAGTAAATAAAACAAAAATATACAGCTTACCAAGAAACTAATGAGCGTCTGGAAAGAGTCTTCTGTCTCTGAAGACTTTCATGTGATGGAAAACCTACTGACTATTACAAAGCACTGACACTGGACACTTAAAAAACCCACGATGCAAGTCCCTGTGAATGAGTTGTTACTATAGAAATGGCAACATGTTAGAATGAGTGCATTAATATAAACCTGCGATTTGAACTACTGTTGGAGTTGCTGTTACGGAAAATTAAACACCTTCTGACGAGTCAGAATTCAGAATTTAGTGGTGCAGTGGTATACGTGATGCTAAACAGCATCATGAAAAGCTGCCAGTTAGTTTTGGTAAGTAAATGGGTTGGTTATAGGATTAAGAAGAAAATGTCGATGAGTTTCATTGCAGAAACTAGTTTTTACTTCAACCATTTTATTTTTTGAGGAAATGTCCGTAATATCAGTTGGACTGCTTATTTCTGCAGTCTGCTAAATTCCAGGTATTAACTAGCAAACTCCTAAATCCTGAGTTATTATTTTTGGTTAAAAAACAAACAAATAAATAAATAAATAAGAGAGAGAGCAATTGCACTTCACCCAACTACAGTTTATTTTCCTCTGTGACTTTTGACATATCTCTTAGATGGTCATTTTTTTTGGCTCTGGATTTATGCAAATTTCCATTTCAGGTGCCAGCGTCATCTCCAGGATAAATTGATATTCATCAGAACACACACACACACACACACACACACACACACACACACACACAAATATCAGCTAATCTTGCAGCTATGATGAATGTGCTAGTAATACCTTGGATGAAGCCCTTATAAAAAATGTACATGATTTTCATTTATAAATACAGAAAGCATCAAAAGAGAGAGAGAGAGAGAGAGAGAGAGAGAGAGAGAGAGAGAGAGAGAGAGAGAGAGAGAGAGAAAGCAAGCTCCCCACCTGACTGAGATGTGAGTGCTGAAGTAAAGTTTTGTAAGTTCAGTACTGCTTGCTTTGACTGAGGAATGGCAGGTTATTGTTGTGGGATAGGACCATATTTGTTGAAATAAATTGATGAAAAATGGATGTGGACCTGGTCTGAAGGTTAGAAACACATATTAAAAAGAAAAAAAAAACAAACACCCATGGCATGAAAAAGGTTTTGCTATACTCACAGTGAGGCTCTTCTTCTTGAGTGTTAGATATTTTCATACTAACTGCATTACAGATTGAACAATTTGTGATGTTGGTGATGATTATTATTATTGTTGTTTCTGAATAAACAAATGTGACTTTTTAATTGGGTATATCAAAATGTTATGTTATTTGAAAAATCATATAAAATGACTGTGAAGCTAAATATCAGGTTGCAACTTCAGCTACAACAACTTGAATATACATTTGTAATTGTGTTAATTATAAATGAACAAATAAATAGATAAATGCATACATGCATACATCATGTACGTACATACATACATACATACATTTTAGTTTATAGTAGATTTATCAAATTAAATAAATAAAAACAATAAACATACAAAACAGCTGTGAAGCAAAACCTCAGGCCACCTCAAACACCTACAGTAACTTCAATATATATTTTTTCATTGTGCTAAAGGCAGTGTGATGCATGCTTATGGCTGAGATTTGATTTTAAGACAAATGAAAATAAATGTATTACTTTTTTTTCAATTAAAATGCTACTTCAAACTTCACCTTAAATAACTGTTCCTTCCTATAAAATATTTATAAGAATATATATTAACTCCATAATAGACATAATTACACAAGCATATTTCCAGCTGGTGCTGTTTAGGGCGGATAATCTCCCCGTGAGTCCCACATGGAGAAAACACATCACCTGTGGCAGGAGATATAATTGAGCGTGACAGTTATTAAGTGATGTTAACTGCAACATGAGGCGCCTGATCAGGGGCCAGTCAGCTGTGTGTCAGCAGTTGATATGGGATACGACCACCGTCTCTCTGAAGAGTAACGTCTGGTCATGTGTGGAGATGTGCCCTGAAAATATGGACAGGGTGCACAAATGAAGTTAGGACTGACTATCTATCTATCTATCTATCTGTCTATCTATCTATCTATCTATCTATCTATCTGTCTGTCTATCTGTCTATCTAATTTTCAGATTTTTCAGATTAATCTTTAGATTTTTCTCCATAAACCATATGAAAGGAAGCTTGCCAGGAATTTGCTATGCTATTAGGAAAAGAGGGCAAGTTCTTTAAGTGAAAAATAAATAAATAAATTTAAACAAATAAAAAATGCATACGTGTACACACCCTTTTATAATTGGGAATGTGACAGTGTTCAGAATCAACTAATCACATTCAAACTCATGTTAAATACTAATTAGTCTACAGCTGCCATCAATTAAAGTGACTGATTTCCCCCCAAATAAAGTGCAGCTGTTCCTATAGCTGTTCCTATAGAATCTTCTTGGTAACATCCAACTAGAAAAGTCATGGGCCACAAACAGCTTACAAAGTAGGTATGGGATCTCATTGTTGAAAAATATCAATCAGGAGAGGGTTACAAAAAATTTCCAAGGCATTGGATATACCATGGAACACTGTAAAGACAATAATCAAAGAGTGAAGAAAACATGGCACAACAGTGACATTACTAAGAACAGGACGTCTCTCTGAAATTGATGAGAAGATTTCTGGCAAGTACTGGTTGCTCCCTACATGTGACAACAATCTCCCGAATTCTTCATATCTCTGGGTTATGGGGTAGGGTGGCAAGACTTTTTTAACCAACAAATAAATAAAAATACATTCAATCTCCCAAAACCATGTGGAATAATGTGTTATAGTCTGATGAGACCAAAGTTGAACTTTTTAGCCATAATACCAAAAAAAAAATGTTTGGCACAAAAAACTCACAGCACATCACCAAAAGAACACCATCCCCATAGGGAAGCATGGTGGTGGCAGCATCATACTTTAGGGCTGTTTTTCTTCAGCTGGAACTGGGACTTTAATCAGGGTGGAGGGAATAATGAACAGCTCCAAATTCCAGTCAATTTCGGCACAAAAACTTAAGGCTTCTGCTAAAAAAACTGAAGATGAAAAGGAATTTCACAAACCTCCAGATCAGCAAAGGAATGGCTTCACCAAAACAAGTTCAAGACCTAAATCCAATCAAAGATCTGTGTGGTGACCTGAAGAGGGCTGTGCACAGGCGATTCCCAGCCAATTTGACAGAGTTAGAATGCTTTTGAGAGGAAGAATGGCAAAAAATTGCTAAGTCAAGACATGCCAAACTGATTGACTCTTACCCAAAAGGATTGAATGCTGTGATAAAATCTAAAGAAGCTTCAACTAAGTATTAGTTTAGGGGTGTAACGTCTGAACGTATCAAACTGATTTCTGAATCAGCCTGGGTTTAGCAATGAAATTTTTCTGTCTCCTTGAGCTGTAAATCCCTATCTGTTTAATGACCACTCTGGCCCCAGTTTGACCAGATACCTTTGGAATGCTAACGACCAACCTTCCCCCCCTTCGTACACACACACACACACACACACACACACACACACACACACACACACACACACACACACACACACACACACACAAGCTACCTACACGCGCATGCACACACACACACACACAAGCTTACCTTACACACACAATGGAAAAATCTCTCTCGAACGTAACGTGTAAGTATATGTAATTATTCGATGCCTAAATAGTGTGATGTTATCTTGTTTACATATATTGTGTGTTTATGTGACCTAAACTTAATGATTTTAGATAGTCTTAACTTAGGATATTATTTACTTGTAAGTTTTACTTGTAATATTCGTTACAAGTCCATCGAATTTGGTATGTGGTTAATCGTCTTGCGATACCCTGATTGATTATGCATATCATATTGCAATGGGATACATTATTTCATGCTTTCTCTTAATTTCATATATAATACGGTATAAATCGGCTCCTCCCTGGACATGCAAATTAGGGTCTGAGACCAGACAAAGAGAGGTCATCCCGCCAACAAATCCAACTTCCTGATTGGCCAATAGCCCAAAGAGGCGTGTGCGTTGGTGTTGTCTTTAAAACAACACCACGCTTTGAGTCTCTTCAGTCTCCTCTTCAGTCACTCTTCAACTTCACTTCTACGCTCCTTCCGGTTTCTCTCCCCCGGGGCCACGTGACCCGGGAAGAGGAAGCCAGGATCTGTCTCTCCCGGACAAAGGATGCAACCGCCTCACGGCCGACACCTTTTTTCAAATGGCATGACGAACCAGCGAACTCTACACAACCTCGCACGAACTTTCAGACCGAAGCCATGCAAGTATAGTTAAGGGATCTATACATGCGTTAAGATTGCACCCCTGTTTACAGGAGATTTAAGTTCGTTGCTGGTTTTGAAAAAGGCTAATTAGTTGTGTTTTCGTCTGCTTCCCTTTTAATTCATTACTTTCTCTCTATCCCTTTTCTTTCCTTGTATATAGATGTACATATGTATGTTTTGCTTAGAGTTAGTCGTGTGTATCCATAGTTACATCTAGTTATTAAAATCTATTATCCCACGCTTGATTTTCTCTGTTTTTGGTCACGTGATAGAGTCCCTTCTTCACTGCATAAGATCTTGATTACCCGCTCTAAATTTTAATAACAAACTTCGTTGGTTAATCCTCCCTGGCCAGAAGGATAAACTCCCTCTTTAGAGTTCATAATTCCAAACTAGACTACAGCTAACCCTAAAAGCTGATCTAGACCACATACATAGTCATAATTAATTATAATCCGTTGTAGTTAATTATCTATATGTATATGTGCACATACACGAATTCCCTTTCATGGCTGATGTATATTTATAACTGGTCACAACACACGTTGATTAGATATATAGATATATTTCACGCCATTCGAGCTAATTCCTTATATAAATTGGAGAATACATTTAAACGTGTTAAACATCTTTTAATTCGTTACGTAAATTGTAACTGGTGGAGAATATTTTTAAACGTTGCAGATTCATCCGATTTACTACACATTCTGGTAGATAAGGCGGGCCACGCGTTAAAACTCGTCTCCTTTAAAAAAGGTGCGTTGAATCCAAGCGTGCGCTTCTGTTTCGTTTTTCATGTTTAAAGTCGATCCATTACATCATTCTGGTGGAAAAGAATAATGCTAGTAATGATTGATTCATTACAGGGGTGTGCACACTTATGCAACCAGGATATTGTACATTTTTTCTTTTTCTTTTTTTTTTTTCCCATAATTTTTTTTTCCACTTTAGTTAATAGGTTAAAATTTCACAATACAGGTAGAAAAGGTTCTGACATGATTTATCTTGGTTTCATTTTTTTACATTAAAAAAACCTGCCATTTTAACAGGGCTGTGTAGACTTCCACTGTAAATGCACTGTATCTCATCATATTTAGATTATCAACAAAGCGTCTCTTGGTCAACTTCTGTTGTTTTTAAATATGATTTATAATGAAATTACTTATTTACATTTTAGATATGTTAAAAAGCAATGAAAGTAATGGTTACAGGCAAATACATGTACAGTACCAGTCAACATATTTTGTTAACGGGTTATGGTTGAAATTTGTTTCTAACACAAATATAAACAGTGATGTTTATTTTCACTTCACTTAAAATAAGTACACTGTATAGCCAAAAGTTTGTGGACACCTGACCATCACAAACCATATGTGCTTGTTGAACATTCCATTCCAGATTTAGTCCCCTTCTTTGCTGTTATAATAACCTCCACTCTTCTGGGAAGGCTTTCCACTAGATTTTGGAGCGTGGCTTTGTGGATTTGTGCTCATTCCGCCACAAGAGCATTAGTGAGGTCAGGCACTGATGTCCGGTGAATAGTCCATCCCAAAGGTGTTCAGTGGGGTTGAGGTCATGGCTCTGTGCAGGTCACTTGAGTTCTTCTAATCCAACATTGGCAAACCATGTCTTCATGGATCGTGTTTTGTGCACAGGGGCATTGTGATGCTGGAGCAGGTTTGGGCCTCTTAGTTCCAGTGAAGTGAAATTGAAATGGTACATTATACAAAGACATTCTAGAAAAATTGTGTGCTTCCAACTTTGTGGCAACAGTTTGGAGAAGAACCACATATGGGTGTGATGGTCAGGTGTCCACATAGTTTTGGCCATATAGTGTAGTTTTACTTTCAATTACATTTTTTTCCCAAAACAGTTAGTTCACATAGAACATATAGGTAGGATACATGGTTAGGGGCTCGGCCTATTTGGGAATTTTAAGAAAAGCCTCCTCTTCATGAAGCTGGTTGAGAAGATGTGCAAACCTTTATCAGGAATACTGCTTGGTAAGTGCATACAGTAATTCTATACATGTTATTTATCTTCATTTTAGTAGTGAAAATGTCACAATAAAACCCTTCTATGAGCAGATCTCATAAAAGCGTATCCACACTTTTGACCGTTTTTGACTTTTTTAGAAGTAAAATATTACTTGATTTCCATCTGCAACTATGTTCTTTTGTATTTCTTGGCTGAATAAAATTACTTTCTCACTTTTTTTTTTTAAACAGACCAACTGGTGTTTTTGGTTCACCCTTAAATCCGGGATGCTGTTGCTTCATGTGTCCACCTGCTGTGGCCGCTAAGTCTGCGATTAGCAGTCCAGTCACAGCGCCATAAACCGCGATTCATTCTCCTTCCCGCGGCAAGCAGGACGGAACCCATTTTCCCCTTTAAGACGCCTCTCGCAAGGCAGCGAGAGCACACTGTGAAGCTCTTCCTATGAGATGCACCACGTTTCAAGGCTTTAAGCCCGTGATTCATCTCGCCTCACATCCTCAAACTGGGCTCGAAGACAACAAAGAGGAGGTGGAAATGGAAATGATATTTTTAGTCTTCTTATGTGCGACACAAGTGGGCTTTCATAATGTTTTCGGGATTTTGGTTATGGTTGAAAAGAAAAAAAAGAAAAAAGCCAGAGCATAAAAAAACAAAATCATCTGGTCAGGGCAGATTGATTTATATTAACAGATATAAACATGAACAAACATTTAAATTTATGTTACGTGACAGGACAATAAAAAAAAAAAAAAAACTATTTGTTGTTAAACAAGCAAAAAAATAAAACAAAACCATATAATCATTGAGGTTTGTTAAGCTTCCTCTTAGATGTTTATGTAGCATTTATGGAAGGAGTCTCCAGTATCATAACTGTGTAACAGTTAGTTTCTCGTCATGGGAATGTCTTCAGACTGATAAGTTTGTGTTTTCAGATTTTTCACACACATGCGGCATTTTTTGTCCTTCAAGAGAGAGAAAAAAATAAGGGCTGGTGTGGATTATATTTGTATAACAGCATGGACCAAAGTGTGTTTTCTTTTAGAAATACACATTAGAAATTGCACAACACAATTCAAAAGAAAGGTTACAAAGGATTTAAGCTGACAATTTTTAGGTAGTCATTTGAAAAGGTACGTTTTTCCTCGTTTTTTGGCTCTCTATCCATTTCAATGGATTGTTGGCTTTGGATCATGTCGTAACCATATCAGTCAACAACAACAACAAAAAAATGCAACCTTTTTTCACAGCCAGTACCTTTTTTTTGTTTTGTTTTGTCGACTATAGTTTGGATGCTAGAAAACAAAATGTTTGCATACACCAATAAGAATCGATCTTCATTCCACAAGGCTCAATTCTGATTGGTCAGAAGGTGTTGATTAATTTTCGGTAACTGCAACTCTAACAACAGTTTCAGCTGCAAGTTGGAATTGGGATATATTTCATTTTCTACCTCCGTACATTCCAGCTACAAAGTTGGGGGGGAAAAACACGGACGCCATGTTCATCTTGGTGCTTGTTCATCCAAATAACTGTGATGAGTGATCTAAATTTATTTGTTTCCTCAAAACAGCGATATTATAGATTTAGCAAGCGATTATGGATGTATGTTTATTGATCTAATGTAAATACTTGTATAGTCAGTATAATTCGCTTAAAAGTAAATAAATGCTACTTTGTTTTCTGTTAACGCTGTGAGCAGTCATGTTGATTTGACGCCACATGATGAACTCTGGGTTCCCGACTTTCTGAATAGGAATTGAGAGAAGAGGGGATGTTTTATTTAGCCACAGCTTTACACTGGGGCCATGTATGTTGGATGTATACGGATAAAAAAAAAAAAAAGTGTAATCTTTGATCTTTTGGAGTCTCCAGTGTCAACTGGAGTGATAACGTGACAAACTGCATTTTTTGTCATATTAACTTCAAGTGAGAGAATCTGGTGAGGGAATGACTGGTTGATAGCTGCTTTTACACAAGTGATAACAGGAACTAACTTCACAGATGTTCCACAACATAAAGTGTAACTATAAACAAATACAATTATGACATCTTTTATAAATAGAAATTGTAAACAGTGGGAAATTTATGTGGTATAACAGCAATAAAACACTACATGATGTCCTGTTATAAGAAAATAATCAGGTTCTGGTTGGTTATAGTGACTCCACTTTGTGTTGGGCCACATCTCACCACCTTGATGTTGATTATTTTGATGGTTGATTACAACGCATCCCACACCTGATTGTCCATTAACTATGACCAATACTGTACAAGTTACAAGAGCTAAACAATGCAGGCGATTTCCACTGATTTTTTTTTAAAATTTTTTTTTAATGAACAAAAAAAAAAAAATCAAATGTACTCATTATAATCGCTCAGCCAATTGTGTCAGACTTTTTTTTTTTTTTTTTTTTGCCACATAATTCATTGATTGTTTCCGGCCTGGGAAGCTGTTGTGGAAAGCAAAGAGAACACAGACGTCATGTTGGAGACCTCATTTACACATTGGATTATGTGTTTGTTTGTGAGACGCACGCTGCGTAAGGCACACTCGGCTGGATGGATGCTTTGAAAGCCCTTTTGGCAGTCGTGGTGCATTGAACAATGCGTATACACACACTAACACACACACACACACACACACACATACACACCTTGTGCACAAGCTGCGTCACAGGATTTCTGCTCCTACTTAGACGGAAGCTTTTAGTGGCAAAAACTGACAGTATATGTTTAAAAAAACAACGTGTCATCAGATTTTTTTGCATTCCACGTTTCATAACCCTATTTACCCTGCAGATCCGACATTAATAAAAGAGCAAGGGGAACATCTGAAAGTCAACAAAACATTAAAACAGGGAGTCAGGGAGTGTTTTGATGTGGCTCAGGAGGATTTATTCATGATATCCTCTAGGTTTGTGAACGTTCCTATATTCAGAATTCATTTAGGAGTTATTACTTTGTAGCAAACAAGACAGCAGTATGAGGGAAGAGAAAGGCAATGGGATTGCCCCTATGCGTCTTTCTGTCTCGACGTCTCTCCTCGGCTGTCAGTTAGCCCAGAAATCAGGGTGTAAATCCCGTTTAGGGTTTGCTGAACCGAGAAGCTCGCTCTCAGATACTTAACGTCTACTCGGAGGAAAAAGGACAGAGGCCAGACCACCCATGACAGCTGTATTAGATAGACTTTTCCTCCAGAGAGGCTGGGGAGATCTTTTTTTTGTTCGCCGTTCGGGCCAGGTGCTATATGGACAGAAACATGTCGGGCCCCGTTGCCTCGATAAATTGTTGTTGATTCTGCCCTCGGGAGATGTGCAATCACGCATTAGTTCTGCAGGTCGCGGCCAAGAGAGCAGAACAGCCGCTTTGTCTCCTATAGAGCACTTTCATTGCCTAGGCGGTCATTTATGAGAGCGCACTTTCTTTTCTTTCCCTGTCGATCAGTTTCTTGTAGGCTTTGTCAAACTGATGGTCATGGAAGACATGTTGAGATCATTTCATCAGTGCGCAAACATGCACACTGCCAACCGAGTCCCAACTAAAGGCCTGTTTACACCTGGTATTAACATCCGTCTGAAGTGATCAGATCACAAGAGGACAGCCGGTTACACCTGCCATTTTGAATGCGTCTCCAGTGACTACTTGTGATCGGATTTCACACACCATTTCTGCTGGAGGAAGGGTGTTGCGCGCATTTATTACGTCGGTCCTACTTTTGCTTTCAAGCTGAAATGTCCTGCGAATCCGCAAATCTCATGATTCAACAAAAGATAAGATGAAGCAACAAAAGAAGCTACACCTGTATCCATTAGCCTACTTATGGAGAACTCTACTGTTCAACATGATTTCCAAACAGTCTCGCGATGATTACGTATTTTCCGACTAGGGCAATGATGCAGTCGATTATTTGGTCCTTCGTGGTTGTCCCGGACATATCGAGACTCTTTCGTGTTTACGCTACAAATGTTATGTGCTCATATGCATCCTATATGAAGGCGGTTTGAGTCATCGGATCTCAGGGTGTTTCGGAGACACACTGGACCCTGTTCACACCTGTACTTAGAGCTGTCAACTTATGATCAGATCGCCAAGGACACGTTATGCCAGGGTTTGGAAGATTGGAAGAGATCTAGACTATACGTTCGAAGAAATCTGAATTAACAAGTGTGTCATGCTTGGAATTAAATTGCAAGCAAAGCTAACAAAGTTAACCCCACCCCTAATCCTAACCTTTTTTTATTTAACTTTTTTACAACTCTTACAACTCGCAAATATGTAACAAGTAGAACACTATGTATGGAAATTGGCAACTACATTGTGGGAAAAGTGGATTATGGATGTGTAAAATATTGTACCACTCTTCTACCTCTAACACTCCCATAGCCATGGAATAATCCATAGAGGGGTCACTGTGGATGAGTGGTTAGCACATTTGCCTCACACCTATGGGATTGAGGGTTCGAATCCTGCCTCTGCCCTGTGTGTGCAGAGTTTGCATGTACTCCCTGTGCTTTGGGGGTTTCCTCTGGGTACTCTGGTTTCCTCCCCCAGTCTGAAGACGTAGGCTGATTGGTGGCTCCAGGCTCCCCCATAACCAGTATGGATAATGGCTGGATGGTATAGTCCATACTACTTTTGGAACCCTGTTTGATTTTTAATTTCTTTTCAGGAACAACGGTTTATCCAGAGACTTTCTGGAGAACAGTGGGAGCAAAGCAGAAGAATTCACCCCAAATGGGAAGCCTGTCATCGCATCGCACCATTCAACACACATATTCACACAATTATTCACACCTAGGGCCAATTGAGCGTAGCCAAGCCACCTACTGGCAGTATTTGGAATATAATATTTGGAATAAGTCACATGTTCAACAGGAAGTTGCATCATCTGAAGTAACTGAAGAAAAGTAAGTTTTCTCATTCGTTTTTTTCTGCATATTCAGTCATACTGGGCTATTGACTGACAAGGCCACGTCCTCGTTACCTAAATCTTTGATTGAAAGGAAATTATTAGTTTTAAAAACTGGTCTTCATGATGTCAGAATGGATGCTAGGTTGTTACATATTTGGTAATTCTAATTTAAGGTAGTGAGCTAGCTAATATATGCTAGTCAGCTAGGTAAAAGAATGGCCCGATTAACAAAATACACAAAGAACACAGAAAAATTCACATCAAGGACACAACCAAGTGTGAGAGTTCTTTTCTAGTTAGCTATTAGCACTACATTAGCCAAATGTTTATGTGTGTATCTACTGTATATGTTTTAACTAGCTAACAGCAAATACACTGTTCTGATTAAAATATAGTGAATAAACGGGCGAAAAAGTTATTGTAATCTGTGAAATGCATATAAAAGTTACAGTAGTAGACTATTTTACTTTCTTTGAACGTGCTTGTTGTGGAAGCGCTGGCTCTGGAGCCATGACTGACACTGACCTCTAGTCATAGCACTTATTAAATATATAACGCAGTCGTGTGTGTGCTTTGTGCGTGTGATCCATGTGTATTGTTTTATATCGATTCAGCTCTTGCCTGAGGACAATCACAGTTGTGCCCTGAGACAGGCCTCGGTGCTCTGTATGAAAATAACTTCACTGATGCAGTTCAGCTTGAATGAATAATATCAATACTGTATGCTCTGTAGAGTATGTGTGTGTGTGTGTGTGTGTGTGTGTGTGCGCGTGCGTGCATACAACATTGCACAACACCAGATTCAACAAGCACTCTTTCATACGTTCCATGATCATTCAACTCTGAATGTTTTCTTTATTGTTTTAATATGTATGAGTCGACTCATCGTCACACAAATTAGGAAATAAAGCCTCGACCTTTAAGTGCCCTTCATTCTTTATGTTGAACTTCTTGCCTAAAAATAGGTATTTTGTTGAAGGTCGCTGGCGTACTTAACATAGCGAAATTAAACGGTCAACACCGAGCGACTCTCTAAATCACATCATTTAGTAGGTATATTTCTTGTGGATAGATATCTATTAGTAATTTAATAGACACTTTGTGCATTTAAATTAAGCTAAGATTGAACTAAAGCTATTAAGATCCTTAATTAAACCGAGTGATGTGGATGTTCAGAGAGCTCTAACTAGCAGGCTAGTTTCAACAAGAGGAAAGTAGAAAATGCACATTTTCCTAGTGTATATGAGTGTTTTTACTGTATTGTGTATCTTTGACAGGAAAGAAGTAGATCATATGTTCATATCATTTGAAGCTAAAATTGGAATAGCAAAGAAAAATGAAAACTTACAGTCTGCGCATCCATAAAGTGAGTTAAATTAACCCTTTAGGACAGAAATAGCTATATTGGAAGCTTGTTTTAATCACATTTTCATGTTGAGAACTCCAGATAATTACCCATAAATTGAATTGTTTACACATAAACTGAACTCACTCCTACAGTTTCTACAGTCCTACAGTACACCTGAAGGCAAAAAATATATTACAAAATGTCCATGAAACCAGAGATCCAGGAAATAGATCCTAGAAAATGTTCTTTTGTTCTTTGTTCTGACATGCTTTTCTGCTCACCACGGTCACACAGAGTGGTTATCGTACCATTGACCTCTCGCATCAACAAGGTGTCTCTGCCTGCAGAACTGCTAACTGGATGGGTTTTGTTTGTTTGTTTGTTTGTTTGTTCGGTTTTGCACCATTCTGTGTAAACTCTAGAGACTGTTGTGCACGAAAAGCCCAGGTGATCAGCAGTTTCTGAAATACTCAAACCAGCCCATCTGACACCAACAACCATGCCACAGTTAGTCACAGAGATCACACCTTTCCCTATTCTGATGTTTGATGTGAACATTAACTGAAGCTCTTGACTTGGATCTGTGTGATGTTATGGATTGTGCTGCTGCCAGATGATTTGCTAATTGGATAACTGCATGAGTGTGCAGGGCTACAGGTGTTCCTATTAAAAAGGTAGGTGGGTGTAGGTTAGCCTGGGCCTTATATATATATATATATATATATATATATATATATATATATATATATATATATATATATATATATATATATATATATATATATATATATATATTTACACACACACTGTATATATTTCAGTCATAAATATACATTCTTAATTTTTTTTTTTTGCTGTCTTTCTCATAATTATTCACAGTTTCCAGCTCTTACTACACACACAGACAGTATTATGTAAACCTGATACATTTGTACTGTATTCAGTGTTCATTGTGACTTTAAACACTTGATTTCCTTGGCTGCTTGTGGTTAACAGCATGTAAGAAGCAGCATGTATGTGGTTATATGCTCATAATGATCTTTAAAAACCTTTTCAGCATGGAGGGGAATAAAAACAAAATCCCACAGAAATAAATCAGCTTAGTGGACAGAATTAGAGGCGAAGGCTTTAGAGCCAGGGTTGGATTAAGGAAAATCATGTGCAGTAAAGAACAAGTGATCAAGAGTGACTGGAGAGAGAAAGAGAGAATCCGGGTTGGGAAGAGTACAAATTACGGAGGAGAGGGGTTTGGAAGGGGCCAGACCTCAATTAAGACCACAAAAAGAACATAAAGTCAAAACAATTACATACAGTGCCCTCCACTAATATTGGCACCCTTGGTAAATATGAGCAAAGAAGGCTGTCTTTGCTGACAACTGAATACTGAATACATGGCAAGGGATCTGAGACCAATCCTCCATACAGAATCTCTCCAGATCCTTCAAATTTCAAGGTCCACACTACTGGACTCTCACTCTTCAGTTCACCCCACAGGTTTTCTATGGGTTTCAAGTCAGGGGACTGGGATGGCCATGGCAGGACTTTGGTTTTGTGGTCAGTAAACCATTTTTGTGTTGATTTTGATGTATGTTTTGTATCATTGTCCTGCTGGAAGATCCAACCATGGCCCATTTTAAACTTTCTGGCAGAGGCAGTCAGGTTTTCATTTAATATCTGTTGATATTTGATATCCACTCAAATTATTTGAGTCCATGATGCCATGTATCCTAACAAAATGTCCAGGTCCTCTGACAGAAAAACAGCCCCCAAACATTAAAGAGCCACCACCATATTTAACCGTGGGCATGAGGTACTTTTCCATATGGCTACCTCTCTGTGTGCTCTATTTCATCAGACCATAGAACCATAGAAATTTGAAGTTCCAGTAGTGTCCAGCAAACTGAAAACGCTTGAGTTTGTTTTTGGATGAGAGTAGAGGCTTTTTTCTTGAAACCCTTTCAAACAACTTGTGGTGATGTAAGTGACTTCAGATTGTAGTTTTGGAGACTTCTGCAGTTCTCCAGCTGTAATCCTTGTTGATTTTTTTGGCCACTCGAACCATCCTCATCACAGTGCGTTGAGACAATATAGACAGACGTCCAATTCCAGGTTGATTCATAACATTTGCAGTTGACTGGAACTTCTTAATTATTGCCCTGATGTTGGTGGAAATGGGCATTTTCAATGCTTGTGCTATTTTCTCATACCCACTTCCCATTTTGTGAAGCTCAACAGCTTTTTGCTGCACATCACAGCTATACTCCTTGGTCTTACCCATTGTTTTGAATGACTAAGGTAATTTGGCCTATGTGTTACCTCATATTTATACCCCTGTGAAACAGGAAGTCATGGTTGAACAATTTCCTGTTCCTAGTGACCCAGGTCTACTAAAGAAAATGTAAAATATCAATGGGAATATACTTCAAATATATTTTTCTCAAAAGAATGCATAGGGGTGCCAATAATTGTTGCACACCTATATTTAACAAAGATATATATATACTTGATAAACCTCTGTTTGTGTTTGCAATTGTTTGATATCCATGAGAGCAGAGTATTTGAAACTGTATGAAAGTGTATATTGTAACCCAAAAACCCAAAAACCTCTGCCAGGAGGTTACAATTCCCCAACCATATATCAAACACAAAATGAAAGTAAAGACACATTATCCTATTGTGTGCAAAAAACAAACAAACAAACAAACAAACAAAAAAAAAACAGAGTAAATAGTACATTATGTATTTAGACACCCCTACAATGGATGGTACATTTTTATTTATTTATTTATTTATTTATTTTTAACTGTTGACATTGCTTCACATAGCTTTTTAATTGGGGGTATGTAAATATGAATTAGTACAAGGATGTTATAGCCCAAAACCTGGCTGCCTCTGTCAGGAGGTTACAATTCATCCATCCATACAATGTTCTTTTACCAAGATGATGACCTCAACCATCCATTATATACGAATCAACACTGAAAGGATTGCAAGACACAAAATCAATTTTGCATCTCAGCGAACCCTGAATCCTGTTCAAAATGTGTGTGGATATCCAAAAGCACAAAATGACACACACACACACACACACACACACACACACACACACACACACACACACACACACACACACATTATATGACCAATCACCCCCATATGTGTTTGTTGATCATCCCATTCCGGGTTCAACTTTTCTGGGAAGGCTTTCCACTAGATTTCAGAGCGTGGCTGTGAGGATTTGTGTTCATTCAACCACAACAGCATTAGGGACAGCATTAGACCACTTATGTCAGGCGAGGAGACCTGGTGTGCAGTCATCGTTCCAGTTCATCCCAAAGGTGTTCAGTGGGGTTGAGGCCAGGGCTCTATGCAGGACGCTCGAGTTCTTCCGTTCCAACGTTGGCAAACCATGTCTTCATGGAGCTCGCTTTGTGCACAGTGGCATTGTCATGTTGGAACAGGTTTGGGCCAGGTTGGGAGAAATCGTATTAACGCTATAGCATACAAAGATACGTTTGTGTGCATTCAAATTTGTGGCAACAGTTTGATCAAGGCCCACATACATATAGGTGTGATGGTCAGGTGTCCATATAATTTGGACCATATAGTATAGAACTCTGAACTTGTCAGTTATTACAGGAAGATGCTTAGCGGTGTTCTTCTTTTTAGGGTTCACTTCATCAAATATTGGCTTTAAACTTAGTAATGTCTTGCGTGCTGTATGTTTCAGCTGTGTAATTCATTTGAAATATTCGAATTTGTGAGCATTTTCAGGAAGGGTGCCATTCATTGTGGAATAGACTGTATATTATGATGAGCAGTAGGATCCCTGTACGGTTATCCTGAGGGGGAGAAAAACTGAGCTCCTGAGGGGGGAGAGAGAGAGGGAGAGAAAGAGAGAGAGAGAGAGAGCAGCGACTCATGAGCGCATATTCTCATCCGAATTTATTTTTTAATCCCAGCCGCTCGACCGGGAGGGAGCTGTTTCTCTTCTCTACATCATCTCTCCCGTTTTTTTTCCCTCCTCCCTCACTGTTCTTCATTCGCATGTTATTTGAACTTACCGTTTTAGCTTCCCTCTCTTCTTTTCGCTTCGCTTCTCTTCTCTTCTCCACCCCCCACCTCCCGGTTTAAGTTGGAGCGCGTGATGAGCGCTCGGGTTGCAGCCGTAGCCGCCCGCGCGCCTCTGGATCGGTGCAACGGAGCACGCGGACAGCAGCAGAGTCGGGCCGTGATGTAAAACGCCAATGGAGTTAGGGATTTATGACAGAACATGGGGAAGATGAGCGTCCTGTCGCTGTGTTTTCTCTTGTGCGCCGAGCTGCTGGATTTAGCCTTCGGTGAGTGACTGATGTCCGTGTGTTTTTGCGTGTGCGCGTGTGTGCATGTGTGTTTGCGTTTCTGTGCGTGTGTGTGTGCGCGCGCATGGACGCGCGCATGTGTGTGCATGCATGTGTGTATTGTATGTGTGATGTACGTGAAACAATTTCGCACCGACAGATAAGTCAAGAAACAAAACCCAAACACACACAGCCTGATTTATTATTTCTGAATGAGATGACCGGTGCATATGATGTTACTGGAAAGCATGCGCCGTTCATGCGGCGTTATGAACGTTATATGACGTCTCATAGTGTTGTGTATTCAACTTTAGGCATTTTGAATCCCCAGCTATGCAGCGAGATTAGTATTCTTCGGAACACGCTGTTTTGGCGTTTGTCTTGGCATTTTTTTTTTTTTTTTTTTTTTGTTGCCATGTTGGCACCGGGTACAGACTGTGCTAGTGTGCTAGGAGAGATTTAAGAGCAAGGAGATGAGACAAGAATGCAACACTGCTTGCAGGTTGTTATTATTATTATTATTATCGTTGCTGTTGTTTTTTCTTCTAACTATTGATCATGCTTTATTTGTTTGGTGGTGCGTTTTGCGCGTTTGGAAGATATTTGAGACTTTGCGCGCTGACACTGAGACACTACGGATAAAATAGTATTTAGAGTAGAGTTTATTGGCAGCTTCATCGAGGACCAAGCAATCTACACTCTTTCCAAATCTCATTTTCTACTTGCAAAACGTGAATTGATGCATTATGGAGTTTGCGCCGTCGGCGCTATTCCTAGAACCGCATGACATTTCCATTAGAACCCAACATGCTGACCCTAAATTTATACTCTGCTTCTATTTTACAACACATACAACCCAACTGACAAACATACTGCGGTATATCAATATCCATAGACTCGGTTGGATTGAAACTGGACGCAGTTTGTCTTTTTTTCCCCCTCGAACTTCCTCTGCGTAATTCCGAAATACGGAAACAGTCGATGAAGGAACGCGACTGCGCACGTGAAGAAGAAGAGGAAGAAGGGGTGGGGGGAGAACCCACTTCACTTTCTAAAATTACAACCTTGCCCGTGTTGAACTCATGAGTGATTCAGGATCCACACCTACACCCCTGGCAAGCTTTCTCAAGAGAAATAATATCCAAAAAAAGACACTAGGAGGCATCAAAGCAGGCGGGAGAACTGTTGCCTGTCCATTAATCATTATTCTGAGCAGAATTAACACGTTTATGTGTGTATGTGAGAGTGTGTGTGTCTAGACTGATGTGTTTTTAGAAATACGTTCATACATGGCTATCAGATTTGTCTCAAGATCATGTGATTGTGAAAAGCATACCTTCCTTCCTTCCTTCCTTCCTTCCTTCCTGCAATCATCCATCTTCAGTTAGCTTTATCCTGGTCAGGGTTGTGGTGGATCTGGATTCTGTCCCGGGAAGACTGGGCATGAGGTGGGAATTTTGATACACAAAATTACAGTCCATCACAGGGCACCATGCACACACATTCACACACTCATTCACACCTTTAGAGTAGCCAATCCACCTGTCAGCAGGTTTTTGTGATTTAGGAGGAAAGCGGAGAACCTGGAAGAACAGCCAGTTTTACTAATTTTGAGCTGTAACTTTACTTATTCTGCTGGCAGATCATTTATCTTTTTTTTCTAGAAACAAGCGCTTACAATTAGCTAAACGATCTGCCAATAGAACAAGCTTGAGCAAACTTTTCTAAGTCTTGAAATGAATAAAAATGTCTGGAATTAGGGTTAATAATCTTATATTTGGTATATTTGGTGTCATTGTATAATAGGAAATACTAGATACATTTGAATATATTCAAGATATTTTTATTTGCTAAGATGTCCGTTTTGGCAGTTGAATGCAAGAAATAAAAAAAAAAAAAAAAGCATTTCAAGTGTTAGTTGTATTTGCTACCATGAGGTCCGTTAAATTTGACTACTTTTCTGTATATAGTAATTCTTTGCAATATTTTTTAACCCTTTAAACTCTGACAATGTGTCTGGGAGTCAAGCCTGAATAATGTAGTTACTGAATAGCATGCTTTAAGATGAACAACAAAAGACCAAACTAAGTCTGTACGGAATTTATAAAATAATAGTTACATTTAAATGTTAGGACTTTATGTTCTACCGATAATTTAGATTTCCATGTACTGTATATTAGGTGGACTTTGTATCTAAGCATTGTACTCTGATCCGAAATTAGCTGTCCCAAAGTCAAGTGGTGACTTTAGTATGGGGGGAAAAAAAAAAAAAAGAAGAAAAGGACAAAGTGTCCTAATGGTGCTTCTTCAAGGCCTCAGCCATTTAGAGCTTTCTACGGTGTTCTCCGATTAATAGAGTGAGGAAATGAGGAAATGAGCTCGTCAGTTCTTCGGAAGAGGCTCCTGCACTCAGAAACCGCACCCAGTTTGATGCACGTGCTAGTCCAGATTTAGCATTTAAATCAGAAACATGGCATCACTGAGTGGGTGAGATGCATTGTTGTGTGTGTGTGTGTGTGTGTGTGTGTGTGTGTGTGTGTGTTTGTGTGTGTGTATGTGGGTTGGTTGTCTAGAACTCTCAGATTAGACAGTACTTCTGATTCACTTGGGAAATGGCTTTTTTTTTGTCTCGGTGCGAGACTCCTAATGCACGGTCATTAGATTTGTTCGGAGTCTGACTCATATGACTGGCAGCAATTTGCCAGTAATGTGCCATAATGTTATGTACAGTAAGCTTAGCAGTTAGAGTGCCAGTCAGATTACTGTTGAAAACTTGTCGCTGCAATCTTTGAGGCAAGTTGTTTAACACTTCCAGTCTATAAATAAGCAAATAACTAAGGAATAAAACACAACAGAGCATGTCGTTATAGGAAAATACTCAAAGGCGACAATGACGAGGTTCTCATTTTCCAATAACAGCGTGTCCAATATGTTTTATTCTACTCATACAGTACCAATGATTACAGTGGTGTGCTTTTTATCCATTTATAGTTACGTTTAATGCTGTGAAGCAAGTTAGTTCCTGTTATCATTTCCCAGCCTTTCTTTTTCTGTCTCTTTATAGTTAATGCAACAAAAATGCAACTTGTCATGTTACCAAGAATCCATATCAGAAAACTCAATGGTCGGTTACAAAGCACTGACACTGGAGACTCCTTGGGAAAAAATGTCCAAAATGCTAAATAAATATCTCCTCGTAGAAAACATCACCGCAACAATGACAACGACAGATATTGTTTTTAACCAGTTTATATCAAGCGACCGACTTATAAGTCGTTATTTTAGTTGTTACAATAAAGATGATAATGTGATAATAATCAGAACAAATGTATCATCGACTGATAAGACTTGAAAATCCAGCAGCACAGTCATTACTCTTTCTCTGCCATTGTGTTTATGACCATTTATGGACAGTTAGCCTACAGTATCTCCAGATCACCACAGATGCTGCTCATGTAAAGTGATCCCAACAACTCAGTGACTATTTATCACCTCCGCCATCTGGAGGGCTCTACAGGTTATCTTCCTACACTCCAGATATTCCATTAACCAACCTGAATGGGCCGAGAAGCTGCTTGGTCAAGTACACATCAGCAGCACTCATCACTACCACGAGACAGCAGCATTAACAACATCACCACAAGTCATGATATCATTCATACACCTCAAGGTTATCTTGCCTTCCCTTTTAAAAGCTATAATGATTCACAGGCATGTCATTTGTCATTGGTTTTAGCTTGCTATTTTTTTTCTCTCTTGGTCATTGTAGTCCTAGGTTGATGCCACTAACATTAATGTCTTTAAGAAACAAGTAAGGTTCCTAATAGAAGTGTAGTTATGCTGAGTGTAGCTTAAAGCTGCACTCGTCATAGTGTTTTAAGTGATTGTGATCAGACATAGAAGTCAGAAATTTATTTTATTTTTTTCCCTACCAATACACTTCTCCAGACATTAAGAAAGCGTAAATATAACTGATCAAAAACGATGCCGGAAATGTGTTTTTTTAGTAGGACATACAGTACATAAGCCTAACCGATTCAGTTTGTAATCAGATAGCAGCTGTGAAAATGTCCCCGATGCACCTACATACAGCACGTCATCGCATCGTTACGAAAAAAACAAAGAAGAGCACTTATACTCTCTGTACAGTCAACATCAGACAAAGGTTTAAGATGTTTAAACGAAAAAAAATAAGATGACTTATTAAATGCGGTTGTGATCCACCCACCTCAATGTTGGACATGCTTTTTGACATGCTATTCAGCTCACCACGGTTGTAAAGAGTGGTTATTTATGTTACCGTAGCCTTCCTGTCAGCCAGTCAAACGAGTCTGACCATTCTTCTCTGTCATCGACAAGATGTTTCATCCAGCAGAATTTATGCTTTCTGACTGGTGTGTGTGAAAATCCCTGGAGATTAGCAGTTCCTGAAATACTCAAACCAGCCCATCTGGCAGCATCAACCAGTCACTGATGACATGAACATTAACCGAAGCCCTTGACCTGTATCTGCACGATTTAATGTACTGCGCTGCTGAGATATGATTGGCTGATTCATTAATATCATGAATGAGCAGGTGTATAGGTGTTCTTAGTGATGTGTATTTCAGGAGGTTTGATTTAACAGTGTTGCTCCTCAAAGTCTGGCGTGCATCCTGTTAACGACAAGAACAAGTGCGAAAGTCATTACTTTGTTTATTAGGTTTGTATGCCCAATAATACATTCTTTACAATAATTTAACTTTGTACTACCAATAATTAATACAATATATTAAATATAATTTTTGGCATAGCATCCAAACCATTTTCCCTTGAGTTTATGTGTTTGATGAAAGGAATAAAAATGTAAATGAGATTTATTCTGCCTGCTGGGTTTTTTTTTTTCACAATACACCACTACATTGAAAGTAACACACTTCACTCGGTGTTCTTTTCCCCTCCGATGCTGTAATTCAATTCTGATACACAGCAGTAACCATAATATTACTTCTGCAGTAACACTGTATGGATTGTGAGTCGTGTTTCCTGTAGAACTTACACGCATTTCTAAAACTGTAAGAAGTTAATTCAACACTTACGATGCTACTGCTCAATCACTCAGAACCGTGACGTGCTAACTGCTGCAGTACGATGACTAACATCATCACATGCCTAAGTGTTATTATTCAAAACGAGAAGAAACGGAGAGAGAGGCAACACATGCTCTGTCACTCTCTCGACATTGGTTGTCTGATGGATGAAAGGTTATGTGCAATCAACGTGGCATTTAAGCCTGACACAAATCAGACACCTTATCTGTGGATGTTGGGGCACTGGGGCAACAAGCTATTGTTGGTGCACGAGAGAGCAAGATTTTATAAGATCGTATTACCATTAGGGCTTCCTAATGGTCACGAGGATGGCAACCTTGTTTTTCTTTGAGATTCATTGTATAACTCTAAGATGGACAAGTTGACGTAGGATCAGTGCAAAGACTGTGTTTTTTTCTACCACAGTGCTGTTGAAAACTCAATTCTGATTGGTCAGAAAGTGTTGATTATTTATTTATTTATTTATTTTCTAAGGGCAGCACAGACAGCTTCAAGACAAATATTCAAATGGTTTTATATGTTATAATTTCTATACTAACAACTTGTATGGCGGACACTCCATATAAATGGATCAAAAGTGTATAGTACGTAATCATTGATATGGTGAATTTTCTGACAGAGGAACATCTTCAGGATGAAGGGTTTTGTGATTTCTCTGGGACGTGACAAACTACAATTTTTGTGTTGTTAAGTTCATAATAAGGAGACGACACAGGAACTAACTTGTTCACAGACGTTCCAAAGCAGAGACCAGAGTTTCTCATACAAGTAAAATTTAAAAGATTTAAAAGAAAGGGAAAAAAATACAGTGCAATATGTGTTGACAACATTTTCTTGTACAACTAGACTTTTTGGCATCCTCAGGGTCTGATGGTGGGTTCCCTGATGTTTAAACTATTCATCCTCAGTGAGTGCTTTATCCTGGTCAGGATCATGGGTCATGGTTGATCTGGAGGCTATCCTGGGAACACTGGAGGGGATATGGGAATGCACCTTGGATGGGATGCCAGTCCATTGCAAGGCAAGATGTACAGACTCATTCACAGCTAGGGGCAATTAGAGTAATCCAGTCTATCATGTTTTTGGTTTGTGGGAGGAGCCTGGAGGAAACCGACGCCAGGATAATTCGTGAAAATGTCCCTTAGACCCAGGTATTCTAAGGCAACAAATATTAACAAAATACAATGCAATAATGGAGCCAGTGCCGAGCTTAACATCATCTCTTAGCGTTTTCCTGACTGATTCAGGCTGCCTATGATCTTGTGACTTTTAACAAGCATGAACCATTATTATTTCCAATATTGATTTATGACACCAATTCCCCATGTCTCTCAGCCAGCGAGGGACACAGGCTGCCTTACGAGCAACTCATTGTGCCCCATGTGGATTCCCCCATTTCCCACTGTTGAAAGAGTTTCTCCTCAGCAGATCCATCATGATCAGGTCCACTGACTGCTCCAGAGACAGGTGTTGGCAATTCTAGCTGTAGACGCCGATAATCACTCACTGACCTTAGCTCTCTCTCCTGAGTCATACCTCAGAGAGAGAGAGAGAGTGAGAGTGAGTGAGTGAGTGAGTGAGTGAGTGAGTGAGTGAGTGAGTGAGTGAGTGAGTGAGTGAGTGAGTGAGTGAGTGAGTGAGTAAGTAGGGGTGACCTTCCTCAGGATTTGTCACAAGAAAACCAAATTAGAGCACAGTGTATTTGGATTTGGGTTCAAACCTAAACTGGAAGTTGTTGTTTTTTTTTGTTGTTTTTTTCTAACAAAAAGGAAAAAAGCAAAAGCAAAAAAATAGTCCACCTCCTATTTGTATCTGTATTTGTATTATTTGTTCATCCCGAGTAATATATACATATACATTTGCATCCCTATCTCATATATTCTTCCAGATTTGGATTTTAAATTGGATTTTTTTTTCTAACTGTGCCTCTACTCTGGAAAACATTGTTTAGTAGCCTAATTTAAACCACCACAACCCTATACAGGAAGGTACTAAGGACCAATTTCCCCCTAATTTGGTTTTGGTCAATTCCATGCCATTCTTTTTCTTTTGAGTCCTTGATTTCAGTGGTTATTGAATTGTATGCCATATTCACCCAAGACAGATTTAGAAAAGGAAACCCCCCTGAGGATATAGATGCAGACAGCCTATGTGCTCTGTCCTGCTTCTCTTTTAAATCTCTTTGAGTCCTCAGCTGTAAATGAAGCTTTGGGGACTTGGCCCTGGGAAGGTGACTCGAGCTCGAGGTTTCAAAGTCGGGATTCATTTGGAGAACTGTGGCCTCTTAAAGCCACAAATGAGGACAGATGCGGAGGGATCAGCGTGCTGACATTCCTCTCTGTCCCTAATGTGTTGTCATACGGAGGAGAGAAGGCCGTTCCTGCTACCATCATCAGGTAATATCGGTTATGGGTCTGAAGAGAGCTGTGTCTTGCATGTCAGTGTTTGACATGCATTTGGGGGGGGGAAAGCAATTTATATAGAGCAGCTATAAAAGTGGCCTTTATGTGTAAATGCCTTTGTGGGAGTTGTGCTTAAGACTCATGAGGTTGTTGTGGCTTGCTGGAAAATAGTGATGTCAGCTGAATGTGCGTGTGTGTGTGTGTGTGTGTGTGTGTGTGGGAGGGAAACATTATGTCCTGCATTATCTTTTTGTCCTTTGAGCTATTGGCTTACGTACTGTCATCCAAGGGGAACGACAGCATTAGTATGTTATCGGCAAGCGCAGGCGATGAAGCCAAGTCATAACATACGGTCAAGGACGACATGGCACTAAAAGGAGGCCACAGACGCGATTTATCCTGCTTTTGTTTTTTCTCATTGCCGTGTATGTCCAATCGAGGCGCTCATTAGAGCATGAACTAAGACACGGCGTTCTGGCAAGACACTCGATGTTTGAGACAATGAAAATCACAAAGGAACATGCAGGATTTATCTTTATTTATAGCACTTGTGCAAAAGTGTCCTTTGGAACGACTCCGAGTGTGTATGAGCCCGCACTGACTCAAAAGGATTGTATGTATGTAGTATCAGTTGGATCTGTTTACTGCTCCAAATATTCATATCTGTATCTGTTTGTAAACCGGAACTGGGTTTTTTTTTTTCCCTGTCCTATATCCTATGCTGAAAAACACAGGTTTAAACAAAACAGAGGTCGAAATGGCATCGTTGTCAGGATGGTGTGTGAATTCTGCTGACAGTTCTGCCTCAACCTCACCTACATCTCCCCAGTTCATATCTGGCCTCCATTTGGTTTGTACCCTATCTGCGATATTGTGTAACAATTGTAGTTGGTTTGAATTTCCAAAATACAAATAAGCTAGAAGCCTGATTTAACTGACCACTGCCCTGACCAGGCAGGTACTAAGGATGAATAAATGAAAGTTGTAAATTCATCATGCAGCAGCTCACGTTCAAGTGAGCTCCATGAGATTAATATCTGACTACTCATCTGCATGAAAGTAAAAACTTCTGTGTAAAAAACACTTTTTTTGTGTGTGTGTGTCCCATGTGGTCCCAGTCTGAGCCGCACCTTTAGCCTCAACTAGATTTCTGGCAAGCTTTCTAAGAAAAAAAGAAAGCAAAATATATAATAATAAAAAATAGTCCACCTCCTATTCCTATTCGTATCTGTATTTGTATCATTTGTTCATACCAAATAATACAGTATTTAGTTTTATCCCTATCTCATATCTTCTTCCTGCTCTGCAGACATGGATTTTTTGCACAATTACAGCCCTCAGTACTGACATCCTTCACTCCAATATCATGCAACTATCCCTGAGATGATTTACATGACTGCCTAGAAAATCGACGGTATCACGGCTATTTGTTTAATCGCTACAAGAGTGTGCCATCATTATGCCTCTCCAAATCAAACGTCTACTCTAACAACCCTCCATCATCAGTCCATCACTGTCTCTTTCATCTTTTAGTCAATAGCCCTCGGCTCTTTTTTTTTTCTGTTGTTGTTGAGAAAATGGAAGGCTGGATGACATGGGATGAGTTAAGATTGTAGAGAGCAGGAACCACCCAAGCACTCCAGCCACTCGGCACGTTATTACGGCTTTGAATGCTTAGATTTCCTCAGATGAATCATCTCAGAAGAGCTTCTCATTCACTTATATTTGCCTGTATGCTATTTTCCTGGCCATGATTCAGATTCTGTTCAACAGACAGTTCTGATAAACAGCATCGTGTTCCACATGTATGGAATAAAACGCAGTGGGGTGTGCCGTTATAGAATAAAAATACTGTACCACAGGAATTACATTTATTTATTTATTTTTATTAAAAATAAAACATGCCACATTTATTGTCCCTTTATAGTTATATTTAATGTTGTGAAATGTTCCTGTTATCACTTTATAGCACAGTCATTTCCATCCCCATCCTCTGTTTCTTTCTCTCGTGTAAAGTTAAAATATAATTTTTTTATAAGCATCAATCATAAAAATCCTTGTGAATCAGCTGTTACTACAGAAGCGATAATGTATTAGAACACACGCATTGATATAAAGCTGATTTTATTTACATCCAGAACTGTCAGAGCTGCTGTTATAGAAATTTAATCAACACCTTTTGCAGAATCCAACAGTGCTGTGGTATAAATACAGCTATAAGTGTACCTTAGTAACAGACGCAATAACTTATCCTTTACTAGAATGAGCTCAGAGGGAACTCTGACACTTTATTATAACATCCGCTTTACCAATAACCCCCCACCCCCACCCCCACCCCCCCAACCACAGGCCACATTTTTATTTTACCTAAAACCTGATTTGACTCATTGTGACATTCCAACTCCACACAATTGAACATGTCACATGTTTGTGTATAATGTGACACATTCTGTGTGTTATGGCATTTCTGAAACAAGCAGGACATCTCTCCTTCTGTATAATGAACAGAATGTTTATGCCAAAACAGACGCTCAGAAAGATGCATGGATGTGTTCTTTTGGAAATAACAGACTATCAATATACTGATGACACTCTGTCTGTGTGTGTGTGTGTGTGTGTGTGTGTGTGTGTGTGTGTGTGTGTGTGTGTGTGTGTGTGTGTCTCTGTGTGTGTGTTATCACATTCTCAGCGTCGGCACATGGCATAAAACGTGATTTTTGTCTCACTGAAAATAGCGAGATTGTTTGGTGACAACACAGAACTGGAGAGTAAGATTTCTTTAGGCACATGTAGTATCCAAAGACAAACAGTAGTAACCAAAATGTAAACACTAACCAGTTAAACACAAATTAAATAACGCACTAATCTGTGTTTAATTTTATTTAATTGTTACATGCTCGGTTTCGCACTGGCTTCACTGGCAGATTAGCAAAGCAAGCTAACTGTACTAGCTACGTACACACACCAGAGGCTAGCTTTATTTTTATTCATAATGTCTCTATGCATATTTAATATATGACAGAATACGATGAAGTTTTTCTTGCGTTTTTTTGCAAACAGTTCATTGGAACTAATTGTAAGTAGGAACTATAGTTCAGAGTGGGGAACTGAAGAAACATCGGACCACACGTGCCATAGGATCGGTCCGAGGAGTCATTCGAACAAGTTGTTTGGATTTGTTGCTTTTGTGAGTCATATCTACTTTTCATAGACTTGAGAAAATCTAAATTGTCGCTTGTAGCGCTGTCGCGTTGTCATTTGCCACTGTTGCTGAAATTGGGACTCTGTTTTACGCAAGTATGCTGAAAATGGACGGCTGTCTATTGCTTTGCCACATGTAGGGTAGGCTCTATATCTCTATACATATAAATAAATAAGTGTATAAAGTGTGTAAAGTGGTGCTGACTCAGAACAGACCATTAGGCCACATGCATGTTATGCTTTTGGTCTTCCACTTCCACTAGCTGTTTTTCGTTGTTTTCTCACATTTAATGAGCATTTGCTTTCACTTGTATTTTCTGTAACGTCTTTAATCAATTTCTCATGTGTAATCATCAACTTGATTAGCAAACTGACGAAAACCACAGGCTCATACTTCATTTTCTGTTAAAATATGTGCCACACTCT
Source organism: Cranoglanis bouderius (assembly GCA_023630585.1). NCBI lineage: Eukaryota > Metazoa > Chordata > Actinopteri > Siluriformes > Cranoglanididae > Cranoglanis > Cranoglanis bouderius. Next base: position 4,513,748 of record CM042572.1, read on the forward strand.
GACTCACCTACCTCACAGAGCGAACTATTGATCATGAGAAACAGCGAGCTTGTTTGCCTGCGACCGAACAAAGCCACGGGTGCCAATACTTTAATCTTCGAGAAAACACAGGCGATATTTCTGTTTGCCTGGCACGTCCGTTTTCTCCCCAGCAGCTTTGTGAGAGCAAGAAAGAGAAGTCGGCTCAGCGTGTCGGCTACAGCTGTCAGAACCGTTCTCACTGCTGGAATTTTATGTATTTTTAAATATAATCCAGACCCTGTGTATAAATGTTTTAGAAATCATGTTCTATATTTAATCATGTAATGTACATCTATTTACACATGCTTCACATATACTAAACTTCTTATTCAAAGGATTCTTGTGTCCATGGGTGTATGTGTATGCAATCATACATGGCTGTTCCCAAACACACCGATCCCTTTAAATAACACAGATGTTCTCCTGTTCAGTGCGAAGTCTTGCTCTTGCATTTTGTCAATGGAAAGGCTGAGCCTTTTGTTCCGATTTTCTGCTTTTGGCTCAGTTCTGTATAGTTTATGAGTTTGCCCTTGCCTAGTGTATTCTATTTGAGATTTATTCTCTTGTTTACTTTGATATTTTAATAAACCTGCATTTGCATCTGAAGCCTGTGTGACCTCCTGATAGTAAAATTGAATGCAGTTAAACATTCAAACAAATAAGAATAATATTGTACTTCGTTTGTGCACAATGTATTTCTACATTGTAGAATTGTACTAATGTCTGTGGCTGCTGTAGCACCCACATTTTTCCTCTGGGATTAATAACGTCTGCCCATCTGTCCCTCCATCCATCTCTCTCTCTCTCTCTCTCTCTCTCTCTCTCTCTCTCTCTCTCTCTCTCTCTCTCTTTCCCTCTCACGCTCTCTGAGAGAGATCAGATAGGAAGGTGAAGATTTGGATGCATGGACATACACATCATCCAAAATTCAGAATGTTTTCTTTTTCCTGAGTAGCATAACAGAAAAGCTTTATCGTCGAGAGAGAGATTGCAAGTTTGAATCCCAATGTTGCCACAGACAGCCATCCTAGCCAGTCATGGGCGTCTGTGAGCTCATGTATTCTGAAGAGGGCGGATAGGGCTTTCCTCCAATTGTAAGTGAAAGATTCCGTTGGCTGGCTTGACGTGTCTCTGAGGAAGCATGTGTTAGCCTTCACCCTCCCCAGTTGGTAGCTGTCATGAAGAAGAGATAAAAGTGAGCTGGCTGGTGGGTGGGAATTGGCAGGTGATGAAATTGGGGAGAAAATGAAATTGGGGGAAATAATAAATAAATATTTTTATTTATCTATTTATTTATTATATTGTGCAACCAAAACAGCTCTGACCCCTCGAGACATGGACTCCACAAGACGTCTGAAGGTGTGCTGTGGTATCTGGCACCAAGACTTTAGTAGCAGATCCTTGTAAGCTGTGAGGTGGGGCCTCCATGGATCGGACTTGTTTGTCCGGCAGATCCCACAGATGCTTGATCTGATTGAGATCTGGGGAATTTGGAGGCCAAGTCATCACCTTGAACTCTTTGTCATGTTCTCCAAACCATTCCTGAACAATTCTTGCAGTGTGGCAGGACACATTATCCTGCTGAAAAAGGCCACTGCCATTAGGGAATACTGTTGCCATGAAGTCATGTACTTGGTCTGCAACAATGTTTAGGAAGGTGGTACGTGTCAAAGTAACATCCAGATGAATGTTGCCCAGAGCATCACACTGCCTCTGCTGGCTTACCTTTTTCCCATAGGCCGTCCACATGATGTAAAAGAAAACATGATTCATCAGACCAGGCTACCTTCTTCCATTGCTCCATGGTCCAGTTCTGATGCTCACGTACCCACTGTAGGCACTTTCAGCGGTGGACAGGGGTCAGCATGGGCATTCTGACCGGTCTGCGGCTACGCATCCCCATACGCAGCAAGCTGTAATGCACTGTGTGTTCTGACACCTTTCTATCATAGCAAGCATTAACGTTTTCAGCAATTTGTGCTACAGTAGCTCTTCTGTGGAATCAGACCAGACGGGGTAGCCTTTGCTTCCCACATGCATCAATTAGCATTGGGCGCCCATGACCCTGATGCCGGTTCACCAGTTGTCCTTCATTGGACCACTTTTGGTAGGTACTAACCACTGCATACCGGGAACACCCCACAAGACCTGCTGTTTTGGAGATGCTCTGATCCAATCTTCTAGCCATCACAATTTGGTCCTTGGCAAAGTTGCTCAGATCCTTACACTTGCCCATTTTTCCTGCTTCCAACACATCAACTTAGAGAACTGACTGTTCACTTACTGCATAATATATCCCAGTGTTTGTTGTGGCTAATCAATGAAATATATATATATATATATATATATATATATATATATATATATATATATATATATATATATATATATATATATATAAAAAAGTTTGTTTGTTTGTTTTTTCTTTTTTTAAGCCCAGTTGACTGTGACTACCTGTGACAGAAAAATCAGAACTAAAATGCAACTTTTAGTGTTTCTTTTAAATGTCTTTTTCTTGCTTTACAAGAAGCAGCCCATAGATCTCCTATAGAAACACACAATATGGCAATGGATGTCTCATGAAATTACCAGGATTCTGTGTGCCAAGTCGTGTTTGGATGCAGTGTCCTGCCTTGTGTCTAAGCCTCCAGTCGCATCCCAATGCAAACATCTCTAGTCTCTGCTAAATTTCGCCTGCGCCCACGCAACCTTGCAATCACTGCCCCATACATCATCCCTGATACGGCATCTGGACGACACACGTTTGTTTGTTTGCTTGGGTTGATAGTTATCTCGTAAGTACCCGTGACTCAGAGGGCCCTCAGTGACTCTAATTTACCAGGAGAGACTTGACAGGACTATCTGTGTAATAAATTATCTGGAGCTGAGGAGTCAGTGCTGTCCAGAGCTTTTGGAGTAGAATTATGAAAATACTACCTTTTTTGCAGTAAATAAAGTCCAGATCTTTAAATAAAGTTGCTTGATGCAATGTGATGTTCAGCTACCTCGTGTCCTTTTTAACGACTACAAATATGACAGAAATTTGCAAGCAGGCATGTCAGCTTCTTGTACAGGAAAAAGTTAGTACAGGAGTTGGAACCTAGCAAAGCTGGACAACTTCCAGGAGAACAAGTGGTTGTGTGTTTACTTTTCCAGAGACACAAATTTTGGGAAGTGGCCCCATGGGAGCACCCAAAGCCAAAAAAATGGAGTTTTACAACCCAACCACCTGGACTTTATGTAAATAAACCTCAATGTTTAGAAGAGCAATGGGGCAATTTTCTCTAGCATCCATCAAAATGATGATACAAGGCATGAAAATAAAGACAGTCACCCAGATGCCCAGCTATTTCCTGTATAAACTCTTAAATATTGTGCCACCCTGTGCCCTTACTCATAAAGGATAAAGATAAAAAGAATTAGGAAAGAAATGCATTACTTAAGATATTAATATCATAACATGACTATCTTAAGTAATGCATTTGGTAAAGTAACACTATACTGCTTCATTATTATTATTATTATTATTATTATTATTATTATTATTATTATTATTATTGTATATAGTGGAATGTGCAGATCTTGTTAGCATAGCCCTTTATGCTGTAGCATTGCTTAGGAGAGCTTTTCAGGTTCAAGGTTATTTTAGGTCATGAACGATTCTAATGGATTGAGAGAAAAAAAATTGATTTTTCAGGCTCTGAGAGACCAATTTTTTAACCATTCTTGCTCTTTCTATTTTTCGACAGTTTAATTTGTTAGGATTTAAGAAGTCAGAATAGCTTAAATCCTCCTTTACCTGTGGTTTAAGCATTATGCTTGAAAGTCACATACAAAAGCCTCATCTGGGAATAAGGAGGAATTAAAGCGATGCTGAGCATAATTAGTACTAAACATTTGTACATACAAAGAATTCAGGCTATAATACAGAATTCCTTTCATGGATAAATTCATAATGTGGTGTGATATGATGGCTCTTATTTGTCCCTATGCTGTAGTTAAGCAGTTAAAGTGGTGTGTCCATCAATCTCTCAAGAAGATTCGTTATTGATCGTAATCTTTTATTGTATTCAGGGTTAATTCAGAGGTCATAGTACAGAGCTTTGATGTTTAATGAAGTTCTCTGTTGATTTACTGTGCTCTGAACACTCTCATGCACTTACAGGTGCATCTCAATAAATTAGAATGTCGTGGAAAAGTTCGTTTATTTCAGTAATTCAACTCAAATTGTGAAACTCGTGTATTAAATAAATTCAATGCCACAGACTGAAGTAGTTTAAGTCTTTGGCTCTTTTAATTGTGATGATTTTGGCTCACATTTAACAAAAACCCACCAATTCACTATCTCAACAAATTAGAATATGGTGACATGCCAATCAGCTAATCAACTCAAAACACCTGCAAAGGTTTCCTGAGCCTTCAAAATGGTCTCTCAGTTTGGTTCACTAGGTAAGCCACAAACATTCATTGCCAAAGAAGCTGGCTGTTCACAGAGTGCTGTATCCAAGCATGTTAACAGAAAGTTGCGTGGAAGGAAAAATTGTGGAAGAAAAAGATGCACAACCAACCGAGAGAACCGCAGCCTTATGAGGATTGTCAAGAAAAATCGATTCAAGAATTTGAGTGAACTTCACAAGGAATGGACTGAGGCTGGGGTCAAGGCATCAAGAGCCACCACACACAGACGTGCCAAGGAATTTGGCTACAGTTGTCGTATTCCTCTTGTTAAGCCACTCCTGAACCACAGACAACGTCAGAGGCGTCTTACCTGGGCTAAGGAGAAGAAGAACTGGACTGTTGCCCAGTGGTCCAATATCCTCTTTTCAGATGGGAGCAAGTTTTGTATTTCATTTGGAAACCAAGGTCCTAGAGTCTGGAGGAAGGGTGGAGAAGCTCATAGCCCAAGTTGCTTGAAGTCCAGTGTTCAGTTTCCACAGTCTGTGATGATTTGGGGTGCAATGTCATCTGCTGGTGTTGGTCCATTGTGTTTTTTGAAAACCAAAGTCACTGCACCCGTTTACCAAGAAATTTTGGAGCACTTCATGCTTCCTTCTGCTGACCAGTATTTTGAAGATGCTGATTTCATTTTCCAGCAGGATTTGGCACCTGCCCACTCTGCCAAAAGCACCAAAAGTTAGTTAAATGACCATGGTGTTGGTGTGCTTGACTGGCCAGCAAACTCACCAGACCTGAACCCCATAGAGAATCTATGGGGTATTGTCAAGAGGAAAATGAGAAACAAGAGACCAAAAAATGCAGATGAGCTGAAGGCCACTGTCAAAGAAACCTGGGCTTCCATACCACCTCAGCAGTGCCACAAACTGATCACCTCCATGCCACGCCGAATTGAGGCAGCAATTAAAGCAAAAGGAGCCCCTACCAAGTATTGAGTACATGTACAGTAAATGAACATACTTTCCAGAAGGCCAACAATTCACTAAAAATGTTTTTTTTATTGGTCTTATGAAGTATTCTAATTTGTTGAGATAGTGAATTGGTGGGTTTTTGTTAAATGTGAGCCAAAATCATCACAATTAAAAGAACCAAAGACTTAAACTACTTCAGTCTGTGTGCACTGAATTTATTTAATACACGAGTTTCACAATTTGAGTTGAATTACTGAAATAAATGAACTTTTCCACGACATTCTAATTTATTGGGATGCACCTGTATATGGTTATGTATACTGCTTCATACATGCATTTAATGGGATCGTCATAGTATAATATAGTACATCATTTAGCTAGTTCAGTATTGCCTCAATGCACAATAATGGTTTGATTTGAAATAAAAGCAACATATGAGATCTTGGCTTCAAAATATAAAGAAAATCCCAAGTTTTCAGTTTCTCTCTCTTCACTGATTCTATGTTCAGTTTTCAGGTTTGATATCATTTTCATTTCTGATCTGATGTTTCATTTCCATTTTCAATATCTAACATATTCACCCCTCCTTGAACTTTTTCATATGCCCAACAGTTTGTAGTGTTATGACCACTTAATTGAGATGTGTCATGAATTTACATCAAAATAGACCATAATATGGGGGGAAAAATACAAGCTTACCATTAGTTTTCCAGTTTGATGCTTCCACCACCATGCTTCATTGTGTGGATGGTGTTCTCAGGATGATGAGCAGTGTTGGGTTTCTGACAACATAGCTCTTTGTGCCAAGGCCATGAAGCTCTGTGTTGGTCTCATCAGACCAGAGAACTCTTTTCCATATATTTCCATGTGGCTTATTTCAATAACGGCTTTCCTCTCAAATGAAATTCTGAAAGGGAGTTATTTAAAGCTACTAATGTTTGGTGTAAATATAAAGTGATGCTTTATACCTGCTGTAATTATTAATAGTTTTTATTTGTTTGTTTGTTTGTTTGTTTTTAGTTTATTCCAATCATTTCATTGTTTTTATTTATTTATTTATTTTTATAATTGGCAAACAATTCATAAATGATTGAGTATATGTTTCGGTCCAAAAAACTTATCATACCATCATGTTTTGAGTTCTGTGAAAATGATTAGTAATTATTCGAAAATTATAGTTGTTCAAATTGTTTCATTAATTAAGCAAATTAGGCTGCAGAAAAACTATTTGCAGATCCAATTTAGAAATTAAAATATTTTCTAGCAGCAGGTGTTAAATATGGAATTACCCCAGTGCTTTATTAACCCACGTAAAACGAACCACATCAAAACAGGGTTTAAGAATGTTATTTGTTGTTTCTTTAAATTCTGAAATAGAGCACCTGAACTGACAGGTATATAACAAAACAAAATCTTCAAGTTCTGGAAAAAAAAAAACATGTGAAGTGGTTTGAGCGTGGGTGGATATATGGCATAACCTCCTCCTCCTCCTACTCCACTCTGATATGATTCACACAGATTCCCAGTTTTGATCATTCTTGGTGTTTTTTTTTTTCCGATCTTTTTTTAAATTTATTTTTTTTTTTTTACGAGACAGCAAATAATTGGTTTTTGGAAGACAACTTAAAGATTGATGTGTATCAGATCCAGCTTTAAATGGTGTTACTTTGTTTCAAACATACATTTGTTCATTTTTACACAGTATTGCACTGTAAATGTCACATCATTATTGGGAAGGGAATTGCATTAAATTAGTAGTTAACTCACTGACCCCACCTTCTTACAAAGCCCCGCCTCCCAGAATCTACTTCAACCAGAGGCATTCATCCACATTAGATCAGCAGGCAGCTAGTTAACTTTCTATTGTCTCATTTTACTTCGCAGGTCACATTAAAGTTCACTATAAACCCACCAAATCCTGTCATGCTGTCAATGTACTTGTTTTTGCTGTGGTCTTTGATCCAAAAATGGATTACCCCTTCACATGTTCTTATGTTTTGTTTCTGTTCTGCTCATGCCCTAGTCCTGTCATTCAACTTATTGGACATTTTCGATTAGTGTAAACAAATGAATTATTTTATTGCACCAAGTCTCTTCTAAGATTAGTCAGGACACTGTTGGGTTTCTGTGTGTAGAGTATTGTGACTCTGTGTTTAACTGCTTGTGAGCAGGGCAGTGGGAAAAGGGAGCGGTGTGAGCCCCCTGCTGGGCAAATAATTCACACCTCTCTACAATAACACTGGTGCAGAGATAAAACGAACAACACAACAAGCTTTTCTGTGAGTAAAACACTGTATACAACTGCCACAGTAACCATTAACCACTACTGTGGAGTGTGACATCACAAATAAAGTCAGTGCTGAACATGGGCACCCAAAAGAGGTGGAAATTAAATTTTTTGGCCTCTGGTAAAAAGAGAGTTAAATGATAAAGACCAAGCACTCACAGTTGCATCCTGTCCCCTTTTGCACACCTGCGTTTTGTGCGATACACTTGCCTTGATCACGCTCTTTCAACAAATAAGTTCAATCAATATTTGAATATTATTTGTGAACATAAGAATGGTACAAACATTCACCATTGCACGTTTAAATTCTATTTAAAGGGAAACCATTCACCATTTATTGAAGCATTACCATCCTGTTCCCTCCTCCCTGTCACAGCTGGACTGCACTCACAGCCAGCGAGAATAGATATTGGCATGGATGGGTCTTTAAATTGCACTAATCACTGGCCCACGGCACTGTGCCCCATTTAACAGTTCCATCAAATGATTATAAAAGAGAAATTCATTACGAAAAATGGCGGTACAGTTGGAATATAATTTCTAAGTATGTCTCATGGTGTTAGCGTTATATCATATATTTGATTCTGATTAATATCAGCTTTAGTTGCTTCTCTTTACGTGACATCTAGCTGCAGTCTTGTAGAAGAAGCCCCAAAGCCTCAGGTTGGACAGAAGAAAGAGCAAAACCAGGAAAAATAAAGTTTAAAGGAAATGATTGAAGAAGGACACTGCAAAACAGGAATTTCAAGAAAGTAAAAAAGCCTAGTTTCTGGGAAATGAGTTTTATTTTCATGTAAAAAGAAAAATAATCTTGTAAGCATGTTTAAAAGTAATCTCATTTTAAGAAAATATATTTAACTTTGTCTTAATAAGATATTCTAATATTGAGCAAGATTTAACCAGTAACAAGCTACAACAATGGTTTGCATAAGATCCCAACAGAGGAACAAGATTATTTTAAGACCTTATATTTCAATGAAGCAAGCTATGTGTCATGGTTATGCTGAAATCCACACTGAACTACATTACCCTTCAGCATGTCACATGTCCCACTGATCACTCACACCTGTTCTGTGTTACCCCTAATAAGCACCCCTATAGAATTTCTAGTTTTTCAGCACCTAATTGTCAAGCTTTTGTTGTTGTCGTGTTCATGTGTTGTCATGTGTCCTATAGCCGCTCTCATAGTCCGCATGTTTTTGTCTTGTGACCATTGTTACATTTATGGTCCTCCTTTTCACAGTTTTGGTTATTTGTTTTGCACTTTATTCAGTAAAAATCTGCGCTTGCATACAATGTCTTCTACAGTCTCTGAGACTATGTTGGAGAGTTTTTCCCTGTTTCAATAAAAATGCTAAAAATAGCAATGCTTCTGGTGCCTTAATTTAAGACGTCACTTATTTATTATGCTGTTTGAAGAAATTGTCTTTTTTTTTTTTTTTTTTTTTGCTAATTAGTAATCTTAAATTAAGTTACAAAGCATTGACGCTGGAGACTCCTTCTATAAGTGACACAGAAAACTCCACCATGTCGACAATTTCACTTTTGTTTTAGAAAATTAATCAACACCTTCCAAGCAATCAAAATCAAGCGTTCAATAAAATCTGTGGCATAAATTGTTATGATTTATCAACTACAGTATATAACCATTTAGTTTAAACTAATGCTGCTTCTGTTGTTTTGTTTTTTGTGTGTGTGTGTGTGTGTGTGTGTGTGCGTGTTTCTTTCATCTGACACATATTGCCAGCTTTTCCTTTCTCCTGTATGTTGCCCTTGGAGCTGTTTTTTTTTTTTTTTTTTTGTTCCAACTTCTATGTGGATGTATAGATGAGACATAGATGATCAACCTTGACTTGATCATTTTCTCATCGCTCTTGAAGTGATGGTTGCGATGTTCCATATAGGTTCTGCTCAATTTACCAGGACTGATAGCACTGTGGAAAGTCAGCTTTCATGTCTGTACCTTGTGCAGTGCGATGATCACAAAGAACTCCAAATCCACTTATTACAGTAATTTCAGGGAGACCAATACAGGGGGCATGAGTATAAAGCGCACTCTCGAGTCGTATTGAGGATTTTCACACTCGCTCAGTCTTGCCATACATCCCAGGCAATGGACTGCAAAAGATTTGGCCATTTGAGGAGAATAAAATCTGTCTGGAGTGTTGATTTTGTGCATTGTGCTCACCAAAATGTGCCAGCCTGACTTGCCTTTATTAATACATGTTGTTTTTTTTGTGCTCAATCAGGAAAGCAATTCTGCGTAATACACTACACAAGGGTTCTTTTCTGAAAAGTCTGTCTGGCCACCCAACAAGGGAATGGCTTATTAAAAAATAAAGAATTATATCAAATAAATGTTTCATTTTTAATTTGACACTGATCACCGGCTCACCGTGTCCTGGGTTTATGTGCAGTATGAACATCACACACAGTCATCATAAAATCCAGTGAATCAGACAAGAAAATAGGAATAAAAGTGGAGGGAAGGAAAAACAACTAGTATTTGGAAGTCAGTCTGATTTTAGGCATGAAGGAAGGAAGGAATGATCAGATTTGAAAGAAAGAAAGAAGGAAGGATAGAAGGAATGAAGGAGGATTAGATTTGAAGGAGGGAAGGAAGGAAAGAATGAATGAAGGAAGGATCCGATTTTAAAGAAGGAAGGAAGGATGGATGGAAGGAATGAAGGAAGGATCAGATATGAAGGCAGGAAGCAATCAAGGTAGAGATCAGATCTGAAGGAAGGAAGGAAGGAAGGAAGAGGTCAGATTGGAAGAAATGAGTAGGAAAGAAAGAATGAAGAGATCAGATAGGATGGGACGGGAGGAAGTGATCGGATATGAAGGAAGGAAGAAAGGTATTTGATTTGAATGAATGAAAATATCAGATTTGAAACAAGTAAGGAAGGGATCAGATTTGAAGGAATGGAGATATCATTTGTATCATATAATTATAATTTATTATTATTATTTATATCATTATTATTGATTATTTATTATTTACATTATGCCTCTTGGACAAATTATCCGACAAGACTGCTTTAACTATCATTGCTACGCTGATGATATTCAAATATATACAGCTTGTCGGCCAGACTCTATTCACCAGACTGCTTCATTATCCTCATGTGTTAATGAATTGAAGGGCTGATTGAAGTCCAACTTTCTCAGGTTGAACTTGAGTAAAACTCAGATTATAATTGCTGGTCCCTCAACTTTAACTAGAAATGTAACTGTCCCTAGCTTTGACATCGATGACACTTTAATTTTTCCATCTGCCACAGTTAAAAACTTAGGTATCATTCTCGACCCTTCATTAACCTTAGATGCATATATTAGCAAACTGTCTAAAGTAGCATTCTTCCAACTTCGCCGTATCGCCCAACTCCATCCCTAAAGATGCTGAGTCATTAGTCCACGCTTTTATTGCATCTCGTATTGACTATTGTAACGCCATCTTCTCCGGACTACCGGCACACTCTATCTCCCGCTTACAATATATTCAAAACTCTGCTGCAAGAGTCCTAACATACACTAAACGATCCGCACATATCAGTCCTATCCTATATAACCTTCGCTGGCTACCTGTTGCATCCCGTATTGTATATAAAATTCTCTTGCTTTCATTTAAGTCACTCCATGGTCTTGCTCCTTCCTACATTTCTGAGTTACTCTCTCCCCATACTCCCATTCGCTCACTCCGATCTTCTGGGTGCGAACTTCTCTATGTTCCCAGATTTCACCTTGCATAGATGGGCAGCAGGTCTTTTTCTGTTGTGGCACCTAAGCTATGGAACTCGGTCCCCCAGCCATCTACCTCTGGACAACTACCTCTATCTCAGAATTCAAATCTCAGCTCAAAACCCATTTGTTCACCCAATATTATCAGTCATAATTTATCTCTGCATCTGTACCTACTTCATATAATGTTAATTGTATTTGTCTGTCTATACTGCTTCACTTGCTGTGCTGTCTACATGACGCTAATCACCTGTCCCCTGTTTTGGTTTGAATGTGGCATTTTGTGTAATGACAGCATTTTTTTATAACTATGCAACTGCATTGTTTTACTCGGGACTGGGCAAATGTCCATTGTCCATATGACCCATATGTTTGACTGTTATACTGTATTGGTATTGTCTTTGTTTTGGTATTGTATTGTTATTAACTGTGAAGCGTCCTTGAGCTCTGGAAAGGCGCTATACAAATTAAACATATTATTATTATTATTATTATTATTATTATTATTATTATTATTATTATTATTTGAAGGAAGGCAGAGATTGAATAGGAAGGAAGAAAGGAAGATAGAGATCAGATTTTAAGGAAGGAAGGTATTATACGGGTGCATCTCAATAAATTAGAATGTTTGTTCATTTATTTCAGTAATTCAACTCAAATTGTGAAACTCGTGTATTAAATAAATTCAATGCACACAGACTGAAGTAGTTTAAGTCTTTGGTTCTTTTAACTGTGATGATTTTGGCTCACATTGAACAAAATGGCGATGGTCTTGTAGCCCATTCCAGCCTTGTGTAGGTCTACAATCTTGTCCCTGACATCCTTGGACAGCTTTTTGGTCTTGGCCATGGTGGAGAGTTTGGAATCTGATTGATTGATTGCTTCTGCGTACAGGGGTCTTTTTACAGGTAACAAACTGAGATTAGGAGCACTCCCTTTAAGAGAGTGCTCCTAATCTCAGCTCATTACCTGTGTAAAAGACACCTGAGAGCCAGAAATCTTGCTGATTGATAGGGGATCAAATACTTATTTCCTTCATTAAAATGCAAATCAATTTATAACTTTTTTTGAAATGCGTTTTTCTGGGTTTTTTTTGTTGTTATTCTGTCTCTCACTGTTAAAATACACCTACCATTAAAATTATAGACTGATCATTTCTTTGTCAGTAGGCAAACGTTACAAAATCAGCAGGGGATCAAATACTTTTTTCCCTCACTGTACATTCATAAAACAAACATCAAATAGCTATTATTTCTGATTTACATATATTGTAATTTATTCCACAGGGCTGTTGAGTTCTTGAATCTGACTGGTCAGAAGATGATGAACTTTCCGTAACATCACATAATTTCAGCCATGGTTCAATCAGTTATTCTGTGAGATAAAGATAAAGGCGGTGATTTTAGTACTGAGAGTTTTTGTCAGAGTCAAACTGAAGGAACCGCTAAACGTACAGATTTCACACTTGCTCGGGGAAAAAATACCATCACAATATCGGACCTTTAACGCTCTAAAGGAATGCTTACGTTTTTGGCTTTTCTTTCATTTCCTCTGCTAATGTTTTAAAGTCACAGAATGTCAGACAGAGGCATCGTCTCTACTTGGGAGTTTATTCTGCAAGAAAACTGACAAGAAAATATGGTTAGTGGTGGGTTTTTTTTGACTGCACAAGAAGTGTTTTATAAGCTTTATAAATTGCGCGACCTTCACTGGTATCTTTCTGTCTTTTCTTCTTCTGAGTTCCTCTGAGAGAGAAAAGCGAGTACCAGTTGCATAGTAACCAGCTCTGTTCTCAGTTGGATCCTACTCTCTAAAATACCTGTCTTTCAGGATAGAGCATGGGGGGGGAAAAGTAAGTAATTTCATAAGAGGACTTCACATTAATTTTCTGCTCCACCTTTTATGAACATAATGTAAAAAGCACATTTTGATGAAGAGGAGTTTTGCTTTGACACTTTGACACTTCACGCTTGCTTTGAATGCTCAATTCTGATTGGTAGGAGGGTGCTGTTTAATTTTTTTTTTAACAGTAGTTCAGGCTGTAAGATTTATATTGAGGTACTTGATCTAGTATGTCACCGTTTATATAGTAACAACTCATTTGTATGGTGGACTTGTACGGTGGATGCTCTGCATAAACAGATTTTAAAAAGGTTTAATATTGACATTGATATGGTGAGGAGATGTTTATTTTATTTTGCATTTATGGAAGGAGTCTTCAGTGTCAGTGCTCTGAAACAAAACAGCCAGTGGTAAAGCTATAACATTTCAGTTTTCAGACTGGTAAAGACTTCACGGTTTCTTGTTAACATACAGTAACAAGCTGCGTTATTTATTTTTTAATTTATTTTTAAACACGGAGAGAGGAAAAAAGAGAGGCTGGTGAGGGAATGACTGTTTATAGCTGTGATCATGTAACTGACAACAGAAACAGGTTTCACAGACGTTCTGCAACATTAAAAGGATAAAAAGTATGATGTGACGTTCTTTCATTAATAAATAATTATAATATTTCTTCAAACTCTTTTGGTATGAGAAGAAATACTATATACAGTGGGTATAGAAAAGAATCACCCCCTTTAAAATAATCACATTTTGTTGCTCTTCAGCCTGAAATGAATATGGAGGTTTTTTTTTTGTTTTTTTTTTAATCCAGCTGTATTTACTCAGTGCAACTTAACATCCAAGTGAAAGATATAACACCAACATGTCAGAAAAAAAAAATAATAATAAAAATGAGTTGGAAAAAGGATCACCCCCCTCCTAAAAATGACTTGTAAACTCAATAAGGTGTAGCTAATCACCTTCTCAATGGCACACAAAGCCATTTGACTTTCAACTGTCATCAGCTCTGGTCATTTTGATTAGCTCAGCATGAAAAGAGCTTTCCTGGAGCATTTTTCAGTCCTTGGTAGTGTAACTGAAGCAAACAATCAACTATGGGTGGCAAGGCACTGTCAAAAGATCTCTGGGATAAAGTTGTGCACAAGTCAGGAGATGGATATAAAAAAATTTCAAAGGCTTTATCAATGCCTAGAAGCACAGTGAAGTCTATTATTAAGAAGTGGAAGGTATTTGGTACAACACAGACCCTCCCTGGATCAGGACGTCCACCAAACTGGATGAAAGAGCCAGGAGGAAACTGGTCAGAGAGGCTACCAAGAGGCCTACAGCAACTCTGAAGCAGTTGCAGGAATTTATGACAAAGAGTGGTCATTGTGTGCATGTGACAACAATATCACAAATTCTCCACAAATGTGGCTTGTATGGGAGGGTTGCAAGAAAAAAGCCACCCACGACTGGGCTTTGCCAAAACGCACCTTGAAGATTCTGAGGCCACATGGAAAAAGGTGTTATGGTCAGATGAGACTAAAATTGAATTATTTGGCCTCAACACCAAACGATATGTCTGGCAGAAATCCAATACAGCTCACCATCCAAATAACACCATTCCTACAGTGAAGCATGGAGGTGGTAATATCCTGTTATGGGGGTGATTCTCTGCAGCAGGGACTGGAGCACTTGTCAGGATAGAAGGAAAAATGTATGGCGCAAAATACTATCAGATTCTTGAGGAAAATCTGCTGCCCTCTGACAGAAAGTTGACAATGACCCAAAGCACACAGCAAGACTGATCACACAGTGGTTGAAGGAGAAAAAGGTGAATGTCCCTGCATGGCCTAGTCAGAGCCCAGACTTAAACCCCATTGAAAATCTGTGGAACTGCAGTCCACAAACGGTCACCATCAAATATAACTGAACTTGAGCAGTTCTGCAAAGAAGAGTGGGCAAATATTGCAAAGCCTAGATGTGCAAAGTTAGTAGAGACATATCCCAACAGACTAAAGGCTGTAATTAAAGCAAAAGGTGGTTCAACAAAATACTGACACAAGGGGGTGATCTTTTTTCCAACTCAGTGATTCTGTTTTTTTATTTATTTATTTTTTTCTGACATGTTGGTGTTATATCATTCACTTGGATGTCATAAGTTGCACTGAGTAAATACAGCTGGATAAAATAAAAACTGTCTGTCTTCATTTCAGGCTGAAAAGCAACAAAATGTGATTGTTTTTGTGATTCTTTTCTATACCCACTGTATATCGCTGTTATAGGAAAAGAATCAAATTCAGCTGGTAACAATTAGGTCGCATCCCACCATCTCATTCTTGATTATTTTCCTAGAACCTTGACTATTTATTCCTTACTTAACTGTTTTCTTGCAGTTACAGTATATACTCATTCGAATGGTAACAAGGTCATACATTGTCAAAGACATCTACCTATAGAGAAAGAAAAAATTTTCATCATTCTGATTCATTCTGCTTCACGTGGTTATCTCATTAAACCTCTTTTCAAGGTTAATAGACACGTTTCAAAGAAATCCTTGAAGAACGAATGGATATTCATCTAAGTACGCCCTTTCGGTTGTAAATGAATAGAGCTCTTTTTTCTTTCTTTCTTTTTATTTTTTATTGGCCGCCTCCATCAAGCAACTTCTGAAAAGAGAAAGATGTCATTAAAGCTTGAGATAAACTCCATGGTGAATGCAGATGGGTTGTGGGAGATGCACATCGATGATCTCTTTGAATACAGAGCACAAAAGAGGCTGATTAGACCACATACCTAGCAGTTGTTAAGACAACTGAAGGGTGATGAGAAACAATATATGAGGCTAATTAAGGATAGAATCCTGACTTCGACATATCCGAGGCATCATCTCTTCTCCTGTTTATTTTTTCCCGTTTCTGACCATAAAGGTCTCGGTAAAAGAAAAGAACATCGTTCTGTTCTGTGTGACGCCCACACTGCATTCTGCATTGTCCCACTTGTATTTCAGTCATCATACTTAATTCTCATTCAGATTTCAGCTAAAAGTTTTGAGTTAGACTTTTTCTTGTTTTGCACCGCAGCCCTCCGCTTTTACCCCAACACCCCTAACACCACCAGCCCCCCGAACACACACAAATGTTCTTCCTTTTATTGCTTAAATTCAAAATGTGGCTTAATCTTTACCTTTAAGTCTTATCTCATAACGCCATTCTGTGAACTTCCTGAGCCCTTACAACTGATCCACAGTCCAGAGACATCTGAAAATATAGGATGCTGTAGAGATTCCATCCATTCCATTTTCCATAATGTTTATTCTAAACAGGGTCGCAGGGGAGCCTGGAGTCTGTCCCAGGGGCCCCTGGACGGGGTGCCAACACATCACAGGGCACAATCACACACATTCACACACCACGGACAATTTGGAAATGCCAATCAGCCTACAATGCATGTCTTCGGACTCGAGGTAGAAACCATGGAGAACATGCAAACTCCATACACACTGGCCGGAGGCGGGATTCGAACCCCCAACCCCGGAAGTGCAATGCAAACATGCTATTTTTTATTGAATCAATGATCCAGGTGAAGCCTTTCAAATCGAAGCCATTCGCTTATAGATGTTCTAGATTTTTTTAAAATCCATTTTTGAAGTTCTTGTTTTAAATCACTCTTTTATTTTATCACAAAGGCCTTCTGTCCACGATTTATCTGCACCATTTGACCAAAAATCGAGCTATTTGTGTCACTCACCTATGCTGACTGCAACATTATGGGATGTCATGCTGTCAGTATAATATGATTCGTAGCCGAGCAGGTTAGTCGCATCCCAATGAAGGTGAATGTAAGGTAATCAGAGACTGATGTATATTTATGTTTTCCGTGATGGAGGTTTATGCTTCGGCTTTGGCAAAAGGCTGCTGCGACGGCGATCGCTCACGTCCTTGAAAATAGGTCAGTGAATATTTCTCCGACGGAACTCCAAATTACAGTGCAGTCATTTTCTTTTGTATTAAAACGTAAGCCTGGGATATGGATTGAACAGGAGTGGCTCGGTTGTTTGTGTCTGGATTTCAAGTGGTTCGGGTTACCATTTTTATAGCTGTATAGATTATGGTATGACATCCTTTCCTATTTGTTTACTTGTTTAATCTGTTTGAGGATAATATACCACGCTCAACCCAGATATGGTGTATATATTTATATGTATATTTATCATCAAGCACTGTCTAGCTGATCTGTGATACAGTATCAGGTTTTCAGTGTCGACATGCCCTTTTTTTACACACCTCTGAAGACAGATTGATGAGAGCTGCGAGATCCGAACAGTTCCGGCGCAGCGCTTGCGTGTGCCAGGGTAGGCAGAATACATCCCATGGATGAGCGAACGCCTCTGGCAGAACGTTCGGTCTCTGATCATTAACTCTCCAAATGCACAAATTCGCTGTACTTAGTCTCTGACACTGCTCTCACCCTGGACGTAGGCTCCGTGAAGGGAGAAAGGAGCTACAGCAGGACAATTAGCTAATGACACAGAACAAGTACGATATCATCACCACGCTCCGTGAGTTCGCTCTTTTGTCATCGAATGGAATAGTAAGCGCCAGAGAGGCACCGCCCTGAGATCTCTTGCTCTCTTGACGCATGCGCTCTTGCTCAAGAATGATGGAAGGGAAAAAATTCGCGACACAGAAAACAGTTTTGCAACATGCAGCTATAAAGGGATTAAATGTACAGTCCCGTTTTCTTTATGCGATACACCAAAGACATTTGGGTTTGAGATCAAAAGATGAATATGAGACGAGAGTTTAGGATTTCAGCTTTTATTTACCTGGTATTTATATTTCAGCTCTCACAATGTTTCAGTCATCAGCTGCTGTTGTTTTCCTTGGCTGACCCATTCGGTGTCTATTTCTCAGTACACCAGTGGCTTCTTTCTTTTCAGGACATTCCAAATTATTGTATTGGCTATGCCCGATGTTCCTGCAATGCCTCTGATTGATTTTCCTTCTTTTCTCAGCTTCACAATGGCTTATTTTTCTCCCAAAGACAGCTCTCTGATCTTCATGTTGTCCTATCCTTTTTTAACAACAAATGCAGCCTTCGCAGGTGAAACTGAAGGCTAAAACCAAGAGTAGATGTTCAGAGGTATTTATTTTTTTAAACAGTCAATCTAACAGGACACACTTGGATAACAAGAAACAC
This sequence comes from Cranoglanis bouderius, assembly GCA_023630585.1. Taxonomy (NCBI): domain Eukaryota; kingdom Metazoa; phylum Chordata; class Actinopteri; order Siluriformes; family Cranoglanididae; genus Cranoglanis; species Cranoglanis bouderius. The sequence continues at coordinate 4,532,192 of CM042572.1, forward strand.
CTGTCAGTCACATGTTCCTTTTTTTTTGTTTTGCTCACCTACAAATTGGGTGGTCTGATACAAAGTGTGCTATGTTCTATGTCGTTTAACACATCTACATATAAATACCAGGAAATAAAAGCTGAAATTCTAAATTCTCTTCTCATATTCATGTTTTGAAATCAAACTCAAATGTCTTCAGTCTACAGCAATGGCCTTTTGACGTTCCAGTAGTTTTGGAGGGGACTGTAGGATTTTAACCATTTTAGATAGCAGGATTAAAATCAATTGTCTGGTTAGATCTCTCTTCTTTTCCCATATTTTATTTTCTTTCTTCCGTTTTTGCCCTTTTTCTACGATGTTCCTGTTACGATTTAAACTCAGTTATTGTCTCCTCTTTTCGTAATTGAAATTCAGAATCAGCTTTTACACTTTTCTGACCTTGTGGCTTTTAATTCTGAACTCCAGCCCCTGAACTCAACCCTTAAAATTGACCCATGAAGGGCTCTGATGTCTCAGGATTTAACACATTTTAGCACATTAGTATGTTTGTATCTACTTTAAATCCTAACCTCCACCCTTATGACCGTGTCATAACATTAAAAAAAAAAAAAAAAAAAGACAGTGAGGTGACATTTTTTGGTAGAATTCAAAGAAGAGAAATAAATAGATGCTGTATATTCAAAGCTTATTCATGATTCATGAGTGTAGAATCTAAATTAGAGGTGAATGTTTATTCATTTCGCTGTTACACGGCAAAATGAATAAAGGGAAAGTAAAATGTCACATACTTGTGAAGAGGTGCATTAATGAGGTGGCACAGAGGAGCTAAAAAAAAGAAAAAGGCATCTTCAATAAAGCTCAAGGACTGAAAGAGCATTAAACTGGCTGTAGGTGAGTGGAAATGTTATATAAAAAATAGCACAATAACAGTCAGTTTAGCATTAGACTTTTTTAAAATTCCAAACCTTTTACTGTGAAGTAGCCTGACAGAAAGAGTACATTTATTACTAATGTTTAACCAAAAGTATAAACAAGTGCACGGACAGGCTGTACTGAGTGTTTACCCGTGAAAAGAAAGAAAATATACATCCTCTTTGGTTTAGTTAGTTTTCCATCACAGGGAATAAACTTACATAAGAAATAAATCAGGAAATGTAAAACATACAATGTATGGAAGTATAATAACTATAATAATAATAATAAACAATACAAATAATAATATAGGTGTAATGATAAAGGATTCATTTATACAGCATCTTTCTCATAGCGAAAATCACTGTACCAACAGAAAAATAATGAAAAAGAATGTATTATGCTCAATATACTAGGCTGAATGAGATTAAATAAAATCAATATATACACTAAATGCTTGCCAAGTAGTCTGGCAATCTGAAAACAGTGTACCCTTTTTTAAAGCGCTCCCACAGGGGGTTAAAAAAAAAACAACACACTTAAAGGTGTTACCTGGGCACAAAAAAGAGGCCACAAAGGGTTCAAGAAAACTTAAGAGTTTAAGATGTTTTTCTTTTTGTTTTCTTCTTTTTTTTTTTGAGAACACTTTTAAAGTCTCCGTGAAGTGCCTTGAAATGTGCAGCGTTATTCGGTATGTTTACGTTATTTCCACTGAAACACCCCTTTGAAAAATACAATAGAAACCCTCATACCATAGAATTTGTAATGGTTTTAATAGGAATTGTATTGGTTTTAATGGATACTGTAATGGTCCCTGTGGGTCTCTACTAGTATCTACTATCTGTTGCATTCTGCTGGAGGCATGTTATGTCTAGTGGATACCATTAAGGACCTATTTATAATGGTATTTGTAGTGGAAACCATTAGAATTTCTTTGATGGTTTCTATTGTTTTTTTGTTTGTTTGTTTTTTTTTTTTTTTCTTTTTCAGCAGGTCAGGAAGTCTGGGCCCCTTTTTAAATAGCCAGTAGCATTTAGCTGACCTCACAGCCCGGGCTAAGCTGTACCTGACAGTTAGCACCATGGCAAAATGGCTGTCGCAAAGCCGTGAGCTGGCACAAATACCTCCATCTTCAAAGTGAATGAATTCAAGCCATTTCCTTCTTAACCAACTTACAGTTGGAAAACTGAATAAAACACACGCTTTCGAACAGCCAGAGGCACATTTACGCCCCGTGCCTGCTGATATGATTCCTCTCACTCAACAACGGCGACTTCGGCAATGTGACTTTTATAATGCTGGGGGTGGGACATTTCAGATTCTAGAGAGCATTTGATTGGACAGAAAATCTGACGAGAAGCTGAAGTGCAGAATGATGTCATCAAAATTGTTGATCCGTATAGATCCGGTGGTAGAGAGAGACTGTAAATTTTGAATGCATATATCTTCTAAATGCGAATTTTGTCATTGTTTTGGCGCTCACTAGCGTATACATAACCTTAAGGGTAACATTCATACTAAAAGCCACAAAACTTCAATATTGATTTCATGGTGACTCTAAGGTTTTAAGAGGTAAACCAAAAATAACTGAAGAATGAAAGAAAAGAAGAAAGAAAGAATGAAAGAAAGTATGCTGTTGCTATATAGAACCTTTTATAAGGGTTTCACAAAGCAACAAAACACATAAATAAATAAATAAACAAACCGTTACAGTTTTAGATGGAACTTTGTTTTAAGGGTTTCAATAAAGAAAAAAAAAACAGTTAAGGGTGCAAGGGTTCTAATAAAGGGAAAGAAACCTAAGGTACCTTTTATAAGGATTCCCATAAAAGGGGAAAAAAATCATAGATGGGACATTTTTAAGGGTTCCCACAAAGGGATAAAAATATTCCAAAGGGTCAAGAAAAAATAAAACCTCAAGGGTTTTTAAGGGTGTTAAAAAAAAAAAAAAAAAAAAAAAAAAAAAAACAGGGACAAAAAATGGCAGATGCTAGATGGATTTATTTTTTTTTAAAGGGAGAACATATTTAAAGAAGAGAGATAAATCTCTATTTTCTAAAACCTTTATACGTTTTCAGCTACTCCCCCCCAGCGCTACACTTCCTCACACTGCTCTTTGTCTCAGTTCGGTTCCAAGTCATAAAGCACTTATTTTTGGCTCGTGAGCGTAGGATGAATTCAGCTGACACTGGGCGAATCAGGGCTTGTGTTTACTCTTCTTCTGTGGTTCCCTGTAGAGTCAGCCAGGAAGGAACTCCCAGAAGATGGAAATTGTTTTATGGACATATCCCCTGAGTCTCTGAGCTTGTTTTGGCCGTGTGTGTGTGTGTGTGTGTGTGTGTGTGTGTGTGTGTGTGTGTGTGTGTGTGTGTGTGTGTGTGTGTGTGTGTGGAGTGCACAGCAGCACACAGGAGAGATGTGGGATTGCCAAGTTCCCCACTGCGTGTTTATAGTCCTTATTGGTTTGAAATGTCAGCCGGACTCGGAAGATTCCGCACGTCTCCCCTCTACAAGATTTCCAAACAAAATTGGCTTCCTGCCAGTGCGGTGGACAGTGTAAAATCTGTCCATTCGAAAACGTCTTCAGAGAGAAGGTTGACCGTGTGCTGGCAACTGTGCTGCTTCTTAACGAGAACATGTGATGTTCAGACATGTCTCTTGCTCCGTGTATGATTCAGTTAATAGGTTCCTGCTGCTCAGCTCTTCAAGCTCGTATTGTTCTTGAGTGTTTCTTTGTCGAGACTGTTAAGCCACAAAGCTGATGTTTTTATCCAATGTGCACTGACAACGACTTCTAAACTCTGATATGAGTACATGCAGCCTAATAATCTCTTAATAACAATAATATGACTGATAGCTTAATTGGATTAAAAACGGCTCGTGTGCACACTTGAGAAGTGAATAAACTAATTTCACCCAATGTGAAAAAAATTCTATCTTATGAAATAAGTAAAAAATAATCATATAAACCTTTGCAATTCCAATCTGTGCTTTGGGGACGTGCTGTTTTAGAGAAAGACAACAAAAACCCTGGTCGGGGTGCCAACCCATCGAAGAGCACAATCACACACCATGGACAATTTGAGAATGCCAATCAGCCTACACTGCATGTCTTTGGACTGTGGGAGGAAACCGGAATACCAGGAGGAAACCCCCGAAACATGAGGAGAACATGCAAACTCCACGCACAAGGTGAAGGCAGGAATCGAACCCCCAACACTGGAGGTGCGAGGCAAATTTGCTAAACACTAAGCCACTGTGCCCCCATTGTAGTTACGCGTAATGGCGTGGAAGTTCTAAAATGTTAGAACCCTTACCAAACTCTCATTTTTTCTCTCTCTTGAACTTAATAATAAAACAAACAAAAATAAACAAACAAACAAACAAAACTCCGTTTGTCTTGTTACAAAGAAACCAGAAAGTGCAAAGACTTTCCTGAAGACTTTCCCATGGTGGAAAACTTCTGTCTGTTACAAAACACTGACAGTTGAGACTCCTCCCATAAAGGTTAAATCAACATTTATTTAAAGAAAACATTGTTAAACAACAACACGTTTTTTTAAATTTGTTTATTATTTGCCTTAAATGATGTGGAGTGCCCACCCTACAAGTCCCTGTGAATGAGCTGTTACTATAGAAACGATAACGTATTAGAACAAGTGAACTACTGTCATAGCTGCTGTTATAGAAAATGAATCGACAGCTTCTGACCAGGGGGTTAGCACTGTTGCCTCGCACCTCCGAGGTTGGGGGTTCGATCCCTCCCCCGCCCTGTGTGCGTGGAGTTTGCATGTTCTCCCTGTGCTTTGGGGGTTTCCTCTGGGTACTCCGGATTCTTCCCCTAGTCCAAAGACATGCACTGTCCGTAGTGTGTGACTGGGTGTGTGATTGTGTTTGTGCCCTGTGATGGGTTGTCACCCCGTCCAGGGTATCCTCCGTCTTGTGCCCCAGATTCCCTGGGATAGGCTCCAAGGTCCCTCGTGACCCTGTGTAGGATAAGCAGTACAGAAAATGGATGGATGGACCTTCTGACCAATCAGAATCCAGCACTGAATAGATCTGGAAGAGTGAAATTTGTTCTGATAGATTTAAACCTGGTGTGTTTCATAATGGATGAAAACCATGGATGGATATACCTTACTATGGATATGTACTATGCCTAAATCATTTTATAATCACATACTACCTTTAGAATTGGTGCATCTCTAGTTTTTCTTGTGGTTTGTGTAAGTGCAGCGTTGCACTGATTCGGTTTACAAGGTCATTTCTCTCAAAGCGGGGTCAAAAGCACTCGAAAGTGGTGAACAGGGAGTTCTTCGTCTGTGTATCCCCCAAAGCACACCTGACACACTCATTTCGCTGCCTCGATCCTTCCTTTCTCCTCCTTCTCGACTTCACAGTGTTTGGCCTGAATCATATCACTGATAGGATCTCCCAAGCTCGGGCAAACGGCCACAAATGGATTTTATATGCATTTCTGTTTGTAAGCGCTTCCTTGCTGTGGGTTTTGCAGGTTCCTGCAGAATAATTTCTGCCATGAAATAACTTCTTTTATGGAAATTCAGTTTTTAATCCTGGACTTCTGGAGCTGCAAGAGACCTGAACCAAGACATCCATTTACCGGGTAAGAAGGAGGAACCCAGTGCTAAAATCATAAAGGTTTTGGAGTGTGTTCGGTAGCGGATATTGAATTTAGCGAGCATCTGTTTGGATGGAGGAAATGAGAGACATCTAGGACCTAAACAATCCCTATACTCCACAGCTGTATGAGATGAACTGATTACACTTGATTAAACGCTAGACCAAGCAGCCTAATTTGATGGCATATGTAAATAATGTAGTCTTGTTGATTATTATTTGCACAGTGCTTTGAAGATTGTAGCTCCTAGCTATATTTGTAATACACTGCAGCCCTTTTGGCTTTTGAGTCACGAAGGCGGTGCAGTGCAGGCTTTATTAAAAATCAGCCAAACAATCGAAAACAATTTTTCCAAAAACACAAAAATCCAGAAACAAAGTCAAATAAAAGACACAGGTCAAATTGACAGCAAATTAACAATGAATAAAAGTCAAAATGCAGTACAGAAAGGCTTGGAACTGTCACTACTGAAATGCTAGGAGCGAGACATCGCGAAGAGTGTTTTAGGAAGTCTGGGTTAATTTAAAGGGAGCATGTGATTGGGAACAGGTGTGTGCAATCGGATGTCCCGTGCACCTAGAGGCTTCCAAGTGGCACAATAGAAAAGCGTTTGCCTTATCGTCCTGAGATCCAAGAGAGCAAAATTGGCCATATCCTTGGGTGGGAGGGATGGTTAACTTTCTCTCCTGTCAATCACAGTGACACTAGCCAATCATGGCCACCTGTGAGCTCGTGTATGCTGACGTGTGCAGATAGCACATTCCTCCGAGTGTGTTACGCTGCCCTATAGTGGACGTGTGAGCTCATACTTCGAAAAGATGTGGTTGGTTGGCTTCATGTGTCTCGGAGGAAACGTGACAACCTTTACCCTTTCAAGTCGGTAGCTGGGAGACCTGACTTGTGGGTGGGAATTGGCCAAGACAGAGAGAAAATTGGGGGAAAAACTAATAATAATTCTGAACATAATACCAAAAACCAAAATAATACCAAAATATATTTTCTCAAATTGCTGTTTTTCACATTGCACATTAGTAATAATATCTCACAGGGGTGGGGTCATGCTGGAAGAGACCTCTCCCACCAGGCCAACTCTGACTGATTTGCAGTATAAAAGAGACTCGTGTTTTTCCATTAATTTGTCACCAGTCTGTATTTCTGTTTATTCACAGCATAAGGCGACGTGACGGCAGATGTAACCCAGTCCACGTATCCAGGTGTTCCTACCCACAATCCACCAGTTGATACCAAGGCTCATATGCACTGTGAGCGTGCGCTCTTTACACTGACCCATTTAGCCATGGACTCAGTCATGCGATGATAGATCTCATCATAGAGAACGATCCATTTGCTCTGAAACAACAAAGAGGTGTGACAGAGAAGCCGATACGCTCGCTCGATCATATACACGGTACCGAGCACGAGAGCTGTCAGCCGAGAGATTGTTTTCAGACCGTGTTATTTAGAGCAGACGCCGGCTATAAGGCTAAATGATGTAGTGCCCATTTGCTCTGGCTACCGACTCAATAGTCAATCATATGCTGCAGTGCATTTGTACAGAGGTGGTGTTTTTTTTTGTCCCCCCCCACCCCAAAAAAAAAAAAAAAAACTAATCTTTATTTGTTAGCCCTTTCTAACTATTGAATACTGTAGATCTCTATTTGTCTTGAGTGAAGGCAAATGAGTGAAGCACTTTTGGACAACCTATGAATATGAATATGAAAAAAACAAAACAAAAAAACAAGCAAAATAGAAAATAAACTTCTTTTTTTATGTAAAAAGTTTTAAAAATATTTCAAATATTTAATATTTCATTTTAAAAGTATTACAAATAATAGTCAATAAAAATTTCCCTGAAATAGTCAAAATCAATAATATATATATATATATATATATTAAAAATCCCTCAGTCATTTTTTACAAATATTTTCTAAAGTCTGTCATAAGAATAAATGTAATAATTATTTAAATATATTTCCTAAAGTCTCAGTCAATAAAATTAATTACAAAAAAATGGTTACCTTTTTTATTTATTTATTTATTTTTAATTACTTTTTTCTTTTTTTGGTGTGAAGGATGGTTTCCCTAACCAGAAAACATGTCATCATTGCGAGACTGGAAGTCATGCCGATGAAAGGTAATGTTATAACATAGCAGAAATGAAAGCAGCTGCTTTTCATAGCTTCATGATTAAAATGTCTAAAACTGTCCATACAGGTATGAGATATCATTCGGAGGACATTTCTGCCTGAAAATAAATGCAGTGGAAGACCGTGTGATTAAAAATTTTTTGAAACAGCCTGTAAAGGTAAATGAAATAGGATTCATGGGACATTTCTGCCTGAAAAGAAATGCAGCAGAAGACTGTCGCAACAAATGTGCATGACAGAGTTCCTCCAGCGGAAACAACGAATAAAATCGTTGTTGACATGTCATGACATGACATGACTGGCGATTCCATTTCCATTATTCCCGCCCAATGAGAAAAAGTTACTTTAGTAGAAGAAGAATTTTGTCTTTTGAAGTGATTAGCACAGTTGTATCATGCTCAATCCCAAGTGCTAAAATGACGATAACTATTTCAGAATGCCTTTAAGAAGCTCATCTATAGTGGGTTTAATCTACAGACACACTATAACGTCAGACTGCAATTAAATCTCGATTTTTAAACATGTCAGATTGCATTACTTGGTGAAATATTGCTTGAGACAATATATAATTCATATGACATGGTCTAGAGTTCAGTAGTCCGTGCCAAAAAAGTAAAGGGTAATAAAATATTGCTATGTGGGTCTTGGGATTTATGGGCCTCTTAAGTTGGAGTGCTATAATTATAGCAATTCCTCCAGTAAGACAGACAGACCTCAATAAAACATCAGCCATTAAAGTTCATTATGGCAAAGCGAAGTTCTTATGCATCGTTGCATCATGTCCATAATTTAGAGTAAAGCAGTGGCCCAAGACTTTCGCTGCTCTTCATCTTGCATGCTTTCAGAGCTGCAGTCGCTGAGTTTACAGCTCTGACAGATGCAACTGCTGTGTAATTATCCAGCAGAAAACAAGCCTTGTTTAAGTGTCTGTTGGTTTTTAAATTAAATGTGGGCTAATACCATGGTAACAAGTTGTACATCCATCAATAAATCCATAAATTAATGATAATTTTCCTGTTTTTTTTTTCTTTTTACTTAATAATTATAGTAGGAATGATAATACATTATAATGTTATGATGTTAACTTTTCGGTAATTAATTATTTTTATTATTATATCTATGATGAGATTTTGGAAGGAGTCTCCAGTGTCAGAGGTAAAGCTGTAAGCTGAGGTTTCCTGACATCTTCAGAGGTGTTTACGATTTGCAGTTTCGACAAGCTGAACAATGAGGAAACGGCTGTCGGCTGTCTAAATTGTTCCACGTCATTAAACGTAACAATAAATGGATAACGAATTATCCTTTAATTGTTACATTCTTTAATACTTGAAAAATTGCTGGGGGAAAAAATTGTAATAGAGAATAATCAACTTTGCGTTGGGCTGCATCACATCACACTGCCGTTGAGTGATTATTTTCCTATAACAGCACGTCTTGTTTTGTTTTATTTATTACCTAAAACCGCATCAGAGTCGTGTGGTTGAGAACGTGGTTTGTGTTAGTTTTGTTTCTACCCATGTTTAAAAGTAATGCTGCATTTGACTTCCCTCAGCAGTTGGAATTTGGAGCTCGGAATTACCATTTATCATTTCATTTCATTAACATTTTCAACCTGTGCATTTGAGCTACATTGAGCTACCTCCTTGGATGCCTTCTTGTTTGTCTTTTGTTAGCAACAAGTGTTACTCTTTGTTTATTTTTGATGCTGTGAGCAGCCATATTGATTTGATGTCAAGTGCATCTCGGGGTTGAGGAGACCTTCCTGAGTTTACGAGTAGGAATTCAAAATTGAAGGCCAATTTTTTTTTTTTTTTTTCTAGTCTGAAGTCAAAAATTCTGATGGTCCTTTGGTGTGTTTTCATGGGATGATTCTCGTGTTCTGCATATAAACGATGCATTGCCTTCAAAGGTCTTTTTTCAAATACATCTGATTATTTTGTTTAATTTGAAAGACATTCAAAATCAAGGGAATGAAACTGCTTAAAGAGTGGAACTGTTACTGTTAGATAAACTCTTTATTAGTTAAGTTTCTAAAGTTTAATCCCTAAAGCTGCTGGTTTTAGGTGTTTTAAAAGAGAACGTTGTGCTCTGTACTACTTCTATGTAGATAATTGCACTATCAAACAAAAGCTACAGTTTATTTTATGGATATTTTATGTATTCATTTTTCCCCCTCAAATGAATCCATATTAATGAATCAATTAAAAACCCAGTCCATCCCTCAGACTAAAGCTCTTTGAATCTTTGCAAAAAGAAGAATTTGAGAAAATGGTGAAATTGAAGCAATAGTTCTGAGTGCATAAGCGCAGATTCCATTAGTTTTCCAAACTTGGCAGCATTTAGGGCAAATGAAGATGATTTCAAAAGGCTGCAGGGTTTTTACTACAGTCAATTATAACCTGTTTTCAGAAGCTAAGAAAAAGGTTTTAGACAGTTATAAAGGCAATGAATGGACATACCGTTTATTAGAGAATTTCAGAAAGGGAGATGCAAACTTTTGAACTCATTAAAATTTGTCACTATATCTACAATATATAGCTAGATATCACAATATCTAGCATGCTGTATGATTATTTCTTTATGCTAGTGCACAAGATGTAGTTGCTATTATGCCAACAAATGAAGTTCTATGAAAACGAGGTATGATGCTGTAACGTTGACAAATCCAAATGTCCGGTTTGAGTGAGTTCCTCGATCAATCCAGTCGTCCACTGTTTCCAGAAACCCCTATTCTGACAACTTTATTTTCTTTTCATGTTTTTAAATTTTGGTGCTGAAATACAAATAAACCATGCTCTACCTCCAGGGTTTAACTACAAAATAAAATTGTATCAAAGGTAACACAGTTGTGTGTATGAATTTTATAGTAAAGTGGTTAATATCAGCATATTGGAATAAAAAAAAGACAAGCCACACAGTCACACAACAAGAACAATATTGTAGATGTTGCAAAGTATATGCTTAATCAACATGTCACAAATCATTTAAAAATCCTATTTGGTTTTATAACATGACAGTTATTATTGACCAAAATAATTACTGAATTGATGTTGACCTTAGGTGTTATTTTTAGGTTAACTTTATGTCTAAAAATATTTTTCAAATTCAAAATCTTGAATTTAATGATGAAAATATGCTATTATAAGCAAGGGATACATAGTTTACTAATTAAAGATTAATGGTGAATAAGATTATGCTAATTAACTACGTATGAGAACAATGTTGCAGTGTTGTTTTGCCATTTCTGTGTTTTCAAGGTTATCTTTAATAGAAGATACAGTATGATTTATTTGTTTGTTTTTTTGGTAAGAATTTGTCCGAGAGCAGGTGGGATTGATCAGAATTCCTTAGGAAGCAGGGGGGATTGGTCTACCTTTTTTTACAGGAGCAGGAGGGATTGGTCAGGGTTCCTTTAAGAACAGACAGGATTGGTCTAACTTTTTTTTGCAGGAGCAGGAGGGGTTGGTCAGGGTTCCTTTAAGAACAGACAGGATTGGTCTAACTTCTGTGAGAGTGGGCAGGATTGTTCAGAATTCCTTTGAGGGCAGGCATGATTGGTTAGATTTCCTTCAACAGCGGGTGGCATTAGTCTAATTTTCTGCAGGAACGGATGGAATTGGAAAGAATTTCTTCAGGACTGGGCGTGATTAGTCTAACTTTCTGCAAGAGGTATTGGTTAGAATTTCTTTGGGGGCAGGCAGATTGGTCAAACTTTATGCGAGAGTGGGCAGGATTGGTCAGAATTCCTTTGAGAGCAAGTATGATCGGTTAGATTTCCTTCAGGAGTGGGTGGCATTGGTCTAGCGCAGGACCGAGTAGGATTTGTCAGAGTTCCTTCAGAAGTGGTCAGGATTTGTCGACAAGAGCAACCTTAGGGATGTTAGAGTGTTATTTTCTGCCATTTCAAGGTTATCAATGATAGATATGCTAAGAGATATCACAAGATTGATTTGGTTGTTTATTTGTTTTGCAGCAAAGTCATTGACATTTATCTAACATTCAAATGGTCCAAAAGAAACATCATAGACACACCCACTGATGGTGACCACATAGCATTCTGACAGGCTGTGCTCTTTAGGGGCAGGAAGCTTTACAGGTTGTCAATATTCCCAGCACTTTTCTGCTTTCCACAAGTTTATATAGCTGATGTAAAAATACAGTCGTCATTAAGGCTGAGACATAATCGGCATTATTCACCGGGCTGCATGAAGCTGTTCGAGCAGCACACTAACGAGGCTAATTAAGCCAAACATTTCATCAGTTTTCTACAGCAGCCATCGGTCTAATCATCGGTTTTGATGATTAGAATGAATTCCTAATTGATCGACAATAATTCACCCCAGATTGGGCTGAACAGGCTCAACAGAGATCACTAAGAAAATTATGCTCTGTTCCTGTAATTATGAGAAGTTAATCACTGTGCAGAGGTAAAATAGCTATGCTTTTTTTCGTCCAGGAAGCCAAGCCAATGGGATTCATTTGTGTTTAGAGTAATTTTCATATTTTATTTCTATCCACAGACGAAAGTATTCGGTCCACTGAGATATTAAAACATCTTGAATGCTGCATTTGTGCACATAGGAACATTTGTTTCTGTGTAAACTGATGCTGTGTGATACACATTTCTGAAAGCTTTAAATGCCCAAGTGATCTACAGTGTCATTTTATTGAGCATATATTTGCAGTGGTTGAATTGTAAAATATTTACAAGACAGATGGTGGTGGGTTTATACCAGGATATGTTTGCACTGGATGAAACATATGTTAAGATTAACCATTTTAAATTACAGCCATACTTAGCTTCAGCTCAAACAAGGGGGTTGTCAATGTTGCTTGTCTTATATTGTGATTACATTTGCTCATAGGTGCAGGTTTGACTTGGAATTTGGTAGGGGCACTTGGAAGAGAGGTTATCCTGAGCCTATATTCATTCCACATTCCTTCACTCGTATTCAGGAAATGCTTTATCCTGGTCAGGGTTGCTGTGGTTTAAATTGTTAATTGGTTTATATTTTGGGAAATATAACCAAGTAAGTAGGTTCATTAGAAAATACACAGGATGGGAACATGAAAAAAATATATATCTGCAGGAGTGGGGGGACTTATTCCACCTTTCTGGGAGGACCATGGCCCCTTGTTCTTTCAGAGTTGGTGGGATCAGTCAGAATTTCTTCAGGGGCAGGCAGGCTTAGTCCAAATTCTTTCTGGAGTGGGCAGGATTGGTCTAAGTTACTGACGGAGTGGGCAAGATTGGTGTAACGTTCTGTAGGAGCAGGAATATTGGTCAGAATTCCTTCAAGAGTGGACAGGGTTGGTCAGAATTCCTTCAAGAGTAGACAGGGTTGATCAGAATTCCTTCAGGGGCAAGCAGGATTAGTCAAAATTCCTTCTGAAGCTGGCTGGATAGGTCTAACTTTCTACAGGAGTGAGCAGGTTTGGTCAGAATTCCTTTGGGGAACAGAAGGGATTGGTCTAATGTTCTGCTGGAGCAAGTGGGATTGGTCAGAATTTTTCAGGAACAGACAAAATTGGTCAGAATTCCTTCAAGAGTGGACAGGGTTGGTCAGTATTCCTTAGAAAGTTCAGAATTGGTCAGAATTGCTCTAGAAGCAGACAGAATTGGTCAAAAGTCCTTCAGGGTTGGATAGGATCGGTTAGAATTGCTTCAAGAGTGGACAGGATTGATCAGAATTCCATCAGGAGTGGTTGGGAGTGGGATTACAGAAGACAGTCCAGCACATACCTCTAACCTAAGGGACTGTTGCAAAACTATTGTGTTTAGATTAAATACATTGTATACTTCAAAGCACTTTGGTATTTTATATGTCTGTAATTGCATTATCGGTCTCATTTTCCCCATTTTCCTTCCTGTAGTCTTTCACTGTGTCTTTCCTTTAATTGAGTATCGATGTGCACTGCGTGCATTTCAAAATCTCATATTATGATGACTTCACTTTCTTGGAGGAGCCAATTAAGCGCCATTAGAGTCACACTAATACACAATATTGATAAAACGATAAGCTTTAATTTGTCGAAGAGCTTTTTGTTTCCCGACAAAAGGGGATGTCGTTCATTTGTTCGTTCGTTTGCTCTGTCGTTGGTTTGTCTGGGACTGTAGAGGAAACTTCAATGGCCCATTTTTCAATTTGAAAGTGATTTTTGTGCAAAGGGAGCAATTAAAGCCCCTCGTAGAAGTCACTCATTACTCAGAGCAGCTGAGTATTCAGCAGAAATCCACCCATATTTATGAATTGTTTTTTTTATGTCTTGAGGTTGTGCTAAGGGAAAACTGAAGTATTAATGAAACCAGTGAATTAAGATAATTTTGTTTGTTACTCAAATAAACACGCACAAATCCATCAAATCAGGTTTGCATGACTTGAGGTTGATCGTGACCGTGCAGGGGCATACTAAAAATGCTTGCACTGTGATTACATTAACATTTATATTTTTGTTTCTAATGCAATTTACGAGTGAGGCACAGGCCTAAGCAGTTGAAGGTTAAGGGATTTGAATTCACAACCTTCCAGAACATTAACAGTTAGCCAGAATCAAGTCAGTTAGATTTATTTAGCTTTCTGTTTCTCAATCTTTTCCTGTACCTGCATTTTTAGGGAAACAGAGAGAGAAAGTTTGCTTTTTTATGGCCTTCTCTACAACCATGAGAGTAATAAGTCATCACCAAAAAGGAATGTTATGACAAGCAAATAGGCCCTAATGGCTTCCCTCTGATGGGATTCATAACATTCATTTATTTGATCTATCTATCTGAGTCAATTTTCCCTCACGCAAATGTTTTTTAGATTGGATTTTATGTTCCACTCGGGTGGTTAAGGGGGGAGCTGTGTCCATTTGTTCCTGGCAAATGATGGAGGCCGATATCACTTAAACACAATGCTTAATGAGTCATTATTGCAGTCGGCCGCTGGAGCAAAGATGAATTGGACATTTTATAATGCTTCTTAATGTTTGGATCACTAATGCTTTTAGTGATCAGTCAGGATGGACAGTAATCATTCAAACTGTAGGAAGAGCACGTTATATGTGGTTAAATGCAATTATTCATATATTTAATTAATAATAGTAGTAAAATACAATGATGCAATATAATATAATATAATATAATATAATATGTAAGGAATAAAACAGCATATATATATATATATATATATATATATATATATATATATATATATATATATATATATATATATATATATATATAAAACAGAAAATAATCAACAATGCTGTGGTGTGATGTGAAATGAAATTACTCTCACCTCTGCTATGATTATTTACATATTATGTATTTATATTTTTTATATTATTATTATTTATATATTATTTATTATTTATATTTTATATATTATATTTATTATTTTATACTACAGTAATTTGCTGACGCTAACCATAACCAATATTTATGTTTAATGTTGTGGAACTTCCATGAAACAAGTTAGTTCCTGTTATTACTTATGTTATAACAGATAATTATGGTTAGCTTCCCTCACCAGCCCCTGTTTTTCTCTCTCTTAAAGCTACAAAGAAAAAAAAATGCAGCTTGTTATCGTGAAACTGCAAAGTCTTCTGTCCTGTAGACTTCTTGTTTATTAAAAGTAACCTTTCAGTTTTAGTCCTGAAGTGCTGAAAAATGCTAAATGGTTTCCGACAGAAAACCTCATCTTATCAACAATTACATGCTTTAAAAAAATCTGTTAATGTGGTGCTTCCACCTTACAAGATCGTGTGTAATTTGTCACTATAGATACCTGTGTTATTGATAATTAATCAACATCTTCCAACCAATCAGAATCAACAGCACTGTAGTAGGCTATAAAGTCAAGATATGATGCTACCACAACAATTGCCATCTGTTCATCAGTAACGTTTGATACATTATCTAGTTAGCTAACTTAGCTTGCAGGTTAGAGGGTTCCAGTAACCTCATCATTGTCACCCTTTCATTTTGGAATGACTGGTCCAAAGCTATGGAGGCTATTTACCTACTACCGTTGTTGTTTTGTTGACATGTGAAGGCCAATGTATGGTAATTGGTAAATGCATGTAAGGTATGGTAAATGGAATTTGTCCTCTGCATTTAACCCATCCAAGTTAGTGCACACACATACACACATGTGAGTAGTGAACACACCCAGAGCAGGGAGCAGTTGAGGGTCAAGTGCCCAACAGTGGCAGCTTGGTGGTGCTGGGATTTGAACTCACGACCTTCCGATCAGTAGCCCAACTTCTTAACCACTGAGCTATCACCGCCCCCCCAAACGTTTGTGCGCCGGGTCACAAGAATTGGAATCTTGCATGATACCACTACACCAGCAGCACCAGGTTACCAACTAAAAAGAAACACATTTGATTTTAGGAGTATCTTCTAGGTTCTCTTCTAGTTACCAGAAAGTTGTGAGTTTATATCTCAGGACTCGTAGCTCTTCCTGCTTTTAGATTTACAAATGTAAAAGCATTTACCAAATGAATCCATGGAAGTACTTCCAGCTTGTTCAGCACATGTTGTGATTTGTCCCCATTTTGAATGAGAGCTTCTCAGGATGGATTAGGAGAAGCACTCCAAAGTGTCATGCCGTTCACAGTCATGCTGAGAAATGCATTTTCCCAAGAGTAGGTCTTTTTTCCCCCCACTCTGCTAGAAGGGGTCAAGGCCAACAAACAGCATAGCAGCATGGTGCTCTGCTCAATGTTCTGATGAATAAATGGTGAGCCACTGAGAACCTGGTAATGTAGAAAGTTCAAACGGTGTGTTCAGGTGGAGTCGTATATATGTTCCATGTGTATTCTCAATATGGCAGAACCCGTGAAGGTCACCAAGCAGGTGATGCAAAGTGAGAATATAGTTTGATTTTAGTTGTAAGAATTGAATTGGTTTAACCAAACGTGAATAACTAACAAAAAACAAAAGTAAGCCTATAAGTAATTCAATTTAAATCAACTAGAATCTAATGACCACTTTAATCAAAAAGTGTTTTGTGAATGGAAATTTGAGGAATGGAAAGGCAAAATATTATTAGAGACTTGTAAACAATGACCCAAAAATGTCTTCATCGAATTGTCTGTATATGAATGAGTTAAACGGGTCTGTCTGAAAATAATAATAATAATTTAAAAAAAACAAAAAAACACCTGTTCTTAAGGCTGTGTCTAATTTTGCCTTGACTTCTGAATAAATTTCGTACATTTTAATTGCGGCACTTTAATATTCCAAGTAATTATCCTGCTGATTTAAATCCGTCTGAAGGAAAGACATGTTTCCAAAACATTATGCAAAATTGAAGAACCTTAAGCGGATCAATTTGCATTCCTTCCCAAATATCCTTAAAGTCAACTCATCTGAACGAAGTGTGAAGTGCTGAACGCAGCGCTCTAGCTGTAATTTGGGTTTAATTTAATGCTAAAATTTATAGATCATTAACAGAGCCCATTTTACCAAAGGATTTGTGTTAACATAGAGCGCAAAAGCCTCTGACCAACATTCAGCACACCCTGTTTTTGTTTTGTAAAAAAAAAAAAAAAAAACTTTAATTATCCTAATGCAGCCATTATATGAATGTAGGAGTAACAAAACTGATTGCCGTGTTATCAGTTTAGACAATAATTTATAGTAAATCTGGAAAGTGTGTTTGCTTCGACATACAGTCGCCCGAGGAAGTCAATTAATCAAAGAATATGTCATCATTGGCACTGCAAGTCATGTTTAGTGGTTTCTTAACATCTGGAGCTAATAGTTAAATTTCCACACAAAAAAAAAAACAAAACAAGCAAACGAAAACAATAGCTTATATTAAATAATATAGAGAATAGAGAAGGCAACAGTTCAGTGAAGGATGTCAGATCTAACAACGTCGCAGAAGAATTTAATAATTTCCCACGTGCACTGTTCCAACACTAACATAATGACACTAATAAAATATTTACACCCAATTTATCCAATACACACGAACGTCCCAACACAATTAATTAATTCGCTTTATTCTTCAGGCTTAATCGTTGGCCGAAAGATTGATATTGAAATGCGTTTGAAAAAGTGTTTTCATATTAGAGCCGCATTTTATCACAAAGAACGTCTCCTTGGCTTCTCTTTATTCCCCCCCACCATGCTCATAGTGAAAATGATATGGAAATTGATTTCTTTGTGCTCTATTTGGAACCAATCTATTAAATTTGTGTCTGGCAAATGTTCCCCCTTCCAAAAATCAAATTTCCGACTGCAACACACCTGATCGATACTTTTCACACAATGCAATATTAACTCAGCCCTCGGTTTGGAAATGCATACCAAGCAGCAGCGCTGTGCTTTATTGGATAAAAAAGGTAGAAGAAACCACGGTGCGTGGACATAGCTGAAAAAAAACAGTCAGTCTATGCATAGCATTATGAAGTCACGTAGAAAAATGATGATGCCATCATTTTTTCCACGACAACACCCAGTTTAGGAATATTCAGCTTGACTAATATGACACAAATCTTTAAATTATGTTAGGTAGCCCATGTATTCTAGATAGCTATAAATGATCTAGATGGTCATTGTTTCCGTTATTGATTTATTCATTTATTTTTGCTTTGCTCTGTTTGTGCTCTGAGAAAAAAAAAAAAAACATTTTACTAACCAAAACGTCCGTGTGAGATTAGACTATTAATTTGATGAAGTTCATTTAAGCGAGTAAAGTAGAATTGGAAAAAGTGAGTGTTGTACCAGAGCGAATTTATGAGTGTAATTATTGTATAGTGTATTACAGGACTCGGATGGTAAAACTGTGGATGATTTATTCACAAAAAAACAAAAAAAACAAAAAAAAAATACTGCAATTGGGAAACTAAAGCATAATTTAATTGATAAGAGGACTTTTCCTAAGTGAAGTAAAAAAAAAAACAGCTCTGCAACAGAAAAGCGTTCGCTCAGTCATTGGGAGCGCGCAGGTTAGAATTCAGCCAATGCCCCAGTCATGGCTTGACTGTAGAGGCTGTGGGGAAACAATGAACAACCTGCCCAGTGTTTGGTCCAAGGAGTTGTTTAGATTTGATTCTGTAGCCTTTTTCCTCCACGTGAAAGTCTTCATGACAGAAAACTTTCTGGTTTCTCTGTTACAGTACATGGCAAGGTGCAAGGAGAAGCTGGTGAAGAAACGACGTTTTATGTGTATATGTGTATAATGTAAGTTATAATAGAAACTTGTTTCACGGACGTTCCAGGACATTAAGAGTAACTATATACAGAAAAAGTATGATGTTCTTTTACACCGCAAGTGTTTGTATCCTTACTTACTTAGAAACTGATATAACAGTTCTATATCTGCACCTGCATTAATGGAAGAATCTGATTTGTGGGCGGTTTCCAACTTACGCCTTAAACAAGGTGACTAGCTCTTTTTATTGAGAAAAAAAAAGGTGTGGCTTGTGTAATGTTAAGAGTGCAGACTGAGAAGCACGTTCGTAATGAATCATTCCTCCAATAACAACAGTAATGATTTGAGCTCGATGGTGTTTCATGAAGCTGTGTTGGCCCAGTCGTGCTTTCTTGCGACTGAACAAAAATGTGGAATGAACCAGCTAATCAATTGGACATGCTCTCGGGGTGGGAGGGATGGCATGCTCTCTCCTGTCAATCACATTCAGGTGTGTTAGGCTGCCCTGTGACGCAGCATGGGCAAAATTTCGAAAAGATGTCGCTGGTTGGATTTGCGTGTCCCAGAGGATACACGTGTTAGACTTCACCTTCCATGTGAAATTTGAGAGCTGGCTGGTGGGTGGAAATTGGCAGGTGATTAAATTGCCCTACATTTGCATCTACATAATGATAATGTAATGATGTAATAATATGATATTCTGGGCTTTTTCTCCTCCTATTTACATCTTAAATTTGACAAAATTCAGTGCAAGTCTATGGTAAGGAGCATTTACTTTTAGAGCATATATGCAGATTTCCACAATAAATAGATTACTAAACTTGTGGGTATTTAACAAAGACAAAATGTTAATATGGGGAAGTTGTCTGATGGGGGTGTTTATTTACTGTAACACTTATGGAAGGAGTCTCCAGTGTCACAGTCAGTATTATGTCTTTCAACCCTGGACAGTTTTCAGGATACTTTCCAGTTCTTTTGGTAACATTACAAAAAGAAAAAAAAAAAGTAACTAGTATAACTATAAACTGATTAAAAAGTTTGACATGTAAATTGTTGTCCTATGAGAGGAATAAGAGAATAAAGACTTTGGGATGTGCTGTCATAGTAAAATAATCACGTTGGGTTGCATCACACCACCTCATCATGGATGATTTTCCTATAACAGTGTGACAGAGTGTTTTATTCCTTACACTACAAAGCCTGAAATATTTAGACTGCAAGTTGTGGTGGTGAAGAGGTCCTAGGCTGTGAGGATCTCTTTCCATTGATGGAAATATATTAATAGTGTCCAGTCCTTCGCCTAGTTCATGGGGTCGCAGTTGGAGCTTATACTCTTGTCTGTGTGTGGAACTTCAGGTGATTGTGGAACTGTCATAGCTTTCCAATTTTGAGGTGTGAAGAGCAGGTGAGAACAATGAGAGTCTCTCACAGCCATTCTAGCACTTTGGAAGTGTTTGTAGATGGTGGTTGTCAGGCTGGGCTGGAGATGTCAAATACTGCATTCATGACTGTAAATCCTTGAATTTCCTTTGTTGTTGTTTTTATCAGTATAGAGAGCAGAGAAAAGTGATACTGTTTTTTGGGGGGTTTTTTTGGATTACTATTTTAATAGAAATTTTATTTTATTTTATTTTTTTACTTTTCCCCCATTTTCAACCTAATTTGGTCTTGGCTAATTCCTACCCATCAGCAACAGCATGAAATCATATCATACGAGAGCTACCAAATGGGACAGTTGAAGGCTAACACACGCTTCCTGAGAGATGTGAAGCCAGCCACATCTTTTCAAACCTCTTCTCATGCTGCCACTCAGAGGAAAGCAATATCTACCCTCTTCCGCATACATGAACTCAAAGACACCCATGATTGGCTAGTCTCGCTGTGACTGACAGGGACGTGAGAGTATGCCATCCCTCCCACCCAGAGAGCATGGCCCATTTTGCCCCCTTGGACTCCCGGCCATGGATGGCTGTGGCATTGTTCTTATTTGAGCTTGCAAATGGTTTACTGCCTGGTGGTGAAAAGGTAAAAAAAAAAATAAAAAATAAAAAATATGGATAATGTGAATATGATAATTTTTCACACTTTTTCCACTTTTTTTATTATTTTATTTATTATATGAAGTTATGACATTGTGACTGTAGAGACTGTGGCGAAACAATGAACCTTCCCCATGTTTGGTCCAAGGAGTTTTTTAGATTTGTTTCTTTAGCGTTTTTCCACCACATGAAAGTCTTCAGGACTGAAAACTTTCCAGTGTCTCTGTAACGTGGCAAGCTGTGATTTTTTTCCCCAGTCATGTTAATGTAAGGAGAGAGGGAAAAAAAGAGAAGCTGGTGAAGAAACGATGTTTTATAGCTGCTATAACATAAGTGGTAATAGAAACTTGTTTCATGGGCATTTCATAACATTAAGCTTAACAATATACAGAAAAAGTATGATATTCTTTCACACCACAAGTGTTTTTGTTCTTACTTACTTACTTTAGTCTTAGCTATTGATGTAACAGTGTTGTATATCTGCACCCTCATTAATGGAAGAATCTGATTTGTGGGTGGTTTCCCGTGTACGCCCGACAAGGTGATTGGCTCTTCTTATTGAAAAAAGGTGTGGCTTGCATAATGTTAAGTGTGCAGGCTGAGAAGCATGTCCATAACAAATTGTGCCTCCAGTAATATCAGTAATGATGCAAACTTGATGGTGTTTCATGAAGCTGTGCTTTTTGCGACTGAACAGAAATGTGGAATGAGCCAGTTAATCGATTTCCACAGCCCAATTGAAGCCTTATAGAAGACGACTTCACTGCTGCTTTTTCAATCTGTATCTCGTTTTGCATCTCGATATGCATCCTGCCTACAGATCGACTGATAATGAGCAGTTTGCTTTCAGTGCACGTTTCACATTTACAGCACATATCTAGCTTTAGCTCTGTATATTGAGGTTTTCCGTGATTGTCTGCGTGATTGCTGCCATCCATTCATCAGCAATTTATATATATATATATATATATATATAAAAAAAATTTCTATGAGTAACATGTAAGACCTTATTTTTGTACAACGTCTGTCAGTGACGGCCCAGCGATCAAGCATTTCCCTCGATCTGTCATTTCTTCATTATATTCATTTGTCCGTTCCATAATAATCACTGACCAGAATAATCTTCAGGCCACTGCCTGGATGGACTGAACCGAGTGTGAAATTTTACGCCTTTCAAACCGTATAATTCTGCATGTAAATTTGCTAAAAAGAGTTTGCACAACACTTTAAAGATGAGTACTCTCATCACATGGAATAATACCTTGATATGAATGCAAAATGTTTTGACCATGAAGGTTTTGAGGAGAGAAAAAAAGACATTACTAGTACAGTACAGAGGTCGGCGATCGAAGAGGTCGGTGTAATTAGACAGTAGCAGAGGCCGTGCTGGTGGTTGAAATGCTCTGGCTCATGAATGCACCTCTAATTACATTCGTGTGTCATGTCCTGAATGTTTTCCCACATTCTGATGATTACAGTAATGTGTGTTTCTGTTTTCTGGTATAGAAAAGATGTGGCGGCTCAATTATAGTTAAAAGTATAACAAAAGCAGAAGATGCAGCATTGTTCAACACAATACAGGCATGAAATTACAGTTATGTAAACTGCTAACAGATGTACAGACAAAAGAGATGACGTGATACAAACGCAGCAGTGAAAAGAAGGTATTTGCTTTAATGCAAATACAAATGCAATGATCTAACACTGTAAATGCCGATGGTGTAAGACAGCATTTCTGTTGTGTTATTTTTTTAGATTGAAATTCTATTTAAAAAAAAAAAAAAAAAAAACACATTTGATTGCAGATTTTTGTAGCAACTCAATAAGCCACCAAAATCTTTATGTGACTGCAAATTATCCCGAAATTGGATGTTACACAAGTTTTTGAGTTGAATGTCCTCACTTTTTTTTTTTTTTTTACTTCTGCAAAAATAATGATGTAATTATTAACTAAAAGCATGATGACTGATAATGACCGGTGAGATATATTTTTGTTTTTATTCCATGATCATCATCATACTTCTTGTTACGTAAACTGGAGGAAGGGGAGTCAGGACGCACGCGCAGGGGAAACGTCAGTTTAATAGGAATAGTTTATTCAAAAATAAAGGAACACACAAAAAACAACAAACCATAATCCATGTAGTAATCCAAAAAGGGAAAAACACTTGAAAAACGAAAACAAAACACGCGAGGCAAGGAGGTGGTTTGGGAACCACGAACAATGAGCTACGGAAATAGAACTAGGAACTACGAACAATGAGCTTGAAACAATTCACTGTTCTAACTCTAAACTAATACTCCGCAAGGAAGCGGAAACAGAGCGGGGTTTAAATACACACACAAATCATAGACACCTGAAACTCATAATTACAAAGAATGAACAAGAACCAATAACAGAACGGGGACAGAGACATGACGTAAACCAAAGAACCAATAAACATAAGGAGGCGGAGACATGACACAAACCAAAACACAAGCGCACATGGCAAAACACAGGAGGCGGAGACATGACGTAAATGAAAACAGAAGCACATGGCAAAGAAAACAAAACCAGAGTTCATGAAAGAGTCCGAAGGGTTTTTATGAATAGCGCTGTAATGCGCTCAGTGGAATGCGGAAGTACGCTGCTCCGCTAGCCTCCGCTAGCTTCGTAGCGAGAGAGAGGGAACCTAACACTTCTAAAGTATAAAACTTGAAGCCCCCCTTTTTTTTTTATTAGATTCTCAGTACAGTTTAAAAATAAATGAATTATTTAGGGAAAAATAAACTTGTCAAGTACCTCATCTGTCTTGGTTGATATATTTTAATTATATATTTTATTTAATGTGATCATATGCATTTAAATGCTATTTATTTATTTGTTTGTTTGTTTGTTTATTTATTTATTTATTACAGGGAATTTGATTAATCTCACTGCTATGCGTTATTGTGTTCAAAATGTACTGTATCAGTAACATCTCCCCAAACATTTTATTATATTATAAAAACATTTAAAAAACTTTTTTTTTTAAAGTTTTAAATCTAATAATCTGTTTTAGTTGAGGCCTAGACAGCATTTCTAGAAAGCTTTCTTTATAAAGAATAATAAACCTCTTGTATTTCTTTCGGCTTTGCTCAGCACCGTGTTTGTGTGTGTGTGTGTGTGTGAGTGTGTGTTTGGTTTTACTCATCTACATTGTAGGCTGCATTGAGATGAATATGATTTACAGACCGTCTAAAATCCCGGCTACAGAAAACGTATTCATAATTAATGCCCTGCCCTTCGGAGACTTTCTAAGTTTCTGTGGTTTAGCTGCATCGGCTAAAAGGTCAGCTCCAACAAATTAGTCTTGTCTTCCAGCCAACCCACACGCACTTTTATTTTTAAAGACCATGAAAAGAAGAAGGTTTCAGACCGGTGATGGTGTCAGTTCAAATCAGCGGCACAACGGTAACCCATACTTGGAATTTGTCCTCTGCATTTAAACCATCCAAGTTAGTGCACACACATTAGAAGTTGTGAGTAGTGAACACACACACACTACAAACCGTGAACACACCCGGAGCAGAGGGCAGCCATTTTTGCTGTGGCGCCCGGGGAGCAGTTGAGGGTTAAGGGCCTTGTTCAAGTGCCTAACAGTGGCAGCTTGGCGGTGCTGGGATTTGAACTCACGACCTTCCGATCAGTAGCCCAACTTCTTAACCACTTCTTAATCCTATTAACTTTTAATTTAATCCTAAGTGAACAAACAAAAATAAAATCATATAAATTAACTTTGAAGGAGATTAAAATGGCAGAATAAATAAATAAGTAGCATAATTCTATTCTAGTAATATAAAAAATTATTCAGTAACACTTTTGAAATGAAGTATTAACTCATTCATATAATGCATTCATAAGGAATTATACACATTATTATAATTCTTTATGAAAATGCAATACAATTTACAGCTATCGTTGTTATGCATTAAGAATTCATAACATGATGTATTATAAGTAGTGTTTATGACATGTTATAGAAATCAAGCACCTTTGTGCATTACAAGAGCATCACAAGACCTGTTGATGTATTTTTTTTAAATAAATAAATAATAATAGAACAGCGATTATCAAGAAATTATAGTACACAACTGAACTAAGCCTAATATTGCGTTATAAGCACTGCTATATCATAAATAGTTATAGTAATGTATATAACACCTTAGGATGGGAAGTGTACTTTTTTATACACACACATACACTTAATGTCTCTGTACATTTCCTCACCCAGTTATTGACTGTTTGCATCTGAATTGTTGGTTCCTTTTGACCTGGTGGAGTCAAGCTCTGAATAGCTTTCTATGATAATGACAGTGTGTATAATTAGTTTAATCGTGTAATTACAGGCTCTAGGGGCCTCGCCGGCCCTTGGGGGGACTTTGCATAAAAGATCTTAGTGAAGTGCAGTGGAATCCTGACAGTGTTGCTTCCCAGAGTCATTCATCTTGTGTGAAGTAGAGGCTGAAAGTGAGTTTTTTTCCCCCCTACTCATTAGTGACATATTAATGTTGTATCGAGGGAACGGGATGATGAGCGCAGTAACACACACCAGTCATTCAATTTCAGCTTGAAGGTGATCGAGTCGTGAGTCATTGCGTTTGACAGAGCCGGAGTTTTACTCTCTGACACTTTATTTATTTATTTATTTATTTATTATGTATTTATTATATTCGAGTTCTCTCTGAGACTGGCAATGAAAGTTTTGCGAGTCGCTCCGTCGTGAATAATGGGTGCCAGGCACACAGGTCTAAATGGAACGGGCCTCGCTGAGATAATGACGCGAATGACTGCCAGTGCTCAGGCACCACCAAATCGCTCACTCTCGAGCCTGTCAGAAGAAAGTGACAAGGACGGGCTCTGAAAAATCGCTGTTGGTTTTTGTCCGTTATGAATGTTGGAAGAGGTAGTGCGGAAGTGTGTTGCAGTGTTTCGACCTAAAACTGTTAAACACAATGTGGAGTCCCTGCAAATAGACTAATTTAGCACCAGCCGTGTGCTGCTGTGGCCTAATAGTCACTTGAGTCAATCAATACTGCTGGTGGGCAGGTAATAAATTTGTGGAAGCCCACTTCTGATTGGGAAAAATCTTTTATTTTTGAGATATGAATATATAATTCATGTAAACAATAAGCACATTTTAAGTATTTCAGGTGTTATTTAAAAAAATATTCTTTAATCAGCAGGATTGTGTTTTCTCAGTAAAATGAGCTAAAATGCTGCATTTTTAAAATTATTCAATTCAAGTGACACCTAGAACTTTAATAGATAAAAGAATAATTGTTGGAAAAGTAAACATTAAATGTCCATGATTCTCAAACATCTTTCTCTATTTTTCTGTTTCTCTTTCTCTTTATATATATATATATATATATATATATATATATATATATATATATATATATATATATATATATATATATATATATATATATATATATATATATATATACAGTGTATGACAAGTTCCACTGTGTAATTTTTCAATGTCCTACTGTGGTGACTTGCAAAATCCAAAAATAGTGAAAGCAGAACAAAGGTGAGAGCTCGACAGACTGTTTTTTTTTTGTTTGTTTGTTTGTTTGTGTGACCCCAGAATGAAGGTCATTTGTTGGAAGTATGATGATTTTTTTTGGCCACAAAATTACTTCAGTTTCCACTGGCCTCACTTTATGAAGAAATTAAATAATGCATCAGTTCATTCAATCTCAGCTTGTGACACACACACAGTAACGCTTATTTCCATTGCAAAATGAGCTAGGGGTGGGATTAGACATAATGGCATTGATTGGATAAACACAATGGTCACAGAATCACTGTGAAATTGTCTCTCAGAAGAATGGCTTTTTCTGTATTTGTTAAAACCTACCATCTTAGTTGAAGTAAGAGCTGAATCCCAAATGACTTATATACTGTATATAATATATATGTAATATACTGTATATGTTCACTGCAGAGGGTATAACATGCCAGTCAGGATTCGAGATTTTAATGTTGCCTGACAAACATTATTTCTGCCTTAAAGTATTGGCACCCTTAATAAGATATTATGGAGTGTTTTATCAGTATAGATATCCTAGATCAAAGCAATGTCACGATTGACTAAAATACCCAAGGAAGCATATCTTGAACCACTGAGATTGAGTTAAATATTGAAATAACTACATTCTGTTTAAAAATTGGGGTGGTTTAATTGCGCATGTGCATATTGCCTGGTCTTATAATAGCAAAAGCCAAAATGCTGATACCAAAGAATTGTATATTATCAAAGCGCATAATCATTTATTCATTACAAAGAATGATTCCTTTCTGGGGAGGGCATGTTGGCTTAGTGGTTAGCACGTCTGACAGGCACCTCCAGGGTTGGGGGTTTGATTCTCGCCTCCACCCTGTTTGTGCGGAGCTTGCATGTTCTCCCTGTGGGTTTCCTCTGGTTACTCCTTTTACCTCTCCCAGTCCAAAGACATGCATTGTAGGTTGATTGGCATCTCCAAATTGTCTGTAGTGTGTTAATGGGTGTGTGTGTGTGCGATACTCGCAGTGTGTGCGACAGGTTCCCCACGACCCTGTGTAGGATAAGCAGTACAGAAAATGGATGGATGGATTCCCCTCTGGCAAAAAATTAAAAATATGCCACTATAAATTTACTTGTTAGAATATTTTGTCTAACATGCTAAGAAATGAAAATACCAGAGCTCTACATGAGTGCCATGCGCTTGATGCAGAATCCCCACTGGAGACATTTTTCCTCGAGTCCCCTGGAGGAACAGACTTTAATTTAACATATTAATCTATTTAAATCCACATATCCCAATTAATTAATTCAATTACAGCAACCTGTACTCATGCTGGCAATTGTTCTCTAGGTGTCAGTGGATTATATAATCATAATTACTATGATAATTAAAGACTTGATTGAGTATGCAAAACTAGCAGTGAAAGGCGGGGAATAAAATATTAATATGAGTATCTTGCAGATAAGACTTGGTCATATGAAGTATTGTGAATGGTTCTTGGATTGTGTACACAGATTTTCTGGGAATTTGAAATTGAACATGTGCCTCTTGTTGTTGTTTTTTTTGTTTTTTGTTTTCTTTATCCAGAGTCTTATGACAGGTGAATGAATATAATCATGGTTTTATAGGATGCAACATAAATGCCAGAGGCAAATAACATGTATTTTATTCAGGGTTATAATACAGAATATAGGCCAAAAAAAACATGAGAATCTTATTATGGCAATAGTGAATATACTGATGCAAGAATATGATACGAATACTGTGTAGGATCCCCTTTTTCTCTCAGAAAAGCCTCAATTCTTTGTGGCATGGATTCCACAAGATGTTGGAAACATTCTTTTGAGGTTCTGGTCCATGTTGACATGATTGCATCACATACACATACACACATCACTGCAAATTTATCAGCTGTACATTCAGCCTGCGAATTTCCCATTCTACCAAATCCCAAAGGTGCTCTGTTAGATTCAGATCTGGTCAATGGAAAGGCCACTGAAGTACACTGACTGTCATGTTCATGGAACCATTTGAGGCAACTTGCTTTGTCACATGGTACATTATCATGCTGGAAGTAGCCGTTATGTTAGAAAATGACCAAAACAAATGGATGCATATAAAGGGATCAGCAGCAATACTCAGATAGGCTGTGGCATTCAAAGACGCTTGATTGGTACTAATGGGCCCAATATGTGCCAAGAAAACATTCCCCACACCAATATGCCACCACCACCAGCAGAACTTTTGACACAAGGCAGGTTTGTCCATGGATTCATGCTGTTGATGCCCAAATTCTGTCCCTACAGAAATCGAGATTCATCAGATCAGGAGACGTTTTTTCAATCTGCAACTGTCCAGTTTTAGTGAGCCTGTACCCACTGTAGCTTCAGATTCATATTCTTTGCTAACAGGAGTGGACTCCAGTGTGGTCTTCTGTTGTTGTAGCCTATCTGCCTCAAGGTTTGATGTCTTGTGAGATGCTTTTCTGCTCACCACATTAGTAAAGAGTTATTTGAGTTATCATTGCCTTCTGGTCTGCTTGAAACAGTCTAGCCATTCTCCTCTGACCTCAACATTCTCACAGTCTACACTAAGGTTAAAAAAATACCACCTTTGGCTTTAATCACAGAAATTTGTAATTTGAGATATTTTATTACAATATAGATACACTATATGGCCAAAAGGATGTGGAAACCTGACCATCACACCTATAGGTGGTTCTTCCCCAAACTGTTGCCACAAAGTTGGAAGCACACAATTGTAAAGAATATCTTTGTATGCTGTAGCATTACAATTTCCCTTCACTGGAACTAAAAGGCCTAAACCTGTTCCAGCATGACAATGAGCCTGTGCACAATGCGAGGTCCATGAAGACATGGTTTGCCAAAAAATCCAGTGGCTTGCGAGCCATCAGTGTCACCTCAGCCACACTCCAGAATCTAGTGGAAAGCCTTCTCAAAAGAGTGGAGGTCATTATAATGGCAAAGATGGGCCTAAATCCTGGGATGGGATGTTCAAAAAGCACATGTGATGGCCAGTTGTCCACAAAAGTTTGGCCAAATAGTGTATCATTGCTCAAAATAAAATGGCTGACTTGCTGGACTGTGTGCCTTCTTTTATTTCATAGACCTGACATATGCAATTTCCACTCCATTTAATACCATTCAATGATTTTTCCCTCATTCCCCTAATGCAGTTTACACCAATTAACTTTGACGCCCTTACTTCCTGACTGTTAGTACAGGAACTCGCTTCATGTCAGACTGGTAGCCTCCTGTGTTCAAGCGCTGAAGGAGATCCAAACTAGATAAAGCTCCATGAAAACCAATGTCTCCTTTATTTAGCCCTCTTTCCTATCTCTTTTCTTGCTCCTCATTTTTTTATGGAGGTGGCAACTGAGCCAAGAAACTACAAGTGTACTGAGAAGTGCGCTCACAGTTAAGGGGATATTGGACAAGAATAATAGTGACAGGACAGTGTATGGGAGTGTTCGGGCGAGATATGGGGGTCCAGTCACCACTTCAGTGCCTGCAGTGCTATTAGTGGAAACAATAAATAGAAGCTGTCAGCCACTAAGCTTTTCTTCTCTGTCTTAATGAAATACACTAAAGGCAATAGGAAGGCTACAATAGAGTCTCCAACCTTGTCAGATAGTTTTTTTTTTCTTTTGTTCTTATTTCTTTTTGATGGAAACTTGTGCAATGTGATCCTCCAGTCTCCTTTCCTATATTTCACTTTATATCCTCTGACTCAGTGGACAGCTCTTTGACATCTTGCAGTAAAAGCATGG
The DNA here is from genome assembly GCA_023630585.1 of Cranoglanis bouderius. Lineage (NCBI taxonomy): Eukaryota > Metazoa > Chordata > Actinopteri > Siluriformes > Cranoglanididae > Cranoglanis > Cranoglanis bouderius. The sequence goes on from CM042572.1 coordinate 4,562,386, forward strand.
AGGAAAATAAAAGTGAGGGAAAGCACAGTTTAGCTCCCTTCACAATGATAGCGATGAGTGATTTATGAATGACTGTGTGCAAAACTATTTGATTTTTGAAAGCCATGTTTCAAAAGGTATCATACACAGATCAGCCATAACATTAAAACAACTGACAGGTGAAGTAAATAACATTGATTATCTCATTACAGTGGCACCTGTCAAGGGGTGGGATATATTAGGCAGCAAGTGAACAGTCAGTTCTTGAAGATGATGTGTTGGAAGCAGGAAAAATGGGCAAGCATAAGGATCTGAGCAACCTTAACAAGGGCCAAATTGTGATGTTTAGACGACTGGGTCAGTGCACCCTCACACAGCTGGTCTTGTATGCAGTGGTTAGTACCTACCAAAAGTGGTCCAAGGAAGGACAACCGGTGAACCGGCAACGGGGTCATGGGCTCCCAAGGCTCATTGATGTGCGTGGGGAGCGAAGGCTAGCCCATCTGGTTCGATCCCACAGAAGAGTTACTGTAGCACAAATTGCTGAAAAGGTTAATGCTAGCTATGATAGAAAGGTGTCATCAGTGCATCTCAGCTTGTGTTTATGGGGCTACGTAGCCACAGACCGGTCAGAGTGCCCATGCTGACCCCTGTCCACCATCGAAAGTGCCTACAATCAAAGTGGACCAGAACTGGACCATGGAGCAATGGAAGAAGGTGGCCTGATCTGATGAATCACATTTTCTTTTACATCATGTGGATGGCCAGGTGTGTGTGCATCGCTTACCTGGGGAAGAAATGGCACCAGGATGCACTATGGGATGAAGGCAAGCCGGTGGAGGCAGTGTGATGCTCTGGGCAATGTTTTTTGTTGGGTAGTTTGAAATAATCAATAAATTGTGTCATAATGAATAATAATAATGATAAATCTGGCTTGTAATAGCAGGAAAATGATGAACACATGAACATCAGTGATTTTCAGGAGGATGATTCTACTGTTAATCACAGGGGATGCCCTTGATCCACTATCTGTGTGTGTGTGTATGTGTGTGTGTTGACAGCTGTAAGGAAAGGAGGTGGCATTGATGTCCACCCACAGACTGTGCAGAATGAAAGTCAAAGAAGTGAGAAATGTCGCAATCACCTCACACTTGCAGCGAGCGTTCGGGGGTTAATGGCGAGATTTATGCCGCTGTTTACTTTGCCTGATGGTGTGTGTGCTGCTCTCTGGGTCTCTATGGATAATGACTTCCAGCAAGTGGCCACTAGAAAAATTGTTCTGTCAGTTTATTCTTGGAGGAGGGAGGCGAAGGTGGAGGTCAGACAAAATTGTCATTCGGCTTGCGTCGCTACAAAAAAAAAAAAAAAAGTATCTGAAATTAATTGCATGAAAAATGTTGACCTGTGAAAATGGTGTCCTCTTTACGGATGTGTTTTCATCATCTTGTCAGTGACAATAATAGATAAATGTCAGAGTCTGTGCTGGCTAATGAAACTGCAGAAAACCCTGTGTTTAAAAAAAAAAACAGTGATTCAAAAACTACCTGTACTCACCTGTTTTGTCACCAATGACAAATGTGCACCGCTGCCCGCAACCCAATTTGTTTTGTACGGAAGACATATTTGCCTGTTCTTTGCAAATCCAAGCAACTTATTTCAGTCAGAAAAAAAAGAAACAAAATGGCAGATTGATGTGCTGGAAATATTTCAGACGCAAGTCATGCATATATAAAATATAGCCGAGTAGGTTTTTACATTATACGTGGATGCTTTTTTGATTTGAAACGCAATACATTATATGCATCATATAGGAGCAATATCTTTTCTTTCTTTTATCATTCTCAGATCAAATTGGACTGTATGCAACGTGCACTACTTGTCTCATATTTTAAATCGTTCTGGCACCATATATTTCATTCACATTCAAAACATGCATAAGCCGTTATACACATTTCACAATGTAGTGTCCCTGCTTTACTACGATCCCAAACAACTTTTAGTCTCTCCAAATTATATAATTTTTTCTGAACTGACGGTAGTGGACTATATTATTTGTGATGAATACTTTCGCAGCATAATCTTGAGCAGGGTCATTTTGCAATCTTGCTATCTGCTGTAGTGGTTGCATAGAACAGTCGACAAATACTGTATATCAGTGTGCGAATTATGCATTGACTTTCGGGGGGTCCGCTTTTTTCAGTTTGCCCAGATTAACTAGCTCGTGTAATGCAGATGCGTGCTTCAGTGAACCACTGTGCTATAATTCATACAGTGCTGTTCAGCTTTATGTGACGAATAGTGCCATGAATGCCTTAAAAAATGTACATTCTGAAGTATTCCTCATCTTACTCATGGCATCACCAGTGTTAAATGAAATCTGAGTGCAAAAAAAGCATGTGAAAAGGTCACTGCATTAAGTTTGTATTTATTACCAACCTAAACGATACACAGATAAAAGAGACATTCATGAGTCGTGACTAAAGGGTTGTGTCTTACACAATGGTGTGGTATTGGTATTGAACAAATTAGAAAAGAAGAACAAAAAGATTATGTTTAAAAATGCCACAGTTTTTGTATGATACACCGTCTGAGTACGTCAAAATGATAGTGAAGTGATTCCTAACCATTTCACCGCTGAATGGATGATCACGAGAGATCAGTTCAGTGTCTTATGCTATTTTAATTTACAGTATTTTATCACCTTGCTTCATTCACGCTCAAGCCTTAAAGTGATAATTTCACCATAAACGTCATTTTGATGAACTGTGCAGGAAATTTATGATTGAGATACAACTATTTTTAGATTACGACATTTATGTTCCAAGAAAAAGTGTCTTTCAAACACATACCTTATCTCCCATGCTATCTCCATTGTATTTGGCTGATTAAATGCACGATTGTGTGATATTTCCTGCATTTAGCCTACTGGGTGTGCTCATGCATTGACAATAGTATGACTCATTTTAGGGGTGGTCAAATTTCTATTGACATTTTCCTTTCAGATAGATTGAGCAATGCGAACTATTTTTCACTATTAAAACTTAGTAGTATGTGAAAATTTCAAGAACCCCCGTACATCTTGTTTTGACGTCCTTCGGGGGGGGATCAAGCCTTATTTAGGGGGATCAGACCCATTCCCTGGTCAAACATTATGGGGATGTCGAATGGTTGGGGCGGTTGAAAAAACAATGAGGCAGATGGTATAGAAAGCATCTAAATATGCTTTGTTAGTCTGAGAACATTTTACACTAGAGATGCCAATTCTGTAGTCAAATGTACATCTTATGCTTTAATGGAATGTTAGCACTTTGTTGTCATTTAATGCTAAGTAAAAGTTAATAATAAACTGCACGTATGTGCATGTATTCCATCATGACCAATTCCAGTTCATCCCAAAGGTTGAGGTCAGGGCTCTGATCAAGACACTCAAATTCTTGAGTCACTCCAATCTTGGCAAACCATGTCTTCATGGAGCTGGCTTTGTGCACAGGTGCATTGTCATGCTGGAACAGGTTTGAGGCCCCGTAGTTCCAGTGAAGGGAAATGGTAAAGCTAAAGCATACAAATACATCCTTTATTAATTATGTGCTTCCAGCGTTGTGGCAACAGTTTGAGGAAGGCCCACATATGGGGGTGATGGTCAGGGGTCTACAAACTTTTGGCCATATAGTGTAACATCCTTCAATTAATGAAGGGCGCTAATTGAGCTATTAGGAGGGACCTGTTGACAGACATGAGCTTCCATGCTGTGTGCTCTTAGTTCCAGAATCAACAATTTTATTTGAGGGGATACAAGTGCAAACAAGTGCACTTTAAAAATTGCAATGTCCTTAAATGGTTTACTATGTACACAGATTTATTAATTTTGCACATTTTTTTTTGCATCATTAACAGTATAGCCTTAAAAAAGGCAATGAAGCTGGAAATTTGCCTGTAATCTGCCATACAGCCTGTGTATGGCTACTAACTGAACAACACGTAACTACATTACTGGTCAACTAAAATTGTGCAACCCCTAGTGCAAAGCGTAGGAATAAATTCAAAAATATTTAACGGCATAAACACCCATAAGAATGACAATGTATGCAAATTATATCCTTTTTTCCCTTAACTGATGGTACTCGACTCAAGACATTTGCACTCCACTCTATACAACATATTTATTGAAAATAATCTTGAGTAGGATCATTTCTAATCCTGTCTGCACATTGCCACACACACATCTCTCACTCTGTTTTTCTCAGAAATCAGCTAAAAACGAACCAGAGGTCAGCGTTCTGGTGGAGGAACTAATATCCGAGTGCAGGAAAGCTGCAATAATCCTCTTTAATTTGTTTTCAGATCAGGCTTGGGGAACTGTGAGTCCTCTCCCTCTGTGAGGAACGTGGGCAGGGACAGCTGTCTTCTCTTCCTCTGCTGTCTTATACAGGTTCTGCTGCTGCTGCTGCTGCTGCTGCTGCTCGGGTTTTGATGAATTATGTTTCCTCTTTAGCAGCCAGTGCTACAGAATCACACACAGCACGAGTGAGAGCTCTGCTTTGCTGCTTTGTCCAATGTTCTTTTTTTTTTTTTTCATAGTGAGATGACAGAAAGAGAGAGAGAGAGAGAGAGAGAGAGAGGGTATACATCAGTATGCATGTGGGCCTGCTTTCAAATCAAAACAAAAGCCCTGTAATTGAGTTTGGGGTGTCTCTCTTTCTCCTTCATGTGATAGCAAAGGTTAAGTTATGAAAAAGTATATATATATATATATATAAACATTGCTGCCTTTGATAGAAGCAATTTATTAACACTTTATTAATTTCAACATAATTTTATGCGAGTGATGGTGCTTATTTTGAGACACGGAGGGAGTTTAAAAGGCACAGAAACAAAGCAAGCTAGCAGCAGGTTGGCAGCTCAGGCAGGGTGGCTGGCGTCTCTTTAATCCATCCATGCCGCCTTCCTGATAAATCGGAGCGCTAGCTTCATTTTTATCCCACCCTCACCAGTTGCCTGGCTCGAGAGTAATGAGCGACTTTGATGCGATATCCAAAGCTGTGGGATTAGAACCCCAGCTGCCTGGCAAATTCAGGCCCTCGCCAAGACCATGAGATGCCACCCTCCTGGGGCACGAGGACACACGGTTAGCATGAAATGACCACATGGTTTGGAAGATAGCAGAAGAGATCGTGAGGAGGCTGTGACCCATACTAACCATGTGGCCCTTCTGAAAACTGTCTGGGACTCAAAATCCCTCCGACTCCCTCTGAGCTCTGTAGGGCTTTGAACCTGTGAACAATAGGAAACAGATTGGCACCTGAACGGCTCCCGACCCAGACGTGCCAGTAGACTATGTCTCGATTCCTTCACCCACGGCTGAATTGTCTCGTCAGACAGCTTTTCCAGAAACACACAAAAAAAAACCCTGTTTGGATTTCCAGGGGATTATTAATAAATATGCAGACATTTAATTTAGAACCGGGTTCAAGTTTCTGATAGCTGCAAAATAAAAGCCAGTGACACGTTTAAGTGTCCTGATGATTTGTCCTACCATATCAAACTGTCCTGCCATAGTGCACATTCATAGGTCCTTGTGAAAACAACACCACAAGTTTATTGTGCTACATTTTCCATTTTATTACTGTGACCTTATCAGCTAACTATAATAAAACTATAGTTAGCATGTAAGCAGATATGCTGTTATTGGAAAATAATCAGACACGGCCCGACATGAAGCACCAATGCACCAACAAATACAGGGTTGTTTTTTTTTTATATATATACAGTATATATATATTTTTTTATTACTTCATACTTTTTATCTGTTTGTAGTTGTGGAACATTCATGAAAAAAAGTTCTTAATATCACTTATGTTATTGCAGTTATAAATTGTCATTCCTCAACCATCTCTTGAATTTAATAAGACTTGTGGTTTGTCTTGAAACCGAGAAACTGCAAAGCAAAAACATCTTCTGTCTTAAAGTTACAGCTTTATCTTTGATGTTACAAAGCGCTGACACTGGAGACTCCATCCAAAATGCTATATATAAGTTTCCTTACCATATCAATGTTAAATAGCACATTTTTCACATAGTCCAACATACAATTCCTTGTGAATTGTTACTGTTACTATAGAAAAGATAATGTGTTAGATAACTTTCTAAAGATCTCAACATGAAATGTTTTTGTTTTCCCATCAGAAATAGTGACATAATTTAAGATATACCCAAATAACAAATGTAGAAATAGACTTTTGTTTGTACATTTGTTAACACGTTAGGTACTGTATGATGCACAGTACGGACAAATCTCAATTATTGTTATTTGATGAAAAATAATCTCATTATGTCATTATAATGAACACAGAATACTCATGAGCATGAGGAACCAAATTAAATAGTAACAATAAGAAAACATACAGTACAATCACCAATTGGCTCCCACTCCTTTGGTGCTTGGACCCCTAATTTATTTCTATCACAACAAAAACACAATGCAAATATGGAAATCTGAGTACTTTTTAGGGCTTGAGTATATTTTGTTTTGGAGCTGCGTTGAAGGCAAGCACTTGTTTAAGACAAAAGTTCGAGGAAAGCATTTCTCTGGCTTCCAGATGGCAGGCTTCCAGTTTTGCACTGTAGCTTAGCAAAGCTGTTTTTAACTGAAAACAGGGAAACCCCAGAATGTTAAGTGCAGACATGAGAGATGCCCGAAGGGTTGTTATCCTGGGGATAGTGGCATTGCTGCATTGCTGTTGGTGCACACACACACACAAACACATTTAGCACCATCAGTCAAGCATAACAGCTTGTCTGTTCTCTTAATTGAGCCCTGTTCGATTATGCTGTTTTATTTGCTAATATCATTAATGCTAACTAGCCCGAGTGAGCTGTTCTCATGCCTGTAGAGCTCTCATCTGCCACTCGGCCTCTGTGGAGTGATAAGTGGGCCGTTTTATTTCATATTATTTTCACTACAAAGGAAGGAGCCGTGGATGGAGAGAGAAAGAGAGAGCAGACACTTGATGGTTCGCTTCATAAAGCCTTGCATAGCCATGCAAGCACCCCGTTTGACTTTGATAGATCGACTCCGGCTCTCTCACCGACAGCGAAATGGCTGTTTTTTTTTTCCTTTTGTTTTTTCTCTCCTATTCTGGCTGCATCCCATTCCACAGTTCCTACCCCTCACTTAGGACCTGCAACAACACTGTGCTCTCCTGCTGGAGTGTACAAACCATGATTGAGCTGCAAGGTTCAGTAAACGACCGCTCGCGTTTGTTACAGTGACCTTGCACCCTAACCGGATGTGTGCATTTGGCTCTGTTTACCTTATTAAAAGCCATCCGAATGATCTATTCGCTAGCTCCTCTAACATTTAATCTTCACCAGGTTTCTGTTTGTGGAGCTGTTTTTGTTTATGTGGATTTATGCTTGTTTGTTTTGTGCTTCATGGCTCTTGTTTTGGAGACTTGTCTAATTCTCCAGACAAAACACAGGGCACATTTTTTTCCGCCAAAAAAACATCCATATGCTGTATCACACACTCATATGTTGGACTGATATACTGTATCATAGATTACTGGCAAATTAAACATTTCAGTTTTAGATTTACTTAGCTGTTACACATCCCTGACATTCCATTTATCATAATGCGTTTGATCTAATACATTATCATTCAGTAAAAGCTCTTTCACTGGGACTCGTATGGTGGACGCTCCACATACTCTAAGCCTAATAATAAACAGATTAAAATATGTGTTGTTTTTTAATGAAGAAAAATGTATGATCGTTGATATGGTGAAGTTTTCTGTAAAGCAACATTTATATAACACTTATGGAAGGAGTCTCCAGTGCCAGCATGTTTTCCACTGTGGGAACGTCTTCAAAACAGACGACTTTTTGCTTTCACAGAAAGGACAAGCTGCATTTTTATTTCTTATTTAAGATAGGAAATAGAGAGGCTGGTGAGGGAATGAATGTTTATTTGCAGACCTATAAACAGATAAAAAGTATGACGTGTCATTCATGAATTAACAAAAACTGCAAACGATGGCAAAGTGTTGTTCAAAACAATTCACGATATGCAAAGAAATAATCAACTTCGGCTTGGTAAGAGTAACTCCGCTGCACGTCAGGTAACATCACACCATGCTACTGTTGATTATTTTCCTATAACAGCGTGTGCCTGTCAGGTATTTCCCCCTCGCTTAAGCTTCCCGTAGCGCTACAACACAGGCTTCCAGGTTGACATGACCTTGTTTACATTACCATGTTTGTTTGTTTTGGTTTCTGTCCTGTTTCCGCCCCTGTATTGTTATTGGTTGTTTCCCTCACGTGTCTTAATCATCCTCACCTGTTCCCATTTCCCCTCTTGATTAATCTGTGTATTTACGCCCCCCGTGTGTCTTTGTTCATCACACAGTTTTGTTTCAGTGTTTTTCCGCCTGCGCATTACCGAGCCTTTGTTCCTGTGTTTGTTGTTCCGGTTTCCTTTGACTTCTTGCCTGCTTATCGATTCACCCTGAAGTTCTGACTTGGGAATCCTGAGATGGAGAGTAATTAATTTTTTTTTTTACCAGTTCATTTTTGAGGTCAGAAACTTCATGATTTTCACTTGGTCATGAAATGTAAAATTTCAGAAAACAATGCATAACAAATACAAAATGAATCCCTGGAAACCTTTCACTCGTTTTAAGATTATATTTTACAGTACAAAGATGCCACTCACATGAAATTCATTGAAGATTCATACATTGAAGATAACATTGATCCAAAGGTGTTGTTTTTGCAGTTATTTTCCATTATGCAGAATGCACAAATCAAAGAAAACATCAGAATTAAAAAAAAATAAGGAAACACAATGCTATTTCATGAATACTTTCCACCCCTTGAACACATCCCACTTACACCGATTTTACGGCTCTGACTCAATTAATATCAGTAAAATTCCCAGTGATAACACCTACAGCGTTAAATTAACGCATATCATATTCATTCAAGTCTACACTGTTTTCATGATACCCTGCATATTTCTGCTCCATCATGTTTGAACTTGAAAAACTAGCACAGAACAGAGTGTCTGTATTTCTCCAGTCCCTCTGTGCATGTCCTTTCATGCCCCCCTCCCCCCAAAAAAAAATCATGTCCCAGTCCTCTCCTTTTTTATCCTGTGCCATAAAGAGACAGATTTTGTCTGGGATTGAAGTTTCAGCTTTGATACCTGAGAGAGAGCTTGTGATGGTGGTGAGAGAGACCGACAGATAGAAGTAGATTGAACTGAAGAGAAAATGAAAAAAAATAAATAAATAAAAAAAGTCAGAGCTACAGATAAACAGAAAAGTTACCGCTCATGTGTAGGAACATAACACAAGCTTCCTGTACACAACTCCATGTTTCAGATTTATCCATGCCAGGGCATCTGATCAGACATCCTGCCTCAACACCCGTCTCTAATCCCTGCTTCCTGTCATCGAGGGCATCTGATTGAGTGTCCTGGTAAAGAAATAGGTCAGCCAATAGAGCTCAAAGGACTGAGTTATTTAATCGGCTAGGCAAATATTGTATTTAAATCTATAGTGCAAATCTAGCTAAGAACCTAATCTTATCTGTAAAATGTTAAATAAAGAAAGAAAGTTCAAATTATGTACTTACTTAAACATAGTAAAGATTGGATTTTACATTTGAGCCATAAATAATATTTACAGTAAATTTAAAGTTTAAACATTGCATGGTTTACTGGGATTTTGAAATCCTTGGTCAAAACAAAACAAAACAAACAAAAATCACGAGAATTTGAGACCTTGTTTCATATGACCATGAATGTTAACTGTAAACTATGAGTTATCTTAAATACTTCAGAAGTATTCACTCCCCTAGAACTCCCCCCCCCCAATATATTGTATTGTATTGGGTGTTGGGAACAGTATATTTTCCAAAATAATTCAAAATACAAGCTGTAAGAATTGTGATTCCATAAGTATCCACCCCCTTTGCTGTGAAACCCCTGAATTAGTTGCCAGCAGAAGCCACATAATTAGTTGAATGGAGTTCACCCATGTGCAATTAAAGTGTCACATGGTGTCTCAATACAAATACAACAGCTCCTGGAAGATTCCAGAGTTTGTTAAGGAACACATCTAAACAGACAGCATCATGAAGACCAAGAGGTCTAGGCCAAAGTTCTGAAAAAGTTTCAATAACGTTTAGTTATTTATTTATTTGTTTATTTATTTAAAGGCAAGTTACCGTATCATCAAAACTTTGCATTTCCTGAATGCGTCTAATTGTCTAATCCTCTCATTAATGATGAACGTACTTAATGTAAAGATCTTGATGCTATTGACGCCTGTTCTTAATTTTAAAGCTTTGGTGATACAGCCATGCCAGTAAAGTTCTATTATTTAATTGAAATTATTAGCACTGATTTCCAGTTAAAATAGAAAAATTGTCACATTTATGATTCACATGTGTAAAAAGGGCACATCTTTATAAATTTGGGCTCTCCCCACTCGCCCACACTACAGGCTGACGGCAACTCGACTGCAATTTCCATGACATTATCAAGTAATTTACCAATTTGTCGTGCCACCTCAATGTAGCATTGCTCTGCCTGTCAGAGATAACGTCACTCACGCTCGGCAATTAAAACTCCTTCAGCCAGGCACTCAGCCTTCCTGCCAACTTTTTCACTGCCATCAGTTGGGCGTTGGAGGAGGCAGATTAAGCCGTGTGCTTTGGAAACTCGAGCATGTCATTATTAAGCAGCAAATCATGTTGATTGTGTGCACATGGGCTTGTGGCTCGCGGCATCCTGTTGATGAAGCGACCCCCGGGAGGCAGATTGTCTTTTTAAGCGACATAAATCAACAGCCATACATGGGCACTGTCGTTTTATTTGTTTATTTATTTTTTTTATGTGCTTAAATCTAGTGAATATATGTACTCGAGATGCGGACTTTCTCCGTTACTTGATCTTCCGTCTTTGTAAAGCTGGCCACTGGACACTTCAGGATCCGGATGTTTGGTTTGAATAAATTTCAGTGTTCACTGTTATTATTACGTTATTAGTGTTGCTTTAGCTAATTGTTGACACTTGAGATGCTTATTTTCTGCAGTAATCAGCCATCCTTCATTGTCCACTAAATACTTTTTTAGGATGGATGTGTGAATTTTAACAATTCTCAGTGTCTGCACACAGATATGCGTCCACAGGTATAAATGGTGTTATATGACTATACTGTATTGTTTTGCACATATTGTATGAAAAAGCATTTCCATGAAACATTTATTCATAAGCAACACTCTCCATCAAGCTCTCACTCCTTCCTGAGGATACAGTCATTGTCTACCTAGCTCTGAAGTGATGCTTGCCATGATTGCATTGATTGCATACTTCTGATCTTGTCCTAATTGGCTGTCAACAAGACTGTTCAGACTGAAGTGCAGTAATAAATGTGATATCTGAGGGCAAGGCAGGGGTAGATCCTTTAAAAATCCCCCCTTTGTCCCTGCTGAAAAGAGACGATTATTTCCTATTCTGTTTATCTTTTGTCATGACTGTTCTGCATAATAAATTTTTCATTACTGGAATAATGTGACTTGAAACCTATTTAGTTTGTAATTAATGTAGGCAAACAAGAACAGATGGAACAATTCATTTTGTTGCAAATGTTTATTGTTTTCAGAAATATGTGTGTTCATTTTTGGGGTAAAGCAATTTGGAGATCCACACACCCAGTGTAAAATTGAACGTGGAACTTGGACTCATAATTCCAAATTTTATCACAAATTCCCCATCTCTGTCACCGTTCTCAGTGTAACCAGCATTGCCTGCTTATTCCTCCCAGTTCTTTATGTGTTATTCTTTATTTTTTGACGCATGTGCCTTTGTTTTGTTTTTGGTCCTGTTTTCACCCCTGTCGTGCCATTGGTTTATTACCTCATTGTGTTCACCTTTTCTGTGTTTAAACCTTATTTAGTATGCCTATTTATTCCCTTTTATCATTATTTAGACTATGGATCCCCCTTGTTTGATGTCTTCCCGTCTATTGACGCACACTATAAGCTTTGATTGTGATTCGATTATGATTCATGAAAACCCATGCTCAGTATATACACCTGAGTCCTGCTTTTAACCACACATTACAAATTCAACCACCTGTTTACCCGCAAAGAATCTTACGGCTAACATCTGAAACCCTATGCAGTGAAAACCTTTAAGCTTTAAGTTTTTAAGTTAAGTCACAGCTGTGTAATGTGTAATCCAACTGTTCATTTGTATATTTGCACAGATGGGTGCAAAAGTTTGTACCCCTCCCCCATTTTTATTTTATTTTTTTAAAGGAAAAGTTGAAAATGTGATTTTAAAATTCATATATAATTCCAGGATGTTAAAAATGAATCGTGGGTGCATCTTGGAACAAATAAGCAATCCATAACATACATACACACACACAAATATTTGTGTAAACTGTGTATAGTAAGCTGTGTGTAATGAAAATGTTTGCGAATAAGCAAACCAGCTTCCGTTTTATTCACTAGGAAAAAATCCTCACACTTTGCAAGACTATTATGGTTGCAGTCCTATAATCACCTTCCACTCTCGGCGTGAGTGTTTTTATTGATTAAATAATTACTTAATTTAGTTAGAAATGCCTTGCAATTGAACATGATTGCAATTCCGTTTAGCTCTTGTCAAGAAGTGCAGTGAGCTGCTTCCCACAACGCTGACTGTTTGAGTTTCAAAACTTTTTTTTTTTTTTCCCCCAGCTGAAGTTACTCCTAAAGTAATTAACATCTAATTTGTCTGCCTTCTCGCTGCGGTTGGAGAACGTGTGGCTTTAGAGTAGGAGTTTACTTTTTATCTTCCCTCTCCTGTTTACCAGAAATTGTGCGGGAACAAGAGGCAATCAGGACATATTTACAGTATCAGCTGCTCATCCATTTTAATTGCCGACAGTCAGGAAAATTATCTCCCATTCTTGAGTTATGGCATCCAGCTGAAGGGCATTCAGGATTAAAAAATGTCTCAATTTACTTTATGTTCTTTTTTTTTTCTTTTTTTTTTACTTGATTTAGCAGGTAAACATGTATATTGTTTGCTTCATTTTAAAGAGTTCCTGACAAAGCATATAAATGAAGTTCTAGACCTAGACGCTCTCCTACACTGAACCTGTGTGGAAGAAAAATGAACACTAATGGTATTTTCAAGTCACCATGATTACAGCAGTTAGAGGCCGTTTTATTAATGCAAGAACATTCCGGCTTACATAATTACTGAACATAAGCATATATATATATATATATATATATATATATATATATATATATATATATATATATATATATATATATATATATATATATATATGTACACACAGTATATACTGTGTATATGTATATATTTTTAAATTTACTAAAGTATGCCTGACTTTGGTATGTTGTGGAATGTCATTGAAACAAGTTAGTTCTTGTTATCACTTAAGTTATATCTGTCACATATATACCGGTAAAGGACTAGAAACTACAATTCCCATCAGCCACTGCACCTCACCTGACCACATCACATGACTATCTGCACCTGATTCTTGTTTTGGGACTAATTAACACCTGTATATAGAGCCACACTTTCACTGCACACATTTGTCTTTCAGTGCCTTTCTTACCACAGTTTTCTTGTTTCTTGTTCCGGTCATAGGTTTATGTTTTGTTTTCCAGCCTTGCGTATTCCTGAGTCCTGTTTTGTATTTAGTTTTCATTTTATATTCTTATTAAAATCTGCACTTGCATCCAACTTCGCCTCCGTCTCTACCAATTACCTAACAATATCAGCTATAAACAGTCATTCCCTCGCTAGATTCATTTTTTTTTCTTGTTTTGAGGTTAAAAATCCGAAGCTTTTCAGTTACCAAGAAACTGCAACAGCTTTTGTCCTGAAGACTCTCATGTGGTGGAAACCTTACTTACGGTTACAAAGCACTGACAATGGAGACTCCTTCCAAAAATGTTAAACATCTCCTTAAAGGAAAATTACTATAGCAAACAAAACACTGTAGCGAGGTGTATGTGTTTGTTTATTAAATGACAATATATTATAATGTTTTTTTTTTTAGATTATATAGAGCATATGACCATACAAGTTCCTGTGAATTAGCTGTAAACAAGAGCATATTAAAATGAATGCATTAATATATGTAAACCTGTGATTTAAATTACAGCTTCACTAGTGTCAGAGCTGCTGTCATTGAAAATTAATCAACACCTTCTGCCTAATTAGATTCAAGAGTATTATATAATATTTTCAAACCAGGCTTTTATCCCACATGATCCATGATCCAAAGATGTGGATGAGGTTTAGTTTTATCAGAGACCAAAACAGGTATCCTGGTGAATTTGAAATTATAGCCTTGCTTTTTTTCTCCATATCCGATGTGTAAAGACAGGATATTATGACAAAATGTGCCATGTTATCACCGATCACAAGAGGCTTAACGTGTTTGGATAATAAGATATCAAGTTCATTTATTCAAATGATATTTTAGCTCCTGATCTCCCAGCATGTATCCCAGCCTGAACGATATGCATTTATCTGAAAAGCTTTTGTCTCGTTACTTTAATCATGAGTAAGTGTATTTGTATTTGATCTGTTTGTTCAAATGGGTATTATACAGTACTTCACAAATGCATCCAGACCTAAACCAGGCTTTTGAGTGGTTACAGCCCTACATCACTCCGATAACAACATGGATTTTCTCGGTGGACCTGTTGCACTCTCATGTCTCGAGCGCGGCTTTGTTCCAGAGACGCTTTCTCAGCACAAACACTCGCTTTCCCTCTGTTCCCGAGGAACAATAGCCCTTCTTTGTTCCACCATGTTTTCTCTGGCGAGTGTTAAAGCGCTTAAGCATGTCTCTGGCAGCACAAATCAGCTCCGTGTTTGTGCTCCTTATACACGATTTAGCGAGAGGTACTCATGCTCGAAGAAGTCGGCCATTTTTTTCTTTCTGAAACACAGACTTGACCATAAACACAGGCTGAGGGGCCCATTAGCATTAATTGTAGCACGGATTTCTAAAAGCACTCTGTCCAGCATACACCGTGTTCTGGTTTCCTTTTGTGATTATAGCAGGTCTGGCATTAATGGTGGCTTTGCACACCCTCATTATTAGTGGCTTTAATAGCAACTCTGATGACGGTGAGTCAAAAGGCCTTGCATAATCCTGCAACCGTCTAATATGAGCCAGTCACACTGATACACTTCACATCCTAACCATCCTCCCCACCATCCTCATCCGTTACTCTGTAAGGGGTCTCCAGTGGTACGTAGATATAACTTGGAACCTAATCAACATTTACATATTTCACATAGGAGCTTGGCTTCTTAACATTGGAGTATGTTATGTTATGAATTATCACTCAAAAATATGCAAAAAGAGTGATCCTGGTTGCTGGACTCAATCCTGAGCTCTGGTTTGTGTGTTGAGTTTTACATGTTCTCCTTGGAAATGGATTGGAAGTGTTCAATCCAATCTAACAACCCTGATTTCTATATAATCTACTTCCCTAAAGTTGTTTTACTTCCTGATTTTATTGTTTGGACATTAGTTTGGCAATAGAGTGTGTACTTCTCTCAAAATGTTGATATTGATATTGTATAGCTATACTGTTATAGGTTGGATTTACATTCTTTTGTAGGGAACCTTTTTTTTTTTTGCAGTTTCACTACAATTGTAGTTGCAGCACTTTGAGTAAACAATGCCTCCACAGATAATGCAAGTGAGAGGCAGCATCAACACAACTGTCAGTTAAAGGGAATATAATAATCAGTATGAACTTGGAGGTGAAGCTGGGCCAATATTGTGCAGGAATCCAGGCTATGCTGATTACCGTGGTGGGTCCTGATCCCTGTAGCGGGTGAAGCTGTGCGAGCAGTAGATGGAAAATCCAGGCTGTAAATGGGCCTGACCAGTTTTCTCCTCTCATCGGCTTATGCTACAGAGAGGATCAATACTCTGCAGCAACAAGCGTGAGAAACAGAATGTAGTGTAAGCCTCTCTCTCTCCTCGCTGGATAACAGCAGCCATGGTGGTCTGACTGGACCAGATTTTTCTGACCCATTGTCCTTTATAGAGAGTAGGATTATGCTGTTTTTTTTTCTTCCACTGACTTTTTTTCTTTTTTTTTTATACCTCATCCATTTTGCTTGGGAAATCATGCTCATTGTGAGAAAAGGGAAGAGAATGAATGATCAGAGGAAAAAACTAGCTCGAAAATGGGCAAAGCACACCGCAGTGATGCCTCAAAGGACACAGAAAGAAATTCAGCAACCAGATTGTATATGTATGTACCTGTGACTTTGAAGAGAAAACCTTGGACACCCAAAAGACTGTTTTATAATGGACATTTCACTCTCCCTCTTCGATTTGTCGAGAAATGAGAAATGTTCTCTCTCCACCAAATTTCATAAATTATTATTATTATTATTATTATTATTATTATTATTATTATGAGATTTATTAAAGGAATGTCTAGACAGGTCACAAAGTGGATGATTTTGTAAAATGTACTTCCTACTGATTTGAAGTTTTAAAATCTATTATACTAAAGAAAACTGTATCCCCACTTTAACCTCTTTTTAGTTGTCAAGTGTAAGTTGTCAACTTTTTAGGCTGTCCCTTTAATCCCCTTTTATATTAAAGCATACTTTCCAAACATTACCTTTAAAGAGTATATTTTAAAATAGAATTGGTTGTAGTGTAGGGTCTCTGTCTTCTCTGGAGTGAGTAAGTGTAAGATCAGTTTTTGTAGATTCTGTAATGAAGGAATTGCAAACAGTACTGTGCAAAAGTTTTAGGCACATGCAAAGAAATGCTGTAGAGCAAAGATGCCTTCAAAATAATGAAAATAAATGTTTCTACATTTAAAAAAATAATACCGTAAAGAGCTGTAAACAGTGGTAAATGAAACAAAGTCAATATTTGGTGTGACAAAAAAATAAAAAATAGTAGTCTCCGGTATAATTAGTGCAGTTTTATAAGGAAATGAGCTGGTTAGTTTTATTGAGGATCTTGCAGAACCAGACACAGTTCTTCTGGAGACTTTGACTTTCGCTCTCGCTTCTTATTTTTGCAGCAAAACCCAGCAGCCTTCATTGTGTTTTTTTTTGTTTTGTTTTTTTTGTCTGAAAAGTGTCTCTTATGTAATACGCTGCTTTCTTTAATAACATACAAACATTTTCTGGTAACATTAAATTTTGTTCTGGAAAACTGATGTTTGGGAAACGAAAATGTTTTTTGTACTGACTTGATAATGTAGACATCGTAAAATAAAAAAAAATCTATAACAAAGTTTGTACTAAAGAAATAGGGTGTCTAACAACGGTACTGTGTATAAAATATAAAACCAACTACTTATTTATCTACTACTGAAAAAGTGTTGGCCTCAGCACCTTTTCGTGCATATGGAGATGAGAAACCTTGCCTCCTGATGGATACACTTTAACCATAGCAATGTTGTTGTGAAACTACCGAACTAGCTTATATATCAAGATTTATTAACAGTAAAACTTAGTAATCATCCAATTTGTTCTCAAACTGCTTCTTTGTGTTCTGTGTTGAAATATCTCTGGTCTGACATTGTAAATCTCCTTATATTTGCTCACTAACAAGACCAATTTTTTCTACCCACCCTCTGTCATCCTTGTTTCTTTTTTCTCACTTGGTCCCCAAGCTGTGGCCTCATTGGACAGGTTATTTAAAAAAAAAAAAAAAAGCAGTTGACCTATTTTTACATTTTGGAAGCACTGTGCTGTGAGAAAGGAGAAAGAAACAAGCAAACATGCCAACAGCAGCTGTTTTGTTAAAAGCATCTGCATTCTGCGCATGCACTCTGTTCCCTGGCAGTGAAAGAAAAAAGCACCTAGTCTGAAAGTTGCTCTAGACGTGTCATTGCTGTGTGTTGTGGCCATTTCTTAATGTTTTTGAAAGGTTTTGAGCCGGATTTTCAGCTTCCGACTGACTATTTGCCTTCTTCTGAGTTTGAGCGTGACCTCACAAGCAATCTGGTTGGCACATGAATAGGATAAATACATGGAAATGTACAAGCAAACGTGGCATGAGTTGTCACTCCCAAATGTGGTGATCTGTGGCTGAATTCCTACAAATACCCAAAGAAACCACAAATACGAAACCATAAATATATTTAATCAAAATGACAAGGAAAAGGCCAGTTTAATATGCAGCTGTACACCGAGTCTGCCTAAAGATGTTCAGAACCTTGCTAGCTATGCGGACTTTCCTCACACGGTGCACGCCTAACTGATTCGGTTTGTAATTATATATCACAAATGATGCATGCAAAAGAGAAGCATGTTTCTGTCCAGGAAAGTGTGTAGTTTTCAGAACTACCTCATAATATATAGTCAAAAATTTCGTCATTTCCCCACGTGAAGGCTTTTTCCAGGCCGCCACCTAAATATGCAGGTCTGTATAATGCATATCATACGAATCACTGTTTAATCAGTCGCTCCTGAACAGATTTACTCGGACCATTTGGTGTTCAGACATTGCATCTGTCTTCCACCTGACACTCATGATAGCAGAGGCCCACAGCCCATAAGAGTGCAGTCTCTGATTGGCAGCAGACCGTACGGCAGCCTTGTTGATGTGTGCTGTGAACAGCATGTTGACACCAGAGGGCCAGGTGCTCTCTCTGCAGTGGCATGCACTCGGAGGTGCAGAGTCCCACAATGCATCTGGACACCTGTTTAAGTGCCTGGCAGGATAGTGAGATGCTGAGATCCTCAGATCGGTACGTCCAGGGGAATTGGATAGTTATGATCTACGTCAGAGTTGCTTATTCACCTTATATCAGTAGTTTCCCATTTTCTCTGGTATTATTTAAAGACTCATAATGTCCTGTCTTTACACATTAGACATTTAGAATGAGCTCCCAGGTGCTATAAAACTGGAATAAAAATGCATCTTGGACTTCACAGGAAAGCCAAGCTGTAATTGCAAAAGCACTCTGATATCTATTTTTCTCTCTGCCAAATCTAAACCTTCACATGTAATTCAACATCTTGTGAGCTATGTGGTATTTTTATGGTATTATATTTGAAATTATGGTATTGTATTTTAAATTATGGTATTATATTTTAAAATATATAAGCAACTTATAAAATGTGCAGCAGTGCGAAGCACCCAGCAAGTCTTGAAGGATTCATAGCCTGAAAGATGAGACAAACGTGATGAATATAAAACGTCCTTATGAACGTCAGCAGTAATTTACTTTTCAGCGTTGTAAACTGAGCCAGTATTTATTTTTGGCTTGGTGTGGTTAGGAGTTGATACAAAATAGTAAGTCACCATACAAAATGCAATTTATTTTATTCCCAAATGCACATAGGTTACATATTACCAGGTCATTTCATATGGAAGACTCGATTTTCCAAAATAAATTTAAAAAAAAAAAAAGAAAGAAAATAACAAATAAAAATATCAACAAATATTTTTAGTTGTATTTCAGTCTTCAGTTCTATTTGCTTTTTCATTTCATGTATTTATTTATTTATTTATTTATGCATTTCCTTTTTACCCTGTAGACTTATGGGCTGTCAAGCAAGTGTGTCATGCTGTCTCTTTATTCCCATTGGTTGAATCTGTAGCTCCAACACCAGTTGTTTTGAATGCGTAATATACGAATGGCTTCGACAGACAGCCAGAGACCTGAGAGGCTGGCTGTACAGGCTGAAAAGTTTCTGGTTGATTTATTTATTCCAGTTTACTGCACCGACATCACGGTTGATCCTTTATAGGTTCGCAATGTAAAGAAAGTGGCCCATTGCCAAAATCATACACTATGAAAGTCACATCATGTCATTGTTGTTTCAAAATTCTCCTGCACTAACCCAAGAAGACTTTTATTTGAAACCATACTTCAAGTACACTGTTGACATTTTACAGTTTTATGTGTGATTTAAGACCGAGGAAGGAGTTGCCTGAAGCCCAGATGTTCCCAATCCCTGGGTTGTTTGGTACGAGGCTGAAATGAAGCCTTTCCTTTATTGTATATGATCAAATAATGTTCATTAATCCTGTCAGATGTTCACTTCTGCATGTTGAACTACGTAGCCTATACATGTATGTTCTTTATTTCAGCCCAAATGATTCGTTGTATTTACATTAAAAAAATGATAACAGTTTGCACAGATCTTTTTGTTTAAGTAACTCTAACTTAATTCTGCCTTTATCATATGATTTCTTATATTCCTGGAAAGGTAAATTAAGACTTTACATTCGAATCTAAAGGAATGCAAAGCATCATGATTCGAATCCTCATTACATGGTGATTATAAACCAAACACGATACCATCACACCATTCAAGAGCAAATGCTAATGAACTAATTCATTCACAATTACCATCGGCTAAACAAGCTGGATAACCAACGCTAGCAGCTTGATATCTCCACTCGTTCCGTCTTTCTTTTACACATGCATTGGCCATGACGGTACATTGCAGCACGTAAACACAATGCCATAGATGTCATGACATGTGGCTGATATTATTACCACAGATAAAACGGCAACGTGGTTGCTGTGCCAAGGTTATGGAACAGTCTACCAGTAGGCGTCTATGTTTTGTTTATATTTATTCTTCTAAAATATATATTTTTATGCCACGATTGCTATATTTTATGTTGTATTTTCCTTCACACTGAAAGGCTTAAATCACTTCTTGTTATTGATAACATTGCTCATATGTAAAATATCTACTGCATGTTTCATTCATGTTTGTTCATTCAGTGAGTCACTTTATTAAATGTTTCATTTGCTGACATACTTTTTCTAGTCTGGAAATATTATCTTTCAGTGTTTTTTTTTTTTTTTTGGTGTTTTTTTTACACCTGTGTGAATTGTGTAGATGGTATTTGTAGATGCGTGTACGTCTAACCCAATTCTAATGCTCCTGAGGCAGTGAATGTTTCACACTTTGGAATTTTAGTTTAGATTCCCTCTCTCTCTCCCCTTTCTTCCCTTCCTTATTTCTCTTTTTCCTTCCTTTTATTCTCCATTTATTCTTCCTTTCTACCCATATTTTATCCCCATCATCTTTTCTTCCTCTAACACATTTAGTTTTTTTTTTATTAGAATAACAAAATATTAAAAATGAAAAAAAAATATATATTAGAAAATAAAATGCATACACAATTACTTAATTGCCGTTTTATTTGATTTATGTGTTTTTATTCGTATTTTTTGTGTGAAACACTGACACACAGCATGACTCATACCCAAAGTGAAATCGCATATCTGTCATCTTACTGCATGCTGAACAATCAGTGGGATGTTTGTCATGCCCTATAATGATGTCATAAACTTTTCATCGTGTTCTATTGCACAACAAGTGCTTAAGCTTTACTCCTGCGATCACAGGTATTGCAAAAATACATTTATAGCATTGTGAATTAGAGTGTGCAAGCAGTTCTGCTCTGGCATGCTCTCTGTATGAGATTTTTCACTCCATTTTTCAGTTCATTGCATCTCTCCTGGTGTGTGTCTGTAAATATTCAATATTCAGTCCAACAGTGGAAAAGTCAGAGCAGGTGTACGTACTTATTATACCTACTGCACAGTCAGTACTGTAGATGCCTTAAACTTATAAAACTCCTGTTCACCAGCCATGTGCTCATTAGTTTTCCACTCTATGAGAGCGCAGTATTACAGCAGCGGGGCAGGAATGACTGACGCACCACCGCGCCATTAGGGTGATTAAATTACCACCCTGTCATAGAGCCGCTGTGCATGATGTAACGCACCCACATGGAGCCGAAATCAAACTGTGGGTGTGGTTAAAAGTAATGTCGATATGAAACTGAAGCGCAAGCCCTAAGACCTTATCAGCAAAGCTGGTAACTGGCTGATCCAACACCAGGCTCTCCTGAAGTAAGAATCTCTGCATCAGTATACTGTACAGTAGAGGTGTAATATCTGAGGCAAAGCAAAAACTGCTGTAGGTTGAGACATTGGAAAGGTTTCTGTTTTGGGATTTTTTTTTTTCCTCATTTTTTTTTCATTTTTTCAGAAATTAAGCAAGGACTAAACCACTTGGGGGTGTGCTGTTACAGGGAAATAACCAGTGAATGTTGAATGAGTTAATATTACCAACATAAAGTCGATTCCTATAGCAAGGTGTCCTGTGCATAGCAAGGTGTCCAGCGCAATAGCTAAATCTGTATTCTGAGCGCACATGGATTTGCTTTGCTAGCACCCAAATTTTTCATGATTTCATATTCAGGAAGTATGCACATGCATTGAAATTCTTGCTTGCCTGTGAACCTTTTTTTTTTATACTTTATCCATTTTTTAGCTCTTAGATCTTCGGTGCAGCTGCCAAAAATGGTCAAACAATTAAAAAAAATTGTGAAATTGTTAATATGCACCTTCATTCATTCCTTGGGTAATAAGGTGTAAGGAAAGTAGGGCATTGTATCTATGCACACCAACAGTTGTGTGTAATGGTTTGGCCTGGAATGGTTTATTAATTGGTCTCCCATTGCGGAATAGCAGCATGGTCGTATAGGTGCAAAATATAGTGCATATGTTTTCAGCTCAAGGGTTTTCATGGCCTTAGAAGATTCTAGGGACTGTTCTAGGAAACAGCAAAGGGGTCCTCCTTGCATTTTTTTCCCTCTTTATTGCATTCATGTTACCCAGATGCCTTTATAAAGAAACTGACACAATGAGCCAACTACAGGATAGAGTTACCAATTAGATAAACAATTCATCATGAAGGCTACACCAGAACACCTATGGTGTGTGCTTGGCTTTTATATATGTATATACTTTAAAAGACCAAGCTGCCAAGAATACTTGAGCAAAGAGACATGTTCTTCTTTTTCTACATGCTCCACAATGAGTGTCAACTCCTTGCTAGCTTGCTTACCAAAATAATCTTGGGCTCATGTTATATTACTTTGTTATTTAAATGTTTTAATCCTTGCTTATTTTGTGATTAGACCAGGGTGGGTTCCTGGTATAGTGTTGTACATTAGTCATTGGGGGTTTTGGGGGAGTTCTTTGAGCACTTTGAGATTTGTCATTTTCATGGACTTGGTGTTGGCCGTCAGGGGGTTCCCTCAAAACTCAGGTCCCAGAACAATTGCTTGCCTTGCCTGCCCTGTAGCTATGCCTCTGTTCATTGCAATGTGATGCATGCTTTTTACCACATTGTAGTGGTGGAAAAAGAGTCTGCAGTGAAGGATAATAAGCAGATCGAGAGAGCGGATTTGTCTGAACTGTGTAAACATTTCAGAGTTTTACTTTTACCTTTGCTTGATATTTTTATCCCATGTGACTTACAACTGAGACAGGATACAGCTGGGCAGTTGAAGGTTGAGTGCCTTTCTCAAGGACACATCCATGGCAGCTTGGTGGTAGTGGGATTTAAGCTCACTATCTTCTTATCAGCTGCCCAACGATTGAGTCAGCACTTCCCAATGTTCAAGTCTGACCAACCTGACCAATACTGGCCAACCATCTATTCTGGGAGTCTCTTTGAGATACAAACTTACTAAAGCAATCAATAACAATTAGAACAAGCTAGGAAGCTAATATAAATATTACTTTCTCTGCGTGTATGTTTGTACCAGAGCAAATGAAATCAGCATGAGAGCAAAATGCTTGTGGACTTCATGGTGGTGCTTGAGTTTTTGTCAAATTTTGCTCATTTTCAGGGTTATGACTGAGAGTGCTAAGTAGAACGGATTTGTGTAAGAGCTCTGAGTCATGTTAATGACCTTCTTCTCTGGGTGAAGCTTATCCATTTAAGTCACATAGCGATCCCTGAAGTGTGATGATTCAATTAAGATTCATTAAAAAGCATGCCGAGGGCCAATTAGGCATTTGAGTGGATCCCATGCAGGGTTTTCCATAACCCCGATCTAGTCATGGATGACCTTCACCAATTTGATAATCTGGTTGATCTTAATGTCTCCCGTTATAGCAAACGCAATGAAAAATTAAGCGAGAGAACGAAGAGACAATGCACCTGTTGCACATCTGGAGGAATTTCTTATCCAGCTGGTCTTATTTCTCTCAAGTGTCAGAGTCTAAGCTTATCTGTCTGCCACTAAGATGTACAAAATTTCCTAGACATTCCTCATAGACTGACACGTTGATAAGGTTTTAGAAACCCTTTCCTGACACTGATCTTCTAATAACCAACATACACTTTTTTCCTACTTATAGTTCTGCTCATAACAGTTTACACTGATCATCCTGTTCAAAAGTTTACACCCCCCTGGCTCTTAATGTATTGGGTTGCCTTCTTGGGCATCAGTGAATGTTTGCACCTTTTGTAGTAGTTGTGTACGAGTCCCTCAGTTGTCCTCAGTGTGAAAAGATGGATCTCAACATCATATAGCCACTGCTGGAAAGGGGTCAATTATGCAGAAGATGCTGGAAAACCAAAGAATGTGCAGGACCTGGAGGATTTTTCTGAAGAACAGTGGGCAGTTTAACTGCTCAGGACAAACAAGGGACTCATGAACAACTATCACAAGACATAAAAACAGTCATTGATCATCCAGGTAAAAACAAGGGTATGTAAACTTTTGAACTGGTTCATTTGTGTACATTATTATTATTGTGTCTTGTGACATGTGAAATAGCTTATTCAGGGCAGTACTAAATAAAAAACAAAACAAAAGGCAATCTCTCCTTTTTTTAATTCTGAACATTTAGCAGATTCTGCAATGGGTATTTAAATTCATGAGCAAAACTGTAGTTTGAGGGAAAACTGGTATTTTCCCATGAAATCATGTATGTTTGAATAAAACACACAATATATAGTATGCTAATTAATCCAATTCAGTTCAGTTCAATTTTATCTATATAGGAATTTTAACTATAGACACTGCCACAAAGCCACTTTACAGAAATCCAGATGTTTCACTGTACATAATACTTGTTCTTCTATGAAAGTGGGCTCATATTATTAAATTACAGAAAGTTTAAACAAGTGGTAAAAGGGACAGTTCTTTGGATTATGTTATTGTTGTTTCCATTGCCAAGTGAACTGTACTGTAACTATGTATCCATGCTAAATTTTGTATCCTGAAATTGGGCATGTTGGTGGAGCTAGAAACAGTGCAGGTTACTGGCAGACTCAAGGGAGTTGGCAGGGGACACCAGTGCCCCCACGGTCAAAAAATGTTGTGAAAGTGCCCTCTAGGGTGCACCAATGGTAGACAAAACATCTAGCCAGGGTGCCCTTACAATGGAGAAAACATGATGAAGTGCACTTCAAATGGAAAACAAGTGTGATGAAATGCCCTCTATGGTGACCCTACATGTGAGGAAACATGAAGAAGTACCATAATGGGTTCTCTTCTACTGGAGAATACATGATGGAATGCCCTATAGGGTACCGCTCCATGCAAGGAAACATGATGAAGTGCCCATTCAGAGGCGAAAATAAGCTGCAGTGCCCTAAAGGCTCGCCTGCATGCAAGAAAATGAGATGAAGTGCCCTCTAGGATAATGCCTCTAGCTAGAATGACACAGTAATGTTTCCTTCTTGCTGACATTTAGCTCAAATGTCTAACTTTATCCGTGATTGATGTAAAATCCATTATTATCAGCTTGGATTAAAGTCTACACTTAATGTCCTCCCTTCACTATGGTTAAAGTATTGGCACCATTGCTTTTGTTTGTTTGCCATTAACAGAAACTCACACTGTCTCGTGCTTAGCAGTTTTACTAATTGTGTCCATTGCTAATTTTACTAATCTCCACTCCAACTCCTCCAGAGACACATCTCTTCCTACTTTCATGGTTACTGTTATGTGATGGGAAACATTGGGGAAATGCACAATTATATACCTTGAAGCAGATTGTGACATAAAATACATCTAAGGCAAAGCCAAACATCTTGTTTACTGTATATAAAATATTTTCATCATGAGGAAAAGTCATTAGAGAAGGAAAAATTAAATAAATGTAAGAGTTTAATGGGGAAAAATACATTTTTATATACTAGCTCTATAGCATGGAATGATTTGCCGTGTTTTATGAAGCAGATACAAGTTGAAGGGGTTTTTAGAAAGGCAGTCTAGTAAGTAAGTAAGTAAGTAAAATAAGGCTTTTTTTTATAATTGGTTTAAATAGTGTTAAATTGTTAAATTGGGTGGTGTAAGAGTTGCATTTACCACTATATATGTGACCTGATTTTCCATTTTTAAACCTTGAGGACCACAATGGAAATAAGCCTACAGCTTTTTTTGTGCTTGTTATCCTCTGCAGTTTTAAAATGCTGTGTGGATGGTCTATATAGTGGCTTTCTTGTACAATTTATAAAATTTGTCAAATAAAGCAACAACAACAAAATGAAAGGACAGTACATATAACTCGTTTGATGCTAATTTGATAATTACCACTTGTCTGACAAAATGTGTAATTTTAAGTGTAGTCCAGTCTTCTGTTATAAACAAAATTATACAGATAACAGAGCCAAGTTTATGCTTTAGTCAATTACAGAATAAAAAAAAAACACCAGCTTGACAGTTAATCAATGACTGGACTGCATTACGAGAATGAATATAAACATCGTATTTATGCCTCTGAGAAATATTTGTATACATGTTCATACACTGTATTATAAAGAGTCTTGTTTGAACATATTCCGGTATTTGTATCTCCATGGGTTTAGACTTGACTGACCTGCTCAGTAGACCAGGATACTCTTTATTTCAGGGTGGTGGCTTTTAACCCCATGTTGAACATTATGTGAAATGAACAAAGGAAGTGCATTGGTTAAGGTTCAGCTCTAGTAACCATAAGCTTATGAGATCAAATCTCAGTGATCAATTGTTAGGCCATAGAGCAAAGCCTATGAACCAAAACCAGGAGAAAACAGAGTATTCAGAAAAAAAATGTCATCCATCCCCATGGATTCCAGACAGAAACAGTGATTAAAATAATCTGGTATCAACACAGTATTGAAATATAGGAACTGCAAGACCCTTACATCCATGTATGTTGGACAACCCAAAACACAGACTGAACTGGAAAAAAAAAAAAAAAAAAACCTAAATGTTGGAGAATAAGATGAGGGGCGAGTGGTGGTCATGGGTCACCACTCATTACTCATTTAAAGGTTAAATATACAAAAACACAAGGGAAGGATAGAGCTCAAAGTGTTAACTGATGAACTTGAGACAGAAGTGATTGAGCTCTCCATTTTATATTGTTCCACCACTCTTATGTACATACTTTATAATGCAAATGAGAAGCGAAGTATAACGTATAATACTATAATACAATATTACGTATATGGATCTCTCCGTGGTGCTGAACTTATTATAGCTATAATATAATGTATCTGTAACTCTCCATGGTGCTGAAACGTTATATGGAATTATATGTAATTACAGAAGAATATTCCAGAATTTATTCATATTCAAATTCTAATTGAAAACACTTATTTAAATGTGTATTTGCAGTTGCCCCTGTGAGTGTGCTTAATTTAAGACATAATATGGCATACATATAATTGCATTTTTATGAACAACAACATACAATGGCTGCCAACATTAGAATGCAAATGAAAAGTCCATATGGGAGAAACATACCTCCATAAATACTGAAAATTAAATGCCAAATGAACTTCACATTTGAATTCTAATTTTGGCAGCCATTGCATATGTTTTGCAATTGAATTTGAATTATAGCTTAAGTGATGCACACTCACAGGGGTAACACAATTGAAAATGTCCAATAGCAGTCATTATATTTGCTATTGCAAGTTCTCATTGTCATGCTCTAACAGACAAAAATGAAACCCAAATGCTACCCTGTTTATATTTGCATATTCACTGTCACTGAGCTATGTCTGTTAATCAAACCCTATGAGTGTAACTGTCCATGGTTCTGAAATTATACACACTATAATATAACCCATATGTAGCTCTCCATAAAGTTATAAAGTTGATTACTTAAACAATAGTGTCAATTGTGCTATGGCACTAAAATGATTGGCATTACGATTTCCTATGTGTTGGATTGTGGAGCTCTAAAATGAAGTGCTTTGTTATTTGCCACAACACGCCTCACAATTTAAAGCCACATAACAGGAAATGGCTTTATTTGGTTCCAAAACTTTTTAAAAGCTTTATTTAACCACATTCTGAAAACACTTAATGTGAGCCTTCCTGTTAATCCATGCGTATTAAGTATAATTATGTAATAATTGCAGAAGCGAATGCTCAGGTTAATGGTGCGCTCCTTCAGAGGGATTTAAGCTACATTTGTTCTGACTTCGGATACAAATTAATTGCTGAGTATCTGCCTGTAGTTGGCAATTAAAATCTCTCATCCCTTAAGACAAATGAATGGAGAGGATAAAAATATATATTGGAAATTAGCTACCAAGAAGATAATATTATATTTATATTTTTGTTTCTGTGTGGAGTGTGTGGTAAAAGCAGTGATAAATATGTATGGTCTATTTTGCTCTACAAAGGCAGTAAATATTCTAACCCTGAAATTGAAATTGAGAAAAATGGCTTTTAACATGTCTATTCAAATGTGGTGTTGGGGTTGTAGGTAGATTTCTGCACCATGTTGTCTAAAATGGAACAACCTGTTGACTTCGTCCCAAATTACAACAAGCGTACTAAATATATTTTTGACCAAATTTTTGGCACAATTCTTAATTCTACCCAAACCAAAAGACCCAACTATATATAGCCTAAAAATAATGATTTGACCTTTATATTGAGCATGGTATAAATGGAATTAATCACTACAAATGTAATATCAAGACACAAAACCTAAATATGCAGAAAACTGCATTTTCTTGGGAAAAAAAACCCAATATGGCTGACTAATAATCAAATAAATATCCCAGTTTCTCTGAAAGATCATCATAACTCATTGAGAGAGTGTGTTCAATGTGTTGCTTGCTCTATCATCTAATGATGATCTTTAGGAAACTCATCTAAACCTGTCAACGACTTTAACATTTAAAACGTCTCATAGCCATCATTTCAACACTTTGAAGATGGCCAGATTGGGTAATGGGTGAAATCATAGCTACCTACTCAGTAGAGTGAGGAAATAATTATCAACCTGATCTACATCTCTAACCGGACATATTTAATTTGTTCTGATCCATCCCCGTCTCCGTGTTTTGACAAATATGTCATTTGGCATGCCGGAAATGGATGCTTGCTTTTGTAATGATAGTAATTTACTCAGCGGGAAAGCAATGGAATTGTGCTTTCCTAAACAACAATCAGCCACATTTTAACAGACGCAAATTAGCCATTTAGCCTGCAACAGAAATGCTCTGTGTTTGAAACACAGATGTCGGAGTGTACCATTATTATGGGTTATACTAGAGTGCAGCTCAGTTTTCGATTCTGATTGGTCAGAAGCTGTTAATTGATTTTAGTAACAGCAGCTCTGAAAAATAATTTTAAAAAATCACAGAAACAGTCAATAGCAATACATTTATTCTGTGTCTAAAGAAACCTATTTGCTTACTATTTCACATTGGATTTTGGTTTGCTGAATGGTCTTCATTATTTAATGGAGCCAAAAAAAGTTCTCAAAGTTTTCAAAGCAAAAAAAGAAAAAAAAAAATTGTATAGTTATTGATAAACTGCTATATTTTGTAGAACACAGAACCAAAGAACAAGAATCAAAGGAAAATAAAATATATTCAAAATTATTTTTAAAAAATGTGTAAATCATTGGAAATTTGGTGTGCTATACTCTTGGACATATAGTTTGGAATTTTGAGATTTATAACTGGAAAATGTGGGATTTATTTTCTATAACTGAATGTTTTATTCCTTATGTAAGAGTGTAATAATCATATACTGATGTTGCGCTGCGATGGAAAATATTTATTCACAGGGAAGGTTTTCACAAAATTTTCACAGAACAAACCAAAAGAAAATCAGAGAAAATACAGTTTTCCCAAGTTAATCTCATGAGAAATTCAAAAGCAAGGGTAATAGAGTGGGATTTGGGTTCATATGCATGAAGTACTTGGAATACAAACACAAACCCACGTCTAACCCTGACTAACTTAATCTCAACCAGCAGAAAGACCAAACATGAATCGAAAAAGTCAATACGTGGGATTTCCTTTGAATTCATAACCTTCTGATTTGGAAGCCAATAGAAAATAAGATCGAGGGGCTGTAGGACTGTGGTGTCTATTTTGTCGTGAAAAAAAAAAAAAAAAAATGTGTTATGCTAGTTATCATGTGGTGCTCACATCTGATTTTTGCCTCACTGTTTTCCTAATGTTGCTTGCTGCTAAATCTCACAAATATCCAGGACTAGGCTTTTATTTTCCCTACACAGTATTACACTCCTGTGATATCCAGTGACATTTACTCAGATTATATTATATTATAATACCAGACCTGCCAACCTTTATGCGTTTTGTGAAGGAGCTCTGTTGAGTTATCACTCAAAAATACACACAAAAAGCATTGGAAGAACCACACAGGTCGGGTGGTGATGGTCGGGTGTCCACAAAGATTTGGCCATACGTTGTATGTGCATGAGGGCCTTAGAGAGAGTATTTCATTCCTCCTCTCCTTCCCCCTAGAAAGGATGGCCAATTTTGCTCCCTTGGCTCATGACG
The DNA here is from genome assembly GCA_023630585.1 of Cranoglanis bouderius. Classification (NCBI taxonomy): domain Eukaryota; kingdom Metazoa; phylum Chordata; class Actinopteri; order Siluriformes; family Cranoglanididae; genus Cranoglanis; species Cranoglanis bouderius. The sequence continues at coordinate 4,593,008 of CM042572.1, forward strand.
AATGCTTTTCTGTTGCAGCACTCATAAGCCCGGATAAACATTTAAACACGCTTAAAGAGTGTCCTTTTCATTTTTTTTCACCATAATTCATGGGGTGTGCATGCTGGAGCCTGACTGACTTCGAAGCCTAATTAAACAGATGGCAAAGTGTCCAATGCTGATTGTAATTAATGAAGCAAAGTAGCTTCTGTCCAATTGGGTTTTTTTTTTTTCCCCTTAGTGACAGAATATGAACCGAGGAGAAAATTTGTTCAAGGTTGTCTTTAGTGTGTTCAGAATTTTCCAGGATGCACCTTCCTGTCCATGTTTCCGGTTGATTTACATTCGCAACCGAAGACTTGGCTATCGAATAATGAAAGAATTAGAACTAAATCACAATAGAGTAGCACAAGATTTAAAATGTACTCAATAAAAAAATAAATAAATAAATAGAAAACATGAAAATGCATGATGATGTTCAATAGTTTTCAGGCTAAATATAAAAATCACAAAGATATTTTTCGCATATTTTACTATACTTTACGATTGATATACTTTAATGCAAGCTAAACGTTTCCCCTGGTATGTATGCATGCAAGCCTTGACAGCATTTAAAGTAAGACAGATGCCTGTGAATTTACCAATTTACCATCTATTCAATAGTAATGTAATTCTTTTTTTTTCTTTCTCTCAGGGTTAATCTCATTATGCAATTCTCTATAACAAAATAATGGGTTGATTTATGGGTATGAAACATGAACAGGTGAAATCACTGAATGAAACAGTTGTGCTGTCTGTTATACTCAACAGGAATCCAAGATCAGTAGAAAAAGGGAAACAAAACACTACCTGCTTTTTTTTCTGTCAAGTTTAAGTGATCTTAAACACTGTAGCCTCAGATTCCTGTTCTTGACTGACAGGAGTCGGACCTGATGAGGTCTTTAGCTGTTGTAGCCTCACGTTTTGACATATTGTGCTTTTCTGCTCACCACGGTTAAAAAGACTGGTTACGTGAGTTGAACCAGTTGAACCAGTCTGGCTATTGTCCTTTGACCTCTCTCAAGAACAAGGCATTTCTGCATTTATTTTTGTCAGTGCGAAGTCTTGCCTGTTTATAAATTCTGAGCCATGTTGTGTTTGACTTATTGCTACTCCATCTTTGATCATTTTTTTATTTTTTATTTTTTTGCATTATTCCAGCTGGCTTTCTGTTCCCTGTGTTTTTTGAGCTTTTGCTCATTTTTAATCTAAACTAACACCTCACAGTTTTTCCAGTGAGTCTGTTTCTTAGAGTAACAAAGAAAGTCAACACTTGTATCAATTGACGGTTATGTACTACACCGGCACTGATTGTTTATTTAATCCATGACTAAAAAGAAATCCACAAATTAGCAAAAAATCAAGTGATGTCGTCGATGAATTACAGAAATCTGGTCCCAACATGTTCAAAATTCAGAATGAAATGAATGACATTGTTCATGTTGGTCATCGTGGCTTCGTGCTACTTATTCGTGGTTTGTTTGGCTTTGTTTTGTTTTGGTTCATAATTCAGTGATCTTCATCCTTACTTATATATACCTATACTTGTGCTGCTACATTACACAATAACTTATAGTTTACAGTCCATGTTTACAGTTTACAGTCCATGTCCTGTGTATTTATTGTCCTGTGTATTTACTGCCCTGTGTATTTATTTTGTTCTGTGTACTTATTGTTTTGCACTCGTCTCACACTGTTGTGTATCTGCACTTTATGTAATCTGATCGACTACTTTTGAGAGTTCCTCGCCATAAAACCAAAGTCAATCGTGCCTTTTCTGTGGTAGGTCCTGAACTCTGGAACAGTCTTGCTTTCCATGTGAGGTCAGCTTCTTCAATAGCCACTTTTACATCTTCACTGAAAACGTATTTTTCTTCTCTATCTTTTGAATAGGTCTTTTAATAGGTTGAAATATGTAAATACTTGATGCTGTATTTAAAGGTATCTATTTATTAATCATTAATATTGTTTATTATTATTATTATTATTATTATTATTATTATTATTGTCACTATATTTTTAAACATAACTGTGATGGCTTGTTTGGTTGGTTGATTTGTAAAGCACTTTGGGTCAGCTTCTGTTGTTTTAAATGTGCTCTATAAATAAAGCTTGATTTGACTTGACTTGACTATGACAATTAAAAAAAGACATCAATTCCCACAAGCGTTTGCCACGTTGTTAATGTTACTGATGGTGTATTAACGTAAGTAGTAGTAAGTAAGTAGTGGATTGTTCATGTTAACTAACAGGTTAAATCATGTTTATTAAAGGAATTAGTTCAACTTTACACATCACGCTAGGTTTTTTTTGGGACTTGTTACATCCAGCGGCTTTGTGACTGTGTTGCCTTGAACAGGTTGCACACACAGTCTGTTAAATACACTGAACTCGGAATCACGACACTGCCATCTGGCCACCGGTACAAGTGTGTGTATGTAGCTGAACGCTGTTTTAACCGCACCTCTTTCTGCTCTGCAGGGTATTTAACAGTCACAATAGAGCCCTTACCACCTGTTGTTGTGGGAGAGACGGTGACACTGAAGTGCAACTTCAAGACCGACGGCAGATTGCGGGAGATAGTTTGGTACAGGGTGAGTACCGCTGAAGCTTTCATTGTTTTCATGTGTACTACTGCACTATGGTCAAGGCTTAAGTGTTGTAATTGTGTTAATTATGGCTGCACTGGATCACATCGAAAAGGCAAGCTGTTGCTTTAAGCTTGGATGCCATGTCTTTAATTAGAGCTTCGAAATATCGCTAACTGGTGAAAAGCAATCCAGCTGTAGTATCTCGGCTGGGAATCCTGACGTGACGTTGAGGCGGTCAGCGCCATGCTTTAATGGATCACAGCTGGACACTTCACACTTATTAGTCTTGGAATATTTCACAGTGTGAACATTCAGCCCGATTATGTCTTTCACAACAGAGGGTTTCTTTTGTGTTTGCGGTGAGCGCCGCTGCCTCTGTGCCATTGCTTATCACAGCCATATGTGTCTACATTAATGAACACCGAGCCACTGGTGTTGGCCGGCTACGCTCCAGACTCGACTAGGAAAATGCAAGCAATGAAAATCTGGAACACGTTCAAAACTCTTCAATAGGCAAAGAAGACTAGTGATTAATAGAATTAACAGAATCAGGCCACATTTAGGGATGATGGAGATTTTATTTTATTTATTTATTTTTTTTTCGCATGCCAGCTGGTGTCTACTTTATTAACAACATGGGGTTTACATAGCAACTGCAATAGCACCACAAACTGCACTTTATATAGATTTTGTTGTTGTTGTTGTTGTTGTTTTTTTTATGTAAACATACAAAAGCAGTACTATATTTGTGCTGTGTTTACTCTGAATACCAAACATACATCCATCCTTCCATCCATTTTCTGTACCGCGTATCCTAACACAGGAGCCTGGAGCCTATCCCAGGGAACTCAGGGCACAAGGCAGGGGAGGACACCTGAGACGGGGTTCCAACACATTGCAGGGCACAAGCACACACACACACACACACACACATACACCATGGATAATTTGTAAATGCCAATCAGCCTACAGCGCATGTCTTTGGACTGGGGGAGGAAACCGGAGTACCCAGAGGAAACCCCCGAAGCACGGGGAGAACTTGCAAACTCCATGCACGAGGCAAACGTGCTAACTACTAAGCCACCATGTTAAACATGCTACACAGAAACGTTGTGGAGGGTGGGGTTTTTTTGGGGGGGTTGGTGGGGCTAGTAATTTGACCAATATAGATTAAAAAAAAAGTCAGAAGCAATAAATTATATATATATATATATATATATATATATATATATATATATATATATATATATATATATATATTTTTTTTTTTTTTTTTACATCATTAATGTTTTGCTTGTTCATTTTATTATTTTATTTGAAACATTTGGCACAAAACGAACTCCATACACACCTTCAGATTCGAGAATTCAACCACGCCATGGTATACTGTAAAATGAAATGACAGACATGTGACAGTCAATCAGAACCATGTATTTTATACGAAACGTTATGTATGCTGTGTTACACAGAGAATAAAAAAATACCTTATGGCAGCTGTCATGACCGGTAGCAGTGACGGTTTAAAAAGTAACGTGATACTGGGTATCTGGTGGTAACTGGCTGCACGTTGTCATGGCAACTCATGGCAGTGTATGATTTGTTTATTTTGCATGACATGGTTTTGTCAATACCAAAAATGCTTTCTGATGTAGACCCACATAACACAGAAAATGGTACTAAACTGTACCTAACCTTTGATGGTACCCTTATCTTGTGTATGAGGGTACTTTTAAAATGATTTAAGGTACAAAATTAGCTTTTTTAGAGTACTAAATGCACCTTCTAGGTAAAAGATACACACAATATAGGCAGTCTGGGTGAAAATAATGCTTTGTACTTGGAAAAATTTGAACACACAGAAACGTGCAATGCAATTGGCGTTCAGCTTGGAATTCCATTGCTGCTTCCCAATTCACCTACTCATACTAGGCACTAAAAGTATTTCTCTTTTTTGTGAAGAAAAAGTACATGCTTTTGAGTGTGTAGCAAAAGAGTATGCAAGTACCGTGACATGCCGACACGTCATGTAACTGAAGAGAACGTTGTCACCTAGTCACTCACACAGTCGCCGTAAACACACTCCTCGTTGCATTTCAGCTAAATTTATATTTAGTGCTTAACACTTAAGTTTTTACACTTAAATACTGACACTTATACGCTCGTCTGCCATGTTTGCAGGTTGAATTCGGCAAAGCAAACCATCACAAAACTCCCTCACGCAAGGAGTTATGGGCAATATTAGCTGAAAAAGTTTCCACAGATCCACACTTCGAAAATCTACCAGAAATAGTAGACCATCCCGGTACCTTTGGGATACTCATTTCAGCATACTACGAACTGGGAAACACTAATTGCAATCTCGGATACTATTTAGGACGGATAGTAGGTGAAGTGAGATAAAGCACAGGTCTTTTTTTTAATATCAACCGGACACAGGTTCTCTGACATCACAACAATATGGCGTCTCACAGTCATCAGTAATCAAAATTCCTGTTGCATTATTGTTTTTATGTAATGAAACCATTGTAACAAATAATTTTCATGACAAGACATTTGAGCTGTCTTGTCATACATCGTTTCTCTTTGAGTCAGTCAAACAGAAATAATTTCTGTAGATCTTCTAAATATGTTTATCAGATTCAGAGACTAAGTATATACATACAGTATATATGACCTTGCTCTTGACATCCATGTTTTTTCCCAACCGAAGCGGCGGAATGCTTTTAGATCAGGACGAAACCGACTTGCAACTTTCCTTGGAGTTGGACTTGGAGTCCATTGGATTGCAGCATTAAACTCGTGATGGTATAACCGTGTCACGGCAGCAGGCACAATAACGCCAGCTCATATTTAAAGGCTTGAAAAGCCGAAAGCACAGCCGTCCTCATCATTCTAAGAGCTAAATGTGATAAAAGTGGATGTTAAACCGGTCTGTAATGGCGTGTGACTGTGTCGTCATGCAGCACAGCGCAGATGTTAAACCGGTCTTTAGTGCCGTGTGACAACCAGTGCAACATCTGTGCTGTTATGTGCCGAGTTAAACAGTACCGGTTTTAACCAACGGAAACCAAATTACAGCATAGACTCGCTAATTGGCTACAAACACGGACATAAACACAAAATGAACGTCGATGATTACGCTGCTCTCAGGACAATCATACTGCTGTGTGTCGAAAAATATATTCTTATATGCTAACATCATAAAATTTATTTATTTATTTATTTATTGCTACTTGGAAAAAAAATATTAATTTGAATTAGGTATAGCTATAAACTATATTTTGCTATTTTTATTCTCATGAGTATAATCAGACTTATAATTATAACATTAAAAATATTTATCCTCATAGAAAAAAAAAAGAAAAAAGTGCTTCTACGAATTTTTTTTCCCGCTGACACATTTTTGCACATTTATTTATTTATTTATTCATTCATTTTGATTATTTATTTATTCTTGTACAATCTTAGTAATACTTACTATTACCAGACCATTCCTAAGAACCAAAATGGATGACATTATATGGATGACCTCATAATCAGTTTATCGATTAGCCGATTTCTACTTCGCATGGCAGCATGCAGTACTCTGCTGTTAGGCCCTTTTTTCATCAACTCCATTGCTTTTGCTCATTCTGACCTTTTCAAGACATGACAAAAAAAAAAAAAAAAAGATTAATAGCACTTTGCATATTAGCAACAATCTCATACATCATGCTGTGCAGCTCAACTGAACCTTTGAGTAGAAATGGAATATATGAGCTTTTTTGTTCTTCCTTCCTTGTACGATTGTCACATTGAGGCTTTAAACAAAGATGAACCGGGACAGTGCTCCAGTACATTTCAGCCATATATTAAACATAACATTCTGGTCTGCGCTGTCTCAGCTATATTCTTTGTTATTCCTGGGCCAGTTCTGAATCTGTTTTGGTGCTGATATACAGTATAAATGCACCAGGTTTTTTTTATTTTTATTTTTTTTATTACTTTTTATGTTATTTTTGTTCCTAATCACAGCTAGTTCATTAGTTGTGTAGAATTGCGTTCTTCTTTCTGTGGGCATTGTTGCATCCTTAATAATGCATAACAGTTTTTCACACTGATATTCATGTTCAACAGGGTGTCCGAAAAGTCAGGTACCAATGAGAATACAACCACATGTACCTGATTTTGTATTGATTATTTACAACATACTGAATGTTCACCCTTACACTCTACACATTGTCTCAGCCACCGTGTCATGTTTCTGCGGATTTTGCTCGACATGTTCCCATTGGTTCCTGACTTTTCAGATACCCTGCATATCTGCTCTGTAATAATGTTTATTTATACCACAGCATGGTTGAATGCTCAAATCTGATTGGTCAGAAGGTGTGTGGTATTTTTGTAACCGCACAGGTAGTTCCAGCTGTAACATGAATGACACGAATATTATAATATGTTATTGTTTGGAAGCTGTCATGTGGACCGGGAAGCGCACCACAGTACCAAACCCGAGACTACCTGTAGGAGATGGTCTGGGTTCGGCTGCACTGGAACTGTGCCGTGATTCCCCTGAATGTGAACGCGACTCGTACTCGGGTCCGCACTTGTTCAGGAAGTAAAGTACCCTGCCCATTTGTTTCAGCCGATGACGACATCATTAGTTTCCATGACACGTGTACTGTACCTTCAGTGGCAGGGGAATGTTGTGGGACACAGAAGAGGTCCATTGCTGCACGTAATATCTGCTGTGCATAATAGCACCAAAATAATTCAATTACAAAAAAAAAAAAAAAAAAAAAAAAACAATTGCACATTGGATTCAATGACAAGCTGCATTTTTTTTTTTTTTTTTGAGAGAGAGAGAGAGAAACGAGATGCTGATGAAGGAATGACTGTTTATATTGTGACTATAACGTAGGTGAAAACAGGAACCAATTTGTCTCTCGGATGTTCCACGCCATTAAATCTAACTATAAAGCATTAAAATGCACAACATGTCATTCATTAATTAAATAAGCATTGCATTCGTTGATAAATTGCTGTTTTATAAGCAGAATAACGCACTCCAGACCATGTGGTTATACAAAAAATGATACACTTCAGGGTGGTAATGGCACTATGCTTCACGTTGTGCCACATCACACCACCCCAGCGTGCATTATTTTCATATAACCACACCTTCCATCATGTGATATTCCTTATGTAATAGCAGCTCTAGAACACTAATACAGGCTGTAAATCAGATTTACAGGTTTATATTAATCCGCTCTTTCTAATACATCATTGCTTCTGTAGTAACAGCGCATTTACATGGTTCTCCCTGTAAAATGATGATGCTCCACATGATCTACAACGAATAATTACAAAAAGATGTTGTTATTTAACAAATAAAAAATGTCTAATTGTTGACATGGTGAGGTTTTCTGTAAGGAGATGTTTATTTAGCATTTATGGAAGGAGTCTCCAGCGTCAGTGCTTTGTAACAATCCGAGATAAAGCTGTAACTTTTAAGTTTTCCGTTGTGAGGATGATGTATTTTGAGGTAACATGACTTGGCATCCTCCATTTTGTTCGGCTTATTAACTTCTAAAGAATGTGAGGGAATGAGTGTTTATAGTTGCGATATGTATAGTTTATATGTTCTACTACATTAAACGTACCTATAAATTGTTTTTTTTTTTTTTTTTTTAATTACAATGTGTCATTGTTTAACGAATGAAAACCTGTCAAACTGCTGTGGTAGAAGAGGAATAAAACACTTCAGGACGTTTTGTTATAGGAAGATCAGAAGATCATCAATAAAAGGAACAATGTAAGAACCTTATAATGGGAACCTTATAATGAAGTTAAGCTGATAGATTGAGTAATAAATTTCCTAGATGTTAAATGGAATCTAAGATCACACCAGTGTCCCCGTTCATACATCACAAATATGCTAATTGTTGCTAATAAGATGGACGCCATTTTCCAAACTTGTCCTCTCTGAAGCGTCTTTTCCTCAGCCTTCTGGGAGTTTCCAGGTTAATTCAATACGCATAACAGGCCTTCTGATCAGCTTAACTCAGCACATGTGCACGATGAGTTTCGCATCGATGTCTGCAAATTTGCAGACTCGCAGTAGACAAAGCCGTCGAGATCAACTATCGACTACTAATCACACAACGCTGGGGTGCTAATGAGAAGCAGCTCCGACTTCTGCATCATAAGTCAATTATTCCTGCTTGCCAGGCAGCGTTTCTCTCCACCCTCCATTTGACTAAACTGTCGACTTCTCGTTCCTTCACTCAGATAGTTGATGTGCACCTTTGAGAATAACAGCGGTTGTTAAAATGAAACATCAAAGTAGTGGGATCTTTAATAGCAGTGCGGTCTGGCTTGACTCCTTCGAATCCTGCACACAGTCTGTGAAAGCCCAGGAAGCCCTCACCTACTCCACGTGAAGAAAACTGACATGGTTTTAGAGGTTTTCTGAATGTCATAGATCTCAAATGGACTTGTAACGCACTAATATGTATATGCCTTTATTAGAGGATTGCTTCCTTGCCTTTCCCCAACTAGTTATATACTCATAATTTGGAGTAATTACTAATGTAATTTTATTAGAACCACCTTCATGGATAATGAGTTATGTTGAATATCATATCATGTCAGGAGAATACACTGAGTGATACTTCGCTCATATATAATATTTGCCAAGCACCCTCGGGGTTGGGGGTTCGAATCCCTGCCCTGTGTTTGGCACAGTTTGCATGTTCTCCCCATGTTTCAGGGGTTTCCTCCGGCTACTCCGGTTTCCTCCCTCGGTCCAAACACATGCACTGTAGGCTGGTGGAATTTCCAAATTGTCCGTAGTGCGTGGAAGTGTCCGATTGTGCCCTGTGATGGGTTGGCACACTGTCCACATTGTACCCCGAGTCCCCTGGGATAGGCTCCAGACTCTGGACCCCGTGTAGGATAAGCGGTACGGAAAATGGATGGATATATAGGGTGTGAAACTGATTGAGTACCAGGATTGAGTGTGTGATGGTGACTGTGCACCTGACAGAGTTTGTGCGTCAGGAGTTGTACTGTACTCCATGGCGGCCATGTCCATGAGCCGTGACGCAGATTGGGTACTGCGGTTTGAGGCAGCCATGTTTGCAGGCCGTGTCGCAGTCTACAATTTGCTGTTGTCTTTTCCAAATTCGCTGTTACAATTTTTATTTGCACTTCATGTTTATGGTGATTTTAGTTTTGTTGTTGTTTTTGGTTGTGCCGTTGTGTTTCTCGTTTTGCTGTTGCATGTTTTATTTGGTGTTAGATTTTATTTTTTATTTTTAACTTGCTGTTGTATTGTCTAATTTGCTGTTTTGTTTTTGGTTTGTCAATGTGCTTCACAGAATACGTTATAAAACGGATCTTGATTTTAAATGGAAAGATGGAAATTTACCACTTTACCACTGACTAAACTTTCATCAAAGTAATCAAAAACATCATTTTCATAATTGCCAAATAAATACGAGTAATGAAAATACAACAATAAAAGGCATTTTAGTGATGAACAAAAAATAAATCCCCTTTTTTTTCAGAGCTTTTGATGAACAATACTAAAGACCTCGCTATTCTGTAACAAAAACATTTTGTTATTCAGCCTTTTATCTTCAGTGCATTCTTTTATAACGCTGAACACTTATGTATTTTCATCCCACACGATTTGTTTAAAAGTGTTATGAAACGAAGTTGACCGGGTGAGGAAATGGCAGCAGGGGTTAATAAACTCAGCAGAAATGTAGTGCCTTCGTGTTTCTAGCTGGAGGTAAAATTACACCCAGATGTTTTGTGTCTAGTGCCATCCAATTAATAAACACCATCCTTATTAATGATGTTGTTCTTTTTGTGCAATTAATTAATGGTGTGTGCGGAACATATGCAGTATTTTGGTTGCTCTAGTTGAAGCTATCATTAATAATGCAGGAAAGGGGCTCATATTAAAATACTTATTTTGAGCTTTTTGTGCTCTCTGCCACCTGAAATACACACACTTTCAGTGCATTATTGAGAGGAAATTAAATTTCAACGTTTAATGCCTTTTAGCATATATGCAAATTTTCTGCTCAAGTTATAAGAACTACCGGCATCCATCCATGTAGGAGATAAGGAATTAGCCTAGTGCACATGCTAATACCAGGAAGGCGGATGCATGAATGTGTCTTAGGAGTGAAAGATACTAAACCCAGGCCTTCCTATCACATCTGGTTTATTTCCATGCGAACCGAGGCTTAGACCGGTGTGGGTTATTGAGACGGCACCGAGCAAACGCTTACGCAGAGCTACTGCGGGTCCGCTATAAATAGCACGTTATCGCTTTAAAACCTTGGCCACATTTTCATGTGAAATGGGAAAACACTGTGGAGTTTTTCTTTTTTTTCTTTTTTTTTTCTCACAGCTTGGTGATTCACCTTAGCTCTGTGCCTGTTCTGATTATGTCATGCCAATGAACAGACAGCATGTGTTCCATCCTCATGGAAAAGGGTGTTTTTTGTGTGTTTTTTTTTTTTTCTTTACATTTCCACCAGGCTGTTAGCAAACTCATAGCCCCCAAAAGTCCTACTTCTTCTTATTAGTAAGAAAGCTACTCTAAACGGCGGTGGTAGCTCAGTGGTTAAGATGTTCGACTCCTGATCGGAAGTTTGTGAGTTCAAATCCAAACTGCCAAACTGCCACTGCTGGGCCCTTGAGCAAGGCCCTTAACCCTCAACTGCTCAGTTGTATAAATGAGATAAATGTAAGTTGCTCTGGATAGGGGTGTCCTTATATAACCTTACAGAAGGTAATAGAAAGTGCAGGGGGTTTTTTTTGTGGAAAATTTGTCCACAGGGTTCACATGGGCATCTGGTCTGAAGACGTTGGGACTGAAAAAGTCATGTGAGAGGGAGGTTTCTACTTTCATACAGGAAGCCAGATATGAAACTTGCTGGACAAAGAAAGACCATGTTAATTAACATGGTTTGGGCACACTGGCTTAGTGATTAGCATGTTTGCCTCACATCTCTGGGGTTGGCGGTTTGAACCCTGCATCCGCCCTGTGTGCGCGGAGTTTGCGTTTTCTCCCCATGCTTCAGGGGCTTCCTCCGGGTACTCCGGTTTCCTCCTCCAGTCCAAAGACATGTGTTGTAGGCTGATCGGCATTTCCAAATTGTCCGTAGTGTGTGAATGTGCATGCAAATGTTCCCTGCGATGGGTTGACACCCCACCCACGGTGTCCCCTGCCTTGTTCCCCAAGAAAACATATGGATGAATGGATGGAATTCACGATGAGAAATGGTGGAAGTCAGCTGTCTTTTTTATCTTTGCTCACAAAATCAACACTGTTACAAATCTAAACTCACCAAGTTGTTAAAACATCTTGGTTAGCACTACACGAAAACCACATACACAGTAAAATAAAAATACAAATTTTATCAAGTGGAAAATGATGCAAAGGAAATCTGTTTCCTGTTGACTGTGTTAGCATATTGTTACGACCTCAGGTTGCCTGTTGCCTGAGTTCCTGACTGGGAATTCTGATTTGTATATCCATTCAATTCTGTGTCTGTGTTGGGTTTTTCCAAGGCATAAACCTGAATACAGATATTTGGATCACTAAACAGATACAGATACCAATAGTACCATTGATTCAAACCCATACATTAAGACAATGCCATTATGCTACACCCTAAGTAGTGAGCATATATAGTGAATATACCGTACATTCATTTGGGATGGAAAAAGGACACAATTTGACCTCCTTGTGATTTTCCCTGCTTAAAAAATGTGACACAAGTTTCATCTTCTATGGGTTACGTGATATGAATAGAAAAGTGTAATCTCAGACCAGCAATAACACTATCGACTCGTGATTATTCAAATGCATCTGAGCCCTAATTAAAGTTCTGCCCCACACAATGGGGTTACAATGTTATTGCTTTAAGTTGTTTGAGGAATCAGGACACATAGCATAGCATTGACACTTTAGAGTCCTGAATGGTGTGAGTGTTTATTGGACCACGTTCATACTTATACCGTCCACTCGTGATCGAATCACCTGAGATGGGTGTTAATAACAGGTAGGCTGAATATATCATCCTACTGAATATATCTTCCTACTGGACAAAGAACGCACATCATAGTTTGTGTTATCTCATCCCCCATATAGTGCAGATAGCACTGAGGAAGCCATCTGGGATTCAGCGTGAAAAATGACTTTTCTACATCAAACATATGTTCTGTGTAAATGGATTTTGAAACCTGTTTAATAGAAGGACCTGTTTGTTTCAGCATGACGGGATGTTCAACAGATACCAACTGTAATTTTACCACCTACAGAGGCAATCTGCTTAAATAATATCAATATGTTTGCTGGATGAAAAAAAAATTGTTGTATTTCAAGGATAACAGGTCTGTTAAATCAGAAATGCAATTTTGTCCATGTTTGGATCTGCATTTGCCTTTTTATTTTCCGAAAGATATTAGATATTAGTTGGTTAGAAATAGGGCTGAGCAAAAAAAGCTATCGATGTTTGGATATAGTGTATTACTGTGATACATTTTTTATGAGTAGCTTTGCATCTCATTGCATTAGTCAACCAACTGTTACTCAGTATAATTGGTATAAAAGACTGGATGTTAAAAATTAGTTTTTTTCTTTTTGGTTAATTTTTTTTTTTTTTAATCCTCAAAATTGTTTTATATAATTATATCGACTGTTAGCTCAGAAAAGTTTTACGTTGTGACTCACAAAAGACGCACAGTCAAAGAACCACCCACAAAGAGCTTAGCAAAAGAAGCGAGTGTTGCTCACAATAGTGATCAATGAATGGTCATTGGGAACAATGGTGATCAGCGGTTGGTGGTTGGGAAAACAGTGATCAGTGATTGGTTATTGGAAACAATGGTGATCGGTGATTTTTTTGGGGGGGGAACAATAGTGAGCAGTGATTGGTCATTGGGAACAACATTGAGCAGTGATTGGTCGTTGGGAACAACATGGATCAGTGATTGGTCTTTGGAAACAGTGTTGATCATTAATTGCTCATTGGAAAAAAAAAAAAAAAACAGTGACCAGTGATTGGTCATTGGGAACAATGGTGATCACTAATTGGTCGCTGGGAACAACAGTGTTTAGCGATTGGTTAATGGGAACAGTGGTGATCAGTGATTGGTTTGTGGGAACAACATTGATAAGTGATTGGTCGTTGGGAACAATGGCAATCAGTGATTGGTTATAATGGTTATATTGGAAATAATGTTGATCACTGATTTGCTGATGGGAACAATGGTGATCTTTGATCTCTGCTCAAAAGTCACTACATTCGTTTGCTATAAAGTTGCAATAGGAGTCTAAATAGTCCCCAAAAAAGTTGGCAACACTGAGGACAGGAGATGGCCAGTTATGACACCTAACAGCTTTACTGGAAAGCTTTCAGGAGCAGGAAAAAAAATACCACCAAGAGTAATAGAGTACTGTTTGCTATTCCTGGAATAAAGTCAAGATTGGTGTGCTCAGCTCCAAGAGGGGAAAAAATGTGCCTGAAGATGTAGCACCTGAAACACCGTGCTCTTTTCTACACCTCAGTAACAGCACTGGGCTTATCAGGGATCTGTGCGATAAAAACAATCACACAAAAAACCTTTGTGTACAAACAAACCGTCACCTCAACAGTTTAGATAAGAGAACTTTCGGAGGAACCTTTTTAGGATAAGGGAGCTTTGGGGGAAACCTTTGAGACATGATTACGCAATAAAGCTGTACGTTCGTTATACCTTAGAATACCTTATGCAGTATTTTTACTCAAGAACAGGAAGGATTTGATGATTGAGTTAAGCTTTTTTTTTTAAACACTATGTTCTTAAGATACCTACTAAACCTGTCCACATATTCTCTGATCCACTTCTTGTCCTGGAGTGCACAGGAAATGTAGCATTCTGGACTCCTGAAAATCCCATTATGATGAGGCACATTGCATCATGCCATGCAAATGAAGTGTCGACAAAATAATCCCTGAACGAGCGAGTGCACAGATCACCCGCTGAGCAGTCTCAGCTTTAGCGTTGTAGTGCTAGCACAGCATGCTAATTGACATGAAAGGGTTCTGGCTAGACTTAATTGGTATAAGGTGATGGCTGTTTCCTTTTCTTTTTGGTTGAGGACGGTAAGGCATGAAGCATTCAAGACTCCCAGCTGGAGAACTCTGACCCATTGGTTGCCATGGAAATGGACGTGTGCTCACACTTTGTGTATACACACAGCACAACCCCATGGGGTTTAGTGTGCCTTATTTTTATAGCTACAAAAGTAGGGGGAAAACAAACCTTGACTTTTGAATCTTTTAATAGTTATCAGCTCATCTCTGTTGTATTAGGGATCTGATTAGTAAAAAAAATACATTTGTGGACTGGCTGGTATAGGAAAATAATCAACGATGGGATGGTGTAATGTTCCTTACTTAGGTAATATTCCTTACTTATTACTTTGTTAATTTATTACTTACAGTGTATTAATTCTGTTTTATTCCTCTTATACCAAATCAGTTTGCCAGCAATTACATTTATTATTAATTATACAACAACAGCTTATAGTTATTATCCATTTATAATTACATTTGATCTTGTGGAACATTGTTGTGTTCCTTCACTAGCCTCTTTTTTTTTTTGCCTCATTGTTGAAGTTAATAAGACAAAAACAACACAGCATCATCGATTTTCCCACATTTTTTTTTCTTACTGAGCAAAACGTATATCTATGTTTGCTTGAATTATTTGTGCATGTAGTGATGCTGCAGTGATTCTGAGCTGTATTTGCAGCCATTGTTTACTATCTGATGGGAAGTTTTGAAAAGCTACTACTTACACTTCTGCATTAGAAACATGGAAGTGTGAAAAGATCCACTGAATAACATTTTATACACATTTTCGTGTCTGTACTGGGCCTTTTTCAATTTTTCTGCATGGGAGCATCATCAGAAGGATGGGAGGGAACAGTGTATGTCATGTCAACAAGAATCGAAAAAGCTTTTGATCATCCCGTCTCTGTGTATTCACAGCAACACTTCATTTACGGCATTTTGGAAGACGCCCTCATCCAGAGTGATTTACAATTATCTCATTTATACAACTGAGCAGTTGCGAGTTAAGGGCCTTGCTCAAGGGCCCAGCAGTGGCAGCTTGGTGGTGCTGGGATTAGAACTCATGACCTTCCGAGAAGAAGTCCAACGTCTTAACCACTGAGCCTTCCTCCACAAAAACAGTTTTTTTTCTTCTTTTTTTTAAATGCATCATTCTTTATTTGGTTTTCTCTAAGAAGATATATATTTAACATTTTTGGAAGGAGTCTCCAGTGTCAGCCCTTTGTAACAGCCAGAGGTAAAGGTGTAAATCAGTCTCATTAACATGACAAGCTGCATTTTTTTGTTTGTTTGTTTTGTTTTTTGTCTCATTATTTCAAGAGTGAGGAAAAAAGGCTGATGAGGCTACGACAAACATTAGTTTTCTAGCACAAAATTAAATGTTACAGAAAAATGTTTGTATGTCATTAAAGAAAGCAGCATATTACGTAAGAGACACTTTTCAGACAAAAAACACAATGAAGGCTGCTGGGTTTCGCTGCAAAAATAAGAAGCGAGTGCGAAAGTCAAAGTCTCCAGAAGAACTGTGTCTGGTTCTGCAAGATGCTCAATAAAACTTACCAGCTCATTTCCTTATAAAACTGCACAAATTGTACCGGAGACTATTTTTATTTTTATTTTTTTGTCACACCAAATATTGACTTTGTTTCATTTACTACTGTTTAGTGCTCTTCACAATATTTTTTTTTTTTTAAAGTAGAAACATTTAATTTCATTATTTTGAAGGCATCTTTGCTCTACAGCATTTCTTTGTGCCTAAAACTTTTGCACAGTACTGCAGAATCTTCAAATACGGAGGACACCACTTTTCGCACTAATTTTACAAGTCGTATTTAGTAATGAAACTAACTGCATGATGTATGCATGTATGCACTCTCGGGAAACCCCATATAATAATAAAAAAGAAAACCCTGTGCCTTATTGCTCTCCTTCTCACATCTACTAAGAAATGAGCAGATGCAAATATCCCACTATAATGGCCCTCTAAATGTAGTGTTGCGCTTAATGAGCTCCAGTTTTGTTTAAAAAAAATTGAATTGTGCAGCTCGGAAAAATTACCAGAGCGATAGGCGCGGGACCGTGTTATCTGTGTTAGAAACGGATGACGCAAAATGGAATGCTAATATTCTTCAGGGATTTCTTAATTAGTCTTCAGCATGACCACATTTTTTTTTCCCACAACCCTTTTTATGTGCAATTATTTCTCACCAAAGGGGATGACTTTTAAAAAAAAAAAAAAAAAAAAAAAAAAAGAAAGAAAAAACGGGAGCTGTGGCAATGCCATTTCATGATTAAGCACAGTTTTATTAGTTTTATTAAACTTTGGTAGAAAAGAGATTTGACATTGTATCGATATCAAACAATACAGAAATATAGTATTTATTATTATTAGTATTATTATTATTATTAGTAGTAGTAGTAGTAGTACTAGTAATCTATCTATCTATCTATCTATCTATCTATCTATCTATCTATCTATCTATCTATCAATCATTTTTTTTCAGGTAGCAATTCAGTCCAATTGTGGCTTTTTGTTTTTCACAATGATATTAGGGTTATGCTGAATGATTTTTACACTTTAAAATGTAGTTATTAGCTTTATTTGTTTGTTTATTTGTTTGTTTGTTTAATTAATTCATTATTTTTTTTCTCCAGGTAGAAATTCAGTCCGATTGTGACTTTTTGTTTTCCACGTTGCTGTTGGTTACGCTGAATTATTTTTACCCTTTATAATCTAGTTATTACTGCACTGATTTATTTACAGGTGTGTTACAGCTCCTCCTCAGGCGAGAGATAAAATGCGCCTTATTCATCTATAATCCACTAAAAGCAATGAACATTATAATTGACATTATTTCTTCTCTGCCTATTCAGAGAGTCATGCTTCCTAGTAATGAGTGCATTGTGCAGTTTGCCCTTGATTATAGATCGTATGTTCACAATTAACTGAGCAGTTTGACTAACATTAACACCCACAGAATAAAAGCAACAGTTAGCATGAAAGTTACAGAAATCATTTTCTACCTCACAGAAAATCACACTTTTAATGCTCAGCTCTATAATGGCTTTCGCATGATTTTTTGCATGGAAACATGACTACTAAATGACTGTTTGTTTTTTTTTTATTTTGTTTTGTTTTGATTTTTTCAGAAAAAAGACAGGGTGGTGAGGGAACAACTGTTTATAGATGATATAACGTAAGGGATAACAAGAACTAATTGGTTTCGTGGATGTTCCACAACATTAAAGGTAACTAAAAATGGATAAAATGTATTATGTTCAGTATTGCTCATTAATAAATACAAAATGTAATAATTTGCAAATTGCTGTGGTATAAGGAGAATACAACGCTTCACAACATGCTGCTACAGGAAAATAATCAATAACTCTATTCCGTGTCAGGCCACATCCCCCCAAGTACTTTATTGCTTCATTACAGCACATCTGTTGCCCCAGTAATAATTTCACTGAACAATCTGAACAAATTGAACAAAATGTTTACATTCACTTTAACTCTTAGTTTTAAATTTAACACCGCACACATTGAGAGAAGGCATGCATCATTTTTCAGGTTGTTCCACTGAGGAACCCTTTAGAGGTTCTTTGTTGAACGTTAAAACAGAGGTCTCTCTTTCAGAAAAGTTCCAGGTAAACCTCTTTGGAAAGCTGGAACACTTTAATAATCCAAAGTTTGGTGATTTCCCTGCTCACACACACTGATAATCCTAATGATGAACAATGTGAAGTGTATAATCAGGAAATCATGAAGTCCAGACTCCGTGGCATTAGTCTTCAGAGACGGCAGGTTCCTGGTGTACTTCTGACTAACAGCATTGTCTCCTTCCTTCCATCAGACCTGATGTGCGCAACAGCTGCCTGACTGTGAAATGGTTGGGAAATGGGCTCTTTTGCTATTTCAGAGTGACAGCAAGCTCACGGTGCCCTGAGTGTACCGGAGCTGTGCACCCGGGGGTTTACACTGCGCTCTGAAACATGTTTTTTAACAGATGCCAGCAGGCATAAGCGTGTTGACTAAGCAGTTAGAACAGCATGACTGAGATGCCCCGTCTAGCTAAAGCAACACGATGACGGAATACATTTGAATAACTTTTTGTTATTGACACTCTCCTAGCCTGCACCAAAAACAGGGAAATGAAATTGGTTCCATTTTATATAAAGTGTCTCTAATTGCTGTGTAGTTGTATATAACATTTTATATATATATATATATATATATATATATATATATATATATATATATATATATATATATATATATATATATATATATATATATATATATATATATATATATATATACTGTACATGACCTGGATTTCTGTATCAGTTACCCATGAAATGCCATCTTCATCCAATTCATAATTACAGACAAACACATTCTGCTTAAACTGATAATACACAAACATTTGTACTTTTTCATGAAATGAGGTTCTGGGTTTTGTTGTTGTAGCCAGGATTGTTGCATGTCTAAAGACTACCTGGATGGTTCATCCAGGTAGTCATACTTCTTCCAGGTAATCATACTTCTGGGACAATGTTCTGTAGACAGAGATGAAAAAAAAGTTTAACTTTTTAGCCCAAAAGATATGGTTGGTGGAAAAAAGGCAGTGCACACCAACATAAACATCTCGTCCTAACTGTGAAGCATGGTGGTGGGAGCATCATAGCTCAGAGCCTGGGCAGCATGAAATCAGTGAGTGCAAAATAAATTAAGGACTGTATCAATTTGTTCTCCTTTTACAGTACTGCACTAATGTGAAATAGTTCAAACAGAAAATTTGCAATCTATACAGTATTTATGATTTTTTGTAAAGATGAAGCTAAAACAAAGTATAAAATTCCTTATGTTTAACCTTTTGATCTTTTGTTTAAAAAAAATCACAAAAATTCTCTCAAAAATTATCAAACAATTGCAGATTGTATCAAACACAACACAGATTTATCAAAAAAAAAAAAAAAACACTTTGTTAAATATAGGTGTGCAACAATTATTGGCACCCTTTTAGTCAATACTTTGTGCTGCCTTCCTTTGCAAAGATAACAGCTCCGAGTCTTCTCCTATAATGCCTGATGAGGTTGGAGAATACATGGCAAGGGATCTGAGATCATTCCTCCATACAGAATCTCTCCAGATCCTTCAAATTTCAATCTTCAGTTCACCCCACAGGTTTTCTATGGGTTTCAAGTCAGGGGACTGGGATGGCCATGGCAGGACCTTAATTTTGTGGTCAGTAAACCATTTCTTTGTTCATTCTAATGGGCCGTGGTTGGATCTTCCAGCAGGACAACGATCCAACCTTTATTGCGTAAATCTGTGTTTTGTTTGCAATTGTTTGATATCCATGAGAGCAGAGTATTTTTGTGAAATTTCTTTTAACAAAAGATCGAAAGATTAACAATAAAGACACTTTTTCACAGCCTTCTTCGGTCATATTTACCAAAGGTGCTAATATTAGTGGAGGGCACTGTATTAGAATGAGTGCAATAAAAGTTTTAGTGTTTGGTCAGAAGAAACATCTCAGAGCTTATCTGGGAATAAATGTGAGCATGACTATTGATGTGAACCATCCTAACCTTCAATGTAGACAGCTGTCACTTAGTCAATGCATTCAAAATCTGTCACTTTGCCCTTCTTTGCTATCGTGCATTCAGTCCCCTTAAGTATTGAATCAAATCGATTGGCGTCGACTGCAGCCTCGCAGCGTGAACTCCAGTTATCTGGGTCAGGAGATGTGGCAGCAGTGAAACAATTAAAGAAGCCTTTGCTCTCCTCCAGTGGGTATAAGTGCATGCTGGAGAGAGATGGGTTTTGTAATAGATTTTTGTCGGTGTAAAATGAGAGGCTGACCTCTGAGTGTGAGGCGCAACAAAGGAGAAGGTAGTGTACCCAGTGTAGCTGAGTTAAAGGCATTACAATTTTGACACTTTACCTCTAGTCATGTGTGATGAAAAGCAGCCGCTGAATGATTTCTTTGGAACAATCGTTTGCGATTATGGTGTGGAGAACCGGCAGATGATAACAAGTCACTGTACTACTTTACAAGATTTATGATTCGGAGAGATTCTGTAGGCCTGTAAAATCCCGTGTCTCCCAACGTCTCCTTCATTCCATCTGAGTCTCTGTTTTATCTCCCCTCCTATACATATCCACTCAAAGCTGTTCTGTATAAATATATAATATGATTCATCCTCGCTGTGACATTGATTGATTGCACATGTTGTAGTTCTGAAGAGGAATCATGTCTATGTATCACCCACTTCATTCGCCAAGCCATTATCTTTTCAGATACACCATGTGAAAAGATTTGAATAAAATTCACAGCTGGTTATTTGAAGGCTATGCTTTTTTGTTCCATACAGTTTCACAAGCTTTTGGGAAAAAAAAAAAACACCAACTCTCATTGGCATTTGGCATTAATAGAAAAGCGTCATGTTTAAATAAAGATTAATCTCCTACTGATAGGCTGCATTAGCCTGACTATAACTTTTATATATATATATATATATATATATATATATATATATATATATATATATATTTGGTTTGTTTATGGGGTATTCCTTATATGATTTGTCATTCCACTGGTCTCCAATATGAATCCCAATTTATTTACGAGAATAGGATATGATGCGTCAACCAATTCGCAGTGTGCACACACCAGTGTCACCAGTGCTAGCTGCGAACTTGCTCACTTTAGAGGGACCGAATCAAATGTTCCTAGGGAAATTGTTTTGCATTTATGGTGGATAAAATGTAATTATTTTTATTTTACTTCATCTTTTGACTTCATATTAAATTACCACCTACTTCAAACTATATTCACTCATACAGTGCAGCACTACATTTAGGCCTTAAATATACAAATACAATCCAAAATGTGCTATTTTCCCCAACATTCATTTCCTATGGAGCAATTTTTTTTTTTCCTAATATGTATAGGGCTTGTATGGAAGTCCATTTCCGCCACGGAGAAAAGAACTTTAAAAAGGTAACTGTGACTTTATATCTCAGAATTGTGACTTTGTTTCTCAAAATCGGGACTTTATATCTCGCAAGTCTGACTTTTTTTCTCGCAATTACCAGTTTACATCTCGCAATTTTGACTTTATTTCTCGCAATTACGAGTTTACATCTCACAATTTTGACTTTTTCTGGCAATTTAGACATCCACTTGACATTTAGTGAGTTACAACGAATGCACCAACAAAGCATCAATCATTCTCTATAAACAGGCTATATAAGAACAACACTCATCAGCTAGCCAAGACAAGGAAAACCAGGCACTAGCGCACACTCATTGACATTAGTTACATTTCAGGTACTGCGTCAAGTGGATGTTTAGATTGCGAGTAAAAAAAAAAGTCCGAACTGTGAGATGTAAAGTTGCAACTGTGAGAAATAAAGTCGCAATTGTGAGATACAGTACTGTGCAAAAGTTTTAGGCACCCTATTTTTTTTTAGTACAAACTAGCTTTTTTATTTTATGTCTACATTATCAAGTCAGTACAAAAACATGTTAGATTCCCAAACATTAGTTTTCTGGCACAAAATGAAATGTTACAGAAAAATGTTTGTATGTCATTAAAGAAAGCAGAATATTACGTAAGAGACACTTTTCAGACAAAAAAACACAATGAAGGCTGCTGGGTTTTGCTGCAAAAATAAGAAGCGAGTGCGAAAGTCAAAGTGTCCAGAAGAACTGTGGCTGGTTCTGCAAGATGCTCAATAAAACTTACCAGCTCATCATACCAGTTCCTAATAAAACTGCACAAATTATACCGGAGGCTACTATTTTTATTTGAATTTTTTTTTTTTTCACAAAAATATTTGTCACACCAAATATCGCAATGACCTGTTTTATGTTTTTCTCCGTGGCTGAAACGGACTTTCATACTTGACATTCAATAATATTTTTTAAATGCCATGTAACCTTTATAGATGATAGTGTTTATCATGTCGCACAAACCGTTCCAATTAAATTTGAACAGATTTTGGTTTTCTGATGAATGCTGAATGAATTAATAAAATGTATGAAATTCCTTTTAAAAACACATTTGGTTAAGTTAATCTGGGTTAAGTTAGTTCTATCATCCATTCCTTCTTAACCCAGATAGAGCCTTTTAATATTAAGGTTATGATACTCAAAGGCTCTTTTTTGACACGAAATGGAAAAGAAAAAAAACGCTGAAAACATGAGCACCACACCACCAAGTTTCTTTCATCAGCTTAAAACCTTAAAGCTTTTTTTATGTGTCCTTTTTCTGCATCTTATCTTTTTGGCATTTCTTTTATTTTGTTATTTACTTTGACATTTTTATTTGTGATCACAGCTGCATCCGGAAAATAAGCCACTTTACTCGATGTGTCCTTGTCCGGAGCATTAAGCAGCATTTTCGTAGGCTCTCCAGTTTGTTTTTTCCCCCCCCTCGCAATATGCCAGATTTTGACGTGCACAGAGGCATTTAGCTTGATGACACCACTCTGTCCACCCATCTGAGAGCTATCTCCGTCCAAGAGATGAATCAGTGTCCGCATTTAAGGAGCCGTTTCTGAGACAAGGGATTGAATGCGGCAACGAGTGACATGGCGATTAGAACAATTTCTCCACCGGCTGGTGCAAAAATCCTCCAGCTTTATTGGAGTCTGGATTGAGTGTATTTTGGTGTGACAAATAACAGGAGATAAGGATCTGCCTCGCTCTCTGGACAGGAACGGATAAAAGTAATATTGCAAGGGACGAATTGATCCACTGTAGGACTTTAGCAAACACGGAGAGTATCTGCGGTGGAGTTTTAGATAGTGGACTGAAATTTGAATAAATGAGACATAGAGTTCAGTATTCAGTGTTGAAGATACGGAAATTGCGCATCAGTATTCAGACCACAGATGTAATTACAGACTTATGCGCTACTCAGACAGGTGTGTGTCAAAAACAGAGGTGTGTTTCTGACCTTTAATTGAAGCTGTTTTATCTTGTGTGATATCGGCTCACGCGAGAAAAGGTATTAACTCCAGCACCACTGTCTGATGCCTATCCCTGAAATTCATAATCTGCTTCTTCAGTCCTTACTTTCTATCCACCAGTGCTTTTTGGGCTTGTGTTTATCTTATCTTAAATTGCACACATTGGTATTGAAACTTCAGATTTAACTACAGATGCAAGCGCTGCATTTTCGGGTTTCGGGACCGGCACTGACAGTGCACTGGCTCGTGCAACCCTCCAGTGGCTGGGGTTGGTTCCCTGACCGGGGAGCTGCTTGGACTATTATTGACAGTTATACAGGATTTTGACCTTTTGACCTCAAGCACAGGGCAGTATTAAGTCCAGCACAAGTGTGTCTGATTCATATCCCTGAAATTCATAATCTTGCTTCTTCAGTCCACATTTTCTATCCTGTGATACTAGTGTTGTTCTTGTGAACAAGTACTTGCATTTAAAGGTAGCGCCATTGAAAAAAGCAAGCGTGCATAACCCAGCTCTGAATACAAGTCATTTTCCCTGTTAAAAAATGTATGTACATCAATATCTACTTATCTATAAACAACTGATATAAGCTTTGTTTTGCATTATTTACAGTTATATGCAATTTTGACCTTGTTTTTTTTTCTTGTGTGACTCAGGTGAGGAGAAGTATGTAAGCAAGTAGGCAAGTCCAGCACCACTGTCTAACAGTTTATTATAACCAGAATCTTACACCGTGAAATTCATGTTTTGGGCCAATGACATGAAGAAACCTTTCTGTTAATCTAAAATTGTTTGCTTTAATATAGTGTTTGTAATCTACAGTACTGTACGTTGCAGCCATGCTATTAGAAAAATAAATCCGTACCTTCTAACCAATCAGAAATAAGAATTCGGCAGCGCTGTGTGCTATTACACCTTTTCTATATTGTCGTCACCAAATTGGACAGAGAAAGCACTTGGTGGTTGCCTCTAATAAATCACACTTGCATTGGGAGTTGTCATGTTTGTATCAATGCCTTGCGGTGAGATTATCTTCACCATTCCAGATTCTGCACCTCTCAGGTTTATTCACAAAAACCTCCGAGAGAGTTCTTTCATATTGCTCTAATTGAAACACGAGGGGTAAATGGGAGGCATGGGAATTTGGAAACTTACACAAGGTGGAATGCTGCAATTTTATAACGTGGACTAGATGCAATCTTGTAAATTAGCGGCTCTCTGCTCCAGGGAAAAAAGTGAACATAATCCAGGTCCACTAGACCACCTGCTGATGTCTATTTGTTTATTCCTGTTTATGATCGACCAGCTGCTCACAGCTGGAAGAAATCGACAGGCTGCATGGCAAAGAGTCGAACACCAACAACTTTTTCAAACACAGTGTTTCTAAATTTTCTAAACAATATGGAATGTGAAATGTGCCACAATAATCTGAATTTAAAATTTGCATTTTTATGCCTTCATCTGAAAGTCAAGAGAGGTTTTATAGTTGATATTAAATTATATTATATTATATTATATTATATTATATTAACTTGAAATTGTATTCCATGGTTTGAATTTATCTGCAAGGTTTCAGATTCAATTGTATAATAATCAGGTGTATTTTGGTGCCATAATCCATTGCAAATTCAGTTATTCAAATTCAAATTCAAGTTTGGAATTTCAAAACACTACACCCGGGGACTTCGGAAAAGCACAGATTTTTCCGAAGACTTTCACCACCATTCCAGCTAATGGGTCAATGATGTAGTGTTACGGAAATCTGAGATCGAATTTGAAATCCAGTTCTGCAAATTCAAAATCAGCTACATCTGGGGATTTTGGGAAAGCACAGATTTTTCCAAAGATTTTCATAACCATTTCAGCCAATGAGCCAATTATGCAGTCTTTTAAAATTCGAAATGTAAAATTCAGTTCTTCAGATTTGAATTCAGATTTTCAAAACGCTACATCAGGGGACTTTGGAAGCTTTTTCTGAAGATTTTCACCACCAGTTTAATCAGTATTATATTAGAATCTGAATTCGAAGACTTTTACCATCAAACATTTTATTCGATTTTTCACTTTGAAACAAATTGAAATAAAGGTATAAAAATTGTACATTGTGGCACAGACTGTACTGTAGTGCCACATTTCTCATTCTATACCCAAGTGCTCTGAATGATCCGCATTTCTGTAAATGAGAGGCTTGGAAGAAAATGAGATGGTAGCAGAAAAAAAATATTTGCGAAAATGGGAAACGATGATGCTCAGAGTGTGTCAGATTTCACTCACTGATCTAAAGATATTGTATATGTATAAAAATTCTTCTAAGAGATTATTTCTTTTTCGCGCTCGCAGTGGCATAGAGAAAACTGTTTCTCTTTGTGTGTGTGTGTGTGTGTGTGTGGTCAAACGCTAGTATAATAACAGAGCCCTGAGGGAGAGCTGCAGGGTGGTGATGATGAAACACACCAAGTTTATTCAGTGACGTAGATCAGTACATCTGCAGTGCCAAAGTCACTGATTATTAAGATTAAAGGAACAATGTGGGCAGAAGTGATGTAACACTGCGTGCAAAAATGCGTCAGTCAGACGACATACGTGTGTGTGTGTGTGTGTGTGTGTGTGTGTGTGTGTGTGATTGTGAGTTCTACAGATAAAACAAAACAGTGAAGCCACCAACAAGCGTATTAAATGCAGAAGGAGATTAAATTTTATTTACAGTTTTTCCTTGATTGCTTACACACGTTTCCAGAAATGGCTCAGTGTCTGAAATGCTCTAGGACATTTATCAAATCCTTTTGCAAATGCTCATATATTGTAAGAAAAAAGGAGACATTAGTTTAATGTGTGTGTGAGTGTGTGTGTGTGTGTGTGTGTGTGTGTGTGTGTGAGATTGAGACTGCCTCTAGTCCTAACCTCAGCCTTTTCTTATGAGTGATATAGCAATGCTATAAACAGTCCCTTTATGAGTCTTTGGATGGATCTAGAAACTTTAATCATAAAGTCCCTCTTGAGTTAAATCTACAACCTGTAGTCCATTGTTTGCCCTTCAGGAGGAAGCCTAAGAACCATTTTATTCAGCTAAGGACTCTTAACTAAACAAAACAACTTTGAAGAACATTTGTTTTAAGCATAATATGTTTCGTGGAGTGGAGTTTCCATTCCAGATAAAATATTTCCTTAAGGGGTCTTTGGAGGGGTTAAATGTTATAGCCTACTAAATGGGTTGCACTTGGAAACTTCTCTGAAAGGATTCCCCCACAACAAACAAACAAGATATAAACAAGCAGATAGATAGACAGACAGATATATATATATATATATATATATATATATATATATATATATATATATATATATATATATATATATATATATATATATATATATATATAGATAGATAGATAGATAGATAGATAGATAGATAGATGTGTTTCCCTAGAACCTACCTAAAGAAACCTTAAGATGCCATAGTTTCAATAAATAAGCCAAACTCCATATAAACAAACAGCTATAAATAAATAAATAAATAAATAAATAGCATGTGCACCTCTGTGGTTAAGGGTTCAAATCCCGCCTCCGCTCTACATGCGCAGAGTTTGCATGTTCTTCCCGTGCTTCAGGGGTTTCCTCCAAGTACTCCAGTTTCCTCCCCCAAGTTCAGAGACATGTGTTGTAGGCTGAATGGCATACCCAAATTGTCCGTGTGTGTGTGATTGTGCTCTGTGATGGCTTGACACCCCGTCCAGGGTGTCCCTCACCTTGTGCCCAGAGTTCCCTTGGTTAGGCTCCAGGCTCCACCGGGACCCTGTGTAGGATAAGCAGTATGGAGAATGGATGGATGGGTAAACACTGTCAGTTTCCCAAATTTTTTCCCTAAAACCCTTTCTAGACCCAACCAACCAATCAAACAAATAAATAAACCCTAATAATCGTAATACGTTCAGTGGAATGCCTAAGGGACCTATAGAGGGGGAATGGTTCTAGCTCTGTAGATAGTTTCTGCTTGGAACAATATTTTCTGAAATAGCTCCACTGACAAAAATAAAATGAAATAAAATAAAATATAATAACTCAATTTTAGTACTGGAAAAAAGATTTGCACATGTATTTCTTTTGAAAGGCCAGATGCCATAGTCTCAATAAACAAACTAAAACATATGCAAACATAATTAGAAATAAATTCATAAATGAACAAACACAAAAAAATAAGAAACACATTAATAAGTAAATATTAGAGGGGGAAAAAAGATGCATCTAGAACCTTTAATCCTTTGCTTGTCTTTCTGCAGGAAACTTGACGGGTTCTATGTATACCCCCTAAAACAAAGTGTTTCCCTGGAATTATTTTTGGAAGCAAAGAATCCCTAACTATCCAAGAACCCTTAAAGAACCCTTGTTTTCAAAGCACGATAAGTACTGGATCTACAGGAGCTGCTCATCTACAAAACATGGGATTCTACTTGAAACCTTTTCTGAAAGAGAATCCCAGTGTTGTACTTAGGTTTCTACATAGAATATGTAACAGTTCCCTCAGAGTGGCAGACTGAAGAAACCTTAAAGGTGCTAGATGTAAGCTAGTATTGAAAAAAAAAGTGAATAGATAATTTCAGTGTGTTTTCTGGTGAATCGATGGATTTAAAATGTACAGTATATATTTTTAATCGATTTCGGTTGGAAGTCAGACTGCTTACCAACAATGTCCTCAAGTTCTCAAGTGCTCAGGTGGTTATTACAAGATCTCCATCTTAAGTGTTTGAGAAATAATTGAGGCTCATCCAGCGCGTTTAATGGACGCTTGTTCTTAAAGCTGGTCTTAAAGCTGATTGTCCTTGAGGGGAATTCTGTGGTTGTATCAGTGCACTACTAATAAAGGACTGATGATGAAATTCCTACGTGAAGCTGAACGTCAACCCCTGTTTCCTGCTTCATTAATTAGGACGGGGCCGGAAATAAATAAATAAAAATAAACCAGTTAAATAGTGTCCTAGTTAAGATAAAAGCCTGCTTTTAACCTTGACTTTTGTTTGATTATCACTCTTCCAGTAGAGTTTCACACAAGCCCTTCATTTCTCACTGACTTAATGATTTTCCAAATCTAAATACGTGGCAATTTCCCTTGTGACAAAGTTCTAACTGTTGTAGTAATAACATGGTAATAAGAATACATATTAATAATGATAAGTCTGGTTTCAGCGAGGTGTTCATGTGTGAGTCAGTGTAAATGGTGTGGTGTAGGTGAAATCCTTGGTTTAGGAGTCACAGAGAAGAATAAAATACAAAATAAACTTTTTGTTCAAATTTAATTACATGAGCTTTCTGCTTTTCATCAGTGTCTAGATATCAATTACTAAAATGCACTCAATACTCAGAGCAGATATATTGAAAGATCGGAGTCTGGGGAGCTTATATCCGGGGGATGCATTGCTGAAAATGCATTATATAAAGGATTAAAATTTCATTTGTGTATAATGAATTCCCAAGTAATATGAAAATCTCACGACAAAATCCAAGCTGAAATGTGTTTCACCTTCCTGCCTGTGTTTGAGTGAAAAGAAAGAATGAAAGCATGCAGGTCAGATATCCTGTCTATTGGGTGCTCAAGTTGACTGGCTCAAATAAAAGAAGAAAAAAACCAACTTAATTAACAAATGAATAAATAAGTTTTAATAAGAGAATGAATTAGTATTTACCCCCAACATATTGTGGTTGTACAACCCGGAACTGACATGGACTTAACTGGGATTGTATGCCATGAATCTACACAAAATAGCAGATAGTGAAGTCTGTTTAAAAAACAATCCGTGTGTCCGAAATCGCGTACCGTGACTGTACCTACAGTACCTACTGCTCAGCCATTGATACAGTACATACTGATCAGAATATGTGTGTAGTTTGAACACAATCCGGACATACTACACTCGCCATGTTGGCATTGTCATGTGACCTACGGCATCGTAATAACCCCAAAAAGTTATTTCGCATTGTCTAATATCGGAAGAAGCAGTAGGTCATCCGGGTATTTCTCGCCAACTGTTTTATGAATACTGAGAATTCAGACATACTACTCCTTTAGTGTACTGCTTTTCGCCTACTGTATAGTAGGGTAGTAGGGATATTCGGACACAGCTAATAATATTAACACAATTACGTACAAATAACAAAATAAAGGTAACCCTGAAGAAACTACAGAGATCCACAGGTCAGATTAGAGAAGGTGTTGAGAGGACAAAGATAGCAAGAACACTCCAGAAGGCTGGGATTTATGTAAAAGTGTTGAGCCGTGGCATGGCAACGGACATGTTGGAGATTCAGCAAACATGAGGGGGAAAAAGGTTGGGTTTTTTTTTTTTTGGTCTGATGAAACCAAAACTGAACTCTTTTGCCTTTGGTGCAAAGTGCTACGTTTGACAGAATCTCAACACTGCTTAAAACCATTCCAACAGTGAAGCATGGTGGTGGGAGTATCACGTTTTCATGCATTTTGTGCCATTTTTTTTTTTTTTAATAATGAATTTAATGTTGATCCAAAGGATGTTTCAAGTTTGGAACAAACTTGTTGTTTTTGTCATTCCGCTATAATGAGACTGAGCATGATGCTTTCATCTCTCTTGCTTTTTATTTTTCAAAAGGTGAATTTCCAGAACTGCTACCTTAATCCAAAAAAGGGGGGGGGGAAAGCTTTCATCCACAGCACTCATAATTACAGGCTGAAGCTATGACGTTTTATGTGTGGGTCTGCACAGCACTGGGATTATCTGTGGGGGAAATTAAATAAATAAATAAATTCTCGCTCGGCTAATGACTGAGCTAGCACTTGCCAAGTGGAATCTTGGAAATGAAATCCTTCCCCTTTGCATTTTCATCCCACACAGATTATTAACTCGTGAGGGTTTTTTTATTTCCTTTTTTTTCTTTTTTTTTTTCTTCCCTCCATATCCTCAAAAATGCTAACTGTGTGCTTCACATCCTTTTTTTTTTCCTTTCATTCTTTCCCCGAAGATTTCCTTCTACTCGGTGACTTTTGCTATAAATAGGCCAGAATATGGAGTGGGACTGCCATAATGTCTAGCAGTTTAAAGGACTTCATAAAGATTTTTCATCAAAGAGTCAGTATAATTAAATCCACAGAAACAAACACACAAATTTGCCATATATTAAAAAAAATGCTCCTTTTTCCTTTTATTTCTTAGACATACCTCCTGCTCACCGTTTCCCAAGATTATGCAGTATATAAAGCAACTCCACACAAAATAATGTGAGGTTTTTTTTACATGGGAATGAAAGAGATTAGTTCTTCTTTTTTTTTAAATCAGCCTCTTAGCAGCCAAGGCGTGACTCATGTCATATGGAAATTGAAAATGGCATGTTTTATCAGATTTTATTATCCGTGTTCCATGTCCATGTAGTTACAATTTGAATGACCGAATGCTTTGAGGAGAACCTGGATGACTATGAACTTACTGTCAAGTGTGTGACAGAACTAGTGTTTGCTGAATAAAACTGAATGGTGCCCACAAACTCGTAACAAAAGCTTAAGGTTAAGGTGAGGGAAGGGCTTTGTGTTCAAACCTTTTCTTCATTATGAAATGAATTCATACGAATTTCTTACATGTTGGAGATTTAAACACTGAGAACAAAGGTAATGTTTTTTGTTAATTTTGTGGATCTTCCAGCCTTGAAGATTCAAACATTCAGAATAAAGTTGTTTTTTAATGGATCTTTCAGCCTTCAGTATGTCATCAAAAACTAAAGTAGTAAAAAGCAGGCTACTTTTGTAAATCGTGTGATACATTTAAACAAAAACACCAGAGGTGGAATTTTTCACAATGCCATAATTTATAGCAGTGTAGCTTATCAGTAACTGTAGGAATTACGAATAAATTGATGTGAAAGTTCCAGAATGATCAAATATCATTTTGTCATGTGAATAAATAAATAAATAAATACGTAAATACACAGATATGATTGACATTATTCTGCATTCCATATAGAGATGACAAAATATCACTCTTTCTTTTCCGATACCAATAACGATACTGAAACTTTGAGTATAAGCCAATACCTAGACAAAATCTTATATCACAATATGGATAAGTTCATATCTTGAAATGATATACAGTACTGTGCAAACGCTGTTTTTTAAGCACAAATTTTGTTATAAATATTTATTTTATAAATTTTGCATTATTGAGTCAGCACAAAAGCATTCTAGATTTCTAAACATTTATATGTCAGTGCCTTTGGCACAAAGTGCTACGTTTCAGAAGAAACTCAACACTGCTTAAACCATTCCAACAGTGAAGCATGGTGGTGGGAGTATCATGTTAAGAATTGGCCAGTTGTGCCATATTCTTTACATTTTTTAAATAATGGATTTAATGGTGATCCAATTGGTATTTTAAGTTTGGAACATTAAAAAATAAATAAATTAAAAAAATCAATAATTAAGTAAATAAATGTACTGTTGTATATTTTGAGGCCAGGAATGTTGTTGGCATTCTGCTATAATGAGACTAAGCATGATGCTCTCTTGCTTTTTATTTTATAAAAGGTGACCTTCCAGAAGGTCTTTATCCAAAAAAATGTAAAAAGTCTTTCATCCACATTTTTTTTGTACAAATTTTGTTATAAATATTTATTTAATGAATTCTGCATTACTGAGTTAGTACAAAATCATTTTAGATTTCCAAATGTTTGTATGTCAGTAAAGAAAGCAAAATATTACACAAGTGACCACTTTTCAGACAAAAAAAAACAAAAAACAAAAAAAAAAACATAATAAAGGATGCTGGGGTTTACATGCAAAACAAAAAAGAAGCAAGTACAACCGTCAACATCTCCAGAAGAACTGTGGCTGATTCTGCAAGATGCTCTGTAAAATTGTACCTGGGACTACTATTTAAGAAAAAAAAAAAAAGCAAAGGGTCGTCACACTAAATATTGAGTTTGTTTAGTTTGTTACTGTTTACTGCGGACAATTGAGGGACTCATACACAACTATTACAAAGGGTGCAAACATTCACCGATGCTCAAGAAGGCAACACGATGCATTAAGAGCCAGGGGGGTGTAAACTTTTGAACAGTATGATTGGTGTCAGTTGTTATTATTTTGTCTTCTGGAAAACATGTAAATATCTTATGTAGCTTCTGAAGGGCGGTACTAAATGAAGAAAGAAAAAAAAGATCTTTAAACAAAATAACAATTTACACCGAGCATCCTGTTCAAAAGTTTTCACTCCCCTTACAACAGGAGACAAAATGTCAACGATCAAAAACATACGAGATAACAGTCACAAAAGAGGAAGAGCTGATCTGTTTGAGACTAAAGTACCACTGCATTGCTTTCTTTAGCTAGAGATGAACTGAAGGCCACCATTAAAGCTCATATGTTAATTAACGATAGAGATTAATATGCAAGTCGTTCAGAATGGGCTGTTTACCAAATTTACCTTTACCAAATTCCACCAGTTATGGAGACAAAGACTCACAAGGACTAGTTTCATGACTCAGGTCGGCATGTGATGAGTCAAGCGGTGTACCTCATCTATGGAGAGCTGTGTGAATGGTAAAAAAAAAAGGAGAGCTGACACTTTTATGCAGTGGTTGTCATTGTGTATGTGTAGTAATATCCTAAAGATGCCACAGTACTCCTGAGAGGTTGTTCATAAGCTCGGCAAATGTTGACTACGGCGATAAATTCTCTTCATTCTATTTGTGCGGCTGCATTCGCAAAAGTGTTGACTTCTGTTTTACATGCCTTACAGTGCTTTAATATATCGCCTCCATCCAGAACACTAAGCGCATTATGTTGATTTAGAAGTCGCATGTCCTTGTCTCCAGGTGCACAGGAAAGAGATGCAGCCCCCCTGCAACGCGTTCCCCGGCTTGCCGTTTTTACCCGATTCAATCACTTCCTCCACATAAAAGGCAGAGATTCATAAAGTGAAACGGAAATGCACAATATCAGATAAATCTGTCAAAGCGCCTCCTTTAACACTGCTTTTAAAGGCTGTTAAAGCATCTCAGATGTGAGGCATTTTTCCTTCACTGTGATTACGGCGGAAATAAGGCCCACGAGCATGAAGCCGGAGCTGAACGACAGGGAAAAAAATGGACGGAGCTCCAGAGCAGCTGTGACAGAGTGAAGTAGTGATGAAGGATTTTTTTTTTTTTTTGTTTGGTGGTGTCAGGTGGTCCAAATCCCAATGCCGCCATGGCAACACGACATCATGAAATGCACTGTCCTGTCGATTGCTTGTTCGGGTTAATGATGGAACTGAGGGTTTTATTATATTTATTTAGTTATTTATTTCTTTTTATATAACAGTAGTTATTTTTGGTTCAAACACTGATTTGGTTTTCAGATTTGGGCCCAGCTCACTAATCACTGGTGCCATTGCAGTAGATTCGCTGTTTGATATGTAAGGAAC
This sequence comes from Cranoglanis bouderius, assembly GCA_023630585.1. Lineage (NCBI taxonomy): Eukaryota > Metazoa > Chordata > Actinopteri > Siluriformes > Cranoglanididae > Cranoglanis > Cranoglanis bouderius. The sequence goes on from CM042572.1 coordinate 4,627,147, forward strand.
AAAGCACTTCTGGATGTGCTGTTATAGGAAAATCAACAAGGACGGGGAGGTTAGATGTTAGATTGTAATGGTTTATAGTTACATTTAACAGGTGGTGGGGGTATTATGTTGTCCGTGTGTCTCCGAGTCCGTCCGAGATTCTTGTTAATGCAATATCTCAAGAACGAGCAGCTAAATGTTTGTAAGATTTATATGGAGTTATCATTAACTATGTTTACATGCACATCAAATTCCGTTTGTGGTCTATGTACCGGTTGCAGCCATATTCCGAATACGATGTTTATATGTGTACAAGCATCGGAATATTCCTGTATACATGGTTGTTATAAGTATACCTGAGTTGCCATTCCTAAATACCTAGCCTACAACCAAGCATCTGTTAGCACCCACAATTCCTTGCGGACTGAGCATGCACATATATCTCCTTTCAGTACAAATTTCCGATTAAAACAGGCATATTCCAGGGGTGGGAATCAGAATTTGGAGAATCAGAATATCGGCTTAATCTGAATCAGACAATCGGATTGTGGCATTTACGTGACTCAATACTAATTAGAATACTGCCAAATTCCGATTGATATCGGAATACTCATGTGCATGTAAACTAAACCATTAGCTGCGCTCATGCTATGTCGTAATTACCGTGATTATGAGATTCCGACTTGCAAAAAGCGTTCGCGTCCTCGTAGAACTTGCAATTACAACTTGTAAACTAGGATCTCTATTTTCTGAGAGATCTGACTTGTATCACCTGACCGCTGCAACGTCATGCGGAAACACTCAAAACGGCTGTGGCTTCAGCAGTAAAATGTAGTTAAGTAGTTATATCGTAATATTTCTGTGTAATAATTCATATAACTGACTATTATTAATGTCTTAGTAATGCAAGATTAATCTGAAAATAAATGAAAGACATACAATACAGTTTAATGTAGCTAGCACAGAGTTGGATAACCGCTTAATGTGTAATGTCGCATAATTCCCAGTCCGAGGACGTGAACAGCTTCGAGTAGAACCTCTGGGTTGTCATCCAGCAATTACGGTAATTCTGACATGGCGTGAACGCAGCCATTGTAACCAGCAGATGAACTGATTATGTTTTGGAATTGATCCAAATAACATCTAGTTATTTCTTCAATGGTTTCCTTCCTGTTTGAAGTTTAAAGTATTTTAAGGGTATTTCAGGTATACAAATCAGTGACAGGCACCCCCGTCGATGGCATTGGAGTCGAGTTCTACTACTTCTTCCCTCTCTTAATGTTAAATAAGATGAAAAATGTAGATTGACACTGTTACTGAGAAACGCAACGCCTTCAACATCGTTCAGCAAGCGTCCCCGTGTCTGAAAAACCAATTTACAGCCTTACCTTTACCCGTTATAAAGTGCTGACACTGGAGACTCCTTCCAGAAATGCTAAATAAATCTCTCCTTTGTTATATAACAACATGTTGACCATTTAAGTCCCTGTTTAATTTGTTACCATAGAAATGATAACGTATTAGAACAACATTAGCCTGCGATTTATCAGAGCTGCTATTATAGAAAAATGAATTTGACACATTTTGACCAATCAGATTTGAGAATGCAACAGCACTATGGTATACCGTAAGTGAGGCTGATGTTATAAATATATTTTTTAATCGTACATTTCAATTGTCCTTTTTTGCACTTTTGGAGACAAGTTTGTCTTCCTGCAGCCTGAAGGTTCTACTTTCTCTCTTTGCGAGTTACAGCAGTAGGCATAATTTAATGCTATTTTTGCCCTCTTTCATGCCTTTTTTGTTCACCTTTTGATCCGTACAGCTAGCATCTCCTTAGAGAGGAAGCACCCTGATTAAAGGGGGGGGGGGGGGGGGATTATTTCATTTCACTCAGTGCTGTTATTTAGATGCAGTTGCCCCATGCGTGAGCGTACAGAAATCTAACACGCACCCGAACCTCGGTTTGTTTAATGCAAACACTGTTAGCTCTGACTAGGCGTGTTTAGAGCCGAATGTTAAAAACGAAGTTCTGGAAGGTTAGAGAGAGAAAATGCAAATGTTCCCATCAGCCATTTTGAAGTGAGAATATTCCGAACCAAGACCAACAAGATGACATAATCAAAAGAGCGCCAGCCAAATACGCGCGCTATCAAGGAAAGACGGGAGAGCATGCATAATTTATTGGGGATCTGTTTGCTTCAACCTTTATTTCAGCGGTTTTCTTTTTCTTCATCAATATGCCAAGTTTTTTCAACTTGAGCCAGGCATAAAAAACTTTTCTTTTTTTATTTTTTAATATATATATATATATACACACTGCAGTTTTTTATGAATTTCAGCTTTCTTAGGCATAAATGTAAAATTCAGACAAAAACATGTGAATGGAAACCCAACCACAGTTTCACCTGCTTCTCATGCACCTGTTGTTCTCTTATTATTTTTCCACACATGCTTTAAAATTCCAAATCATGTCTTCAAATCAGTCTCTGTAGGTTGAATCCGCCTCTTGAAAGCTTCTTTCAGTCCTGCACTGTGGTTGTGTATCTCATGCGCAGTAAACAAAGCGTGACTTTTGCAATTTATTTGCTCCAAACTGTATTCTGCTTCAGTGGTATGTCACTATACAGCATTATAGCCACTCGACTGGAAAAACATGTGACGTTATATAGAAGGTTATTCTTTTGTACACAGCTTTTACGCAGACTGAGTTTTATTTCTTGCCATGGATGCTGCTGCTGCTCTTTGTACTGAGCTGTACATAGTCCATAGTTATTTTTTATTTTATTTTTTTAGAAAACTATTCAAACTTGCCATGAAAGATCTCGAATAAATTTATTATCACAATTTTCTGAATTTTCAGCTGTTTCGATTTTTACAGGTCACCACTCTGAAGCCATTTTTCTTGACCATCAACTTTAAATTAAGCACTTGCCTTTAAGTCTTGCCTTTACATGCCTTACTTGATACATGATGTGCATTAAGTATGCTGTATGGGTCATATTCAGTTGAGTTAAGTGTACATAATGAGGATTTTAAAAAATAAATAAATAATTGTGCACATCGTTATTAAGACTGCAAACTTCAGGCTTAACCTTGCCATTCAGAAGTTGCACATGAGTTATGGGTTATGCGAAATACGTCATGCTAAAATTTATATTCTGGGTTGTAAATACACTAAAAAAAAAAAATAGTATGGAATGCCATTTGAGGCCAATATTAAATAAATGAATATGAATTCATTTATAATATCGTCCCTTAAAAAGCCATGAAAAGCATTTTGGATTTTTTTTCACAGAGGACAACTGAGGAAATTTATCCTGAAGACTAAATTCTTTGAGTTGAGTTGAGATGAGTGCTTGGTCAGCTTATCCTTCAAACCATCGGCTTGTTTTCTTTCCAGGAGAGCACACACTGAAAAAACAAGCCGATGTTTTTGTTAAATCAACAAGTGAAAATAGCGCAATCATACAGCCTACATCCTGGGCACACATTACAATTTCATGACCTCAATTTAGTATCTTGTGGCTTCCTTAATTTGTGCACAGTATTGGTCTGAGATATAAAAAAAACAAAATACAAAATGCAAAATAGTAATATGTGCTGGATCAAGTGCTATTTTATAAGCGTGGAAGCCAAGTTGTTAAATTAAGCCTAATTTACAGCCATTAAATGACCATAATGATATTTACATGTAGGATTATTCGTGCAGCAATATATTAGTAATATACTAGACTCTTATTAGATGTTGACTTCATTGCTTTTATATATATATATATATATGTTCTTGTTTTTTGTTACATTGTTTTATGTTTGACAGCAAAGAAATAAAACACTATTTCCTTCTTAAGTCTGCATTTCAAGGGTTAATAACCGCTTGAAAGCCTCTACTCAAGAAAAATCTGGCAACCTTAGCGGTGTGACCTAAACTCAGTTCATATGAATAATCTTATATTGAAATTACATTTACAGCATTTAGTAGACGCGTATCCAGAGCAACTTACAGAAGTGCTTTGTAGTCTCTATCAAAAACCCATCCTCGTGCTAGTTCACTAGGCCAGGGATTAAGAATACGATCAGCCTGAAAACCAAGCTGGAAATGTTACGCAAAAGAAAATGCAAGATTTTTGATTTCATTTATTTATTTATTTAAGATGAACAAAGTGCTAATTGAAGTGCTTGGTGAGGACAAAGGTTATATCCTGCGCCCACATTACAGTTTCATGACCTCCAACTCATGCCTTCACTGTGTTGTGAACACGATTAACTTTCAGAGTGTGATGAAGAAAAATGAAAAGATAGGCAATAACATGTGCTAGATGACTTTTTAAGTACCGGACTCTGAATACAGCACTTAATGCGTTTCACCCCTGCTTCGCTTGCTTTAACAGCGCTACTTTTTCTTATATAATAAATAAAGAAATAAACACTTCCTGAAATTGGATTCAGTCCCATCAGTTCAGCTGTGCATCAATTAACTGTCGTTTACTTTCTAAACGTGTTTCATACTGCATTACGAGCCGGAGAGAAAGCGAAGAAGAGATACGCCGGGGTGCTAAATTGTGCCATCTCTCAGGTAATCGCCGTGACCTTTCCAACAGTAATGTTACAAATGTAGGGATAGAGGGGAAAAAGACACAATGCACACTTAAAGAAACAAAAGTAAGGATGAGGATTTTTTTTTTTTTGAGAGAGAGAGAGAGAGAGAAAGAGAGAGAAAGAGTAAGAGGTTGCTTTTTGGTGCGTTGTCGATGAAACAGAAGGGAAGTCTGACATTTTGTGCAAGGAACAACAGTTTAGTGGTAGAGTTCATATAATGGTTGGCATGCTTGTAAAATTACAGTAGGGTGACCATACGTCCTCTTTTTCCCGGACATGTCCTCTTTTTTCAGACCTTAAAAAAAGCGTCTGACCGGGACTTCTAAATTTGAGAAAATGTCAGGGATTCGGCTTTAGTTTCATTATGATGTGCTTATGGTTTAACACTGTGTCATGTGTGTGCATATTTGCATTGCTTTAACCACTCTCTGTAATTCCCGCCTTCTCGCACACCAATTGGTCGATTATAAAAGGCTTGCAGCAACTATTGGCCAAATTCCTGCCTCAACCATTAGCCTCCTCTCAGGGAACGCGCGAAGGCGAAGCATTCTTGTGTACGGCATCAAACGGTTGCTTGACAATTGCAGCAATTGACAGCTGTCCTCAGTCGAAGCAATGCCCATGACCATATAAGGTAATTTTTAATCTCATGTTATCACATTGCTTCGTATTACATGGCCATTCAAATGTGTAAATGGTGGCAGAAGGTACGCGCATGGCATCTAATATTTTATTTTATTCCGTGGACATTCAAAAGAATGTAGGAAAAAATGTAAAACGTGGGCATTTTTATTTATATATATGTCCAATGCTGTGCAAACTTTGTTATAGATTTTTTTTTTATTTTATGACTTCTACATTATCAAGTCAGTACAAAAAACATTTTAGATTCCCAAACATTAGTTTTCTGGCACAAAATTGAATGCTACAGAAAAATGTTTGTATGTCATTAAAGAAAGCAGCATATTATGTAAGAGACCACTTTTCAGACAAAAAACACAATGAAGGCTGCTACAAAGAAGAACTGTGGCTGGTTCTGCAAGATGCTCAATAAAACTTACCAGCTAATTTCCTTATAAAACTGCACTAATTGTACCAGAGACTACTATTTAAATTTAAATTTTTATCTTTTGTCAAACCAGATATTGACTTTGTTTCATTTACTACTGTTTACTGTGCTTTACTGTATTTTTTTTTTAAATGTAGAAACATTTAATTTCATTATTTTGAAGATATCTTTGCCCACCCCATGCCTCCATGTCAGGTGCCTGTTTACCGGAGATCCGCAAACACCTCCTCTTCCTATCTCCCTCTCTCTATCTTTCTATCTCTCTCTCTGTCTCTATTTTGGCTCAGCTCAGCACAAAGTGGCTTAAATGTGTCCGGGGTTGATATTGCAGTTTCTATTGGTAAATAATGCATGCGTTTCTCTCTCACCGGGGCAGCAAAGTGTTTTAGTCAAGCTGAGTTATTTAATGTCTGAGAGGGACACTCTGGGCTGTTGCTCAGGTATTCATTACCGCTGCAACTTTTTCCCCACTTTTTTTTTATATTTTCTCTAGAGTAATGTCCTCCATTTTGTAGCTCTGTCCAGGTCTGTTCCAAATCACGCTTCAAGCCTCAATCGAGGCCGGCGTTCTTAATTCTCCGAGTTCATTTATTAGAAAGCACTAAAAAGAAAGAAAGAAAGTGATCTGTATCCATGTAGACATAAGCATTTCCCTAGCTTGTATTAGTTAGTTTGCTAGTACGAGCTAATCTGACAGGATTAAGTCACATTTATTAAGCATTCGAAAGGTTCACTGATAATTAATGCTAGCCAGTAAGCTAACATAAGCTAACCTGACAAGATTTCTGAGAGACGCTAATTGTTCATAATATGCAATGATAAATCTAGCCAGCTAGCTGGCATGCACTAATTCTGAGAGGAGTTTTAGATTTAAAAAAAAGGAAGAAGAAGAAGAAAAAAAAAAAGCACCATCTCCACTAGAAATTCATGCTAGTTGGCTGTATAGAGCTATCCTGAAAGGATTTCTGAGAGAAGTTTTATGCTAAATGTTCATAACTTACACTGCTAATGAATGCTATCCAGCTCGATATAGCTAACCTGACAGGATTTCTTAATGTTGCTTATGTTGTTTGTTTGCTTCACTGCTAATTCTAGTTAGATATTTATCATAACCTGACAAGAGTTCTGAGAAACGTATTTACAATTCATTAACTTCACTGCTAACTGACTCTAGTCAGCTATATACAGCTAACCTGACAGGATTTCTAAATGTTTGTTTTTATTTTGTTTGTTTGTTTTTCTGCTAATGCTAGATATTAGATAGTTAATAAGAAGAAGAAGAAGAAGAAGAAGAAGAAGAGGAAGAAGCAGAAGAAGAAGAAGAAGAAGAAGAAGAAGAAGAAGAAGAATATATTTAAAATGAGCTAACTTGACAGGATCTATGACAGGAGTTAATGCTCATAATATCCAATGATTAATCTAGCCATCTTGCTAACATGAGCTACCCTGACAGGATTTATGAGGAGTTTTATATTAAAAATTCATAATCTTCACTGCTAATTGAAATGAGCTGCTAATTGAAATAGATTTTTTTTTTTTTTTTTACTGCTAATGCTAGCTAAATATTCAGCATAAGCTAACCTGACAAAATTTCTGAGATTTTTGAGAGGAGCTTTGTTTTGTTGAACATTCATAGTGTTCACTGATAATTAATGCTAGCCAACTAACCTGACAAGATTTCTAAGATTTAAATCATATAAATAGAAATAATATAATAAATGTTTATAATCTTTACTGCTAATGCTAGCTAGCATTTTAACATGAGTTAACCTGACTGGTATTCTGATAAGAATTTTATCATTTACTCCTAAATGTAGCCAGTTAGCTAACATCTAGCTTTCCTGTCAGAATGTTTTAGATATTTAATATAAGCTAACCTTACAGGATTTCTGGAAAGAGTCATATATAAATGTTAATAATCATCATTGCTAACACAAGCCAGTTAACCTGACAAGAAATGTGAGAAGCGTCACATGGGTAAATGTTCATAATCTTCACTGTTGTGCTAGATAGCTAGCTGACATGAGCTAAACTGGCTTTAAGTTTTCTTTAAGTTACTTTAAGCTCATATGCTGTGCCGAGAGACCCTCCTCTGGAACAACAGCAGCTGGCCTGGCTAAATTTAAGCCCTCACAAGCCTGACAAAATGCAACACGTACGCAATGACTAATACCTGTTCTCTGAAGACACACTCCTTTTTTCTCCTCATGTCCTGTCTTTTTTTTTTTTTTTTTTTTAACTTCATGCTGGGGTTTTAGCATCGCATATTCCCAGCGAGGAACCAACAGCTTATTTCAGGCTTTCTCCTGACAGCTACGAGCACACTGCCATTGATGTGCGCTGTGCAGGGCAGCAGAATGAAGAGACGTGATTCGAGGTAGTAGTGACAGAGGAGGAAAGAAAGTGAGCAAGAGAGGAGAAGAAAGGGGCTACTTCACTTCCTTCTATTTGCTCTGGGGCACTACTTCATAGCTCTATGTGACGCTGCCATCTCTCGCTTCATTAAGCAGAGCTGCTTGATCACGGGGCCTTGAAATCCCCTTGGCCCTTATGCCTGAACAGCGTGCTGCCTCTCAGACAAAGCTCATCTTTCTCTATATTCCCTAGGCACTAACAAGAAGCCTATGGCGCTCTCGCCTTTTTGTTTAAACGTCATGCTAGCTGTCGCTATCAAGGCCATGTTTTTTGTCACTGTCGCCACTGTGGAAGTAAACATTTACAGCCCATCACGCTGGTCCCACATCAGTGACCTTGTCTTTTTCTTTCTTGCTTTACCGCGTTGTACCTCAGAGAGTTTAGACTGGATACACGTTGACTAATTTTATGGTTGGATTTCTGCTTACAGAATTAGCAGGTCTCAAATATTTGCCATATCTGTTGAACTCAAGTCTCCAACTCTGAATATGGCCCTTAATTAGCATGTTTAATTAGCACCCCTTTGTCTGAAATCCCCAGCCTGCGATGCCATACGGTGAGGATGTTAGTAGAGTAGCTACACTTGCTAGCTTTTGCCTGTTAGATTAGCTATAGCTGTTTGCTTATATATATATATATATATATATATATATATATACAGTACTGTGCAAAAGTTTTAGGCACCCTATTTTTTTAGTATTAACTGTGTTAGATTAGATTTTTTTATTTCATGACTTCTACATTATCAAGTCAGTACAAAAAACATTTTAGATTCCCAAACATTAGTTTTCTAGCACAAAATTAAATGTTACAGAAAAATGTTAGCTGTTAAAAAACAAAACTAAACCAAAAAAAAAGATTCTTCATGGCATGGATTCCACAAGAAATTGGAAACATTCCTCTGAGATTCTTGTCCATGTGGACATGACTGAATCATTCAATTCCTGCATTTCAGGTGCACTTTCATGCTGTAATTCTCCCATTCTACCACATCCCAAAGGTTTTCTATTGGATTCAGACTGGGAAGCGACTGGGAAGTCCACTGAAGAACACTGAACTCTGTCATGTTCATGAAACCAGTTTGAGACGACTTTTCTTTTGTGACATGATGCATTATCATGCTGGAAGCAGCCATTAGAAGATGGGTAAATTGTGGCCGCCCACAATACTCAAATAGGCTGAGGCATTCAAGTTATGATTGATCTGTATTAACAGGCCCAAAGTGTGCCAAGGAAACATTCCCCACGCCATCGCACCATCACCTCCACCAGCCTGAACTGTTTCCACAAGACAGGTTGGGTCCATGGATTCATGCTGTTGGCACCAAATTCTGACTCTACCATATGTGTTCCTCAGCAGAAATCGAGATTCATTAGACCAGGCTACATTTTCCCCACTTTCAACTGTCCAGTTTTGGTGAGCCTGTGCCCACTGCAGCCTCAGATTTCAGTTCTTGGCTGACAGAAGTGGAACCTCACGTGGTCTTCTGCCGCTGTAGCCCATCCGCCTCAAGGTTCGGCGTGTTGCGCAATCTGAGATGCTTTTCTGCTCACCACAATTGTACAGAGTGCTTATCTGAGTCACTGTAGCCTTTCTGTCAGCTCGAACCAGTCTGGCCGTTCTCCATTGACCTCTCTCATCAGCAAGGCGTTTCCACCTGCAGAACTGCTGCTTACCGGATGTTTTTTCTTTCTTTATTGCACCATTCTGTGTAAACTCGAGAGACTGTTGTGCGTGAAAATCCTAGTAGATCAACAGTTATAGAAATACTCAAACCAGCCCATCTTGCACCAGCAATCACTGACATCATATATTTTTCCCCATTCTAATGGTTGATGTGAACATTACCTGAAGCTGCTGGCCCGTATCTGCATGATTTTATGCATTGCACTTCTGCCACATGATGGCTGATTTAGATGATAGAATTAATTAATAGGGGTACAGGTGTTCCCAATAAAGTGATCATTAAGGTTCTTGCAGAGACTCATGGCAGTTTCTGCTGAGGTGCTTCCTTTTTCTTCGCCCTCAGCACTGTCAAGGATGAAAAGAGAGGGGGTGGCCAGATGTGTCAGTCCCCCTTGATAGGCTGTCTAAAAAGGCTGCCTATCTACCTCCTGGCAGGGCAGCTAATGCAAAGGGACAGCTGAAGCTCTGTAGCAGTTTGATCTCGGCCACACCAGAAGGGCCACCAGGAGCATTTCCACAAAATTAGCACAACGATGAGGAGAACAGCAAATGCATACACACACACAGTATGCTACACTCCACAAACCCTACTCTTTCCAAATCAAGAGACTGTAAGACACTTCTTTGAAATGTTTCTGTTGCGATTTTAGACTAGTAACCAATAAACTAGAACTCATAGTCCTGTAGTAAATAGTATGTAATAAATAGCACAGCATCACGTATATATAGAATATTTGGCAGACTACTTTGTACACTTTGGCACGAAACCAACAAGTCAACAAAATACGAATGTTACGGCTTTCTCAAATTGTGAAACTTGTGTATTAAATAAATTCAGTGCACACAGACTGAAGTAGTTTAAGTCTTTGGTTCTTTTAATTGTGATGATTTTGGCTCACATTTAACCAAAACCCATCAATTCACTATCTCAACAAATTAGAATATGGTGACGTGCCAATCAGCTAATCAACTCAAAACACCTGCAAAGGTTTCCTGAGCCTTCAAAATGGTCTCTAAGTTTGGTTCACTAGGTAAGCCACAAACATTCATTGCCAAAAAAGCTGGCTGTTCACAGAGTGCTGTATCCAAGCATGTTAACAGAAAGTTGAGTGGAAGGAAAAAGTGTGGAAGAAAAAGATGCACAACCAACCGAGAGAACCGCAGCCTTATGAGGATTGTCAAGCAAAATCGATTCAAGAATTTGAGTGAACTTCACAAGGAATGGACTGAGGCTGGGGTCAAGGCATCAAGAGCCACCATACACAGACGTGTCAAGGAATTTGGCTACAGTTGTCGTATTCCTTTTGTTAAGCCACTCTTGAACCACAGACAATGTCAGAGGCGTCTCACCTGGGCTAAGGAGAAGAAGAACTGGACTGTTGCCCAGTGGTCCAAAGTCCTCTTTTCAGATGAGAGCAAGTTTTGTATTTCATTTGGAAACCAAGGTCCTAGAGTCTGGAGGAAGGGTGGAGAAGCCCAAGTTGCTTGAAGTCCAGTGTTAAGTTTCCACAGTCTGTGATGATTTGGGGTGCAATGTCACCTGCTGGTGTTGGTCCATTGTGTTTTTTGAAAACCAAAGTCACTGCACCCATTTACCAAGAAATTTTGGAGCACTTCACGCTTCCTTCTGCTGACAAGCTTTTTGAAGATGCTGATTTCATTTTCCAGCAGGATTTGGCACCTGCCCACACTGCCAAAAGCACCAAAAGTTGGTTAAATGACCATGGTGTTGGTGTGCTTGACTGGCCAGAAAACTCACCACACCTGAACCCCATAGATTCTCTATGGGGTATTGTCAAGAGGAAAATGAGAAACAAGAGACCAAAAAATGCAGATGAGCTGAAGGCCACTGTCAAAGAAACCTGGGCTTCCATACCACCTCAGCAGTGCCACAAACTGATCACCTCCATGTCACGCCGAATTGAGGCAGTAATTAAAGCAAAAGGAGCCCCTACCAAGTATTGAGTACATGTACAGTAAATGAACATACTTTCCAGAAGGCCAACAATTCACTAAAAATGTTTTTTTGTATTGGTCTTATGAAATATGCTAATTTGTTGAGATAGTGAATTGGTGGGTTTTTGTTAAATGTGAGCCAAAATCATCACAATTAAAAGAACCAAAGACTTAAACTACTTCAGTCTGTGTGCATTGAATTTATTTAATACACGAGTTTCACAATTTGAGTTGAATTACTGAAATAAATTAACTTTTCCACGACATTCTAATTTATTGAGATGCACCTGTAGATAATTAACTACAACGGATTATAATTAATTATGACTATGTATGTGGTCTAGATCAGCTTTTAGGATTAGCTGTAGTCTAGTTTGGAATTATGAACTCTAAAGAGGGAGTTTATCCTTCTGGCCAGGGAGGATTAATCAACGAAGTTTGTTATTAAAATTTAGAGCGGGTAATCAAGATCTTATGCCGTGAAGAAGGGACTCTATCATGTGACCAAAAACGGAGAAAATCAAGCGTGGGATAATAGATTTTAATAACTAGATGTAACTATGGATACACACGACTAACTCTAAGCAAAACATACATATGTACATCTATATACAAGGAAAGAAAAGGTATAGAGAGAAAGTAATGAAATAAAAGGGAATGGCAGACAAAAACACAACTAATTAGCCTTTTCCAAAACCAGCAACGAACTTAAATCTCCTGTAAACAGGGGTGCAATCTTAAACGCAGATATAGGTCCATTGACTATACTTGCATGGCTTCGGTCTGAAAGTTCGCGCAAGGTCGTGTAGAGTTCGCTGGTTCGTCGCGCCATTTGCAAAAGGCGTGGGCCGTGAGGCGGTTGCATCCTTTGTCCGGGAGAGAGAGGTCCTGGCTTCTTCTTCCCGGGGCACGTGGCCCCGGAGGAGAGAAACCGGAAGGAGCGTAGAAGTGAAGTGGAAGTGAAGAAGAGAGACTGAAGGGACGACTGAAGTCTCAAAGCGTGGTGTTGTTTTAAAGACAACACCAACACACACGCCTCTTTGGGCTATGGGCCAATCAGGAAGTTGGATTTGTTGGCGGGATGACCTCTCTTTGTCTGGTCTCAGACCCTAATTTAAATGTCCTAGGGAGGAGCCGGTTTATACCATATTATATATGAAATTAAGAGAAAGCATGAAATAATGTATCCCATTGCAATATGATATGCATAATCAATCAGGGTATCGCAAGACGATTAACCACATACCAAATTCGATGGACTTGTAACGAATATTACAAGAAAAACATGGTTACAGACATTTAAAAGTTAAGACTATCTAAAATCATTAAGGTTAAGTCACATAAACACACAATATATGTAAACAAGATAACATCACACCTTGCTGGTTCTCATAGGCTCTGCCTGTATGTGAACTTTGAGAGATAAGTCACAACAGAACAGCAGCTAAAACAAAAGAAGATAAAATTGAAATAATTAGAGGAGGGAAGCGTAAAGCAAGACGCAAATGAAAACAGGTATAGCTAGAGAAAAAAATAGAAGACCTAAGCTATCACACATAGGGTTTATGACAGGCCTGCCGGAGTGGGGGCGCTGTTGAGTCATAAGCCCTATGGAGATGGTATGGCTTAAGAGAGAGAGAGAGCTGGGCCAAACACTTAAATAATCAGAGATGCCATGGCTTATACTAAGTGGATGGGCCGTATGCCCTTTAGATATGCCTGGGGTGAATTGAAGTTGCTCAGATGAGAATCAGTGGTGAAGCCAACCTACCTGACAGTCCCCAAACACTCAACTGCAGTGTGACTCAGGGCCCCTCACTTTCCCGTACCATGGTGCGACCACTCAACCAGCTATGGCACAATTATAATAGCACAATTGGGCGGCGGTCAGGTGAGGCATGCCAACTGCCAGGCTGCAGAGCCGGAATCGAGTTTCCTCCTAAAACCCTTTTTGGGGCCAGCTGCCTCTGTGGCAGGTCCGTCGGTACGGAGCCTTACTGTGGGTACGTAACCCAACTGCTCTGGTGGTCAGTTGGCCTCGTCTGCCTTTTCACCTGGAGTGCCTCAAGTGCTGATGTCGCCTGCGTGCTGCCTACCAATGGTACGAGGGCCGAGGCGTCCGTCGTGCACACCCACAGCCAGCGCTGGGACCGCCAGTCCAGGCAACTCCATTCACCGAATTCAACCTGGGGACAACCGTCGCTTCTCCGCAGAGCACTAGGGGGAGCATTACCTGCAAGTATACAAATGGCTGAACAAATGTAACTTGATATTAATTTAACATTTCAATTTAAACCTTGTTTAAATTAAATCTAAATTAAAGCAGGTGTAGGGTAAGAGATAAAGCTGATACCTATGGTAATCAGACTCACTCAATTAATGAGAAAGATAGAAATATAGAAATAAGGAAATAGTGAACCGTACATGAAAATTTGAGGTACGAATTAAAAGGAGAAAAGAGAAGGACATTCACTCTATCTGTGAATGTCCTGAGGAGAAGTCCTACTAAGAGGAAGGCACTAATGGACAACACAGAAGCCTGATTTAAATCTTACTTAAACTTGGCTTTAGTTCAAACTAAGCAAGTGTGCATCGTAAGAAAGGCTGAAATAAAAGAGTTACCGAATGGTAATAAAAATGAAATAAAAGAAATGCAAGGAATGAAAATATAAAAGGGGAAAAACCCCAATAGTAGTCCAAAAGACTAGAAATGAAAATAAAGTAGCAAGGGGGAAGTTGAAATAAAAAGAGGAGTCAAATGAAATTAAAAAGGAAATAGAGTGGACCTAACTAAGAAGGACCACAAGGTGGCGGTAGTGGGCTTACGCCACCGTGAGTAAGGAGGGGGTTAGGTTACCACGCGTTAAACGTTCAAGAGGGTACCCTCTGGTGGTCAGTCAGAGGTACTGCGCCCTACCTACCCTAAACGCAGACCGGAAGTGAAATCGGCGCGCGTTCCCTAGAAGACGGCTTTAATGGCGATTTCATGCTTGACCCCGAGAACGGAGAACTTTTTAGATCTCAGGGATCCTTTTGTGATATTTATGCACAAGAAATGTGGGCAGGATTTCTTCGCTGCCATGCACACAAAGTCACAACGGGATTTCTTCGCCTTTGTTTAAATCTTACACTTGATCAGAGTGTAGAGGGCTCCCTTATACATATCAATCAAATATTTGCCAGCAGTGATTTTGATTGGGTATGCACACGGTGCGCGTTTTGGTTAGCTACGCCAAGATTTTGCACCGACGGGAGTGACATCGATTAGTCGAATACATTGGTCCTACGCAATGGATCGAATCTAGCAATATAATAATAAGGCCTTTTAGAAAGATAAGAGGAACATCGCTCAAATCAATCTTTTACTGCGCTGGAAGAAGATTTCTTCATTCTTACCAGCCGATTACACAATTAAAAATGTGCTGTCCTGCGATTTCATCGTCTTCAGACACAAGTTTAATGTTATGACTGCAATTTTAACTTTAAGCACTTAACCACAGCTAAATTTGTCAAACAAAAATGCCGCTGTAGCGTGCTACACAAACAATGAGCTTAAAGCTTTTCAGTTATCAACGGAGTGGGGGAGGGGAGTCGCGTTGCCACTCGGCTCACTGACTTGGTTCATCTCGCTGACTCGGTTCACTGGTGACTCGGTTCACCCGCGAGCGCGCGAAAATACAACACATCTAATAGCACAAAAATCTAATAAAACACGCTTAGATTGAAACGGAATTGTTCACGAAATAAAGTTTAAAACACTGCCCGCATACTCCCACCAACATATGTAAGGAATATTACAAGAAAAACATGGTTACAGACATTTAAAATAATATCCTAAGTTAAGACTATCTAAAATCATTAAGGTTAGGTCACATAAACGCACAATATATGTAAACAAGATAACATCACACTATTTAGGCACCGAATAATTACATATAATTACACGTTACATTCGAGAGAGATTTTTCCATTGTGTGTGTAAGGTAAGCTTGTGTGTGTGTGCGTGTGCGCGTGTAGGTAGCTTGTGTGTGTGTGTGTGTGTGTGTGTGTGTGTGTGTGTGTGTAAGAAGGGGGGGAGGTTGGTCGTTAGCATTCCAAAGGTATCTGGTCAAACTGGGGCCAGAGTGGTCATTAAACAGATAGGGATTTACAGCTCAAGGAGACAGAGAAATTTCATTGCTAAACCCAGGCTGATTCAGAAATCAGTTTGATACGTTCAGACGTTACATCTTTATTATTTATTTTTAATATTAAGTAATATTAGATCTGTCCCATTATCAAACTACAGACATTAGTGACTCTTAAAAAAAAAGTATTATATTCTGTATAAGACATTTAAAATTTTAGGATGCTTTAACCAGAAAAATATATATATATATATATATATATATATATATATATATATATATATATATATATATATATAGCTTCTTCCTGCTGAAGTTGCAACTAGATGTTTAGTTTAGCTGCTTTTTTAAAACACATACAATGTTTTGTGGTCAACAGGGGTTTAATTTGTCAGCAAAGTGCCAGGTATTATACCGCAAGATTGCTGAATATCGACCGTCCCCTCTACCAAGTGTGCATTACTACATTCTGGCTTATGAGTCCTACGAGACTTTAGTGTGCAAAAAGCGAAACTCATAATGCAAATATGAGGGCATGTTATTGTGTACACAAATATTCACTCTTCCCCTCTCTCTCACACACACACACACCATGGGGAGACGTGAAGAGGAAATCGATGCGAAAGAAGACAAACTGAGACGAATCACAATGGCACAGGAATAGAGAATTGTAGCTCTTTGCTACCAGACATTTGCGATGACTAAACAAAATGCAGAACTATCTGCATCCTGGTTGAGTACCTGTGTCTGTTTCACATCACATAATTATATGGCATGGACACTAGTAAAGTAGTATTCAAAATGTAATTTTCTTTCTTTTTTTTTCTTTTTTTTTTTTTTTGTGGCATGTCTGTGTTGCTTGCCTGCCTGAGTTTGTTGCAATAGTGGCATACGCAACAAAAGAAGCTGAGGGTGCCAGTACTTTTCCCCAAGCGGCTCATGGAGTGCAATGTGTCTGAATAGGAAATGTCATGCATATAGTGAACTACATACAGTACATTCTACATATATAGTGAGCATATGCTTGCCTCCTGGTAGAAAAGTCGTTCTAGCCAGAGACACTGGGCTTCATTTATCGATCTTTTATAAAGTTGTGAGGAAATGTTAGCTCGGAAATGTTAGTGTGTTACAAAATTCCTTCCAGATTTACAAAATCCTCTGTTCAAAATTCTGTTCATACTCATGTGTATGTCAATAAATGCTAATCATTCATAACGTACCAAGCACATTCACTGCATGGCTGATTTACATTTAACCACGCCCACAAAACACCATAAAAGGAAAAGCTCACAGAAAGATGAAAAACGACAAATTGATGACTAAACACTGAACGAGTGGCGTGCTCTAAGTCTTCCGGCGATGCAGCTCAGCCATTGCAGTGTGTCAGCTGCCATAGACACACAATAACACAATTGCTCCTTTTCATTGATGGATTTTTGTTTGCTTCCTTTCAATCGTCAAATCAGATGATTCTACGACCACTGTGTTTGATCAATCAATGATCAGCACTGTGTTTAGCTCCGCCCACATGTCCCCATGAACAGAACCAAGAGAACGGTATCCAACTACAACACAGGCACTTGGCCACAATAATAATGACAAAACGTGGGATCGTGGATTTGTTACCGCACCATAATGTCCTGCACGGTCGAGTGGAAAAGCACTATTAGTATCCCCTACACACACACACACACACACACACACACACATCCAGAGATGTAGCTCCAGAAGTAAGAGACTTGTGGAAGACACTTTCTCCAGTACTCCTTAAACTGTGACTAAGACCTCATCATGCATCTGTGCCAGCAGTGTGGCAGAGAAACTCTGTCCTCAGGCAGCGACATTCGTTTGCTCTCTCTCTCTCTCTCTCTCTCTCTGCGGAATGGAGGAAAGAACATTAAGTCAGGCACCACGGGGGGAAATTTATTAAGTGAGGCCTCACACACCCACGCCACCGAATGCAAATAGCCCAGTCTGAAGTCCGGGAACCCAACCGCATCGCATGCTTCCAATAATATCGACTCCTTCTGCTGACAGCACGAGCCTGACACATACTAATTAATTGCGCCACGCTAAATGCCCAACTTCCTTCAGCTAATAATAGTTTACACCATTCAATTTAATAAGCTCGTGAGCTCCAGGACCATGTAAGAGATATTTGGTACAATCAACTTCAGTGTTGTTCATTAACATTTCACTAGGAGGTGGGAAAAGGAAAAAGAGAGATGAATTAGGCAGAGTGAGCCAGAGTAAACGCAATTGAGAGAACTTGACCCGCCCTATAGAGGTTTCGTGTGTGTGCCTTTTCAATGCTGAGTGGCTCAGGGCTGCGACTTATTGTAGAAAGCAGTTATTTAAACAAGTGTCTGCCTACGCACATTGCATAGTTGGTGTGCTCTGTTTTTTTATATAAACTGCATGCACTTGGAATACAAATGCCTTTTTTTGTTTGTTTTTGTTTGTTTTTGTTTTGTTTTATGGTAGTAGTAGTAGTATTAGTAGTAGTAGCAATTCAGCAGTTAAATCGCGGCTTTATTGACCAGAAAATTCAAATCGTGAGACTGACATAACCTTGAGTGATGTACCTATCCCTCTGCAACAAGGGCAGCTGACACAAGATTATAGCAGGATTGACTTAGAACTTTTGAAAGCTGATATTGTAAAAAAAAGTTAATTGCATCTCAAAAAAAAACAACAAAACAAGGACTCAAGCTAACCCAGTTGGTCCCTTAGAATCATGGCTGCAGGTCACTTGATAGTACCTAGAACCCAAACTAAACATGCTGAAGCCCTGTGTGCGCAGGGTTTCCTCCCCCAGTCCAAAGACATGCGTTGTAGGCTAAATGGCATTTCTAAATTGTCTGTAGTGTGTGAATGGGTGTGCGACTGTGCCCTGCGATGTATTGGCACCCCGTTCTTCGTGTCCCCTGACTTGTGCCCCGAGTTCCCTGGGATAGTCTCCAGGCTCCCCCACGACCCTGTGTAGGATAAGCGGTATGGAAAATGGATGGATATTTGTCATTGTATTTGTAAAGCACTTTGATTTGATTTGTGTATGAAATGTAAATATAAATAAACTTTGCTGTAGAGGTACAGCAGAGGTACAACCTTAAGAACCGATGGTTAGGCAAGGCAAGGCAAGTTTATTTATTGTAAATATAAATAAACTTGCCTTGCCTTGCCTAACCATGGGTTCTTAAGGTTGTACCTCTGGGGTAACCCTTAAAGGTTCTATGTAGAACCCTACAACCCTAGAGGCTTTCCCTACCACAAAGGGTTCCCTTTAAGAAAGCCAAGAACCCATAACTATCCAAGGAACTCTTGAAGCAGCCATAAACTAATAGAGTATGATCGTATTGGGGCAGTCACATCGGTAGTCAAGCTATTAGCTAGTAACCCTCTGTTATAGGAAAATAATCAACATTGGGGCGGTGTCATGGAGCAGACTTACTATTATTATTCCATTTATATTCTTATTTTTGCCAAGGATATTTTATTAATTAAAGAACATGTCACTTATAGTTACATTTAATGTTGTGGAACATCCATTAAATAACTATAAACAGTCGTTCCATCACCAGCGTGTTCTTTTGTTTGTTTGTTTTTTTTTGTCTCGCTCTTGAAGTAAATAGGTTAAAGGTGCAGCTTTGAATGTTACAATGCGCTGACACTGGAGACTCCTTCCATAAATGTAAAATAAACTTCTTCTCACCAGTTATGCACATTTATGCAGAGAAGTTGTGTAAGTTGTTACTGTAGAAATGATAACATATTAAACGAGTGCATTAATACTGTATAAAGCTGTGATTTGTCATAACTGGCACTACAGTCAGAGTTACTGTTATAGAAAATGAATTCTGACCAATCAGAATCGAGCATTAAGATGTGCTGTGGTATATATATATATATATATTTTTTTTAAAGAAATTAGATAGGTGCTCCTATTTTAATTTCCATGTCACCTAGCTACTGTCACACACCAGCTTAGAGGACAGAGCTGTAGTCTTGTGCAACTTGTTCACTTCCCAGTCTTGTCTCCGCCTCTTCTGTTGTCATTATGCGTATCTTCTTGATTGTATCCATCTGTTTTCAATGTAGTTCCTGATAAGTATGTCTATTAATACCCTCGTGTTGCTCTAATAGATTGCGACATCTCGTTCATGTTAATGTGCATTTCCAAGCCTTATTCCCTGTTCTTTCCTTTTTATTGGTCTCTATTTACTTCCTGATTTTGACCCTCACTTGTTTTTTTTATTGTTTTGTTTTGTTTTGTTTTGTTTTTTTCTTTTCCTTTTTTTTTTTCTTTTTTGGAATATAGATTGTCCAGTTTTTCGTGCTGCCTTCCTGTTTTTTAACCCATGCTATGGACATTGTCTTGGATTTATCCCAATAGATGCCAATAGATGAGTTCCTGCATTTACGTTCTGCTTCACCTCCTCATACACACAATATTTTCCTGATATTCTTCTCAAATCTAAGTAAATCCAGAATTTCGCTCAGCAAATCATTTAATTTAGTGCATCAACGCTTGTATTCTATTCTTCCTCACTCGTAAGTCACTTCAATAAACGCATTAGCCGAATCAATAAATGGAGATAAATGGACAACCTAAACCATGTAACTGGAATGTGACCAATTATAAGGTCCTTGGTGAGGAAGTCATGAGTAAAACTGGTGCGTTTTATCCTTTTAAACCACATTCAAACAGCCCAAAGATTGGCCCAAATTTGACTTGACACTGCTGTGTCTGTGAAAGGCGAAGTCTTAAGGAAGCAGTCCACCATGAACATTTCACTCGCTGCTTTAAAATACATATGACATTTCTGGTTTATCTTTAAGCCCTCCTGCTTAAAGGTCCTCTTTGAAGGCTTCCGCCGGTTGCCATGGGAAATTACAATCCAGCCGGTGATGCTCATGACACACTAATCAATGAGAAAAACTACAGAAAAATGTTTGTATGTCAGTAAAGAAAGCAGCGTATTACGTAAGAGACACTTTTCAGACAAAAAATACAATGAAGGCTGCTGGGTTTCGCTGCAAAAATAAGAAGAAAGTGCGAAAGTCAAAGTCTCCAGAAGAACTGTGTCTGGTTCTGCAAGATGCTCAATAAAACTTACCAGCTCATTTCCTTATAAAACTGCACAAATTGTACCGGAGACTACTATTTTTATTTTTATTTTTGTTTCATTTACTACTGTTTACTGCCCTTTACGGTATTTTTTTTTTTTTTTTTAATGTAGAAATATTAAATTTTTTTAAATGAAAAAAAAAAAAAAAACATTATTTTGAAGGCATCGTTGCTCTACAGCATTTCTTTTCATATAGTGGAGAAGTTCAACTCAGAAGCAAAGAAAGGTACTTCTCAAAACCGCACTTAAAGTTAGAAAAACTTGCTTTTTACTTAAAAGCATTACCTAAGGGCAAGTTTTTTTGTGTGGGTGAGTGAAAAAACCGACACATTTGTATATTTGTCCACAATATACCACATCGCTGTCGAATCCTTGATTCTGATTGGTCAGAAACTGTTGATTAATTTTCTATAACAGAAGCTCTGGGAGATGTTCTGTTTGCAAGGTTTATATTAATGCACTCATTCTAATACATTATAGTTTCTATAGTAACAGCTAATTTACAGGGACCTGTATGGTGGAGGCTCAACATAAACGAGTAAAAAAAAACAGCCAGAGGTTGTTGAACCTGTAACTTTAAAGTTTTCATGACATTTTTTACTCTTAATAACTTCTGTTTATAATAGCTGCTATCATGTGAGTGATAACGGGGACTGTTACATGAAATGTAGCTATAAATGGATAAAAAAGTATGACACTGTGCTTTAATAAGGACAACTGTTGATATACAAGAGGATGTGATGTTATTGGGAATCTGTCACGTTTGACAATGATGACATGGCATCACTGATTATTTTCCTTTGACAGCATGCACCAAGTGTTTTATTCCTTACTTCCACCACATTACCATGAAATGAAGGTTAAATCTCTTTACTAAATTACTGATAACCTTTGAATAAACTCGATGTCTTGATACTAGGTGGAACCTAAAACTGGCTAGAGCTCTGATGAAGTTCTTAAAGCCTTTTTCTTTGGGTACAGTGTGAATTATTCAAAACATTGGCTCTAAGAATCCTTCAGATTTCTCCTTATACACAGACAAATTGGATTAAATTCTTGCGTGACGCATGCAGTCTAAATAACGCCATTGGTGTCATTTATGCTAAGATGCAATGCAATCAGTGCAATGCAACACAGCATAACATGGGGTAGGCACATTATCAGCATGGTTTCTGCATAATGCTGAGCGTCCATCACTCAGATTCTAGCAGATCCAGATGGCACGAGCCGCCGTCCATCAGGGCTGGAATCATATTCATGTGGAAGCTTCCAAACATATGCAGTGACACTGGCTCCTTTCTGGCCTTTAATGGCTTCTGGGCCATCTGTCCTCTCACGCCCTAATCCGTCTTTTCCCCGGAGGTCAAGGAAGTGACATTTTCATGTGCTTCATAACATGTTTACATGGAAGGTCAGCATCATTAATAACACATCAATCTAGTTACCTATGTTTTAGACCCTCCAGTCTGGCTCGAATGATGCAATATGATAGAAAGTCCCAGTTGTGATGTACGATGAACCTTCCTATGTTTATTAATCTAGTCATAAAAGCATGTGCAAGGACCTTTTGTTTTCTCTTGTCCTTTGGTCCAGCAGTATGCTCTCATTGATCATCTGGATCGAGCATCGAAATCAAATGAAAGGTTTCACCTTGGTCCCGTATCCACTCCGGCCTTATTTTTAGACGCACAGCCTGTGGATTATGTAATACACGATTTTGTCTCCTAGTTGACTTAAGGCTTATGTAACGCTCCAGAGTTTTCTCCCTCTTTTTTTTCCCCTCCCCATTTGTATGCATGAGTGCACGTCAGAGCGTGTGATCCAGGCATCACCATGGCGCATGACGTTCCTCCCGAGCCTCACCTAATTTGACAGGAAATGACAATAAGTAGGAGTTCACACATGCAATTAACACGGAGAAGGGAGGGGGTCTGCAGGGAGATGAACACTTTAAACAGGATTTATTCACTACTGTCAGAGACAAATAGACTGAATCTGCTGTCTCCTTGTCTGAGAATTGAACGTCTGTAAAGCGGGAGGTTGAGCCTTTTCGCTTTTCGCTCATCGTTACAGTCAGAAGGGGTTTAGGATTTTAGGAACATTGTTAACCAGGGTCAAGTTTCCCAAAAGCATCACCACACAAGGATCATCATTAAATGGCAGAGCAAGCCATTTAACTTTTGGGTATAGTTTGGAATATACACTAATCATTTATACCACCGTGCTGTTTATTCAGTTCTAATCTGTCCAAAGGTGTGGATTCATTGTCTCTAACTGTAGCTCTGACAATCCCAGGGTTGTCAGGTCCGCCGGGTTGGCGGTTCGATCTCCGGCCCACATGCCTCCACATGCTGAAGTGTCCTTGGGCAAGACGCTGAACCCCAATTTGCCCCTGATGGCAGTCTAGCGACTTGTGTGTGAATGGGTGAATGAGAAACAGTGTAAAGCACTTTGTAGAACTGTTAAGGTTAAAAGGCACTATATAAGTGCAGAGCTATATTGTGTTCATGGCACTTTCTGATTTCAACCTTGGCCTATTTTCTTGTTTGAGGAGTATGGATTGTTCAGGTTTAACCATGTCTGAATGTATATCGATTTCACCCATGAGCATCACACTAAGTTCACACAATGGTGTGACGTCTTTAAATCCCACCACGTATTACACATGTTGAAAAATAAGGCCTCCTGGACTGGATAAATTGGATGAAATGGAAAGACATTCAACATCTAATACAATCCAGAAGATAAAATGTTCTGCCTGACCACTGCGGTGTAGGAAGCCTAGTTCTTTGACAATCTGATATTCGTTTTTGAACAGGATTTGGGATGAATTGCAGTACCTGGATCATTTACTATGAGAGAACTTTTTCCACCCCATTTGCAAAATCAGCCCTTAGAAATGCGTTTAAATTGCACCTCGGGCTTGTGTGACTCAAATCACGGCCTGTCACACAATCATTCCTTTTTCCATCCTGATTTTGGGTCCATTAGGAAGGAAACTGAGCGCACTTGGGAGGTTGAGGCAAGTCCTAATCTGTCCACCACTCCCTCAGCCAATCACAGCTCTGGCCTCGCTGTTGGAGTGACACACAAATGTCACCCCCTGATAGCCATCATGTGGTGTTTCTGGCTCTACAGTGTATACCCTCATTACTGCATTTTTCTTTTTGTTTTTTGGGTTTTTTTTTTATCTTGAGGACAGATGCGGCATCACTTTCGGACAGCGAGCGTGAGGAAGCAAAGTCATATGGATATAAATATGAGAATTCAATGTCTCGCTATGCTTACATGCCTCATTACTGCATTATTATATAAGTCCGCCTACAAAAAGTTTGCGGTTTGACATTTATGCACTTATATAGGAAGGGAGATTGCATGACAACAGCACTCACTTGGAGGCAGAGTGGGAAACAGGACTGAGGTGAATCAGTGTATGTACATGTACTGTAGGTGTGTGGGGTGTGTGTGTGTGTGTGTGTGTGTGTGTGTGTGTGTGTGTGTGTGTGTGTGTGTGTGTGTGAAGTGATGGCCACAAAACACAAAGTTACCCATTTTCAAATTTAGTTTTAAATTAGTGCATTCCCTTCACCTGTATGGAAGTCCTGGACACTCACCAACCTCTTTATTAGCTTATTCATGCAATTATCCAATCAGCCCATCATGTGGCAGCAGTGCAATGCATAAAATCATGCAGATACAGTAAATGTTTACATCAAACATCAGAATGGGGGAAAACGATGTGATTTTCAGATTGGTCATTTGAAGATTGGAAACCATCTTTAACTGTCCAGTTTGTGTCAAGTGTGGCCTCAGATTCCTGTTCATGGCCTCTTTGTTTTCTTCCACTGTTTTAGTCCATCCACCTTAAGATTCAATGTGTTGTGCTTTTCTGAAATGCTTTTCTGCTCAGCACTGTCGTAAAGAGTGATTATTTGAGTTACTGCAGCCTTCCTGTCAGCGTAAACCAGTCTGCTTATTCTCCTCTGATCTCTCTCATCAACAAAGCATTTCTACCTGCAGAGCTGCCATTTACTGGATGTTTTTTCTCATCTTCTGTGTAAACTCTAGAGACTGTCGTTCATGGAAATCCCAGGAGATCAGCAGCTTCTGAAATACTCAAACCAACCTGTCTGAAACCAACAATGCAATGGTTAAAGTCACCGAGGCCATGTTTTCCCCCATTCTGATATTTGAACATTAACTGAAACTCTTGGATCTGCATGATTTTATGAATTGTCCTGCTGCAACATGATTGGCTGACTGGATAATTGCATGAACGAGCAGATGTATAGGCGTTTGTATACAATTGATCGATTGTTTTTTGGTGTTGCTGCTGCGTTTCCAAATTTGGTGTCATGTTTTCTTATTTGACGTTTGAATTCATTGTGTTTTTCGTTTTGTTGTTGCGTTTTCTAATTTGCTGTTGCATTTTTTTGTTGTTGTTGTTTTGTTTTGTTTTTTTGCTTTTTTTCTTTGTAGATGTCGGTTTTACAAATACTGGCCACTGTTTAATAGCTGAAATGAATGTGTGTTCCCAAAACAGGAACTGCACACATTCAGGTTGTGTGTGATTCACATGGAAATTTATATTGAAACTCAAATGCATCCAAGTCTAATTTACATTTAAAACGAACTGCTATGAGGCTCTGGCTGAACCTACAGGATCCTGGAAACCCTTGAGATCCCTCATGTTTTAAAATTCCGAATAGTACTAAATATCTAGAGGATATGTGGAGGATTTCAGAAATGACGGTCTGCTATCAAAAGGCAGCATCAAGCTGCTTTAACTACAGATATTACTGCGTTTCTTTAAATAGACACACTTATACAGTGCTCAT
Source organism: Cranoglanis bouderius (assembly GCA_023630585.1). Lineage (NCBI taxonomy): Eukaryota > Metazoa > Chordata > Actinopteri > Siluriformes > Cranoglanididae > Cranoglanis > Cranoglanis bouderius. The sequence goes on from CM042572.1 coordinate 4,652,945, forward strand.
GCTGTTGTACTTATACTTAATGTGTCCATGCTTTGAGTTGTACATATCTCTTTGAACAAACCCCCTGTTCCCTCAGGAAATATGATTTTCTCTATTGTAAGAGCTCAATATTATGCAAATTACCATGCAGATGAGCCATTGTGTAATATGAGGATGAGGACAAAGCGCTGATCATCTCTTCTCTCTATTTTCTTTTTTTTTTTTTTTTAGACTTTCAATAATTTGCACAAATCACTCAAAGACTAGCAATAAATCTTATTAAACCCATAATCCGGCATTGTTCATTCTGTAGAGAGGAGCAGGAGGCGGCCTTGCTCCCCCTGTGATGTGGAGAGGCATCGGATTGATTACATTTCTGCTTCCTGGCTCGGTGCCTCGATTTTTAGGCGCTGCGTTTATGCAGTCGAAGCCATCACCTGAAAGATGAAACCAGGCCAATGGCAAACAAAGGTTGTTTACCAAAGCATTGGCATACCTTCATGCACTCGGTGTGTACAGAGTGTTATTGGCCGACGTTGCATCCTTACATGGTTAGCTTAACAGCCTGATTTATTTTTCATGAAGTTTCGGGACAACACAGGGGCCACTATTGCTCAGCACTGGTAAGAATATGTGTTTGTTGCGTATATTTTCCTGTTTATGAGGCTATATTGTGAAAAAAAATTTAAGCATCTCAGGATAGTCCATCCATCTGCATTTTCTCCTATAAATATGAGGCTATGTATCAGAAACAGGGCTTTGCTCCACCTGCAATCTTTTTGGCACTGAACTTGATCTCAGGTCATGTCCAGATTAAAACAGTGTCCTCTGGTGTGTGTGTGTGTATATCATGAGGGATTTGAGGATGATTCACAGCTGCTGTATAAATAAATCCGGCAGGACAACCCTGGGAATTTGCATCTGCAGCCCATGCTTCTTAGAGCCCATGGTTCTGGTTTCCTACCACCTCCTCATTCCTGTACCTGCCTACGTGTGCTTTTAATAGCGTTTCTATATCAATATTGTGTTTTAGTTTCTAAATGTAGTGGCAAGCAGGAAAAAATTATTTTCAATGTGACAAACTGCTGACAGGCATTTTTTTTTTTTTTTTTTTTTTTTTTTTACCTCAAATCACTTGTTAAGTCATTTGTCATGCCTTAAATGAAAATAAAATAATAAAATATTCTGATGATGTCAGATTGTGATGATTATGCACATTTCAGGTTCTGAGGGTAAAAGAAAATGTTTTATAACTGACCCACACTTTCCCATTCCAGCCTGACTGACTGATTTACTGACTGATTGATTGACTGAACTGATTGATTAACTGATTCACTGACTACGTTTACATGCACATCAATATTCCGATATTAATCGTAATTTGGCAATATTCTAATTAGTGTTGAGTCATTTAAATGTCGCAACCCGATTGCCCGTTTCAGATTAAGACCATATTAAGTTTCTTGCCTGTTTCAGATTAAGACCATCCAACCAAGCAGGAGCCACAGTGGACTAACTGACTAATTCACTGACTAACAGACAAACTGACTAATTGATTGACTAACTGGCTGATTGAGTGACTGACTTACTGTCTGGCTGACTGATTCACTGACTGTCTGAGTGATACATTGACTGACTGATTGATTCACTGATTGACTGAGTAACTGGCTGGTTGATCAGTAAATCAGTCAATCAATGATTCATTGATTGACCGATTCACTGAATGACTGACCAATTCAGTGACTGACTGATTCAGTTACTGATTCAATGACTGACAGACATGTACACTAAGTGACGGCATACTGCATACACATATACACAGTTCCAACAAGTCCACCTCTTGTGTTAGAATTCTTACTAGTTCTTACTCACATACAGTCTGTTGAGTTCGGACCATTTAAGAAACAAGACTGTGGAAAATACAAATAGATATCCAGCAAATATACTATATTTACCACATTTCTCTGTCCTTGCTTTTTTTTTTGTTTGTTTGTTTGATTGGTTGATTGGTTGGTTGGTTGGTTGGTTGGTTGTGTTTCTTCCATTCTCAAAGGGAGAGGTTAAATCACAAAGAGTTGTTACAGAAAGGAAATAAAAGAAGTGCAATAAAAGAAACGAAAAGCACCCTGTATTTTCCTCAGTCATTTTGCTGCACCAGAGCCTTTTACACTCTCCAGTTTAGTTTTTTTTTTGCCTGCTGCTGGAGTTAGAGACACAGTCCACAGGGACACGTGCCATTTCTTGTAAAGATCCAAGTCCATTTGAATGAATGGCTCATAAAAATGTGCAGAGACACCCGAGTATCTTTATTTTTCTTTTCTTTTTTAGCTCTCATTGTTACAGCACTTGCAGATAAAGTAAGCCAATATTGACCTTGCTAACATGCTAAAAATCACAATTACCTGCATTTTCTCACTTGTTTACCTTCCACACTATTATTTTGTTTGGTAATAACCTCATCAACGAAGCGTCTTTTGTTTCCTGGCGCCCGCTGTCTTTATTGTCCTCCTCTCCTGCCACAATATAAAAAAGTGGAGCTTTTTTCTCTGTCACCGTGTCATTCAGTTTTGTTTATCAGAGGGAATGTAATAACCTTTGCCGTGCAGCCCTTCTGCCACTCAGGATGTGATTGCTGATTGATGAGAGCCCACTGTTTATCTAATATTTTTGTATGCACTTGAATACACACGAACACATTCTCATTTCAGAGTGTATACAAACGGGCTCCCAAATATCTTCGGTTTTTGTGGGTTCTTTTCAAGCAGGACGTCTGTAAAAAATCATGTATTCCAACCAGTTTCATAGTTTATTTTCAATCAAATCTGATGTATGACATCGATTGTTTTTTTTTTCTGAACATATCGGTATGATATGGTGCTTGTACTGGTAAAAAAAAAAGACTCAAACATCTGATACCACATGACTACTACTGTATCTTCTTACAATCCAAATAATCTGATATAACATCTTATACTGTTTACACAGTATCTTTAATAGTGAGCAAGCAGAGCAGTATTAGCATGCGTGGTCATTAAAAAACGACAGCAAGGTGCCGTGAATTGTGCACACACAAAGGTATTTGTAAGCATCGAGCAGAGAAACGAGAGTGCCGAGAAACTGTGACGAGTCAGAGAGAACACTTCAGTTCAGCGAGCACTAAGCACTGAGACATGAACACTTCTCACGATCACAGAAATGAACACAAAGTCAAGTAAACGCCACAATATTCGTAGGAGCTTGCGGTTTTTCAGAATTACCACATATTTTCCGCAGATTTGGGCCAAGACTCATCATGTGACATCATCACAACGCTTCAGCCAAAGCCCTCTTCGATTCATGTGCGTCGAACAGGAGTACAGCTAAAAGGTCTCAGTTAACCAGAACAAACATCACTGAGAAGAACCGTGCAAAACAATTTTGTGCAATTGCAGTTTCGCCAGTTAAAGTAGTTTTCCATGAAAAAAGCACAAAAAAATGGATGCAACAATCACAAAAAATCCCTGTGAAATCCTATACGGACTGACTGAGTTAATGTGCAATTCTCGCCATTGTATGCCCATTTTTAATGACCACGCCCACTGATATGGCTCTGAACACCCAGGTTGGCTGTCCTTTTAAACAGAATGCATAACATCTTAAACAAAATTTCATTGCTAGCAGCACACATTATCCAGAAATCAACATAAACAGAGACAAATAAAATGCTCCATGACATCTGGTTCCCTGATTGATCATCTTGGTATTGGTATCAACAAGTACCAAAAAACATGTCCTCACACTTGTACTAGTCATGGTGGTGATGCATGACTAGTTCAGACAATATATTCTGTTGAATCCCTCAGGGCTTGAAGTGAGGCCCGTTCAAGTTTAAGCATTTTTCCTCTTCGAGATCTACACAATTTCCTTTGACATCAGTTACTATCTACTACCTTCTCTACCATCTTTTTTAACATCTTCCATCCATCCATCTATCCATCCATCCATCCATTTTCCATACTGCTTATCCTACACAGTGTCACGGAGGAACCTGGAGCCTATCCCAAGGAACTTACATACCCATTCACAGACTACAAACAATTTGGAAATGCCAATCAGCCTACAGTGCATGTCTTTGGACTGAGGGAGGAAACCGGAGTATCCTGATTAAGCCCCTGAAGCATGGGGAAATCATGCAAGCTCCACACACACACACACAGGTTGGAGGCAGGATTCGAACCCCCAGCCTTTGAGGTGCTGGGCAAATGTACTAAACACTAAGCCACTGTGCCCCCCTAATTACATATTTGTTTCCCTTGAACTATAGAAGTATCTAGTAATTTTGTACATGTATTGTAAGTCATGGTCTTCCATAGAGACGGGCAGTGATGTGTAAAAAAGCTAATATAAGCATTAATCATTTAGCCATTTTTTATGGTTGTTTTTGAGCCTTTAATATAGACAATAGCATCCAGCATCTAGCTGCATAAACGACATTCCAAATATCGACTCGGTTTTAGTTCTTGACCTTTGTGGCTTCGCCTGCTTGTAAACTCACAGCGAGATTGTGCAAAAATCCTGGCGAGCCTGAGTCCAGCTTATGAAGCTGAGCAGATGGCCGTAATAAATGTTGTGTCTGAACGGCGACGCCAGAGAGTTCCTTAGGCAAAATGGTGTGAGCTGTAGAACAACCCAACAGCCAAATGAGCCTTTCTGGGGGCCTAGGGTACACGCTTCTACATGAAGGATTGTATTTTCTTTGCTTGCTCTTCAAAAACTTGTACTTGAAGAGCTATCTTTCTGAAGAGATGCAACAAGTGTCTCGGCTGCATAGAGTGCAGTAATGGCTCTAATGCTCTGGGTCAACATTTCTATGCATTGTGCATGAAGTTAGTGCTGGAGATAGTCGTGTTAAATGGTCAGGGACTAAATTACAATGTTTAATCCTAATTTTAGGGCAGGCTTCTTAAACAGAATAAGACCAGCTGGTTTATTTACATACGGAGTAATGAGACTTAGCAACAACAACCTAAATTCGTACTTGTCCCAGAAGACCAAGTATGTGCCTGTGATTTACATCCAGCTTTTGTCTAAACGAGTTTGTGTATTTTATAACCTTTATGGACAGATGGAACCCCTCAAGAGGAGAAAGTGCACTTAATTTCACACTTGAAAGAAAGGTTGCACTAGCAAGAGCTACCAAAGCAAAATTAATTAAACAAAACAGGTCTCTAGCTACTTAACATCTGTGCTCGGTGAGTAAATATTACCCTGTGCCCTCGAATAGTTTAGCCTGTGCATTCATTTTATTTCTAATTCCTTTGTGTGTAGTGCTCGAGCAATTATAAGTTGATGGGCTGCTAGGTTGCTGGTGCTAGCTGTAGGCATGGAACCAGGCATGCGGTTCCCTAGAGGCTGAGGGGTTACTCGGGCCGTTCCACACAGGATTGCGAGGCCAGAATGAATTGTGTGTGGAAATCAGTGTTTGGAATTTAACGCTCCTTCTCAGAAGACGATGACAGTATGGTCGGTAGGGCTACTGTGTAAAGAGTTTATTTTCTCAATTCTTACATTTGAGAAGATGATTTAGAAAAAGAAGATGACTAATTTCATTATGTGTTACATTCAAGGCCATTGTAATAACGGTATGTGCAAACTCTTGTAATAACTGTATGTATGTACTATACTCTTGAATATAAACACAGCATATAAATTCACAGGAGCTTTTTTTTTTTTAATCACATGCCTTCACTTTAATAATGGTGTCAATCCAGTCAGGTAAAAATGCCACTAGTGTCTTGAGAGTTCCTGTCAAATTTAGCTCACTCCTCCACTACCTGGGTTGCGATTCAGAGTTCCATAAAACACATAATGTTGCACATTGGAAAACCAATGGACAATGGACACCACTCTCACCACTCTTCAATGGACAATGAATCATCCACCTATATGCTATGTTACATTGCTACTGGTTGATGTGATTCATTTCTTGTCCAGGGAGGTTTTCTTTGTGTCATGCTACAATATACACACAGTGCCTTGCAAAAGTATTCACCCCCTTGGACATTTCCAGATTACAACCTTAAACTGTGTCATGTAAGCAGGGTGAAGACGAGTTGAGATGTCTGCAGAGAGGCAGACAAATGCAAAAAACGAGAGCCAAGTTCAGAGTCAGAAAATAGGCAATGGTCAGGCAAGTGGCAAACAGACTTAACAAGGCAAGGCAAAAACACGTGAATCGAAAAACGGGCTATGAGTGAAAAACCGGAACAAAGGAACAAGGCTTGGTAACGACAGAGACAAGAAGGCAACTGAGCATATATTTCACGACAAGACAAAGAAACACGGGGGTATAAATATACAAAGTAATCAAGGGGGAAACAGAAACAGCTGAGTATGATTAGGACACATGAGGGAAAACAAACAATAACATGACAGAAACCAAAACACACATGGAAATATAGACAAAGACAAAAACCCGGACGTGTGTGCTGTCACGCTGCCGGTAGCTTAAGCATGCTGAGTCTTGAGGGGAAAATACCTGACAAACTGAAATACACATAATTGGGGTTGTATGTCCTGAATCCACAGAAAATAGCTCATAATATTGAAGTGGGGGAAAACCCATATAATTTGCAACATTTGTCAATAAAAAGCATAGAAGTTGTGATTGCATAAGTATTCACTCCTACGTGGCTAAATGTGATTCTGCAAAGGGGTGAATACTTATGCAACTGCATTTTATTAAAATTCGAAATGTCTTTTGCACCTTCAAATATTAGGCATATTGTGTAAATGAAATTGAAAAAAATTCCAATTACAAGACTCTGGAGATGTATCAGAAACCATGAGAAATGTATTGTTGTTGTTGTTGTTTCTTTTTACAAAAATACAAAATCAGAGTCAAAACAAGAACAGTGGTCATATTCAGAAATACAGGTGCATCTCAATAAATTAGAATGTTGTGGAAAAGTTCATTTATTTCAGTAATTCAACTCAAATTGTGAAACTCGTGTATTAAATAAATTCAATGCACACAGACTGAAGTAGTTTAAGTCTTTGGTTCTTTTAATTGTGATGATTTTGGCTCACATTTAACAAAAACCCACCAATTCACTATCTCAACAAATTAGAATACTTCATAAGACCAATAAAAAAACATTTTTAGTGAATTGTTGGCCTTCTGGAAAGTATGTTCATTTACTGTCCATGTACTCAATACTTGGTAGGGGCTCCTTTTGCTTTAATTACTGCCTCAATTCGGCGTGGCATGGAAGTGATCAGTTTGTGGCACTGCTGAGGTGGTATGGAAGCCCAGGTTTCTTTGACAGTGGCCTTCAGCTCATCTGCATTTTTTGGTCTCTTGTTTCTCATTTTCCTCTTGACAATACCCCATAGATTCTCTATGGGGTTCAGGTGTGGTGAGTTTGCTGGCCAGTCAAGCACACCAACACCATGGTCATTTAACCAACTTTTGGTGCTTTTGGCAGTGTGGGCAGGTGCCAAATCCTGCTGGAAAATGAAATCAGCATCTTCAGAAAGCTCCAAAAGTGCTCCAAAATTTCTTGGTAAACGGGTGCGGCGACTTTGGTTTTCAAAAAACACAATGGACCAACACCAGCAGATGACATTGCACCCCAAATCATCACAGACTGTGGAAACTTAACACTGGACTTCAAGCAACTTGGGCTATGAGCTTCTCCACCCTTCCTCCAGACTCTAGGACCTTGGTTTCCAAATGAAATACAAAACTTGCTCTCATCTGAAAAGAGGACTTTGGACCACTGGGCAACAGTCCAGTTCTTCTTCTCCTTAGCCCAGGTAAGATGCCTCCGATGGTTGTCTGTGGTTCAGGAGTGGCTTAACAAGAGGAATACGACAACTGTAGCCAAATTCCTTGACACGTCTGTGTGTGGTGGCTCTTGATGCCTTGACCCCAACCTCAGTCCATTCCTTGTGAAGTTCACTCAAATTCTTGAATCGATTTTGCTTGACAATCCTCATAAGGCTGCGGTTCTCTCGGTTGGTTGTGCATCTTTTTCTTCCACACTTTTTCCTTCCACTCAACTTTCTGTTAACATGCTTGGATACAGCACTCTGTGAACAGCCAGCTTCTTTGGCAATGAATGTTTGTGGCTTACCTAGTGAACCAAACTGAGAGACCATTTTGAAGGCTCAGGAAACCTTTGCAGGTGTTTTGAGTTGATTAGCTGATTGGCATGTCACCATATTCTAATTTGTTGAGATAGTGAATTGGTGGGTTTTTGTTAAATGTGAGCCAAAATCATCACAATTAAAAGAACCAAAGACTTAAACTACTTCAGTCTGTGTGCATTGAATTTATATAATACACGAGTTTCACAATTTGAGTTGAATTACTGAAATAAATGAACTTTTCCACGACATTCTAATTTATTGAGATGCACCTGTATGCCGGACAAAGGGCAAATTTGAAAAATGCAAAAGGGGAAAGGGTCAAAACAAGGAAATAGCAATTAAACAACACAAAGCTCATACCTTACATAACCATTCAAGTTGGCAAGACTTTGCAGTGACAGTGTTTGATCTGGTATGGATGTGCAATGTCCTAGGTGGACGGATGTGTCACATTAGTAATACAAACAAAACCTGACTCAGACTTGCGTCACATCTAGCTAGCATGCCTATAAATATGTAAAAAAACAAAAAAAACAATGCAGAGCCATCCACAGGGAAAAAGTAATCACAGCTAGGAAGACATATTTACAGCGGCAGTGAATAGGATAAGCGGAGAAAAGTCTTTTGGAAATCCATTCTCATTCAACTACTTCTTGGGCTTCAAATTGAGTGCTGATGCTCCCATTAAAATGCTGTCAGTCTCACCCATTTCCTCTGTCTGTCTCTTAATATGTCTGCCAGAAACTAAGTCATTCAGATGCTAAACAGACTTTCTTTCCCGGCGGAAATAAGCAGATAAGAATAGTGTTCCACAAGCTTGTCGGGAACGTAAAAGGAGACAAAATGAGTGAGTGGTGCCTTGAATTAGCCCTCACCTTCTGAGTACCTCGTCACAATTCATTACCTCCCGCAGAGACACGGACTGTTTAGCCACCAACAATTTCCATCTGAAGCATCAGTCATGATTAGTGCGCTGTGTTATAGCGAGCCACGTGCCTAATGCTACATAAGTAGGTGCTTGCTGATTTCGTCATGTTTAATCCAGTTTTGCTGAGGCAATTCGAATTCTTCTCTCCACTGGCTAGTGATAATAAAGCTAAACAGATCAATGAGGTAATTGCTTGACTGCTAACTTTGCCTGCAGAAGAAGAGATTCTTATGTAGCTGCTCTCTGACTCTGCTACTATATCCTATGTTTATTCTATTTGAGGTTTAATGCATGTATGAGTTGGAATTTTTTGTAGTTTTTATATGCGCAAAGCACGTCCAATTAATAATTTTTTTTTTTAAAAAGATGACTGGCTATCTCAGCATTCAGCACTGTATGATTAACCCTGTCTTGTCCAAGCCTCTCCCATTATATTGCTGCATTCATTCATGTTGAAATTTAACTTGTATTAAGGCCAAAATTTTCATTCAAGAAGGAAACATGGGATAACAACAGCAATTATTATTATTATTGTTAAAAGGTTATGCTATTGATTCAAATAAATGTTGCTTTTGCCATTAGGCTTCACAAAAATGATCAGTTAATATTGTGAATGCAGAAAGAAAGGAAGGAAGAAAGGAAGGAAGGAAGAGTAATGAAGCAAGGAAGGAAGGAAGGAAGAGTAAAGAAGAGTAGGGAAGGAAGGAAGAAATGAAGGAAGATTAAGTAAAGAAGGAAGAGTAAGGAAGGAAGGAAGAGTGAATAAGGAAGGAAGAAATGAAGGGAGAAAACAAATGAAGGAAGGAAGAGTAAGTACTGAAGAAAGAGTAAGTACCAAATGAAGAGTAAGGAAGGAAGAGAAAAGAAGTGAGGAACAAATGAAGGGAGAAAACAAATGAAGGAAGGAAGAGTAAGTACTGAAGAAAGAGTAAGTACCAAATGAAGAGTAAGGAAGGAAGAGTAAAGAAGTGAGGAAGAAATGAAGGGAGAAAACAAATGAAGGAAGGAAGGAAGAGTAAGTACTGAAGGAAGATTAATGAAGGAAGGAAGAGTATGTAAAGAAGGAAGAGTAAGGAAGAAAAGAAGAAATGAAGGGAGAAAACAAATGAAAGAAGGAAGGAGGAGGAAGGAAGGAAGGGAGAAATGAAGGGAGAAACAAAAGAAGGAAGAGGAAACAAAGGAAGGAAGAATTGTAAATACAAACTGTAAACCTACAATACAGAGCTGTAATTATTACAGCTGCTGAAGCTCCTTTTCAGACTTGTTTTCAGTTTCTTTAAAAAAAAATGTATTTAAGTCAGAACATCCATTTTATAAACAAAGTTGTTTAACATCCATTTGTTTAAATGTTTAATATCCATGTTGATCCAAAAACTCAACGTCCACCATTTTATGTCCTTTATCTTACCAGGTTACAGATGGAGGCACAATTAAACAGAAGATTTTCACATATGATGCCATGTTTAATACCAATTACTCCCACATGGAGGACTATCGCAGGAGAGAAGACCTGGTGTATCAGTCAACAGTTCGGTAAGATGCCTGTATTTCACTCAGAATAGATAGCACGAGTTTATCATTAGGTTACGAGAAGAACCATAATGTCCTTAGACAAGTAAAAAAAGAAAAGAAAAAAAAAAAAAAACGACACAGTGTACTCTCTATAGTATTGTCTCAGCATTTCCTGAAATGTATCTGAATAGACATTTAGAGTTTGTGATGGGAACTTGTTTTCTGAGTGCAGCCTAAACTTTACCTGAGGCTATGGTTGTTGTTGTTGTTGTTGTTGCTGTGTTTTTTTTTTTTTTTTCTTCAGCCGAAGTGGGAAAGTTGGCAGTAAAGGGAGGAAATGGAGTGAGTGTGTGTTCCAGAGTGTGCATCGTTTGTAGCGTGTGATTGTGAGGATGGGAACTGTCTCGGACAGTCAATAAAATACAACCCCAATTCCAAAAAAGTTGGGACGCTGTGTAAAATGTAAATAAAAACAGAATGCAATGATTTGCAAATCTCATAAACCCAAATTTTATTCACAATAGAACATAGAAAACATATCAAATGTTTAAACTGAGGAAATGTACCATTTTAAGAAAAAATAAGGTAATTTTGAATTTGATGGCAGCAACACGTCTCAAAAAAGTTGGGACAGGGCCATGTTTACCACTGTGTAGCATCCCCTCTTCTTTTAACAACAGTCCGTATACGTCTGAGAACTGAGGAGACCAGTTGCTGGAGTTTTGGGAGAGGAATGTTGTCCCATTTGTGTCTGATACAGGATTCTAGCTGCTCAACAGTTCTGGGTCTTCTTTGTCATATTTTTTGTTTCATGATGCGCCAAATGTTTTCAGTTGGTGAAAGGTCTGGACTGCAGGCAGGCCAGCTCAGCACCCGGACTCTTCTACTACGAAGCCATGCTGTTGTAATAGATGCAGTATGCGGTTTAGCATTGTCTTGCTGAAATATGCAAGGCCTTCCCTGAAAAAGACGTCATCTGGATGGAAGCATATGTTGCTCTAAAACATTTTGTATCAGACCACCCAATTTGTAGGCGAGCAAAAATATTGGAACATATGACTGTTTCTTGTTACCCAGGTGTGTCCTGTTAGATTGATTGTTTAAACAATAAAAAGCTCTGAACACTCTGTACTGTTGGTTTTAGCCTTCAGTTTCACCTGTGAAAACTGCATTTGATGTTGAAAAAGGATAAACCAACATGAAGATCAGAGAGCTGTCTATGGGAGAAAAGCAAACCATTTTGAAGCTGAGAAAAGAAGGAAAATCAATCAGAGGCATTGCACAAATTTTGGGCATAGCCAGTACAACAATTTGGAATGTCATGAAAAAGGAAGAAACCACTGGTGTACTGAGCAACAGCCCCCAAATGGGTCAGAAAACAAGAAAGAAAACAACAGTAGCTGATGACAGAAACATTGTGAGAGCTGTGAAGAAAAACCCGAAAACAACAGTTAGTGACATCACCAACAACCTCCACAGGGCAGGGGTGAAGGTATAGACTGGAATTTGCAAAGAAATACAGAGATGAGTCACAAAAGTTCTGGAACCAAGATGAACCGCTACCAAAATGATGGAAAGGACAAAGTGTGGAGAAAGAAAGGATCTGCTCATGATCAAAAAGATACAAGCTCATCTGTGAAACATGGTGGAGGTAGTGTCATGGCTTGGACTTGGATGGCTGCTTTTGGAACAGGTTCACTAATTATTATTGATGATACAACTCTTGATGGTAATAGCAGAATGAATTTAGGAGTTTACAGGAACAGTTTGGTAAAAAAAAAAATATATATATAATAATAAATGCTGGACAGTGGATAATATAAGACGGAAATGACTTCTCGCTTACTAGTGTGAACATCAGCCAAAATTCTGTAGCTAAAACATTACGGATATCCGTAATTGCTATACTTAATCTCACATAATATGCTATTAATGTAAATCCAGGGATCTTATTTGGCATCACCACTAATTGATGGGCTCCATCCCTGAACTATTTTTATACATAAGTAAATGGAAATGAGATTTAACCATAGTGTAGACTGTGATTACTCCCCCTGCTGGTGTGGAGAGTTGTTTCCTTTCACGCAAGCACAGACTGGACGTGAGTGTACAATTTTGCTATGTTTAATTACTTATTATCTTTCCACCAAAGATGATGATTTGGTTAGTTGTGGTTGCCATTATTTTTTCGACATCAGTGACCGAGTCAGCGAGACAGAGACATCTTGTGAAGATGCCGTTGATTACAAGCTACATCTCAGACTCATTTCCTGATCTCGCACTAGCTTACTAGCCCACTTCTGCTGTCCCCTAAACCTTATTTTTCTTCAAATCTGTGTGAGCAGGTATTGCTTTCACGTTCAATACTGAACCTCCTCTGAAAAGTGGGACACACATACACACACATACACTTACACACAGATGAATGAACACTCCTACCCAGCAGGAAGTAAATTGACAGCCACACCATAAGAAGCAGCAGAAGACCACCTGCACTGACCTGTCTATCTCACATAATGCTCAGCTTGGAGAAGTCAAGCGGAGACTTCTCAAGATGCTACACACACACACACACACACACACACACACACACACACTCAAAACATCACACAATGAAATCACAAGCACGTTGAGCAGATATTTCATAGGCATTATTTCTCATCCTCACCCCTGTGCCACATGAGCATGAGGTCTCCGACGAATTCACCTTCCTGCCCTGAAATGAAAGTGTGAGAGACAGAGACTAAGAGAGAGAGACAAAGTGCGAGGATGTGAAATGTATATACAGCAAGCTAAGGCTACAATCAGAACAGGTTCTTCGAAACAAACAATCGAAAATTCTTCAACTATCCAGTTTTGTTGAGCTTGCACCACCGGTAACCTCAGTTCTTGGCTGGCAGGAGTGGAACCCAATGTGGTCTTCTCCTGTTGTAGAACATCCACCTCAAGGTTTGACGTGTTGTTCGTTCCGAGATGCTTTTCAGCTCAGTACAGTTGTAAAGAGTGGTTACTTGAGTTACTGTAGCCATCCTGTCAGGTCGAGCCAGTCTGGCCATTGTCCTCCAGTACATAGTATATTTAATGCTACATTAACTCAGATAACCACTCTTTACAACAGTGGTGAGCTAAAAAGCATCTCAGAACACACACCACCCGAACCATGAGCCTTATATACAAGTCCATACAGGACAGTTTTTTTTATTGTTGCAGCCAAAAATGCTTGATTTTGCTGTGGCTTTTTTCAAAATTTGAGATTCAAAATTGGAGTTTTTTGTGCTTTTTTTTGTGGAAAACTACTTGAATTTTTGACATTGCAATTGCACAAAATTGTTTTGCACGGTCTTTCGCAGTGATGTTTGTTGGTATATGAGACCTTTTAGCTGTACTCATGTTCGACGCCCGTGAATCGAAGAGGGCTTTGGCTGAATGCACGTTGTGATGACACGTCTTGACCCAAATCTGTGGAAACTCTGCAGTAATTTTGAAAATTTGCAAGCTCCTACGAATATTGCGGAGTTTCCTTGATTTTGCATTCATTTCTGTGATCACAAAATCCCAAAATCCTGGAGGGACTGATATACAGTATAGGAGGACAATGGCTAGACTATATATAATGTCTGGAGGTTTGACATGATGTCTGACTTGCTCTTGATAACAGTGAATAGTGATGTTCCTTGCTTTTAAACTTAAACCATCTCGGCGTGTCTTTCTGTCGCGCCACGTTTCATCTCATCTCCTCCCCTCATTTTGTCCTGGGAGATTTCAGAAATCTCACTGTCATGTCCATTTTTTTTATATTTAAAAAAAAAGATTTTTGGTGATTCAGTTCCTCAGACAGCTCTGTTTCCTGATAAAACCCAAAGTGTCAAACAAGACACTTTTATTCCCTTCAATATTCCCAACGTCTCAAACAACTTCCACCTCTCCTGAGGGAGACAGTGTTGTTGAAGGTGTTTAAAAAATTAATTCCATCTGTTTTTAATTTTTAATGAGAGTCATAAAGTTGGAGGCATGGTGCGTCTCTTTTCTTTATTATATATATTTTTTTCCGCCTCGGTCGGGGTGACAGCTAAGCTCTTTGCCGCGGAGCTGCCAAAGCAGGAAGGATAGAGTTCAGAGCTCTAGCTGTCATTCAGAAACAAAAGTGAATCTTCAGAACCTGTTCCCCTTTTTGCCCTCTTTCTGCTCTCGTCAGCATGGACACCTCATCTTCCCACCTGCTCCTCCGAGACAGAGCAGCTCGCGGCGAAATATTCAGCTCACAACTCTTAAGAAAAGTAATTCCACCCACCCAGGCCCTCCAGGCTACCTTCAGGAGGAGACGGCAGTTCAGTAAGACCTGCTCGTAGTCACGTACGACCACCATCTTTCACGGGAATCTCTAGAGTTATAACGATGAGATAGAGCGTGTTACAATATGCTGTGTGTCAGTGAATTACTGATTGATGCAACATACAATGCAGGACAAATCAACTTTATTGTCTTTGATGTATGTGAATTATAATGGAAATATTGACGAGTATGGTGATACTATTCCCCTTTTCCAAATGCAGGAGCATTTACACAAGAAATATCATATTCATCAAAATGTTTGGATTGTACGAGCGCCTGCGTTTGTGTAAATTTACGTAAATTTAAGGAAGCTCATTAATATAAACCTCAACTTATAGGCTTGAAATCGTACGTTCCTGTAAACTTCTGAATTCATTCTGCTGCTACCATCGTGAGTTACGTCATCAATAAAGATTAGTGAGCCTGCTCCAGAAGCAGCCATGCAAGCCCAAGCCATGACACTACCTCCACTATGCTTTGACTGCTTCTTTGTTTTGGATCATGAGCAGATTCTTTCTTTCCATCACTTTGGTAGAGGTTCATCTTGGTTCCAGAACTTTTGTGGCTCATCTCTGTATTTCTTTGTGAATTCCAATCTGGTTTTCTGATTCTTACTGCTCATGAGTGGTTTGCATCTTGTGCCATGGCCTCTATATTTCTGCTCTCGAAGTCTTCTTCGAATGATGGATTGTGATACCTTCACCCCTGCCCTGTGGAGGTTGTTGTTGATGTCACTGACTGTTGTTTTTAGGTTTTTCTTCACAGCTCTCACAATGTTTCTGTCATCAACTGCTGTTGTTTTCCTTGGCTGACCTGTTCCATGTCTGGTTGTTAGTACATCAGTGGTTTCTTTCTTTCTCAGAACATTCCAGATTGTTGTACTGGCTATGCCCAATATTTGTGCAATGGCTCTGATAGATTTTCCCTCTTTTCTCAGCTTCACAATGGCTTGCTTTTCTCCCATAGACAGTTTTCTGTCTTCATGTTAGTTTATCCTTTTTAACAACAAATTCCATCCTCACAGGCGAAACTTAGGGCTCAAAACAAGAGTAGACATTCAGAGCTATTAATTCTTTAAACAATCAATTTAACAGGGCACACATGGGCCATTTGTTTTTGTCACTTGCTATATCACATTAAATGTGGGAAAGGGGGTGTGCAGACTTTTTATATCCACTGTAGGTTTTGCAAATGACAATAAGGAGTAGAGTGTATTTTCTTTCTCTGTTTGTCTGCAGGGCAGCTACGAATTAAAAGCTAATAGCCCAGACATGAAATGTGGGCATCCATGCAACTGATTTTACCTCTGATCTTAAACTCTCATCTTCCATTCACATGTGATTTTAAACAAATTGAAGCACACATAAAGACCAACGTTTATGCACATGGGTCCTGTCGGAGTTAGTTAGCCAAGTATTCAGTCAGCTTGTTCATGGTTTTCCATTTGAAATGAGGTCTGTCTGAGCAAAACACCCTTCAAATGTCCTTATTAAATATACAAGAAGACAGGAATATTTTGTGACCGCAGGAAATTTGGCTCAGCGTTTGATATTTGCCCGACATTCAACAGCGAAGGTTGTTAAAAATAACCAAATGGACACACTGTCCATCAGTACATCAGACATATTGCCTTTACTCATCTTCTAATGTTATATGTTTTATATTTAATGCCTCCGCCTTGGACGAACTGCATAAGTTTTATTTAAGCTTTTTTTGTGCTGATGTCTGATGAATATCAAGCACTCCGTTCTGATAAAGGTGAACACATGAACGGTTTTATTCCGATGCAGCCATCAGTCGGATTAGTAATGGAATGTGAAGATAGGTGTAAATGTAGCTATTTAATGATTGCATTTAAAGATTGAACCTTTAACCCTTTCTCGCAGTACACTGGTGTTCCATTTGACCTACGGAATTTATCGACTTATCGGACATTTTCAATCAGTATAAACAAATGAATAATTTCGATGCTGTTATAAGATTAGTCAGGACAATGTTGGGTTTCTGTGTGTAGAGTATCGTGACTCTGTGTTTAGCTGCTGGTGAGCAGAGCAATGGGTGTGAGCCCACTGCTGGGCAAACAATTCACACCTCTCCATAATAACACTGGTACAGAGATAATACGGACAGCACAACTAAAGTTTGGTTGATAGTAAAACAATGTATACTGTATATAACTAGTAGTCTAGGTAAAAAAAAAAGAAAGAAAGAAAAAGAAATACTTATGAAACACTGTAAATTCTTAAAGCCCTGAGTGTCTACTTTCATTTGAGCCATTAACCACTACTTTGGAGTGTGACATCAGAAATAAATTCACTGCTGAATTGTTTGGCCTCTGGTAAAGGTCCATGGATCACACTATTATAAGGAAAGGCTTTTACTCCATGTAATTTGAGTATTTTACTCCATGTAATTATATTCAATATTTTTTTTCCCCCCTATTCTTCAAAATGGCTGATTCAACCTCAGCCTCAGTATGACTTTGCGCTAATGGTCGTTTTATTAGTCTCTGATTAAAGTATCTATTGTGAAGCAGTAGGTAGGATTTTGAGAGAGCTGGCACGACTGAACTTTAGCCTCAACCATCCCAATGGTTCTCTCTGTCTCGGTTTTAACACACTCGTGATAGTGTGGACAAGGCTGAGGAAAAATCGAAGTGGTGAGTAAGAGAAGAAAAGGGAGATTAAAAAAAAAAAACGAGGTGGACAACATTCACTTCCCACAAAGCAGAAAGAGGTAATCAGAGAACCAGAGAAGTACTGTATCAGAGCAAAGTGAGGGTAATGCTAACGCTCGTGCCTGTGCCAAGCCCCTCATCAAATCATCATAATCACGGCATGTCAAGCGACCCTGGAAAAGAAAAGGGGAAAAAAAAACTATCATTAGCCGAGGCTGAAATTGTAGACATCTGCAATGCGAAACCCTCCGAGTGGATCTATTTCTATTCCTCACTTTGTTGCTGCTGTCGTGGCAGCATATACACCGCAATTAAGTCTGACAGCGCTGCTCGGCATCAAGAGAAAGTGAGTTAGCGTGAGAGGAAAAGCAGCAAGAGGGTTGGGTTTTTTTTTTTCTACATAAAAGTGGCACCCAGACAGAAAGAGAGAAAGAAAGACAGACAGAGAGAGAGAGAGAGAGAGAGAGAGAGATTGCACGCCGGCCTCATTCTACATTGATGAGCTTCATCAGGCAAGCTGTTTTTCTGCTTGTTTAAAAGGTTAAATGCAGACGGACTTTGTCGAGCCGCGCCGAAAGAACGCCCGCGAGGGCAGTTAGGAATGTACCGAGGAAGACAGAGACAGAGGGAAGGGGAGGGAGGGAGGCTCAAGTGGAAGGAGGACGAAAATAGAACGCAGACATGAAGGTGCAAAATGTGGCTAATAAACATCTCATTTTTCTCAGCAGTAAGGAGGAGATGGAACGAGAGACGAAGGTGAAGAGAGCAAAACGTTCTCAAATAATGATCTCCATCACCCCGGGTCTTTGTTTCTTCCTGTTAAATCTGACTAATAGTATTTAGTCTAGGTCTAGACGAAAAAATGACAGCAATTTCAATGATATAGCAATATAGCAAATTGATCAATAACGGGCCTCATTTATCAAGCTGTACTGTATATGAGCGGATTTGTTCGTAAATCGTTCGTTCTAGCATTTATACAAGAAATTTGGCATTCATGAACAA
The DNA here is from genome assembly GCA_023630585.1 of Cranoglanis bouderius. Classification (NCBI taxonomy): domain Eukaryota; kingdom Metazoa; phylum Chordata; class Actinopteri; order Siluriformes; family Cranoglanididae; genus Cranoglanis; species Cranoglanis bouderius. The sequence continues at coordinate 4,671,511 of CM042572.1, forward strand.
CCTGTAAATTTGGAAAAACCTTCATATCCTACTCGTCCTCTTGAGCGTGTGGAAATTTATGCATAAGAAGACTAACGAATGTAAACCTCGACTTGATCGACTTCAGATTATATCATTTGCATTACTGGATTACTGCACTTTTATATCTGGTTTATACTGTCGAGTTTATTTATTTATTTATTTATTTTAAATGACATTTACAGCATTTAGCAGACGTCCTTATCCTGAGTGACTTATAGAAGAGCTTTGGAGTCTCTATCAATAACACGTCCTCATGCTAGTTCACTAGGACAGGGACTAAGAGTACCATCGAGAACATTTAGTGCAACTATTTATATTTCTGGCATTAATTAAAGAATATAAAAAAATATATAGAAAGAAGCAAACCGAAGAATTAAGGCAAATAAAACAAATCATTCAATTATGACAAAAGAAATTGCGGCGTATAAACGGGCCAGTCTGAGCCGTAAGATTTATTGCTAGATTATTATAAATATTATATATTATTCAATATTTTTTCATTGGATTAGGAATTAACCCTTTACTGCATGTTGTTGCCATATGGCAACAATTAATTTATCTCCAATTTTTTTGATAGGTAATAATACAAAACTATTATTTTCCTATGTAACTGGAAACTTTTTTTTTCCTTTTTTTTTTAAAGTTAAAACTGGGTTTTAACTTTGACATAATAATAAAAAAAGGCATTTCACATGACCAGGAAGTGTTGTTTTGCACTTCCTTTTTTGCGGTCGCCTGGCGTGGTGAAGGTCATCAGAGGGCTCTCAAAATTTGATTAATTTTTCAAAATTTAGGCAAAACTACTTAAATGAAAAAATTGAAACACTATTTGAGATAAGTTGACATTTATTTTTTGTCATTTAAAAAAGTTTATATATTTTGAGTAAAATGTTAAATGTAATTGTTGCCGTATGGCAACAACATGCAATAATGGAACTGTGGTATGTGCATTCATGAATTGAAGCAGGCCTACACAGAAAAAAAAAAAAAAAAAAAAAAAAAAAAAGATTTAAAAAGATATTTCACCCAAAACATGTTGGATCAAATTTTTGTATGTATTTTGAGTGAGTAACTCCATCCACATTCTTCCTTTCTAGATGATAAATCGTTTACATGCTTACTAGGTGTCAGAAATTGGAATTGTAATCTACATGTTGTGTTATTTTTGACTATATGATACTTTCCACCGTTGCACATTGTCGCCATACGGCAACAATTTACAAACTACCACCCCTTGAACTAATTCAAGTAATAAAATTCCATAAAAACATTTTTTTGATGTAAACGTAATAATTCATGCTGTAGAGGATTAAAATAACACCATCTTCTGTCTTTCAGCCTTTACCCTCATCATTCATTTCATGTTCCCAGCTGTCTGTGCACTTGACCTTCTGTGGAGTTTTGTGGGTGTCACGAAATGCAGATGAACTGTGTCGGGAATTCACTTTGCACTTTCGCGAGTATGAAGAAAATCAGCATTTCCAAAACTTTTGTAAATCCGGCAGAATTTATTTTATTTTATTTTATTTGGCTTACGCAAACATTTACAGGCCCATTGTGAGCACACTCATTACACTGCATTTCATAAAAGCTGTGATTTATAGGCTACTTCTTAGGTTTAGCTAGCTAACACTTTATAGTAGCCTACCAAGACTCATAAACAATGATGCTGGAGTTTTAGAAAGGTTACTAATTTCAGCAAACGGATTACGACTAATGTTCGTGCAACAAGTCTAGCTATTTTCAGGCTGCCTATCAAACAAGGGGGCGGGGTAAACAGCTAGTCTTGCTCAAGGCTGGCAGGTTTTATTGTGGTTCATGAAAATGTCCATCCAACATTTAGTAGCATTTCTAAGACAGTAGATTTTGTGGAAATCAGGGCAGATTTAAAGAAAATGTAAAGAGCGGATTTGACTGGAAATGGCAGCGACGCACCTAACCACACCTCTTTCTAATGTATTCATTCTGACTCCACCCCTCCACCATTAATTTAATTATGCTGCTCTTTGCTAGGCTATCGTTATGGAAAATATCGAGAATATACAATCCTGCGATTTTATGTTGTAATTTTAGCCTGTGTTATGATTATGATCATTATGATCATGATCCTAACATCTGATCCCTCTCCTGCTTTTCCTTTAGGCTCCCAGAAGTTCGAATTTCAGACAACGGGCCTTACGAATGCCACGTGGGCATCTACGATCGGGCCACCCGGGAAAAAGTGGTCCTGGCATCAGGGAATGTCTTTCTCACCGTCATGTGTGAGTACACAGCTAAAGTTTTATTTTTTCCACCTATTGATTTTCTTTCCTGCTGATCGACTCGAGGTGAGTTTTTCTTTTTCCATCTCCTTCTATTAACCATGTCTGGTGGGTTTGTGGCGGTTTGGATATCCAGCATCAGCACTCTATTACTCTCCGTTTTTGAACAGAGAAGTGAGGAAATGATGTCGAGAGGAAATGATGCCTGATATGCACATAATAAGATCATTACAGGCTTGGGTTCATGATGCTAGCTAGAACTTTTAGCGTTTTTTCGAACATAAGCTCTTTCGGCTAGCCTCCATCATGCGGTTAGCAAAAAGTGCTTCATCTTCTGGCAGTAATTAGTAATATGAAGACGTGAGAGAGGAAGAGTGTGTGTGCGTAATGACATTTGCGCAGTACGAATGCCATTAGTGGAGCTGCCTGGTTGTGATAACAGCCTTTGAGCATGCCAAGGTTTGTGTGTGTGTGTGTGTGTGTGTGTGTGTGTGTAGTTGAGTGCCTACACTTCCGCTAATCCTCAGCAGCGTTTGTCATCCTGCACAAGATCAGCGTTCGTACACATACTCTCACAAATTCACGTTACACAACTTCAGAAGTGCAGCTTCAGTGCCATGTGAACATCTCGCAATTGTGCATTTTTTTTCCCCTCACAATTGCAAGTTATCACTCTATTGTTCCACTGTAACATTTACTTTTTTTTTTAATCTTGTAATCATTTATCTTGTATCTTGAAATCACTCCCAAATCGCTCAGTTGCATTTCTTTTAATCTCGTAATTACGAGGGTTTTTTTCTTCTCACAGTTGTGAGTTAATATTTCATAATTGCGGTTTTATACGGTATCTCACACCTGCAAGTTTCACAATTGTGACTTTTTATTTATCTCATAATTGCAAAGTTAATATCACACAATCGCAACTGAATCTCGCAAATATTTCACAATTGTGACTTTTTTTCTGGAAATTGCGAGTTAATTTTATTCAGTTGTGACCTTTATTTTTATTTTTATTATTTCATAATTATGAGTTATTTTCAGGAAACTGACTTTTTTTCTCGCAATTGCAAGTCACTCATATCAATATTGTGACTTACCTTTTTAGCTCATAATTGCGAGGTATTTTCATGCAACTATGACTTTTTGCTCAGAATTGCTAATAATAAAGAGTTAATATCACTGATGCATGTTTTTTAAATCTTGTAATTATGAATTAATATTTCATAAGTGCGACTTTTTACTAGAAATTGCGAGTTTATATCACTCAGTTGTGGCATTTTTATCGTGTAATTGTTAGTTGTTTTTTTTTTTTGTAAGACTCCTTAGAAACCCTCACACCTCCGGGGTTAGGGGTTTGATTCCCACCTCCGCCCTGTGTGGAGCTTGCATTTTCTCCCCGTGTTTCGGGGGTTTCCTCCGGGTACTCCGGTTTCCTCCCCAAAGACATGCGTTGTAGGTACTGATTGGCATTTCCAAATTGTCCATAGCGTGTGAATGGGTGTGTGATTGTGGCCTCCGATGGGTTGGCACCCCGTCCAGGGTGTCCCCCGCCTTGTGCCCCGAGTTCCCTGGGATAGGCTCCAGCCTCCCCGCTACCCTGTGTAGGATAGCAGATACAGAATAAGGGAGCAGTAATGGATGGATGGATGTCAAGTACCTGTGAATGAGCTGTATTAGTGAATAGAGCTTTGTTATTTCTCAGCGTAATCAGTGGCACGACTTGTGGTTTTTATTTCATTTACCAACTCTCTCAAATTGAATTTTTAATTTTGCATTGGGATTCTTTGGATTTTGAAAGAAAGGCTGTAATGTTTGCTTTTCTAAGCTCTTTATAATGATCCAGAGGAAACTGAGAATCTCAGTGGTACAGCAAATCCCAGTGTTCATTCTTAACTTTGCTATGCACTATTCGTGAAATAGCAAATTAAATATACCTCAAATAAAATCATATGAACTGTTATTAAAATATTATGACAATTTTTTTTTTTTTAAGGACTCGAAGTAACTTCTTTCTCTAATATATATATATATATATATATATATATATATATATATATATATATATATATATATATATATATATATATATATATATATATTCTATCCCAGCAAATATTGAAAGCTCATCTTCTGTTTTAAGCACTTGTTCCTGCACTATAGGTTGTTTATAGATCTCAGTACAACAGGAGGCTTAGAACACCGTACCATTGTTGACTTTGCCCTAACTTTTATTTTTTACCTCAGAACAGACCTCATTTGCACAAGGATTATTGCAATCCCCTGCTGGAAAGTGAATTGTGCTGCTAGTTTGACAAGCCAGATTGGTCCCTCGTGAGGGAAACAACCAGCCTGCTTATGTCAGCCAGTCTCAGACACTTTTTCTTCCCCTTATTTAAAAATGTAGTGGTATTTCAGAAGAAAAAAAAAAAAAAAACATGCTACATGTTTCAGTTCGCCTACACAAACAACTGTGGTGCGTTTAGCAGTTTTTTACGAAAGTTACAGTTTTCACAGAAAATAAAACAATAGACAAATATATTGCCAACCAGGTACTGGTTGTGCTTTTTTTTTTTTTTTTTTTTTTTTAAATGTTTTAAAAGTAATCCCAATACCTGATCCCAATATCAGGGATAGACTGTTTATAGCTGCTATAATGCAAGTGATAACTTGTCTGGTGGATGTTCAACAACGTACCTATAAACGTTACAAAAGTACATGTCCTCCAATAATTAATTAAAAATTGTAATCATTAGGAAATCACTGTTGTATAAGAGGAATAAAACACTTCTCGACTTCACATTTCTACATGAAAAGACATGTTTTCTTGTTATTTCTTACTTATGCAATGCTTATGAATGTGTTATAAAGGCTGTAAGTCTGCAAATCTGTTTGTTCCTTAATACAATACTTTTGTTCCTTTTCTAGTCGTAGACCATAAACTGGTCCATTTATTAAGTAGAAATATTGTAGTTTGATGTTACTACCTAAAGTGGAGTCATAAATGAGAAGGAAAAAGTCCACACCTAACCTTTTAACCACAAATTATACAGGACTATCCCTTACATAAATGAGTAATATCGGAATAGTGAGCGCATTTTTCATTCATGCTAATAGACTCCACTTTATCCCTGAATATGCGTTCACACAATCTATCGTCTAATCTTTCAGAAACCACAGGAAAGTGTGTGTGTGTGTGTGTGTGTGTGTGTGTGTGTGTGTGTGTGTGTGTGTGTGTGTGTGTGTGTGTGCGTGCCATTAGGACATGGAGAGTATGCAGTTGATCTCCACTGACCCTTAAATCCCCTTTCCCAATACGGACGATGAAGAATGTCTTCTTGCATTGCAGCTAATTGCCATCTAAGCTGAAACAGAATTATTCATAACCTATTAGTGTGCCAGGTTCGCCCGAGTAAAGAGCAGGGGAGGGAAAAGCGAGACGAACACAAAAGAAGGAAAACGAGTGAAAAAAAAATAAGTTAATTAGTGCGAAGCCGTGTAGTGAGTGTTTAAATTTTTTGAAAGGAGCTTCATAAATAAGAATTATCATTTTAATGAGTCGCCGCCAATTATTCAATTATTCGCTCTTCAAAGACTTAATCTTTAAATTCATTCCACTTCCTGCTATTGTCCTTCACCCGTGTTAGAAACTTTTGCTATGCCTTTGAATTGATTTAGAACTTTAGAAACGGCCAGTGAAAGCATGGCAAGTACTTCTATTTATTTGTGCACTACTGTTGTTACATAACGTGTTACCTATAACGAACAGACACCTTACTCCTAACAGGTTTATACTAATGTACCCGTTCTAATACATTATTGTTTCTATGGTAACAGCTAACACCCAGGGACCCGTATGGCGAACATTACACTCCACATAATCTAAGACTTTTTTTTTTTTTCAAAACAAAGAAAAACATAACTCTTGATATGTGATATAGTGTCAGTGCTGTGTAACATTCAGAGGTTTTCCTCCTCATGAAAGTCTTCAGGATGGAGTTTGTTGTGTTTAGAGGTTACACACCAACAAGCTGCATTTTTTTGTCTTTTTTTTTTTGTGAACTTGTCACATGGACATTTGACAACATTAAATGTAACTATGAATGGATAATAAATATGGTTATTTTTTAGTAAACTAAAAATCGTTGGTGAATTGCTGTGGTGTAAGAGGAGTAGAACATTTTAGGATGTGCTGTTCTAGGAAAATAATTGACTTAGGGATGGGACTGGTCTTGCGTTCCGTGTTGGGCTGCATCACACCATTGATTATTTTCCTGTAACAGCATACCCCATTGTCTGGTGACCGGAGGCATGGTGGCTTAGTGGTTAGCACGTTTGCCTCACACCTCTGCAGTTGGGATTTGATTCTCGCCTCTGCCTTGTGTACGCAGAGTTGGTTGGCATCTCTAAATTGTCCATAGTGTCCCAATGGGTGTGTGAGTGTGTGGGCGATTGTACACTGCGATTGTCCATTGTACACTGCGATTGTCCCACAAGTCCCTTGGTATAGGCTCCAGGCTCCTTGTGTAGGATACGTGGTACAGACATACATATATATATATATATATATATATATATATATATATATATATATATATATATATATATATATATATATATATATATATATATAAAATCATGACCTGTTCAAGTAAACTGTGTCTGTGATTATGTAATAATTGTGACAAGCCCATCATCTCAAAAGCAACATTACATCAAACCACAAAGCAGTTTTATCCACAGTGATAATTCTCAAAAGCAAATGATTAGGCCAGATAGTAGATAGTCCTGGGATTGGAAAGTCTTCTGGGCTGAAATAAGCATGTTTTAGGCCAGCATTTCCTAATCCAGTCCTCTTTGACCCCCACATTTTTACTCTTTTAGAGAGGTTCAACTGTTGTGAAGAAGGCTTCAGGGCGCCCAAGAAAGTCCAGCAAGCGCTAGGACCATCTCCTTAAGTTGATTCAGCTGCGGGATCGGGGCACCACCAGTGCAGAGCTTGCTCAGGAATGGCAGCAGGCAGGTGTGAGTGCGTCTGCACACACAGTAAGGTGAAGACTTTTGGAGGATGGCCTGGTGTCAAGAAGGGCAGCAAAGAAGCCACTTCTCTCCAGGAAAAACATCAGGGACAGACTGCTATTCTGCAAAAAGTACAGGGATTGGACTGCTGAGGACTGGGGTAATGTCATTTTCTCTGATGAATCCCTTTTCCGATTGTTTGGGGCATCTGGAAAAAAGCTTGTCCGGAGAAGAAAAGGTGAACGCTACCATCAGTCCTGTGTCATGCCAACAGTAAAGCATCCTGAGACCACTCATGTGTGGGGTTGCTTCTCACCAAGGGAGTGGGCTCACTCACAATTTTGCCTAAGAACACAGCCATGAATAAAGAATGGTACAAAAACATCCTCAGAGAGCAACTTCTCCCAACCATCCAAGAACAGTTTGGTGACGAACAATGCCTTTTCCAGCATGATGGGGCACCTTGCCACAAGGCAAAAGTGATAACGAAGTGGCTCGGGGAACAGAACATCGACATTTTGGGTCCATGGCCAGGAAACTCCCCAGACCTTAATCCCATTGAGAATTTGTGGTCAATCCTCAAGAGGCGGGTGGACAAACAAAAACCCACAAACTCTGACAAACTCCAAGCATTGATTATGCAAGAATGGGCTGTCATCAGTCAGGATGTGGCCCAGGCGAATTGCAGAGGTCTTGAAAAAGAAGGGTCAACACTGCAAATATTGACTCTTTGCATAAACTTCATGTAATTGTCAATAAAAGCCATTGACACTTATGAAATGCTTGTGATTATACTTCAGTAACAGTTAGTAACATCTGACAAAAAGATCTAAAAACACTGAAGCAGTAGACTTTGTGAAAATTAATATTTGTGTCATTCTCAAAACTTTTGGCCACGGCTGTACATGAAATGGGTGATATTTGAACATCTACCTCACTGTAAAGTGTAACGTTTTCTTACGTAGTGTAGTTATTCCCCATAAAACACTGTTTACAAAAGTATTAGCACCCCACACTTGATATTTGTCAAAGACTTAGAGTCATTTCCTGTAATGTCTTGCATGTTTAGAGACACCTCTATATAATCTTCAACTGCTCCAGCTTGTTTGTGCACAACTTTTTTTGTGTCACTGATTTCATGTCACCAGAAGACTGATTTTGTGATTTTTAGACAATTGTTTGGGGTCATTAACTTGAAAGATGCATCTATTGATCTGGAGGTCTAATTCTTAAGCTCCTGGTAGAGATTTAACAGAATTCATGTCGCAATAGACCTTAAACCACCAGCTTCTATAAACAGCCTCAAGGCATCCAGGATCCAAGACTAAATTCTAAAGTGGGTTTGGGGGCTTTTCCTTGTATGCAGTCCACATCGAAATGGGTAAAGATTTGAGAGACTTGGTAAAGTGAAGTTCAGGAGCTGTATTTTGTGAGTTATAAGCTGGGTTTACTCTGTACAGTTTTAATCCTGGTTGTGCTGTCGCAAACAAAAGTCAGCTAAACTGCTGATAAAAGTTTTGGCAGTGTGAGAAAATTTTGAGCTCGACTGCTGCCATGACACTCGTCTGAAGAGCCACCAATAGAAGGATGGCATCAAATTACGTAAACTCAATGAGATACATATGTACTACATGTGTGAACGGACAGAAAAAATATCTGTATTACCTGAAGATCACTTTGACAAATGGACATTACATGTCCTCTTTTAACCAGCTATGAATGGCTCCAAACTCCTCTTATTCACTTTGTAAAATGTGTTTTTTCTAGACATAACATTGCTGATATTATTCCAGGGGTTTGTTTCAGTTTATACAACGTTTCCTGCACAAGCCTGGCTGCGAATTGGCAAAACCAAATTGGGGAGAAAATGGGCGAAATTTTTTCAAAAACAAATTGCTGGTAGATATATCTGGATTTAATACTGGCTTTTCTCATTGATTGATGACGTAAGGCAGAACATTAGCCCTAATCTGATTGAATTAGTTAATCAAGGGGATGTCAGTAATACAGTTTTTAAATGTTTTCTTTAAAAAAAATTGTATCTGGACAGCAATAAAATGACAACAGGAGAAGTGAGTTTCAAACAGGTTGTATTTTCTATAAACTTGGATGTTTACGTCACATGGTCACATGATTATGCTCCATTCACAAAATGGCGGTCGAAGAGGCACTGGAGTAGTGGCTCTGATTTCAGTTTGGGGCGAACCAAAATTTCTAGCAACAATTTGAAAAACAATAATCACAAAATATACGAGAAGCATCCATTTTTCATTTTGCGATTCGAGACGTGATTAATATCAGGGGTGGGTCAGTGATACGTGCGGATATGTGTATCCAGACGGGGAAAAAATGATCGGACGAGCCCCGAGTTTGGCGAAAAACAGTAATTTGACGTGTAATTTTCTCAGAGAAGGACGGAGAAAAACACCGACATAAGTAAAGCACAGAAATAAAGTCACAGAGATGCACCTGTAAAATAGGAAATGACCCCAATTCAATTTACTCCCATGCGGATAGGTCTCTTGTCATTGTCTTTTATCGCTGTCATTAGAGGATCTTCATTATATAATCTTGTCATGGAGAACACATTATTGAACAGCCTGTTATAAATTTTGAGCCAAGATTTTATTGGAATCGTCTCATATTATAATCAGATTTGAAACTTAAAAAACCCAAAGAATCAACCAAACTGCAACAATGAAACTATGATTTCTGGGCGGATGAAGAAGTTAAGACAGTTATAGGTAGTGCAGCTTTGTCATCAAGGACCACAGCTTCATGTCATAGTCATGATTACTGTATACTGAGGAGATTCTGCTTTTGGCTTTTACTAGCAAATAGATTCCTGTTTAATCCTTGATCGCTGGACCCCCAGGCGTCTCCACAAAGACACAGCAAAGTGAAAATGTCCTTCATCAAACCGAGTCATAACATAACTCTATTTTTCCTCACAACAGTGTATTAGCTAATTGAATTTAGTTTCGGTATAAATCATCACCAATAGTCTCAAATACATAAGTCTACTAGATCCAGATTCTGCATTATCACTGTAAGTAATTAAAGTACATGTTTAATTTAATCACCTAAAGATTTACAGGACTAAAATAATCATGTTTTGTTCATCTAGCACACTTATGATAGAGCTACAGGAAGTGCTATTCAGTACCAGAACCTTTTCACCTTGAGAAACCGTTCATCCTCCTTTTAAAAATTTTCCCAAGGTTAATGACGGAGTAATAAAAACAGCCATGAGCGTGGTAGTTTTTCATGGCAAAGTGTGTATAAGTGGTTTCTTTTGAACTTATATGGTAATTGTGAAGATGCTTTTCATTAGACAAGAAAGAGAGGAAGGATGTTAAATAAGAGAGAGAGCGAGAGAGAAAAACCATGGATGGTTTTATTGTCAATTATTATGTAGTAGATTAATGTAGACGTATCTCTTTGCATTATTGTGGCAATGTTGAGGAAAAGTTTTTTTTTAAATGGACAGACGAAGAGATGGAGTTGTTGTACTGCAGTACAACATCATCCACCCTCTTGTTTGTTTCGAGTCGAATAGGTCACATGACTGTCACATGACTACAAATACACAGTTGTTTTTGAATATCTCTGTCTTCTCAGTTCACAACACAACGCGAAAACTGAATTTTCAAATTTATCCACTTGGGAGAGCGTTTTCGAAAAGCTCAGTTTTCCCTGGACAAAAACGCAGTCCCAGGCCAAAACATAGAGAAAAAGACACATTTTCCAATTTATCCAGATTAATGTGGGCATGGTTTTAGGAGAATATATTGGAAAAATAAATTAGGTAAATTTAAGAAGAAAAAAAAAACACAGACAAATTCATCAGTAAAATTTTTGTTCAATTTAGGAGTTCTGTATCCCAGAGCAGAAACAATAAATTGAATAAACATAGATAAATCCAGGTAAACAGATAAATCTTTACTGCTGCAGTCCAGTCTATATGTTTCCAATACACATGCCCACCTTTAATTAAGCGGTGTGTATTTTTAGCAGTGCAGCATTTTCTACAGGCTGCTATTAATGGCATGTCAGTGGAGCACACACACACACACACACACACACACACACACACACACACACACACACAGGTGGAATGAATAGCCACAAAGTTTGTGTGAGTGTCTTGGGCTGGGGCACAGACCTCGTCCTGACATCATCACTGGCATACACAATGTTGTATACACAACATTCATCATAGCATAGCATAATGTGACCTTGAACCTTACCGTGGACCTTCAGACTGTTTTCCTTCATCTAATATTGTGGTAAATCTCTGAATGGTTGCACTTCATTTCAAAAGACCACTGAGGTCCTGTGGATGTTTTATACAAGGTACAACATGTCTGTCCTCTGGGTTTTAGTTTCAGCTCAAAGGAGGGAAGTTTCATTAAAAAAAAAAATAAGCGGAATACTATGGAGAAAGAAAATCGATGAATTATTAAATTGCTTCTGAAGAAGAAGCCCAAGGATGATAATTGAGGGGGAAATAAACAAGCTTTTCCTTAACTTTCCAAAAACTCATTTGGAAGACTACAAGTTCTTTTTAATTCTTGCTTGCAGTTTTGTTTTTTTCTTCAAACTGCCACCATCTGGTATGTTGACTTGACAGCTCTTTATATAGTCCAACAGCAAGTGCAGTAATTTATACAATTAAAGTGTGAATTCTCTGAACTGTCAGCTTTTCTCCATGCCATATCCACCCTGTATCTGCAAACCGATGAGCTGTCAACCAGTCATGAAGCAGCCTCCACCTCTCCGACCTTTAAGGTCACACCAGACCTCGAGAGCAGTGTCTGAGAAAATAACTCTTACACCTTTCAACGTTCTGATGTAAAAAATAGTTTGTTTAATTCAGACATCGTGCTCGGGTTAAACATAAACAATCTGTAAAGCAGCACGGATTCAAACGACGTGTGCGTGGGCGGATTTCTTCGTCTTTTTACCTGAGCTCGTGCATTAAAAATGGCTCATTCAGGGGGAAAAGTTCATTTTTAGCCATTTCACATGTTAAATTAGGACACGGATTGGGTCTCGCTACAAAGAGAAAGTAAATCTGTAGATATTGAAATATAATTACAAAAATAAGGTCCAAATAGAACAAATAAAATATTCCGTCAGTAGCACAAAAGAAAAGTGATTTCTTGACAGGTTTTCTATGTGTTTCAAGTCAGGGGACTGGGATGGCCATGGCAGGATGGGCAGTAAACCATTTCTGTGTTGATTTTGATGTATGTTTTGGATCATTGCCCTGCTGGAAAATCCAACAATCTTATAGCCACTTCCAATTTTGTGAAGCTTAACAACCTTTTGCCACACATCACAGCTATATTCCTTCGTCTAACCCATTGTTATGAATGACTAAGGGAATTTGGCCTATGTGTTACCTCCTATTTATACCCCTGTGAAACAGGAATTCATTTCCTTTACTAAGGGTGCCAATATTATTGGAAGGCACTGTGTATTTGCACTGGGAATTGGCCATGACTGAATTCGAAGATCGAAACCTGAAAAACAAAAAACGTCTATTTGCACGACCTTTTGTGTTACTACATGCCCAGTTGCAAAATAGAAATAAACATTCCGAATTATTCAGAATCGCTTGCCTTCATACTTTAAATGTAGAAGGGCTGCAGCAGCAGCTCGCCATCTTTCCTCTCTCACACTGAGCCACTGTTTAGCAGATCACATTAAATCTGAACATGCCCTGCCTGCTGAGGATCTGCCATTATTTTCTCGGCATGAACACCGGAGCTGTTTATTCACGCACGCTCCTGAAACGCTCCCATGGGGCAAAACTGCTCGGAAAGAAAGGGGAGGGGCCAGGAGGGAAAACCAAATAACCTTAGGCGTAAACCAGAGTGACAGAAATATGTCACGAGATGAATTTAGGATCTTTTTCTTGAGGTTTGTTCTTCGAAATCACACAAAATTTATTTAGTGATTGTAACCCCTGATCTTGCCTTTCAAAACGATTTAAAGCAGATAATTATTATAATAATTTTAGCATTCATCTGCCTGTATTTATTTATTATCAATTTAATAAGTAATTATTAATATTTTTATCCAATGCAACTGATAAATGAAGCAGAATCTTTGAGTGCTAATGGTATCTCCCCAACATTTAGTGTATTTTTTTTTTTTTTTCAGTTGTGATTTTGTACCTGTACTTCGTTGCCTTCATCCATGGTTTATCCTTTTGAATAATTTATTGAAATATGAAGGCATGGTGAAGGCTCTCAGTAAAGAATAAAACACTTGGAGGTGTGCTGTTATAGGAAATTAATCAACACGGGGTGGTGTGATGTGGTCCAAAGAGTTACAGTTGGCTTCTTGAAGCTCATCCCAAAGAACATCTCCTCATTTTCAGGTATTCCTGCAAGATGTCATGCCATTCAGAAAGCGCTGTTCTTTGCCACTTGAGTGCTGGAACCAAATAAAAGCAAATGGACGAACCTAGTGCCTACCATTGTGCAAATCTGCATACTGTATACAAATGTGACGTAATCAGTCCACAGTCTGGAAATTATTATTTGATGTGAAAGCAAACCTGGGTGCGGAATCAAGAATTTGGACCAAATGTGAAAAAAAGAGGGTGGAGCTTCAGATGTGGTCTTTCTCCCAAACTTTGGTTAAATTATAACTCCATTAGTCTGAAAATGTATCTATGTTTAGCCAATCTAAATATCAGCTCTCATTTGAAGAGCTTTTGCACGCTTTAAAAGCGAGTCTGGACCTGCCATTAAATGGTGGATTGGAATCAGACTGGAAACTCTACATAATCTCTACATAATTTCTACATAATCACCTTCTCTAACTTTGCATACAGGTGCATCTCAAAAAATTAGAATATCGTGGAAAAGTTCTATTTTTCCCGTAATTTAATTCAAAATGTGGAACTTTCATATATTCTAGATTCATTACACATAAAGTGAAATACTGCAAGCATTTCTTTTTTATTTTAGTCTTGATGATTACGGCTTACAGCCAATCCAGTATCTCAAAATATTACAATAAAGAATTTTTACATAAATTAATACAATAAAGAATAACACAGAAATGACGACCTTCTGAAAAGTATGTTAATTTATGCACTCAATACTTGGGTCGGGGCTCCTTTTGCATGAATTACTGCATCGATGTGGCGTGGCATGGAGGCAATCAGCCTGTGGCACTGCTGACGTGTTATGGAAGCCCAGGTCGGTTTGATAGCGGCCTTCAGCTCGTCTGTATCGTTGGGTCTGGTGTCTCTCATCTTCCTCTTGACAAAATTCAGATTGGCTGGCCGATCAAGCACAGTAACACCATGGTCAGCAAACCAGTTACTAGTAGTTTTGGCTCTGTGGGCAGGTGCCAAGTCCTGCTGGAAATGGAAATCAGCATCTCTATAAAGCTTGTCAGCAGATGGAAGCATGGAGTGCTCTAAAATCTCCTGGTAGACGCTGCATCGACTCTCCACTTGAGAAAACACAGTGGACCGACACCAGCAGATGACATGGCTCCCCAAATCATCACTGACTGTGGAAACTTCACACTGGACTTCAAGCAACTTGGATTCTGTGCCTCTTCACTCTTCCTCCAGACTCTGGGACCTTGATTTCCAAATGAAATGCAGAATTGACTTTCATCTGAAAAGAGGACTTTGAACCACTGAGCGACGGTGTTTTGAGTAAAAAGGTGTTCTGAGTTAATTAGCTGATTAGAGCTCTTGCCGTATTATAAAGTCTTTATTCTAATATTTTTGAGATACTGGATTTTTCCAGTATCTTATTTCCATGAGCTGTAAGCCGTAATCATCAAGATTAAAACAAACAAAGGCTTGAAATATTTATGAAAGTTCCACTTTCTGAATTTTATTATGGGAAAAAATCAACTTTTCCACGATATTCTAATTTTTTGAGATGCACCTGTATTTCCTTTGCAACAAACCTACCTAGTGGTTTTAACATGAAAGCCAAACCAAATTTTAAACACTAAAGACTCTAAAGAGGATGGGGGAAATGGGATGGCAGTTAAACTAGAGGTTGATGTGGTATTTATAACTCTAATCCAAACGATCAAATTGAAATTGCCTAGAAAATGAAACACATCTCAATTAAAAGTAAAGTAAATGTCTTGCATTGTAGTTAAACCTTCATCCGCAACTAAAGTGAAAACATCAAAGTAAAGAAGCTCAGCAAGGTGACATGTGGCATTAATAAAGTAGCTCATTCACTCAGGTTTGCTTCAGCGTGACCTTCACTGGTTAAGACTTAGTCATCCTCTTTAAACATCTCGCAGGTCTCATCTTCAAACACGGCCCGATCTTAAAAGAGGCATTCACCTTGTGAATACCTTGGAACTCTCCGTGTGCCATCTCTGCGAAAATGCACTCAGACTTCTTTTCCTTCATTCAGGCTTTTATCTCGGGCAGAAGCTCGAGTGCAGCTCTGCGTGGTTCCTTTTTCTCTATCTGCATCTCCTCATCCTCTTCCCCGCTTTTCCCATGAGCCTTCATCACTTCACTGCCAGTACCCCCCCCACGATCTCCTGTAATTCTGCCAGAAGCGAAGCTCCTCCCCGGGGAAAGTCTGACTGGAGCTGAAGAAGAGCTAGTGAACTCATTTGCCCATGTCTGCTTCTTTGCTCTCAGTGTAGTTTAGCACATCAGTGGAAACATAGCACCTTCTGACAAGGACATGTTTCTTCTACAGAGGAAAATCTATACATTTGTTCTACATCACTGGGTTTGTTATATAATTGGAGATTTATTACATATATTAGGTTTAGTTGTATTAGGATTAGAACCCAATTAAACACATGAGACAAAAATATTTATTTATTGAGGAAAATGATCCAATATTACATATCTGTGAGTGGCAAAAGTATGTGAACCTTTGCTTTCAGTATCTGATGTGAAACCCTTGTGCAGCAATAACTGCAACTAAACAGCTCCGTTAACCGAGTGATCAGTCCTGCACATCGGCTTGGAGGAATTTTAGCCCATGATACACGTCCACAAACGTGTTTTGAATATCGGACTTTGATAGATCCCTGTTCTTTAAATAAAACAGGGTGCCTACTCGCACCTGATTGTCATCCCATTGATTGAAAATACCTGACTCTGATTTCACCTTCAAATTACCTGCTAATCCTAGAGGTTCACATACTTTTGCCACTCACAGATATGTAATATTGGATCATTTTCCTCAATAAATAAATGACCAAGGATAATATTTTTGTCTCATGTGTTTAATTGGGTTCTCTTTGTCTACTTTTAGGACTTGTATGAAAATCTGATGATGTCTTAGGTCATATTTATGCGGAAATATAGAAGATTCTAAAGGGTTCACAAACTTTCAAGCACCAATGTAGACTTTTACAGTCTCCCCAAATGTTGCCCGTGATAAACGGATATGTTCTCAGGTTTCCAGGAAAGTCTTGATGCAAATAACCAACACCACACAAGAGAATTACACGTTAGATTTGGAATTAATTTGCTTTTACAAACCCATCAGACGAGCTTGTAAGAAATGGCCTCACCTGTACAACTGGCATGTTTTAATTGGCTAAATGGCCGTGTACCACCGCTGTCAGTGGAGAGCTAGAGGTTTGTCATGACCCCACTCGAGAACGTATTACACGTCTGCTTGTTTTTATTTATTGCCCCGAGTCATGTTCATCCCACATGAGGGACTGAAGGGTGTAATTTACAGTGGCCTCATCACTGCAGCTGAGCTCCGCTACTCCACCTGATCTGAATCAGACCGTGTTAGTGTGCTGTCGGACTGAAGGATTGGTGTTATTCCTGAAAAAACTGTCAAAGCTTATTTTTTTAGAGAGAGTATTTTTCTTAGAGGGTCTCTAAGTCTCTACGCACATAAGTTTGAATATGATGATTCTGCGTATTTTATTTAAAGTTAATGCTAAAGCTGAGTTCAATATAGATCAGTACTTCTGTATTAAACTGGTGTGGGGCGGGGCTTCATATGAGCTCAGTTAGTGAGTAGTCTTTATTTATTTGTTTATTAGGATTCCTCCATCAGGAGGAAACCTACTGTTATTATTATTATTATTATTATTATTATTATTATTATTATTATTATTAATAATAATAATAATAATAATAATAATAATAATAATAATAATAATAATATTCTCTTTATTTCCCTAAAGTGCCCAATAGCTCAAGATCTAAATGGTAAGTTTTGAAATTTGGCACACTGATACTACCACGAGTAACTCCCACACCACAAATAGCCCACACACACCCATAGGTGGTGCTACAGGCCATGCCCAAAGTCTACATGATTTTCCCTCCACCCCATAAGTCAAAAATGTCTGAAAATTGGTATACATGGCTTATTTCTCATGGGGAACAAAAAAGCCATTGGGACCCATAAAATCCGCCATGATAGATTTTCCAGTACATTGAAAATTTGTCCAAAACTACAAAAATCTTCTCCACATGAACCATAGGTCCGATTTACTTGAACTGTGGTACATATATGTGGGATACATGTCTTCCTATAGGGTGGTAAGCAATAAGGAATCAAGTAACAATTGGCCGAACTATTTACATATTGGTGAATTGACATCTGTTGCACATATTTCTTGTGTCCATAAATAAATGGAACATTAACCTATGGACTTGTTCTGTGGCACACACAAAGAGGACACTACAGTATGTTACCATGTGCGATGGCAACCTCATATCACCAAAAACATTGACATTAAAAGGAATACCTTTGATTATATGTCATATTATGTTAAACAATATATTTGGCATCCGCTAGATGGCGATGTTTATCTTGGAATGATCATTTGAGGGAAAACTACAAAAATGAACTTAAAATCTGCCATTGATCCAAATGCGTCGTAATGTTATATCTATGGGATACATTTCTCTACCATGTCAATTTTGAAATGGACCGCAATCTTGAGGAGGAATCCGCCATAGCTGCTTGTAGCTATATTTGTAATTGGGTTTAATTTACGATGTAGGCTGTCGTCATCAGCCAATCACTGCTGATATTCATCCATGAAACATGGCATCATCCACATGGCCGTAACTAGCTACAAGGACATTGAGGTCAGGACACAAGGTTTTGTTTGTTTTGCAAAATGTATACAGGGATTTACAGTAACCACAATGTTTTTTGGGGGTTTATTTGATGGGGAGGAAGCTGCCACTTGTCTGTTTTACTTCAAATGTAGACACTAGAAAAGTAGAAATGCACACTTTCATTATTTCCTGGTACAAAATGTTCATCTTGCATAAGGTTGTTCAACGAATACATGTAAACATACTGTAATATCCATAATAATAAGCATCTCAGTTCTGTCATTTATATTAACTAGATCAAATAGATGATTTATTAATGCTAAGGATTATCCACTATTCTTTAATTTGATTCTTTAATATAAACTTGGGGTTGTACTTACAAAAGAAAGACCTTTTTTTTTTACCACTAAGAGAGGCACTAAAATGTTTCTAACATTTTAATTTAATTTACATTTTAGCTTATGAACATCTAAAAAAAAAAAAAACCTGACAGACAGTGTGCAGTCTGGTGAGGTAATTTATTGTCTGATGTGAAATCTGACTCACAGATAATATTAGCAGTGCCGCATAAATGCATTTATTCATGTGGCTGAATTTGTCAAAACCTGACTGCATAATCACTGTCATACAGGGAACTGAGAGCATGGCTTTTTTAAGGCTGTCATCATTTAAACTTTAAACTACATCAATTCGAGCGCTATTCAGGCTTCATGAGTAATTCAGGGTTTGCGATTTCATCTTAGTGACCTAGAAGGATCTGGATCATCCTTAAGTTGTCGATTTGGGAGTTGCTTTTAGCTTTGTGAGTTACTTGAAAGACTAAAATTAGGAAATTACACCAATTTTTTTTTTTCCCCCTAAATCTGCCAGTTAGAATAATGCAATCAACTGAATTATTATTCTAGAATATACAGTACTAGAATGATAGTAAAAAAAAATAAATAAATAAAAAAAACGTAATAAGTAAAAGAAATTATTACAAATAAGTTTCGATCTGGCTTTAAGGTTTTACTGTTTGTTTTTAAGGCACTACATGGATTAGCGCCACTTTACATTTGAGAATTAATCTTCCTCTACATTACATCAAGGTCTCAGATCAGCTAGTCAACTCTTCTGAATATCCAATGATCCTGGTTAAGGTCAAAGGGTGACTGTGCTTTTTCAGTTACAGCCCCAAAACTGTGGAATACTGTACTTTGCCCCTCGCAGTCAGGTCTTTAAGTCCCGTTTCATTTAATATTCTTACCTTGTGCAATTTTGTATCTTATCTATCCATCCATCCGTTTTCAATACCGCTTATCCGACACAGGGTTTCAGGGGAGACTGGATCCTATCCCAGGGAACTCGGGGCACAAGGCAGGGGACACCCAGGCCAACCCATCACACAATCATTCACACATTAGGGACAATTTGGAAATGCCAATCAGCCTACAACGCATGTCTTTGGACTGGGGGAGGAAACTGTAGTACCCAGAGGAAACCCCTGAAGCACAGGGAGAACATGCAAACTCCACGCACACAGGGCTTTGAACCCCCAACCCCAGAGGTGTGAGGCAAATGTGCTAACCACTGAGCCACTGTCGTATAAGTGGAATAACACACTCCAGACTGTGCGGTTAGACGGAAACAATCCACCCTGGTGTGTTATTCCTTACCCAAAATCTGGCATATTAATACAGAATTGAATTACTGTGACGTGGTCATACTAGATATGAATGTATTGAGGATTTTTACAACACTCAAACAATCAGATTATAGAACCTAAGCTGTGTTTAAGCTATTTGTTAAAGTGTAGAGTGTGTTGTAAAGTGTTACGGTGTTGATTAAGAGGGCAAGAGGGCGTTAAAACCACCAGATTGACACAGTTGCTCATGAAGAGATGTGATATCCAGTTATCTGATACCTCCTGGTGTGATCATGGTGCACCACTTGAGATTTAGTTCTTGTTGCTTAAAGGAATTCCTCGTTTTCTGTCTCCGTGCGAAATAACCCTAACACCCTGTTATATTAGGGACCTTCACTACCTTTTTTTTTTCATTAAAGACAGGCACGAGAAGTGAAGTGAAGTGAAGTGAAGTGAAGTGCAGTGAAGTGAAGTGAAGCGAAGTTTGGCATCGGTGTGCCACAGTAGCCTCGAAAATCGAATTAAAACCTAATGGAGTTGAGGTGCACACCGAAAAAGAAATAAAATATCTGCAGTCTCAGGTGTGTCAAAGTCAATATGTTTGTCAGATTGGCCCTGAAGAGACTGACTCACCTCTATAAATGATACTTTGTTCCACATAATTAGGACTCTGCAGCCCAGCACGCCTGTTGAATCTGCCTTCGTCCCCGAGAGTACCATCTTACTCACGCTAACCTATTGTGACTGAACGACTGTAAAATAGAAGCGGGCACTTTTGCAATAATAGCTCCGTCAAAACACAAGCCGGTATCTCCGCGAGTCTACTGTACAGCCCAGGAGCTAACGTGTCTTTCTCTCGCCAAGAAGAAATGAGGCGATTTATCCATACAATGCCGCCACCTTCACTTCATCGACTTCACCTAAATGACAGCAATCTGTAAATTGACGTACAAAGAGCTTTGATGTAATATGGTGCTCCAAGCGTTTTTCCTTTCGCAGACGGGTTCAGAAAGCACTTTGTGCATTTCGGTTAGGAATACAAACAATACCGTTCTGTCAAATTATGCTTTTCTTATAGGATCATAATGTTTTTCGAAAGAATAAGGGAAAACAGTTATTTACTGAAAGTGGCAGTGATTTAAAAAAGCACTTAAAAAGCCAATATCAGCGGTTAGTCATTAAGACACAGGAACAAATAAACACTGTTTTAAGAGTCTTTTACTACTCAAATGAAATTATAATTTAGGGCAGCTCAATTGGATGATAAAACATTTTATTCTTGCATTATTATCATATACCGTCAGTGAGGTCCATAAATATTTGGACGTTGACAAAGTTATTGTTAGTTTAGCTCTCTAGCGAAATACAGCGTGTCCCAAACGTCTCCATACATAGAGGAAATTAACACGTTTTAGCAAAATGTCTTGGAGGTTTTGGAGGTGAAATTAAATAAGGAATCATTTATAAATAAAAGATTATTAGGAAAAATAAGGAATAAGCGCAAAAGGTGCAGACTTTTAGCTTTTAATTTGAGTTAACATCCAAATCAGGTGGACAGTATAGGAATTGCAGCACTTTATATACAGTACTGTGCAAAAGGTTTAGGCACCCTATGTTATTAGTACAAACTTCTGCATTATCAAGTCAGTACAAAAAACATTTTAGATTCCCGAACATTAGTTTACCAGCACAAGATTAAAATAAATTTTAAAAAGATTTATCCGCCTTGTGAAAAACGTTCCACCGACAGCCAGTTCACTCCTCGGCTAATGTGTTTAGTGCAGGGGGTGGGATTCAAAATTAGTAGCTCGTACTATACTTACCACATCAATGTACGTCACACCACCAGGATGTACTATGGTAAAACATACATACCATAAGAAACTTGTTTTGAGAAGGTCAGTAAAGAGCTCCCTTATTTTTCTTCTTTTTATGATTGCTTATCTGGTTATTTCAGGTAACTCCAAATAAAAAACAAATATCCCAGACATAAAATTTTTTTGGTGTACATCATGGGTTTTTTGACCCCTGGAGTATTATGTCCTGTCGTAACATTTGAACGTGTACTTTATTATGCGCAAACCAAAAATCACCATCATCAAAAAAGCGCAACAGAAAGGAAGCAGGGCAATCTATAATCAAAACAGAAAACTGGCACGAGAAAACAAGAGAAACGTACGGCTCAGAAATGTACCTGTATATTATACAAGACTTTGTGTTGAGGAAGAGAAACAACAAGGGCGATTTCAGAGCTGTAGAGCAGTGCTTTGTTCTGAAACGGGGACTTCAATTGTTACAATTTCTCCATTCGCTTTCACAAGGCAGCATTTAAAAGCATGCTTATGCAAGTCACATGTGAGTAAACTGTCCTCTCATTGGTCAGAGTGCACCTGTTTATGTTCCAGGGTTCCATAGCGGTCATCCATCAAGATGATTAGACAGAAGCTCCACGAGCTGATCATGGCTTTCTTTTTAGCTGTGGTTATTATAATTTATCTACTTTACATGTTCCACAGAGCGATTAAAGCCCTTCTCCTTGAGACGCTCATTAAACACCTTGTAAACCTCTGTGTTTTTATGCGTTTTTGAAAATTGTTTAGAAATATGTTCGTCAGACCAACTTTCAATGAGGCGTTTTACCTCATCTTTGGGCCAAGTTAAACCGCGATTCATGTTGTGAGCCAGTAACGCAGTTCCCATCATGCATTACTACACAGATGTTCGTTGGTCCGCTGGGTCGGATTGCTTTCTCAGCACAGTTGAACCGTTCCAGTGTTCATATATGCCTAAATAAACCGAACCAAGGGAGAAAATGCACCAGGTTCCGAAACAAACGCTAAAAACTGGCCTGAATCACCCCTTAAATGCCCTTAAATCACCAAATTAACGAGGGACTATATACCAGACAGGTGAACACATTCGGAAACAGACCAATGACGAGATGGAGACAGAACCAAACAGGAAAACAAGCATATGAACATGGCAAATAATCAGCATAGCACTCATGGATTCTGGCAGGAATTGACAAGTAGTGTTCCATGTTTGTCAACTTTCACAAAGATAGTAACCATTAAACATAGTTAATCAGTCAAGCTCTAATATAAAGTACTGTGCAAAATATGTAAATAAATCATGCAACGCAAAGATGCCTTCAAAAATAATTACATCAAAGGTTTCTACATATAAGAATTGACTGTAAAGTGTAGTGAACATTAGAAAATCAAATCACATCAATGGTTGGCGTGAGCAACCTTTGCTTTTAAAACTGCATTGCCAAGTATTCCCCCGCTCTCATTCCCCCGCTCTCATTTTTGTTTCTGTTTTGGCCCCTGTCATTGGTTTGCAGCCCTATTGTGTTCACCTATTCTGTGTTTAGTCCTTGAATAGCTTGTCTATCTGTACTCTGTTGTGTCATAGCATTGATACGTCTTATCATGCATTTTTGTAAATTTAAGTCCAAGTCGTGGTTTCCTGTTCCCACCTTTATAGCATTTGCCTGCGTCTCAACTTTTGATTATGGTTTATCCCAGTTTGACGTTGCCTGCCTGTGTTTTGGCCCCTCCCTTGGACGCCAGTTTTGATTCTTGGATTGCACTAAATAAAGCACACATAAAATAAAGAGTTTTCCACGTTACACATTACGTTTGTTAGTTTTCTCAGATACAATATTGGTGTAATTTTATTTTTAAAGTATGGAGAACCTTTTCTGGAGAAACTTTGGCTGTTGCACTTGCTTCTGTTTCTGCACGTAAAACCATTCCACCATGCGCACTGTGTTCTCATTGTGACACTGTGTTCTCGAGGGTTAACCTCACCAAACTGGCAACCCTGCCTCAGCTGTGTTTGGCCATAAACAAACAAGCAACTTGTGTAATACACTAACACAACACTGTCACAACACTTTTAACAGGACTAAATGATACTCAGCACCTGCCAAGCCTCTTTCGCTCAGCATCTGAGTGGGATGCACCTGTGCCGTATCTGCATTACTGTGCCGTAATTAAGCTGTCAGCTCGTTATTTACAAAGAAGAACCTGTTTCCTTTTCATTTCAGCTGCGAATGGGTAGCAGAAGCACAAGGCCATCTAAACAGTTTACTGACCTACTATTTTAAAAAAGGTCATGTTTATTTTGGCACCTACTGAGTGTTCTTTAGAAGTGGAAATTCTGATATTTAATGCATAAATGAATATTCAGTTAAAAAAAAAAAAAAAAATTGATTCTTTTATGCATTATAATGCTTTCTTTAACAAATTAGCACTGAAGCATAACATTTTCAAAATAAGACTTTAACTGTAGAAAGGTTTATATATATATATATATATATATATATATATATATATATATATATATATATATATATATAATATAGTTAAATATTATATATATATATATATATATATAATATATATATATATATATATATATATATATATATATATATATATATATATATATATATATATATTTATTTATTTATTTATTTATTTTTTAACTAGACAAAGTTAGCAAAGTTGTTTTAAAAATCTCCTTCCAATTTAAAGCTTTAGCATTTGAATGCTAATGAGTGTATAATGTTCTACTGCCACAGACAGATTGTGTGAACATTAGCAGTAGCTACACCCCATCTCACATACACAGGGAATTAAGAAGGCACTATTTTAATTGTATATATTAAATTTTTTTTTTTTATACAATTATAATTCTGAGCAAATCCAAAATGACTATACATTAAACTCTGTTTAATTTAGTTTTGCTTTGATGTTTTGTTTTGGTTTTTGTCTTAGTGGGGGTTTTAGGGGGGCGTTTTTAGTTTATTTTCGTACAGGTTAGATTTGTTTAGTTTTGTTTTGTTTAGATTTTTTTGTTCTGTTTTGAAGTTTTTTTGGGGGTATTTTTTTTTTAGTTCAGTTTTGTTTAGTTCAGATTTCATTATATTTGTTTTGTTTTGGTTAGTTTTTGGAGGAGGTTTGTTTTTAATTTAGTTTATCTTTGATTAGATTTGTTTATTTAGTTTTGCTGTGATGTTTTGTTTTGTGTTTTGGGGGGATTTTGTGGTTTTCTTTTTTGGGGGGGGGGTAGTTTTGTACAGTTTTCAGTTTTGTACAGTTTAGATTTGTTTAGTTTTTATTATTTGTTGTGTATTGGGTTTTTTTTTGGGGGGGGGGTTGTTTTAGTTTTGTTTTGTTTAGTTTAGATTTGATTTTGTTTACCTTTTTAAATTTGGTTTTTGGTTTCTTTGATGTCTTGTTTAGCCTTTTTTGTGTTCTTGTTGGGTTTTTTTTGGGGGGTGGGGGGTGTCTGGTTAGTTTAGTTGTGTACAGTTTAGATTTGTTTAGTTTAGTTTTTATTATTTGTTATGTTTTGAGGTTTTTTTTGGGGGGGGTGGGGTGGGGGTATTTTAGTTTAGTTTTGTTTAGTTTAGATTTTATTTATTTATTTAGTTTGTTTTTTTTAGTTAGTTTTTGAGGGGTTTTGTTTTTAGTTGTGCTTAGTTTAGATTTGATTACATTTGTTACATTTGGTTTTGCGTTAATGCCTTTTTTGTGTTCTTGTTTGTGTGTGTGTGTGTGTGTGTGTGTGTGTGTGTGGGGGGTGGGGGGGGGGTCTGGTTAGGTCAGTTTTGTACCGTTTGGATTTGTTTAGTTTAGGTTAATTTTAATTTCTATTGTCCTATTAAATTCAGCTTTTTGCAGTGCTTGGCTCAGATATTTAGGATTTTATTAAGTTAGAACTGCATGTGTATTGTTTTTGTCATTAAATATGTATTAAATGTTATGAAAAACTAAGCCTTTATTGGAAACGCATAATTTTTATGATGGTAGAAAATGAGAAGCTTTAAAAGCAACAAGTCTCCCAGTCGTAAAAGAAAAACCTCATAATGTAGGCAAAAAAAACAAATCAATTCTTTATGCATCTTGAACTTTTATGATAATACAGAATTGTAAAACCATATTATGAGGGGCCTAGAGACAAATCTCGTGACATTAGATTGTGACGTAGATTTGTACACTTTAAGCTTTTTAATTTTAAATCAACTTGACACCACTAATAGTTAAAATAAATAATTGAATATTTTTAAAGTAATTGTAAATGGTTTTGTTGTTCTCTGTCTGCACTTTGCCCTATTTTTTTCATTTAATGTATGGAAATACGCGCGGAATATTCTGTTATTGCTTATGTTAACGAGACCCAGCATTAAAGATACTGACCCGCTGATGAAGTGGTGTGTAATAATGAGTTCTATATAATTACACTCGAACCTCTGTCTCTACTCAAGTCCTCACAGTAAAGAGGTGTCACTGTAATTACAGCTCTTCACATCCTCTTCTCTTCACCCGTAAACTCACACCAGCAAGGCAACATCTAAAGGTCACTGCAGTAATGTGACGGCCTGCTAACTTTATATTTTAAATTTCCTAACTTTATTGATACCATAGCAATGATTCATTTGGTAACACTGGTGTCATTTTAACTATAATTTCATCCACTTTTTACCACGTCAGATAAACCAGAGAAACGAAGTCTGTGGATTTTAGTTAATCTTTATATTTCAGAGCAGCGTAATCGGAGAATTTGAGAGGTATAATCTGACAGGAGAGTATTCATTTTTTTTATGCGATAATGATAATAATAGTGGTTTATGAGCCTTTGGGAAAAGGAAAAAGGCACAGGGACGTATCACATCACAACAGATCGCTCTGCAAATCAGTTTCGAGATCTGAAGTCAGTGAAACAGCATCCTTTCTAACACAGCAAAACTGACTAACTTCTGCGATTCATATTCACAGCACAAACAGCTTATTGTCTCACATTCAAATTCACATTTTTACGTGTTGTCACATAATATAGTGCGTGATTTCATGTGAAACACTTAGTTTTTTACCCTTAGATAATGTGTCATGATGCGAATAATATGAGATGAACAGAAATCAAAATTAAACGAAACATTTAAAAAATCACTTAGAAATAAGTAAATCAAGTGGAAAATGAATTTTAAAAATGAATCATGTAAAAAAAACAAACACATGGGGGGGAAAATGCAATGTGAAAATGAATGAACTGTGCAAAGCAATCATACTTGAAAATAAATGAATCATATTTAAGAAAAAGGAAAAAAAAAAAAAAGAATCGCATATATAAATAAATAATTTCTGCATAAGATTATGTGGAAATAAGTGGGTTGTAAATTTAAAAAAATCACATCATTTGTAAAATAATAATAATAATAATTATTATAATAATAATCACGATAAACAAATTAATCATGTTAAAACATATCACGTAAAAATACATGAATCATATGTAATAAAAATAAATAAATAAATAAGTAAATAAAGGGGGGAAAATGAACTGAGTAAAAATTCACAATAGCATTTGCAAATATCATCATGAAAAAAGCATTTGAAAATGATTTTTTTTTTTTTTTACCACGTGAATATAAATGAATAATGAAAAAAAAATTTTTAATCATGTGAAAAATGAATTGTGTAGAAAAATCACCTGTCACTTTTCAGTAAATGTGATCCCGCATATAAAAACAAATCCTAAGCAAAACTGTAAAACTCTCTTTTCCATATGTGAAAATAATTCAATCTTTTGTAAAACAAAATCACACCTGAAAACAAATGAATCATGAAAAAAAGAAGAAAAAAAAAACGTAAATATCTTGAAAAAAAGAAATCACACCTGAACATAAATGAATTGTGTAAAAAAATCGTGTGTGAAATATAAATGAATCATGAAAAGATCGCATGTGAAAATGAATTAATTATATTTCTTTTAAAAATCACATGAAAATAAATGAATAATGAAAACATCACGTGAAAAATGAATTGTGTAGAAAAATCATGTTTCAATAAATGTGAAAAAAAAAAAAACTAAGTCAAACTGTAAAACTTTCTTTTCTACCTTAGAAAAATTGGGTTAATAAACGTGTGTGTGTTTTGTATGATTCCCGCTGTAGCAACTATAAACCCAAAGAGCTCAAACACATTAATAAATTAGCTTAGCAGCTGCAGGCAACGACTCGTGTGTGGTTCTGTCATTTCCTCAGCTCACACTTTATACACAAATGATGAATAGCGTTTTTCCTGCTGATGTTCATGGTGCTGAGTGGATTTCTGTTTCGCCTGGAGATATTCATTTAAGTGGTAATTTTCCCTGTAATAGTCAGCTGTGCAGGGAAAAATTAAGTGTGAGCCATTGTTAGAATAAATTACTTTCTAAAATACACTTTCTCAAATAGTGTGATATGTCAGAGTCTGTTTCTCCAAAATGTCATTCTCAGGCGCTCGTACTATATGTGTAGTGGCATTGGGAAGCTATTTACATGCTACGGTTCTGACATTTAAGCTACAGACTTTTCTGAAATGAAATATGTCTCTGAACCAGAAGGAAAGTTCTAGCATTACAAACTGAATTGATTAAATTTATGTCTGTTTCACCATCCAATCGATCTGATCCAATCCCTGACAGTCACTGTGTGAGGAAATCACAATTAGCTAACAACGTTTTAGCTAGGTCCTATACATTTTTAGGCAGACTGACTAGTTTTTAAAACCACTATTTTTATACCTTTTTTTTTTTTCTTTTTTTAATTATTTGTACTTTACTCGAGTATTATTGAAATTGAACACTTGTACTCTTACAAGTTTACACTTGTAAATTTACAAGAGAAAAAAAAAAAAACCTGTTAATTCCTCACATTTTCATTCGGACCTTCGAAGTACTACAGATCTCAAACACCATGTTACAAGTGAAAAATGAAATATCTGCCTTTAAAATTCACCATCGACTCTTAAGAAGTGTGTTGCGTTAAGTTGACTTAGCTAGTTAGCTAGTTACGGTTTGTAAATTAGCTAGTTAAATTAACTCACTAGTAAAGTTTTGTAAAGTAGCTTGCTAAAATAGATAGCTAGTTAAATTTTGTAAATTAGCTTCCTAAGGTTAGTTAGGTTGCGAGCTACTTCGTTTTTCAAAATTAGCCCGTTAGGTTATTTTGGTTGCTAGCTACTTAGTTTTTCTAAATTAGCCCGTTAGGTTATTTTGGTTGCTAGCTACTTACTTTTTCTAAATTAGTTCGTTAGGTTTTCACTGCTAATGTGCTTTAGTGTTCGATCAATCAATCAATCAATCAATCAATCACAATCACATTTATTTCTATAGCAGATATAAAAACAACACAAGTTGGCCAAAGTGCTTTACATACCAGGACCTAACAAATTCATGCAGCCTAAAAACAGTCCAAAGGCAGCAAGTCAAGTTCTAGGTGTGTCTCATTTAGCAGAATATATTCCTTCTGATTGACTGCTTAGCGAACTAGCTAGTCACATAATGAACTTATGGTCAGCTCTTTTCAAATATTTACTCTTGAATACACCGAGTAAGTCGAAATGTAGATGCTTTAAATGTATATGGAAATTTTTGTCTATTTTTTTCCACATAGATTTTTTTTCCTGTGTGAGACAGTGTATGTTATAGTCAGAAAAACCAAAATCTGTTTTTGTGTTTGGTTGGGGTTTTTTTTGGTTTTTTTTCTGTATGACAGAATACAGCCAGTATCTACACTCACCGTCCACTTTATTACGAACATATATGCACCTGCTCATTCATGAAATTTTCTAGTCAGGCAATCATGTAGCAGCAGATCAATGCATCAAATTATGCAGACAGAGGATAAGAGCTTCAGTGGGCACAGGCTCACCCAAACTAGGCAGTTGAAATTTGAAAAAAGTAAAAAAAAAAGAAAAAGATCCACCAAATTGTGGGTCAGTCTGTGCCCACTGTAGCCTCAGGTTCCTGTTCTTGGCTGACAAGAGCAGAACCTGATGTGTTGTTCTGCTGTTGTGGCCCATACGCCGACATGTTGTTTTGTGATGCTTTTCTTCTCACCGTGATTGTACAGAGTGGTTATTTGAGTTACCATAGCCTTTCTGTCAGCTGAAAACCAGTCTGATCATTCTCCTGATTTCTCCATCAATAAGGCATTTCCACCCACAGAACTGCTGCTCTCTGGATGTTTATTTTATTTTTATTTTTATTTTTTTGCTTTTTGCACCATTTTGTGTAAACTCTAGATACCGCTGTGTGTGAAAATCCTAGATCAACAATTTCTGAAATACTTGAAATACTTACATTTTTTTTTTTTTTTTAGTTAGTCTTTACAAGCCTACACGAACGCACAGTGGTCGAAGGAGCTGATCAGATATTCTGAACCCATGCAAAAATTAAATTAATATTGGATTGCTTAGTTAAATAGTCTTCATTTTATTCCATGTTTAAATTAAAACTGGAGTTTTCGGCGGTTCAGTGGGGAGAAAGTTGAGCTCCGAGATGTCGAAACTGCTTCATTAAAATTCTGGACTAGGAAGAAAAGGATGAGGTCCGACCCCTCTGCGCTTATTTATGCTCAGGATTGGCGAAGCCGCTCCAAATCCCTTTTGCTTCGAAACTAATTTACAACGCAACAGAGCAAACCGGATTTCCCAAAAGCCCCAGAAGCTCCAACTGCATAATCAGCGGACCGACCACATCCAAAGAAAATGAGTTAAAAAAAAAAAGTCCAAGAGCGGCTCTTAGAATATTTACAGTGTGAATAGTGGATTGTTAGCGAAGTGAGTGAAATTGCAGAAGCAGGCGATGATTCATTTCCAAAATCAAATGCACAAGAGGGAGCCCTGGTGAATTAAAACAGGTTATATTTAGCGCTGCATGAATATTTTATGGCCTGTGTTTTGGACGCCTTGTAAACGGAGCGAGTGGGCATTGGTAGCTTTGCTTTGGCACATCCTCCGAGTGCCGCAGCCAAAAAAGCACCTGTGGAGATCCAGTTTTCAGATCCGCAGGCCCCCCACTCTCACATTATTCGTTTTTACCTCGAGGAGTCCGTTCCTCACACAAAAGCCGAACAGAACCGCACCCCGCTCTTGTCTTTGGAGAGCTGTGCTAATTACGTCCCCCGCTAGGTCGGCCTGCTCCGAACAGGCACTGCCTGCAGTAATGAATGTAAGGTCTTGTTGAGGTATTTTTCAAAGACGTAATTAAACCGACGCCTGGTTCTTGCCTGCAGTTATAATTGCGACATACACACAGCTCAGGGTGAAGTGCGGATGAAGGTTTGTGGTTTTGTTGATGCTATCTTGGTATAGAAAAGGTCAGACCGTGAGCGGGGAAGGACTGAATTACTTTACATTACAGTATGTGAGATTTAAATAAGTACGTGCAGGCGAGTGCAAAAGTTTACATCAAAATATAGAAGTTAAGAAGACAAAATATAGAAGTTTGAGTTATGTCAGCAAGACAATTATTGGTTTGGGTTTCACAGGCAGACCTGATAACCTTGTGTAGGAGATCCACATTGCGTTATCACTCAAACTCAACGGTCTTCTTTCTTTGTTTTCCCCAAATAAAAACGGTGAGCCAAATGACACGATGATTGACGTGAGGATTGATGTTTTGAACTCGCTGATATTAACTGACCCCCTGGAAGTCCCGCTTTCTCCCCCTAGTTCACATTAGTAATCTTTTGGGCAGTGCTCTTGTCTTGACTATTGAAATATGCGCTGACAGGCTTCGCTTTCTGACATGGTAAATGGAGAACGTTTAGAGTTCATCGATGAGAAATAGTATCTAGCAAAGTGTGTCTGATGTAGCTAACATTAGCAGAGTATATCCGTTAAGTATTTTATCAGGGATGCTACAGAAATTTTCAACCACCAAAAATGTTGTAAGAGGGAAAAAAAAGGCCAAAAATTTGACTGAAAAAAAAACAAAACACAGGCTGATTCTAAAGGTTTGCACATATTTTCAATGCTAATGATAATTAAAAAGTGATTAAAAATGCTTTTTGTTGTTTGAGAACAGAGAGAACAGACCCGTCGGCCATATGGAAACATCTCACGGTTTCTAGGAACTGGCAGTAGACAGTGATTTGTAAAACGAGGCGTCCACTGAAAATGTTATGTTTTTTTTTTTTACTATTTGTTGCCTTTTTAATGTTCGCTTCTACACATTTCCCCCGCTGGCTTTGATTTTAATTTTGCCTGATGTCACACGTTTTCTTCTTCAGATCCAGGGTCTCATTTATCAAAGTCTGCATAGAACACATTCTAAATTTGTGTGTAGGGACCCCCAGTACACACAAGGCAATCTGCATTTATCACTCGTGCATATGCACAGCTGTACGCAATGGATGTTGATAAATCTCACACGTTATCAATTGCTTTTCCTGTACATGGACACTTATTTGCATAATGAAACACCCCCAAATTGCCATATATGGCAAACATCTTCCAATAGCATGCTCAGCACTTATGCATGGTTTACCTGCAAATCTATGTGTATGTAACATAGGCAAAATACAGAAACTTTTGCAGCAGTAAAATAATGTAACGTAATATAATGGAGACTAACCAGCGTCTAAATGAGAAACTCACTGTATCACAGAGTCAGAGAAAGACGTTTGGATGGATAGTTGGTTCATTTCTGGGATAAAGCTTCTGAAATTTTCCACTTTTATTCAGCCAAAATTAAAGGATACATAGAGTGTAATGCTGAAGTCTCAAAACCCAGGAACTGAACCAACAACATATGGGCTAAAGAACTGCCTTTTAACTATCTGAATGTGTTTCTTTATTCAAAAGCTTTTTTGCAGTTTTGGCTCTTGATGAAGTGTAATAGCACTTGGCGCATGGTGCAGCAAATAAGAATGGGTGTACAATCTAAATTAGACCTAATTAACAGCAGGTTTGCAAAATAAAATAGATGGTCCATTTCTGCAATGGCAATAAGCATTTATATCATAATATTTACTATATATATATATATGTCTGCTGTTATTAGCTGTTAGTGTGAGTTGCAGTGTTTACTGTGATGGATAAATAAAACTTAGCAGTGCTGTAAGGTTTTTCGCTCACCATCTGTTTAAATCATATGCCATATTTTAGAACGACGTCCCAAACCACGTTCAGCTGCTGTTTAGGTATTTACGATAAAGTGTTTCTTTGTGACGTTCCTGTAGAAAATGAAATAAATCAGAACACCCTGTCTGGGTGGTGTTGTCACTTAACAAGGCCTGATGTTGACTAAATCAATATTTCATAGATATGAAAAGCTGCACGGCCGTGGATGTGACTGCATTTCTGTAAGCCGTGCTGGTTACGGGCTTCTGCTCAATGCCGTGAATGTAAATGACTGCGTCACCATCTTTCCAATTTGATATCACTGACTAAAACTGAGCATTACTTAAGATGTTCTCCAAAATTTCAACAAAATGCAGCATTTTAGGTTTTGGAGACAATAAGCTCTGGGAATCAGGTGAAGCTCAGGGAATCTGAGAATCAGATGAAGCTCTGGGAATCAGGTGAACCTCAGTGTATCAGTTGAGGCTTTGGGAATCTGGGAAACAGATGGCGTTCTATGAATCTTGGAATCAGCTGAGGCTCTGGGAAACTGGGTATCAGATGAAACCCTGGGAATTAGCTGAGGCTCAGGGATTCTGGGAATAAGATGAGCTCTGAGTATCAGATGAGGCTTTGAGATGTTCTATGAATCTGGGAATCAACTGAGGCTCTGGGAATCCAGGGGTTAGGTGAAGCTCTGGGAATCAGCTGAGGCTCCAAGAATCTAGGAAACAGGTGAAGTTCTGGGAATCAGCTGAAGCTCTGGAAACCTGGTAATCAGCTAAAGCTCTGGGAACCAGCTGAGGCTCTGGGAATCTGGGAAACAGGTGAAGCTCTGGAAATCAGCCGACGATCTGGGAATCGGGTGAAGCTCTGGGAATCAGCTGAGGCTCTGGAAATCTGGGAATCATGTGAAGCTCTGTGAATCTGAGAATCAGCTGAGGCTCACGAAATCTGGGTATCATATTTCTTGTTTCTTGGAACTGATGTGTTCTGTTGGTGGAAAGTTCAGGAATATAAAGCTCTATGCATCTAATAATAAACCATCAAAATATTGTACACATTTAAATAATGTTCATGAAATCTGTACTGTAGGTGAATTTATTTTACAGTTCCCTGGTTACAAAAAAGTTTGTTGTTTATTTACAGCAGGTAATTCAACCATGGTAATTTTTCTCTAGCACCTCAGCATGAAAGGTAAATTGCCCAGTTTCCTGTGCATAGAGGTTGAAGAGGCCAAATCGGAGCAGATTGTGTTTTTCGGACTCCTGTCGTTTAAGCATCAACTTCAGGCCAGTGGGCTTTACAGGAGCCAAGTCAGACAACGGGCTTCCATCTGCCACATTTTTTTTTCCACTTCAACTCTTCTGAGAAATCTGTTCTTTTGTCTGCCTGCTCTCTCAAGTCTTCACGCTCGTCTTCATTAGATCCTCGGCTGCTTTTCTTCCCCCCCAAGATAGAGCTGTATAAAACCGTGACATATCTCACACGGAGGCTCCTTTTATCCATGGATGACCTTAAGTAGAAAATTCAGTCCCAGGTGGAGAATGATCTGCTTAAATGTGGCATTTGAATATCAATGACTTGGTGTCATGTTAGAGTTCAAGTCATGAGGGCTGGAGGAGAGATGCTGTTGACGCCGTTGACGTTGTTGACACCAGTGACAGGTTTCACTTCTGTTTCATACATCAACCAAACCATATGGCCGTTTCCCCCAAACTGTGGATTTTGATGTGATTAATATGTCCTAGGACTGCGACTGTTGTTGTGACACCAGCTTTTGTCGCACCTTGTCAGTCTCCTCCGTCACTCTCGCAGTGGTTGGTCACATCTACGAAATGTTCCACTCCTCATACCTACTCCTGCCCTCCTTCCAAAGACAGGACGGAGATGATCACAATAAAATCTGACAGGCCAGTAATGGTGAATGCAAATGAAAGGGACACAGTTAAATGCTAATGCTAAAAGCACAATGAGGCTGAGTGATTACAAAGCACTCGAGTGCCTTTTATCTCATGGCACCACTTATCCTAGAAGTGCCATCTCAAAGGGTCCCAGAGTGTCCTGCTATTGTTCATCTCAAAGGTCTTTTTTTTTTTTTATCCACCAAAGAATTAAATTGCTTTGATTGAGGTTTGTCAAATCAGCTTTCCTTCTCATTTGCATGTCCTTTTTTTAGCCACTCATCTGGCAGGTTAATAAGGTCATAAGGTGACATAACACCTCCATAACCACTTGATGACACGTCATATAAGCCTTCATAAACATTATAGAGACTCATTCATATAGACTTCAGCTGTCATAGCAACTGCTTGAGTCAAGTTGATCTCAAGTAATCTCAAGACACTGTAGTGAAAGTGTCATAAGCATTCCTAAACTGTCATTCTTCCTGGATAATCCTGCACTCATACCTGACTTAATACTTACTTAAATATGAACTAATGATGAGGTAAGGCATGTACTAATGATGAATTAATGAAGAGCTAACCTTACCTATGACGTGAGTCTTATGAATTCATGCATGAATAAAGACCACCTTAAGTACATGTTAGTACATGTTTGTTAGTTAATGTATTAAATAACACGTAGGGGTAAAATCATTCTTATAAATATAATTTGCCATATGCAGCTGCGTCCACAGACATCACTGGATGGCGCTGGATTACTTTCATAATTTGCATCGATCCTCCTTATCGAAGCATTAATTGCAGCCACTCTGCACCTCTAGTGCAATCTCAGCGACTTTCCATCTTTGTGTAGCAAACAGAACCTTATCTTGCTTTGTGAAAGGGTCAATCAGAGCCACCCGGAGAGAGCAGATCCCCCACCACTGCAGCACTTACACCGCTGTGTAACGCTTGTGGATGGACTCTGGTGGATGGAAGCAGGACCCCTGGTGCTTTATGAGCTGTAGCCAAAGTGCGCCTTGACCTTTTTTTGCTCCTTTTTTTTTTCCTCAGTAGAGGCTGAGATTCATGCATTGTATTTATGCTTCGATATTATACTTTTCCATATAACACTGTATAAATCATTTGTAGGGCTTAACCTTTGCCATGTGTTTCAAGGATAAATCAAAGTGCTAGAGACGTTGTCAACTTTACCCTTATAAATACTGTTATCAAACTACTCACACCACCATTGGTATTGAGAGTACGGGGGGGGGGGGGAGGTGGATCTGACAGTGGGAGTGCTTTCATATACACAGCGTTTTGTTCATTTGAATG
Source organism: Cranoglanis bouderius (assembly GCA_023630585.1). NCBI lineage: Eukaryota > Metazoa > Chordata > Actinopteri > Siluriformes > Cranoglanididae > Cranoglanis > Cranoglanis bouderius. Next base: position 4,707,624 of record CM042572.1, read on the forward strand.
GAACCCTGGTGTTTTTGTTTTCTTGGTACGGTTCTTTAGGCAAGAGAGAGCACAGCAATCATTCGTAAACAGCCAAGTATCTGAGTGAGGTGGACTCATCCTTCTAGCGTGGTTCGATTGCAGTGAGAAAGCAATTTGACTCAACCCAACTGCAGGAACTTGAATCAAACACGCCGTGTGTTTTCGGTTGCAGCATTTTTTTTTTTGCACAAGCAAGCTGCTAAACTGAGCCATGAGGCACAGACTGAGCCAATGGAATGAAATGCAAGAAATGTGTTCTGGGGGAAAGCAAAAACACAAAATAAACATTTGATGCAATACACCAAATGTTTGAAATTAGATGTTTTTATAGTTAACTAATAATTTATTGAACACAGGCTCTTGGTAAAGGTTTGTTTACGTTATGTCGCTGAGTCTTGAGGTTGTCAACCAAAAGTAGTGACCTTACATATTTTATCAAAAATAAACCGTTTCTATTTCAATCAGTTACAAATTTCTCCATCTAAATTTGTGGCCAAAATAAACCTACCAGCACAAAACAATGAAATTAAGGATTTTCCAAATTGGAGATACAATCTGGCAACCCTCCTACAAATCCGTTGGTAATGCAAAGCTTACCTTCAGAAAAGATTTTTGGACTTTCTTTGAAAAGAAATAAGTAGGTGTGATAACTAGCAGTCCATAGCAAATTATTAGTATTGGGTAATTACATTAGTATGCTTAAGGATGAGAACAATCTAGAATTAAAGGAACAATCCACTCTGAACAAGTTGCATATTTATCTTTATAATTAACATTTGATCTTCAGCTGCATCCAGGAGGGCCTTGTGTCCACCAAGAGTTTTTTCCTGAGGCCAGCGTATGGGAGCGACGCATATTTTAAAAAGAAACAAAAGCCAGCAGCGTGACGAGGTGCTGAGCGTCTATTCCACACTGAGAGATGCACACTTGGTGTATTTTTCTAGTCACAGAGAGTTGAAAAATGTTCAAAACGCAGTGCTCGTCACTGTCACTTCTTTACCCAGCCGTCACCGACCAACCGTCACATCCTACTCGTGCAACGACTGAACAACAATGGAGGAGAAGTTGATACTGCTATCGGAGAAACACTTCAAACTGTGTCCTGCTCATACAAAAGTATTCCTTGAACCGGCTTCCATCCAACTTCAGTTCTTGGACCAAACAGTGGTACTCTCCGAGATGTTTCCTCGCCCACAAAATCTCATGAACCCACACAGGCCGGCAGGTCCGTCCTCTCTTTCTACGTGCTTCGGTCGTCCCTTCATCCAAAGCAAGGGCTAGAGCAAGAAGTTTACCTTGTGTCAACGTTTTTATATTCAGTAATTGCTGATGAAATAAACTATCTGCGAAACTAGTAGCACATTACTTCTGCGGATATTCCGTATCGTAGCAACCAAAGCGTCTAAGCTGAAAAAAACGCTTCACCTCCAAAGAGCTCTCAAGCGCCCCCAGCTGGGCATTTTCAGAAGAGCTAAAAACGCTTTGGTGGACACACAGCTTTAGTTTGGAATGGTTTTCCTACATTACCCCAGTGGGATTTAGCCCTTGCTTCTCTACCTAAAGAAAGTGATGCAGCAGCGCTTTAATCCTTTAACTATCACTTCCTCATCTGTAAACTGTTCAAACAGACAGTCAGCTCATAGATCACTACTGCATCTAGCCACGCTGATTCTCTTCTGTAACTTAGCTCAACTTCATTGGGGGGCCACACTGAATTCTGGGACGTTGAGTCTTTGCACCAGTGTATCGACTCCTACATTGGATTTCTCATTAATATGATGGTGAACATGGCTGGAAAATGGAGAGTGACCTCTTGACCTTTTGCTTCTTATGAGCTAACAGGGAAACACGACAGTTACGCCTTGAGATCTTCTCATAGGAATAACAAAAAGGCAGAACCAATCGACAGATTAGCAGCAGGATCATTAAACGCAACACAATTATAACAATATAAAAACATATTTAATGCATTTCCTGGTTGTATTTTCCCTTTAAAAGCTTTTGCATTGTACACACATCTCAAGTTTCTCAGTCCTCTGATTCATTCATAACGTGTGTGTCCCAGCGGTGCACGTAACATTTTATACCAGGGGTTCATTTTCCAAGAATAAGGCCCTGATTGACCGAGATCTGAAATAATTGAGCAATCTGCTAAATTGTAGAGGTAGTTAGTCGCATTTTTCAGGTGACGTACAAAGAATAATTGCTGAAAAGATATCGCATGCACAGTGAATGATGAAAACATGATTTAAAAGGGGTTCTTGCATGTGCTAATTGTTCTCAAATGTCAAAGAACTTTCTGGAAAAGTCAAACTGAAACAGGAGATGGCGAAATTAGTGGAGTTTGTTCAGGAGACAATTAGGGATAACAAGTGCTAGAGCAAATGGCAAAAAAAAAAAATTAATTAATAACGACGGGAGACTAAAATACCTGCCCTTAATTTACTCACACAACTGCAAGTATTAAAATGACTTTCAGTGTGAAATAACTTTAAATATACAAACTAGGCGTTTACTATTTTAGCTGTTAAACATAAAAAAGTGGACATTTACAGGTTCAGCCGTTAAACAAAATGGATTTTTAAAGTTTCAGATGTTAAACAAAATGGACGTTTTCATTTTCAGTTGTTAAACAAACAAAATGGACATTTAAAGTTTCAGATGCAAACAAAATGGGCATTTAAAGTTTCAGCTGTTAAACAAACAAAATGGACGTTTACGGTTTCAGTTGTCAAACAAACAAAATGGACGTTTATAGTTTCAGCCATTGAACAAAGTGGACGTTTAATGTTTCAGATGCAAACAAAATGGACATTTAAATTTCCAGATGTTAAACAAACAAAATGGACGTTTACAGTTTCAGCCATTAAACAAATTGGATGTTTACAGTTTCAGCCATTAAACAAAATGGATGTTTACAGTTTCAGCCATTAAACAAAATGGACGTTGAAAACATGTTTAAAGATTCAAGCCGTTAAACAAAATGATACTTTTACAGTATCAGATATTAAACAAACAAAATGGAGGATATTTTTAAGTGAAAGACACATTTTTTGGGAGCTTTGTCAAGTTTGCTTTTACACGCACATCAGGGGCAGCTGGTATAAATGTGTTCACATGGCTTAACCCTTCCTGTCTTTCAAAGATAAAACGACGTCAACATCTATAGCAGAATATTTGCTGTTAACAAATGTCTTAAGGCAGAGCATTATGGACTTGAAACACTTTTACAATTTTTAACACTTTGCTCAACCCTAATAGTTTCATTGTCGAGCTGTTGACAGATATTATATTTTAGCATAAATATGACATTTATTGTAGGTCAACTCATCGAGCACGTTTCAATCCATTATGTACTTTCCATTATCTTCAATTAAATAAAGTAAACTGATTAGCTGAATGTATATGGCTGATTATTGTTCATTATTCTCATTCTCATCCTATTAGAAACTGCTGATGAACAGCCTGATATCCTGACGATTTTCAGGACGAGGTCAAACATCACAACCTCTTATTAATCTGCGCTGATTACTTTCAGGATTCGCGAGGCTTGAGCTCGTAATTAAAACTCAGCCGATTTTAATAATTCTTTTTAGAGAAAAAAAGTTATCGGGAAATTACTTTTGGTGAAAAGCAGCCGGGGTCGACCCGTGTGACTTTCGGCTTTCAGCGAGGACCCCAGAGAGCTTAATAACAGACCTGAGTGAAGGAGAAGCGTAACCCCCTCGCTCTCACAGGGCCACTAAATCCTTTAATTATCAGGCCGAGGAGACGTGCCTCCAGGAAGCTCGGTGCTAAACGTAGACTTTGGTCATGAGGGGGGGAAAAAAATCCCATTTGCTGTTATTTTTTCAAGAGAGATGAGTCTTGTCGCTTCAGGCCGCAGTGTCAGAAGGGAACGAAGGCAGTCCCTGTTAGGATGAATTACACGGGCACGTGGGCTCTGGAGGAATAAAAGAGCTGATACTTTTTAAAAGAGATAAAGTGGTTTTTGACGTGGCCATGCAGCAGGAGAACATGTAGGTTAGCTGCTCATGTCATTGAACTCTGTAAGAAAAGAGCTTGATTTTCAGTCGAGCTGCACATCCTCAGATTAAACACTTCCTTTGCACTAAAAACTTTGCACGCATCACAATGTTTAAAGTAACGACAGAGTAAAAGAGAGAGAGAGAAGATATTCAGAAACATATTTTCAGCCTTTTGCATCAGTATACTTTTATTCCAAGATATCTTTTCTGCTTTTTTTTTATTTTAATTCTCTTTTCTTCCTTTCTTTCTTTTTCTTTCCCTCCTGTAGAGAGTGTCTTTTATTTTATTTTTTTATTTTCTCTCCTTTTTCAATTTTTTTCTTTTGCTTTAACAAACCAAAAAACTATTTTGTTCTCTTCCTTTTATTTTCTTCTCTGTTTTTCTCTCCTTTTTTTGTTTGTTTTTTTAAAAAATTTTTAAATTTTTTTATTTCCTTTTTTTTTCTCTTCATTTTTCTCTCCTTTTCTCTCCTTCTCTTAGGAGTAGCATTAATATTTTTCTCTTTTCTCTCATTTTCTCATTTAATGTTATACTTGATCACTCCCTGCCTCAAATCAGACCCTGATGATGATAACATTATGACATGACATACAGGAAAAACAACCATTTTGTGTTACAACATACAGACACAGTCACATCATTCCCTTGTGTGCGTCTCGGAATCTGTTTCCTAACATGCGCCGATGTTTTTGTGTTGGGAAGTTGTGAAATAATACACTAAAAAAAAAAAAAAGGAAAAGAAGTGAACGGTATAATCTCCAGTAAATGACTGATTCGTATCAGCTCTGTCCAGCAACATTATCTACTGCGAAGGTGATATTAATTTGCGAGATATCACCTAGCCATAATATTTATTGGCCAGGAAGATTGACGAAGACAGGAAGTCAGTAAGAAATACAGTATGTTCAGTCCTGTTATTGAAAGCACGTCTGTCATGCTGTATTTCACATTTTTATACTTGAACAGCACAAAGAATGACAGATATTGGATTAAAGCACTGCAGCTGATCAGCGATAAACTCATCTCGTCGAATTCTGACTCGAAACACTGGGGTTTTTTTTTCTTTCTTTCTTCCTTTCTTTCTTAGAGAAGGTACAAGTAACCTTGAGTGCAGGAAAATTGAATAAGAAAGACTTGTCACATCAAGCAACAAAACCTAATCCTTCACAGGATTAAAACCCGTTATTGTTGTGTGCCCAACTCTGAAATTTCATCAGTTAATCCATCAGTGATTTGCTGATGCTTCATCAGGGATTATTTTGAGTTTGACATCTTCAGGTTTATGATATCCTTCATCCTGCGTGCCTCTGATATCTCCGACACACACTGAACGCTGAAATCTGTAGCATGATGATATGATTTCATGATCTTTTTTATTTATTTATTTATTTTTTATTCCTTCTAAATTCCTTCCTTCCTTCATACGTAGTATTTTCATTTTAAAATAATATTAACAGCTTGGTAAATCATTAATAGACACTTAATCAAGTACTGGGTAAATAATACATCTATTAATCAACACCTAATGACTGTAATATTGAAAAGTATACGTTAATCATAATAAAAAATTATTTACACACTTAAATATTTGTGCCACTAAGGAATAAAATGGGTTGTTGTTGTACTCTTTATCCATTTCTAGTTACATTTAATGTTGTGGAACGTCCATGAAACAAGTTGGTTCCTGTTATTGCTTACATTATACCCAATACCCAGAAAAAATATATATATATGCCTCAGATATTTGAGGAAAATTAATTAATTCTATCCAATCCTGGAACAAATGGAAAAGATTGGAATTGGGTTTGGAATTTTTTATTTTATTTTATTTTTTTTCAGAACTGGAAATGTTTACATATAAAGAGACTTGATTGTATTATTATTATTATTATTATTATTATTATTATTATTATTTTGGTTAGGATTGATTTTATTATATTTCTACTTTATACTTTCAATATAAATGATCTTTGTGTAAAAGCATGTTCTAATTGATGTCTTTTTTCCTGCATTTCTAAGTGCTTCAGTTAAAAAAAAATAAAATCATTTACAAATTTAAAATTGGAGATTTTAAAGGGGAAAAAAATCGTATCAGTTCTTATATCAGCTGATACTCAAAGTTTCAATATCAGTATCAGAAAATAAGAAAAAAGTGTTATTGTGTCATCACTAGATATAACATCCATATACAGTTGTTCCCTTGAACTTAATAAGACAAAAAAAAAAAAAAATTCAGTTTTTTTACAGAGAAACTGCAAAAGAGCTTCACCTTGGGCTGGTATGTTGCTTTGAAACTGGAGACTCCTTCCAAAAAACAGTGAAATAAACATCTCCTTACAGAAAATTAAGGAGATTAATGAATGTTTATACATTTTCCTTTCTCAAATAATACATTATTAAATTCATTTATTATTAACTTTAGATTATGTGCCAGCCAAACAACACTACTGTCAGAGCTGCTGCTTCAGAAAACCAATCAACACCTTCATTAATTAACCTAAAAACCCTACAGTAAAATTAAAATTTAAAAAGTTTAACATTTCCCAATTAAATATTAAATCCATTAATGTAATTTGTAATAAAGTGTCAATATATTAAAAAGTGCTAATGTGCATTTTTAGAAAATTTAGAACTATATGTGTCCTTGTCCTATTAAAAACCCTTAATTATCCAAAAGACCCTTAAAGCTGCAGTACTGAACTTTTGCCTCTCTATCCCCATCTCTATTTGATTGCTACTATTTTTTTACGTGGGTTGTGCTTCGGCACTGCTTCTCTGCGCGTATGAATCTCATGGTTTGAGGTCTACGTATGGGTTGTATATTAGCTCCAACACAGAGCAACGGAGGTGGCAGCGGATACGGTTTTCTTGGAGTAGAGGTGAATTGCTGTCTCTCATAGCTAGCAGAAAATAGGTGCAATTTACCACATTGACTATAGCAAAAAAAACAAAACAAAAAGAACAACAACATAGGAAACTCGATACCTAGCTGAATCAAGCGAACAAGTGTGTTAATGTTAGCTAGCTACCTACTGAGCCACTGAAATGTCTGACCTATTCAGCAGAAAAAAAAAAATCCATCTCTGCATCAGTCTTCAATCGCTTCAGATCCTGGAGTTGTCACCACCTCTCAAAAGCCATGCCGATATTTATTCTCTTTTTACCACAGGCTCTGTCGCATTCCCTTTTTGACTGCGGGCTCTCCGCAGTTCGAGGTTTCTTGGTTTTGACAAGAGGTGATTCCCCAGATGTCAACGATGATAGCTGTTTAGAACAATCCAGATTAAAAGCAGTCATCTAGATGACGTTTAAATTCTAAACAACTGTAGTAAGAACAAGCTACAAACACTCCACCATCCTCAGCACCCACACGTTATTTGTGAGGCCACACAAATGACGTCGGAGTGACGTTTTTCCATGAAATCTGACCCGACAGCTCAAATTATAAATCATTATTTTAAGCTTACCGTTGCGAATCGGGGTAAGGTAAGGAGACAGTTTTGAACACCGATTTTTTATTTACTTGCTCAATAATTGATTTTTGCTCATTTTTAACCAGTTTTATACTGCAGCTTTAAAGAACCCTTGTAAAACCCTTTTTTTTCCCCCAAATAATAATAATAATAATAATAATAATAATAATAATAATAATAATAATAATAATGCTTATTATTATTATTATTATTATTATTATTATTATTATTATTATTATTATTGCAATGCATTTAGGGCCACTGTCATTAAATTAAAATGTAAGATTTTGCAATATAATATATATATTTTTAAAAAGTCATAATATCCGATACAATGAGAACAAAGTCGTTATATCTTATAATATTATGACTTTTTGACGAAATCTTACAAATTTCTTCTCAAAATATGCTGTCATACTCAATTTGTTACAGTAAGTCACTTATTATTTAACACTTAAAACATAATTAATACTATGCATTTATATATACAATAATGTCAGCTATTAATTATTACTAGACATTATTAAACATTAGCTATTTCTTTCTCTCTTTTAGCAAACCAGGAAGAAGGCGTCTTTATTATTTATTTTTTTTAATGAGTCAAACAACACTGATTTTCATTAGAGCTGTATGTTAATTAGAAAGCTGACACCGGTCCATTAATTTACAGCCTTAAGGCTCCTAAGGGGAATTTGTGATATTAACCGAGACGGCAAATGAAATAATTGTGTCTTCCTTTCAGGGGAGATAATAAAGCTCAGGAGTATTTTACACTTAATAAGACCAAATTTGTCATCCATGCAAAGCAGTACTTTCACCTTCTCGAAGAAGTGACTATTGAGCGATTCATATCGAGCGTAATGGAATATTTATGATATGAATACTTAAGTCATGAATGGTTAAGAGTGAGGGTGAGCTTTGATTTCATGTTTTACCTGGTGTTCGTTTAAATTGCAAGAAATTATTGGGTGGCTGTGGGTAGCCGTGCACTAATTCTTGGAAGAAAAGCCCGGATCCAAATATGATTACACACTGACGCAGCGTAATTACTTAATAATTTACTTCTATCACGGTGCTGTTAAATTCTTGAATGTGATTGGTCAGACAGAAGTCTCTCATTCACATTACAAGCTCATTCACATGGAGTCTTCATATAAACGTAGTTCATTGTTGATACTGTATATTGTGATGTTTTCGGTGTGGAGAAGCTTATTGGAGATTTTTGGAAGGAGTCTCCAGTCTTAGCACTTTGTAACATCTATCCATTTTGTGTACCACTTATCTTACACATGGTCACAAGGGAGCCTGGAGGCTATCCCAGGGAACCTAGGGCATAAGGCAGGGGACATCCTGGATGGCGTGCCGACCCATCACAGGGCACAATCGCACACACACTACAGACGGTTTGGAAACGCCAATCAGAAAAAGCACGGGGAGAACAAGCAAACTCAACGTACACAGGGCAGAGGCAGGATTCTAACCCCCAACCCCGGAGGTGCGAGGTAAACGTGCTAACCAATAAGCCACCTGCTCAGAATGACAGTTTATAGCTGCTGTAATATAAGCAACAACAGGAGCTAGCCTGTTTCGCAGACGTTCGACAACATTAAACTTGAGAACGGCTTGAGAACGAGAACGGCTCCTTGTTCGCAGGTATCTGTTAATGTAGACATGCCGCGCATGCATTAAGCGATGTTGACCGCCGCTTGATTGTTGCAAAGGAATAATAAAAGATGATAAATGGACGAACAGTGATGAACAACGGCTACCATTTTGCAAACAGGAGTGCACAAAATGGCGTATGAAATGGCGTTGAGGGAATTTGAAAGCAAATCTGACATTATGAGACATATCCTGGTATTTGGGCAAATTATGAAAACATTCCGCAGACTTATGGATGGTCAAATTTTCTTCTTTTTAAAAAAAATTTTGGCCGAAGTGTTCCTTTAAAAAAGAGAATTAAACTCCTAAATTCTCACTTTTATAAAGCAAATAAACTGCATGACGGCTCAAAAAGTCTCAAACAGATCTCAGTGTAAACGGGACAAGAACTTCCTTTACAGCTGTTTTCATACAGCTTTTATTTCCTGTTTGTATGAGCGTTATCGAACGTTCGATTTTATAAATGCTTTTTCCTCAGGCATCTCCTTTAACCTGCTCCGCTGACTTCACACACAGTTTCTCACGCCCAGGCAATACCGGGCCGTATTCCCTCAGATGGGTGTGAAAGTGAATCTGTGAAAATCGTGTTTCAGGTGATAATGCAGTCCGGGGGATATTCGCCGATGATCTCTGACAGCAGGGCGTGTCATGCGTATGAAGAGATTGGGGACTGCAGATGTTTTTTGCCACATCTGTACAGATTTGAATAATGAACTACCATGTTGTTGTTGTTGTTGTTATTGTTGTTTTAGATTCTCCAGCATGTGAAGTGGTCGGTATTTCTTCTCCGTCTAGAGACTCAATTTCTGTTATGGGATAGGTTCTTTCCTTCTCTTTTTTTCCCCCCCATCACACACTTGTAAGACCTCCCAGAGGAGACCTTGCCCGAGGCTGTGGATAATATATGTATGAGTGTTCCCACTTCATCTCTAACAACCTCCCTCTCTCACGGTGACCAGCGTTGCGATGGGCCCGGTTTTTATGATTTAAAACAGCTGCGCAGGACAGTATTTGAATGCAGAAAGCCGTAACAGCACTCGTGGGAGCAGTGCATTGTCTTGCTGGTTTATCTCCTCGCATATGGAAAGGTAGACCACACCAGAGCAGTGTTAAATCTGCAGGCTGTATAATGCAAGTACTTCACTTTGAGTACTGCTGGCCTGGGCATACGAGACATGGGAAGCAGCCAAGGGTACTTTCTCAAGGGGTGCCATTTTTAATGAGCTCTCAATAGCCCTGATCAAGTGTACCACTGCAGCTTTTCTTCACCCCAACTGCTGTACCAGCTATAAAAGATCCTGGCCATGCAGTAATTTTTAAATAACAACTAATTGGTAAACAAATATGAATTTGCTTCATAACACCGCGCTGATAAATGCTGGATTCTAATTGGTCAGAAGATGTTGAATGCTTTTCAGTAACAGCTTGGCTGCGGGGTTTATATTAATTTGCTCATTGTAATAGATCATCATTTCTACTGTATACTAACAGCTTACACAGGGAACCTGAACAGTGCAGTACTCCACATAAACAGATTATAAAACTTGTCTAATTGTTCACATGGTGAAGTTTTCTCTAAGGAAATGTTTATTTAGCATATTTAGAAGGAGTCTCCAGTGTCAGTGCTTTGTAACAGTCAGAGGTAAAGCTGTAACTTTAAGTTTTCCAACACAGGATATAGGACTTTGCACTAAAAAGGGTGTCATTAGGTAATAAATAAATAAATAAAACAATGTTAGTATTGACAAATAAAAGGAATCAACTTCAGATTCAGGGTGGTAACAATATCTTCATCATTGACTATTTTCTAAATACAGAATGCCCCCACGTGTTTTATTTCTTATTGAAGAGTTACTTCTGTGGTTGGGGTTTGGAATCTCACCTCTGCCGTGCTTCAGCGGTTTCCTCTGGGTACTCCAGTTTCCTCCCCCAGTCTGAAGAAGTGTTGTAAGCATTTCCAAATTGTCTGTAGTGTGTGAATGGGTGTCCCCCGCCTCATGTTCCCTGGGATAGGCTTCAGGCTCCCCCGTGACCCTGTGTAGAATAAGCAGTACGGAAAATGGATGGATGGATGGATGGATGTATGTATGTATGTATGTATGTTGGTTGTTCGGTTTTTTTAAATACCACTAAGTGAAAATTGTGATCAGGAAAGTCAGAAATATTCCCAAATGATTTTTTTTTATTTCAAAAACATCATTTGCATCAACTGAGCAAGAAAGATAAATTCACACAAAATAAAAATAGCCAGCACTAGGCGAATTTGAAGCGCCGTCCCTAAATATAACAGATAGATGACAAGAAACTGATGAATGTTTTTACATTCTAACTATAAAACCATACAGGTCTTGACCTGCTCAGTTGTACTGGCTATAGACATACAATGTAGTCTATGTAATGTAGCTTAGCTAATTGGATTTGCACTTCCTGTATGCTATAAGTGCTTTGCATATGGAAGTAGTTCCCAGGCTTTTTTCAGTTAAGCCCCCCTTTGCTAATTGGAAAAAAAAAAAAAATTAGGCATGTAACACAATGACACTATCTGTATCTGTATCCAGATTTAAATAAGTGGGCATGGCCTAAACTGGAAGGTTTTTTTGTTGTTGTTGTTGTTTTTCTTTTTGAAATAGAGATGTGCATGGGACGTTTTAAGCACTTCTTGCACAGTTATTTATTTTTGTTTGTACCTGCTTATGGCATTTAACAGATTTATCTTAACAAAATTAGTTGGCTCTATTTCCCAAAAAGTTAAACAAACTAGTAGCTTAATTTAAACAATAGTGACCCTGACCAGGGAGTTACTAAGGATGAATGAATGAATGCTAAAAGTATCATTCATGCTCATGTTCCTAAACATGGTCTTTCTTCATCCTGTGAGCTTTATACTATATCTGACCACTCACTCACGTGTAAGTAAAAACCCCCTGCTCAGTCCCAATCCAAAAAAAAGAGTGCATTTCTGTATATGTTCACTCAGTTACATCCCTCATGTGAATAAATAATATACTGAAATGTTCTCAGCTGCCCATCGCATCGTCTGAATCTCAACCCGTGAAACAGCATCGAAAATTCATGATGTTAACAAGTGTTTCAAAGTCCTAAGAGACATAAAGGAAATCCAGTGTGTGAGACTGAGGGGGTTCATGAATTGGATGAGCAAAGACTGTATGAAAAGACTCTACAAAAAGCATTACTAATGCTCTTCCTGCTGTTTTGTGTCGAGTGGTGTGCCCTTGATCGCTGTTATTTTTATTTAATTTTTTTCCCATGCGTTTATGGATGTTTCTTTTCTCCTTGCAGCGCCGCCCAACAACATCTCAGTAGTAGCAGAGAACACACCGGCGCCATTCAGCCGCTACCAGGCCCATAACCTCACTCTGATCTGCACTGCCAAAGGAGGCAAACCTGCACCATCGGTAAGTCAAATTTACTTGACACACGCATCACAAATCACATCAGGGTCGTCCTCAGTGCTGTATTGAACGCTTGAACAAAAGACCCAGTGCTTGACTTCTTTACTGCATAAATTGCAAACTTCTACATCATTCAAAATCTTGATTTTGGTAGCCCACGTCGTTGAAAATTGGGGCCGTGAACCTTCCGGATGTTGCTGTGGTTTGGTTTAGCCGTTCTGCTGAACTCCGCCAGGCATTAATCACGCTCCATGGGTGCATGGTTATGTATTCCGGATTTGTCCTGCTTGCAATTAAATGCCCAGCGCGACAGGAGCATGAGGTGAAAATGATTTCCGCCACCCTGCCTTGAGCTGGGCTAGAGCAGACGCTGGGTTCACCTGCGACAACATCCATCAGTGCCCTACAGTTCATTCCCAGCACTGTAGAAGATTCTCCCTCCATCCTAAACTCCTTATCAGTGTCATCAGCCTCTTCATGAGCAGACTCTTAATTTGTCTGAGATTACATTTTACAAAAAAGAAAAGAAAAAAAGTCCCTAATTACCTAATAGCAATTGCTCCCAGTGTCCAGAAAATCTGAAAACCTGGGATTGGAATTGTAGGAGGTGCAAACCTAAGTACAGTATGTCGAGGATTTTGAAACGCTTTTCATGTAGAAAATGGTTCACAGTTCTCTACATATGTCTTCAACTTGTTTTAAGAGGAAGGGGTTCAGTGTTCAGTCAAATGTTGAAGAGTTATTATTACACCTAGTGGTCAAAAATGGGAACTGAAAAAAGTGCCAATAGAGGCCCATTGAGACAGGCCTCGCGCTGCCCCATGCTCACTCTCAGAACATTTTCAGAAGAGGAGGGGCAGCAGACAGGACAGTTAATGACAGGGTTGACAAATCATGCTACTCCACAGCTGCCAAGATCTTGTTTTATAGCAAATAATTGGAATTAAATCTAAAACATTTCTACAATCAAAGGCAAAGTGTAATTGCCATCAGAAATGTGTGCACACCACAGTGACCTTGTTTCCCACACAAAAAAAAGAAGAAAAATATTCCTCCATTTTCCAATGTTTGTGGTTTTTGAGATCTGTTGGTTTTGGGGCTGAAATCTGGCAAACACACCTGCTGTTCCGAACACAACTGAACAAAGGTACGTTTTAAAACCACGCAAAACAAAGTGCTAGATTCAGCTGTATGCTGGATGACTGCATGTTGTTGACTCTCAACTGCCTATTACTATCATTCACTAGCCAGTAGCCTATATAGCATAAGTCAAGTGTGGTAGCCGATCGGCTTCATTTTGTCATTAATGTCATCCTTCCCCACCAAAATCTATGGCTGCGAACCGCTGCTGTCCTGAACTTTCCTGAACACATTCGTCCCAAGTATTTTTGAGTTCGGTTTAAACCCATTCAATTCAAGTGACCAGTCAAAGAGCCACTTACAGTACAATGAACTGAAGAGCTGCAAAATTGTGTTATTACCAGAAACTCACCGTGTACATCTCTCAATCCTGTTCTCAGCTTTGAATTGTGTTTATACACAATTGAGAGTCTGGAAACTCTCCTGTTTTATCCCACTTATCATTACCAAATAATTCCACACTTTCATAAAGACAATTCTTTCCTACCCACTGACCTGCAAATTTTAAATGCATGCCTTAACATTGTTTGATTTTTGGACGAATGAGCCAGAGAGATTTGTTGTCGCAGAGATCCGACACAGATTTTTTTTTTTTTTTCCTGAACCATAGGGGAAACAGTCTAGTCCAAATTATATTACATCTAATTTGGAGCGTTGCCTGACTCACTAATACAAGCTCTACAAAACACTGCTCTGAAATTAATGCATTTTTGCAAACAGTTTTCGTTGACTTGCAACGTAGAACGGCCCCACGGAGGCTCGGTGAGCACAGCCAAAGTCTTCTAGTATGACTTTGTATGACTAAATCAATAGCGAGTAAACAGATTTGGAGGATGTTCGGAGATAGATCGTCCACCGGGGGAGGCTCGAGACTCTCCGTTCTTCGCTTTTATCTACTGGCAGATCAGAATTGGAGACAAGTGAAAATATAAAAGTAACTTGGATATTCCACAGTGTAGTTATGCTGTTGAAAGCTCTATTCTGATGGTGTTGATTCATTTTTTTATAACAGCAAGTCTGACAGTAGTCCCATTCCACTTGTTGTGATATGTCATTTCTATAGTAACAACTTAGAAGAGGAAATTGTATGGTGGATGCTTGGAGGAGATTTATGGAAGTTTAACATTTATGGAAGGAGTCTCCAGTGTCAGTGTTTCGGGAACTGTTAGAGGTAAAGCTGCAACTTTACTTTTTGTAACATGGGAAACATACAGTTTAAAATTTTCATGGTATGATAACCTCGCTTAGTGGTTAGCACTTTTGCCTCGCACCTCCGGGATTGGGGGTTCGAATCCCGCCTGCACCCTGTGTGTGCGGAGTTTGCATGTTCTCCCTGCGCTTCAGAGGTTTCCTCCGGGTACTCTGGTTTCCTCCCCCAGTCCAAAGACATGCATTGTAGGCTGTTTGGCATCTCTAAATTGTCTGTAGTGTGTGAATGTGTGTGCAATCGTGCCCTGCGATGGGTTGGCACACCGTCCAGGGTGTCCCCCGCCGTGTGCCCTGAGTTCCCTGGGATAGGCTCCAGGCTCTCGGTGACTCTGTGTAGGACAAACGGAATGGAAAATGGATGGATGGATGGATGGATGATAACCTGGTCTGAAAATATGACAGTTTCATGGCATGACTGCATTCATCAACTATTCAAACACGCATAGTTAAAATGAAATGAAGATTTTATGACAAAATCTTTGTACATCAAAAATATCAACCCCTAATTGTTCGAGAATGACTTTTCCATGAAATCTCGTACACTGTCAGCATTTATCATGTTGTTGTTAGAAGCGGAAAGAAGGAAAGCTGGTGTGCCACGTGCCAAAAGAAAAAAAATCTAACTAGCATGCAAGTGTGCAGCACTGCTTAGCCAAAAACAGAACATAGTTTGGTTTTGTTCTGATCAGCTAGCTGTGTTCTGTGTCCATGGTGTATGTTACAGTTATGTACGAACATGCTAGGAGTAGCAGCAGAGGTAGCACGGTAACGTGTATAACAGCAGCGCATTACACAGCCAAAGGTTTCTCTGTGCAACCATGTCTCCTGTGCCGAGAGGCACTGTGGTGTGAATTAGGGTAAGTTGTGAAATGTTTTGGGGGAGTTGCAGCCAGACACAAAAGGGTGAAAACGAGAAAAAAAAAAAGAAGAAGAAGAACAGATCCTGGTGTGAGAACGACTATTTATATTTGCAAATGTAATTGACAAGAACTAACCTGGCATTCCACAAAATTAAATCTGACTAGAATTGTTTAAAAAGCATGACGTTGTTGTTGTTGTTGCTGTTGCTTTTATTATTGCTGCTGCTGCTGCTGCTGCTGTTGTTGTTGTTGTTGTTGCCACTGCTGTTGCTGCTGCTGTTGTTGTTGCTGATGCTGCTGTTGTTGTTGTTGCTGTTGTTGCTGCTGCTTCTGTTGTTGTTGTTGCTGCTGCTGCTTCTGCTGTTGTTGTTGCTGTTGTTGCTACTGTTGTTGTTGCTGTTGCCGCTGTTGTTGCTGCTGCTGTTGTTGCTGTTGCTGTTGTTGTTGTTGTTGCTGCTGTTGTTGTTGTTGCTGTTGTTGCTGCTGCTGTTGTTGCTGTTGCTGCTGTTGTTGTTGTTGTTGCTGCTGTTGTTGTTGTTGCTGCTGCTTCTGCTGTTGTTGTTGCTGATGCTGCTGTTGTTGTTGTTGCTGTTGTTGCTACTGTTGTTGTTGCTGTTGCCGCTGTTGTTGCTGCTGCTGTTGTTGTTGTTGCTGTTGTTGCTGCTGCTTCTGCTGTTGTTGTTGCTGCTGCTGCTTCTGCTGTTGTTGTTGCTCTTGTTGTTGCTGTTGTTGTTGCTGTTGTTGCTGCTGATGCTGTTGTTGCTGATGCTGTAGTTGTTATTGTTGCTGCTGTTGTTGCTGCTGCTTCTGCTGTTGTTGTTGCTGCTGCTGCTTCTGCTGTTGTTGTTGCTGTTGTTGCTGCTGTTGTTGCTGCTGATGCTGTTGTTGTTGTTGTTGCTGCTGCTGTTGTTGCTGCTGCTGTTGTTGTTGTTGTTGTTGCTGCTGCTTCTGTTGTTGTTTAATAAATAAAAAATTTTTACTCTTGCTGCGGTGTAAGGGGAATAAAAACATCCTTACATGTTCTATCTTGTAGAACAAATTTGACTTACAGTCTGTTCTAGAATATAGAAAAGGAAGAGCCATTATATATTCCTGGCCTTCCTTTTGGCACTTTAGGCTCCAAGTATGTACAGTACCCTTACCTGAATTTCACCTCCTTGATGTTCTACTTTTTTTTTTTTTTCTTTCGAAGCATTCAATCCAGGCTTTGCCGTTTTCCCTACTTTTACGCATTATTTCTAAATGATCTGATTTTTTTTCTCTCCTTGCACACCTTTGAATGTTTGAAAGTCTTTGAATAGCAGCTGAACAAAAAATCGGCACGGCTTCATAATTTCACCACCTTCTCGAAATCAATTTGTGACAGCCATTGTGCATAGCTCTCGCAGCTCAGCGTAGTACATCATGTGTGCAGTGTGCCATGCACCCAATTTATAATACAGGATTGCTCTCTCCATGCCTTTTTGTTAAGTCACGCTATGTGACACAAAGCAAATCCATTCGGGGGGTTTTTATTTTCTCTTTATATTGCTTGTATTTCAAACAACATGCGTGTTAAACTTTAAAAAAAAAATGTCTTGTTTTAAAGCATCCAGCGGTGTTTTATTTTCAGGTATTTATTTAAAAAAAATACATCTGAAGTGATTTTTTTTTTTTTCATGTGAAGTGATGCCCTTTTTTCAGCCTTGTATACTTACAGCTAATTAGTCATATTCATAAAACATTTTCTTTATATTAATTTTGTTATACTATCTGACTTTTATTAATCAGTCCTTTGTTCCATTGGTATTCCAAACCCATGACTAAGAAAAATACAGATTTCATATTTAATGTTATGAGATAACAGTGAGATAAATCAGTTGTACTGACCTGATCATTTTGAGTGTCTCATGCTAATCACATACTTGTGCACTGAACAGTAAATGAAAATAATGTGCAACTAATTTGGAATAATAGTAGCACCTGCTCTATGTTCATTGCCTGCAGTGAGCTAATCATCTAAAGTTGTTCAACTGAATCTTTCTAGTGACAAATAAAGTCAGTGATTTTGAACAGTGTGTAAAAACAGGGAGTTTTTGTCATGGCCTGTCTTGGAATTTCACACAAAACTCTCTAAAGTTTACACAGAATGGTATGAGAAACAAAAAAAGAAACAAAAAAAAAATGTCTTGTCGATGAGGTCAGAGGAGAATGGCCGGACAGGTTCGAGCTGACTGGAAGGCTCGAGTAACTCAGATGATCACTCTTTACAACCGAGGTAAGCAGAACAACATCTCAGAATGAACAAAAGCTTGAGGCAGGTGGGCTAATACAGCAGAAGACCTAATCGGTGTCCATTCCTGTCCGCCATGAAGAGGAATCTGAGGATACATTGGGCATAGGCTCACCAAAATAATAATAACACTAGGTTAGTAGAATTTTTTAACTTTCAGACCTAAAGGCTATAAATCCATAAATAACCATCTCTTCAACAGCTTGAACACATCATCGTGACCCTCAGCATGACCTTATAAACTAAACTATAGCAGTTCCCCATTGAAGTCCTTGTGGAAGGCTGGTAGGCTTTCCTGCATACAATCACAAGCTCATGCTGATTAAGAGGAAGTCAAATAATGAAGGCTGATAGCGAGTATTATTGAGTGAGAGCAGACCGTCCCAGTCCTTACTCCAATGCCGTCTCCATAGAAATGATATCATCATCCTTTTCAATGGTAAATTTTAATGGTGGGCCGAGTGTGTGGGGGTTTGGCCAAGCACAGGAGCAGGGACTATTGTCAAGCACCTAAATGAGCTTGCCGCTTGAAAATTGGGCTCCTGGCAGCGAAGAACATGCAGGTGCTTTCATTACTCACCATTCAGGAGAGAAAGGGGCCATGCATGGTCTCCATTTGCCATTGTGTACAGGCTCTCATGTTGAATTACATCTGTTTGTACAGGCCACCTAAATGAGCATGACGCACAATGGTACACTTTTGTATCTGACCTTTTATCATGCAGACGTCGTGAGAGCGCATGTGTGTTTGGGGCCTCCAACAGAGGGTCTAATTGAGTATCTATATATTATATTTCTTGTTATATGTTGTACTCTACAATTTAAGCTTCTATCAGCAGCCAAAATTGCATACTTCGAGTCTAAACAGTATGCCAGAGTAACCCTCAGGAATATTCATCCAGTAACCCAATTAAGCAGTTTTAAGAGAATGTTAATCCCATCTTTTTAAAATAGCTTATACTGATTAATTTGATCTAGCTTTTTTTTCAATAGGGTGTGTTTGTTTTTGTAGCGCTTTGGGTATGAGAAAAGTGCATTATAAATAAAATGTATTATTATTATTATTATTATTATTATTATTAGTAGTAGTAGTAGTAGTAGTAGTAGTAGTATTATTATTAACCCATATTTTGTATTACATCAAGTCTAATGGTGGGTTCTAATTGAGTTTGTATCTTTAACAAAGAAAAATATGGACTTCAAGCCATACTAATGTCCCCAACTGACTTTTATTAGATGGCCTTCTACTATATTCCTTGTACTATATTCTAAAGTGGTTCAAATGGGTGTACCTCATGGTGTAAGCAGGAACTCCAGGTCTAGCTATAAAAGCATGTTTAGTTAAACGAACTAAACCAAATCTAACTCAATATAACTACAAATACTTTGCTCAAATATAAATGCTAACAGGGGCAGCAAGTTTCACTGAACGCTGATTGCTAGATTTCCCTCGTAGTGCCTGGCAGGTGCGATATAACCACGCAGAACAACAGAGCAGAACAGGACAAGCAATCTCTGTGCATCTCTGTCTGTCTTAAGGCCTGCGTGCCAAACACAGCCCGCTGCCTGGTTTCATTCAGCTCACGACAACCTGCAAGTAAATTATATCGAACAGCCCATGATACCTTATATTCTACATTTTTGTAATTCAAGCGTTTATGGAGTGCAAAGTCGAGAGAGATGGGAGACTAAGGACATGTTTGTTCTTAGAGATAAGAGATAATCTTGTGTGAGTTCTTCTTAAATCTCTTCTTCTTCTTAACAGTATATATTTTTCATCCATCCATCCATTTTAGAACCCATCGCAGGGCACAATCCGACACATTCACACACTACGGTCAATTAGGAAATACCAATCAGCCTACATGTCTTTGGACTGAGTACCCAGAGGAAACCCCTAAAGCACAGGGAGAGCATGCAAACTCCACACACTCGTGGCGGAGGCAGGATCCGAACCCCCAACCCCGTTGAATAGTTGAGTAGTTTTTATTAGCCCTTCTTTTTCAGAGCCAGTTATTGGTGTTAATAAATAAAATAGATCAAATTAATGAGGTAAAATTGTTGTGTTCTGTTTTTTCCATGAAACATTTGATGGCGAGTCTCACAGCTAGTTTAGGAACAAATATGTGGAACTACTAAACTAGGATAATGTTTCACTTTTGGGGGGAAAAAAGCTCGACCCGCATTTTTATTTTTATAATGTTGGGTGCGGGACACTTCAGATTCTAGAGAGCATTCGATTGGACAGAAAATCTGATGCAAAGCTGAAGTGTAGAATGATGTCATCAGAATTGTCGATGCGTATTGGTGGTAGAGAGACTGTGAATTTTGACTACGCATATCTTCTAAATGCGAATTTTGTCATTGTTTTGGAGCACGCTAGCTTATAGATAACCTTAAGGCTGACATGTTCATACTAAAAGCCACAAAACTTCCATTTTGATTTCATGGGGACTTTAAGGCCTCAGCAAACTTCATACAGAGAAAATGTTCGAATGGCCATTGCAGACAATATGAAAGAATTGTGGAGCAAATGGACATCGTGCAGACGCTACACTTGCTGTGCCATGCACACGGCAACTAGGTGAACTCCATGGGTGAATGTTACACAACTAAGCTCGTGTTTGGTTGTTAGAAATGAGACTTTGCAGCAGGTAAGCTTCTTCCTGTAGTTGCGAAAAATGTTATGAAATTTTAATAGCGCCACCTGGAGTACTGGAGGACTGGTACACGATGGCCAGTGCAAAACCGCAGCGCGTATGTCAGCTTGTAAGTTCATGAAAGTGTTGTCGTCATCTTGCAACTCTCGCAGATGTCGCCTTCGCATTAACTATGCTCTGTAAACACTGCATAACTGATAAAGACTGACTGATGCAGAGTGGCAGCTTAATGTCTACATAATAGCCGAGATGAGAGAAAACAGTCTTCCCAACCTCACTCAGAGAGCAATGCAGCTTTGTGAAACACGATCACTTATCATAATCAAGAGTGCAATAATGACTAATGATTTTATAAGGCAACGATAATGTAAAGCTCTGATTTGTTTGTGCAATTGATTATCTTCTGTGGGAAAAAGAAAAAGCAGCACCAAGCATTTTACCACATGCCGCAGGAAACCATTAACAGAAACAAGCGATGCTCTGAAAAAAAAAGAGCATGTAATCTAATTCAAAGCAGGCCTGCGCTGTTTACAAATACTGTTATTAGTGTCCTGTGGCAGTCGTTTTCTCTTAAGTGGGTACTTCCTAATGCGTCGTTTTTATCTGTTTAAACGTCACTTTTCACTCTTGCAGTTGGAATTGTGCATTAGCACACAGATACATAAATAAATGATGCAGGTGCAAAAATAGGATGAATAGCCATTATGTGACCATTGATTTGTCATTTCCAGTTCTCTTTCTTTTTTCACTTCAAGCAACCACTTTCAATATATTTTTGTTGTTGTTGTTGTTGTTGTTGTTTTTTTCACCAGGAAATTTTACTTCTTGCATTTGATCTGATCACTCCTGATTATATAATTATGGCTGTTACAGCCCAAGCAAGGAGCCTGAATGTTACAGCCAAAATCAAATCAAAAAGGCCATTCGCAACTCCCCTGTATTCCTCTTTTCTTCCTTTGTTGATAAACTGCACAACTGCGGACACATCTGAGAACTTCTGTAAGTGGCAGGTCTCAGAGATGGCTGTGGGGATTTGTGTTCATTCAGCCACAAGAGCATTAGTGAGGTCAGGCACCGATGTTGGGTGAGGAGGCCTGGGGTGCAGTCGGCGTTCCAGTTAATCCCAAAGGTGTTCAGTGGGGTTGAGGTCAGGGTTCCAGTTCTTCCACTCCAACCTTAGCAAACCATGTCTTCATGGAGATCGCTTTGCGCACATTGTGTGCTGTAACATTACAATTTCCCTTCACTGGAACTAAGAGACCCAAACCTGTTCCAGCATGACAAAGACATCCTAAAGTTGTGTGCTTCCAACTTAGTAGCACTGGTTTGGGGAAAGCCCAGACATGGGTCTGATGGACAGGTGTCCACACAAACCTTTGTATATTTAGTGAATATCTGAATCTGAGATGTAGAGGGTAAATAAGAAAGTAGTCAGGACAGTCCCCTGTGGTGCCCCTGTATTACTCACCACAGTACCAGTCTTGCATGCTGTGGCTGAGAACTCAGATAGTCAATAATCCAGTTCACTAGTGGAGTGTCTAAGATCTAAAACACAAGGAAAGAAGCTGGTTACTGTGACCTGTAACATTGATTCACATCACTGTAAATGAACCATTTCTCTTCCAGCACGGAGAGAAATGAAGCTTCTCAGAGGATCTGCAGCCCCACACTTGCGTAAATGATGCACTGTAGCCATGGCTGTAGCCATATATCCCTCCCAACATCAAATTAAATTTAGGGGGAAAAATTAAACTGGCCGTAAAATAGCATGTGCAGCAGGCTGCGTTTTGATTAACTCGGTGTAGGGGAATAAATGTGTCACTCTTGTAAACACACTTTCACTACGAGATTGCATGAAGAAATAAATAATATTGGGTGAGATCTAATTTTCAAAGTTTCAGCTAATGGCCATATTTATAGTATGGAAAAAGCATGCAGTTTTTTTTCTCACGTTGAAATGGTTCAATATTATACATATAGGCACTGTTGTATATATATTTACTGTATATTAGAAATACACGTTACGTTGTGTTACATGTACAGTATTGCTATTATACAGTTCTATCACTATTTGTATAGTATATTTTCCATTTCAGGCTCATTTGATGCATTCAAGTGGTTAAATTCAACAGTGCGAACAGCGTTGCTGGGCAACTTGGAAATATGAGCCTTCAGCTTGAGCTAACTAAGGATCGAGGTTAACGATGTTGCTAATTCGAGTCTTTATATAAATGCTGTAAAGGCAAATCGCAGTGGAAATAAAACGAAACGATCTGAAATAACTATTTTCTTCAGGTGTTATGGTTAATACGACCCCAATTCCAGAAAAGTTGGGACGCTCTGTAAAATGTAAATAAAAACAGAATGCAATGATTTGCAAATCTCACAAACCCATATTTTATTCACAACAGAACACCGAAAACATATCAAATGTTTAAACTGAGGAAATGTACCATTTTAAGAAAAAAAAATAAGGTAATTTTGAATTTGATGGCCACAACACGTCTCAAAAAATTTGGGAACGGGTGCAACAAAAGGCTGGAAAAGTAGGTGTTTTTTGGAACTGGGGTTGTAAATTACAAATGAAAATGACTTATGAAAATGCTGCTGTAACTACCCTTATCAAATATAAACCATCATTTTCATTTGTTCAGACCAAATGCAAGTAAAATTTGCCTGGCGAAATACAATATATATATATATATATATATATATATATATATATATATATATATATATATATATATATATATATATATATATATATATATATATATATATATATATATATATACACACTGTGTACTCTTGTATTTTAACAGTCAAATTTTTCTTGCATTTGGTCTGACCACTCCTGACTGGTTATAGACTAAGCAAGTATGCTGAATGTTGCACTGCTTTGGCTTTGGGCCTTTATATTGTAGCACAGAAGATCCAAAATGGAGGAAACTAAGAGACCTAACTGACTGTAAAGAGAGACCTAACTGACTAAAATATTTCATAAAAGAAAACACTTGAAGTGAAAAAAAATGAAGGGGATATTGTATTGCTAGTGAACTTTACATCAGTTTTAGAAATATCTTAAGTGGTATTTTGGTATAAATTTCCCCTCTGTAGTGGGTATCATGGGTGTGATTTCTTTAACAGTTCAGCTCACAGAGAGATTCCGTGAGATGATTATGGATCACATTATTGATCTGATTCTTTTGAACCATTTCGATTCACTTGATTCACTGATTTGAAAACAGAAGGTTATAATTTCACATGTTTAATAGCTAGCAGTGCATGACATACAGTACGCACAGTATCATGGCTGGTTAGATCTCTACTCAGAACTTTTCAAAAGTTCTGCACCCTCAGCTTTATTTGTAACAGAAAAAGAAATTCTCTTTTCTCAATTGCATGGAAAGATAGTCAAACCCTGTGGCAGAACCAATTAAATAAACCAATTACCTCCATTTCAAATGGTGGGCGGAAATGTTCTACACCAGATAGCAAAATGAGTGATGGCCCAAAACCGGCCTGTGTTTACATTTAATGCTCACTCCAGTCATTTAGCCCACTGTAAACAACTTCACACTAATGAAACAGTGTCTTGGACATGATATAGACCTGCTTTCACATGCACTTTTGGCCTGAAATGCAGCACAAGCTTTAGATATAGCCGGTGGCATTTGAATCAGTTCTGAACCAGATTCCAAATTACATGAAATGTGTCTGCTTAAGGTTGGGCTGTTGTTGTTTTTTTCTTCATACTTGACCTTTATAAAAAGCCTTAAACTCTTGTCTGTTATCTAGGACACAAGTTTGTGTTCTCTGAAGACATATTATACCACAGTGCAGTTGAATTCTTGATTCTCATTGGTCAGAAGGTGTTTTTATTATTATTATTATTATTATTATTATTATTATTATTATTATTATTATTATTATTATTAGTTTGTTTTCTGTAACAGCAGTTCTGACAGTAGTTCTGGCTGCAAGGTTTATATTAATGTCCTCATTCTAATACATTACTGTTTCTATAGTAACAACTCATTCACATGAACTTGTGGTGGATGCTCCACATCATCAAAAAAAAAAAAGCATGTCGTTATTTTGCAAAGAATATACACTCACCGTCCACTTTAATAGGAACACCTGTGCACCTGCTCATTTATGCAGTTATCCAATCAGCCAATCATGTGGCAGCAGCAGCACAATGCATAAAATCATGCAAATACGGGTCAAGAGCTTCAAGAGTTAATGTTCACATCAAAAAGTGCCAGATGGGCTGGTTTGAGTATTTCAGAAACTGCTGATCTCCTGGGAATTTCACACACAGCAGTCTCTAGAGTTTACACAGAATGGTTCGAAAAGCAAAAAACATCTTGTGTGCGGCAGGCTGAAACACCTTGTTGATGAGTGAGATCAGAGGAGAATGACCAAACTGGTCTGAGCTGACAAGAAGTCTATAGTAACTCAAATAAGCACTCTTTACATCCCTGATGGGCAGAAAAGCATCTCAGGATGTGTTTCAGCCTGCAGACTCTCTGCACACGCTGTGTTTTGTTTTTGTTTTTCGCACCATTGTGTGTAAACTCTAGAGACTGCTTTGTATGAAATTCCCAGGAGATCAGCAGTTTCCGAAATACTCAAACCAGCCCGTCTGACACTAACCTCCATGCCATGGTTAAAGTCAAAGAGATCACACTTTTTCCCTATTCTGATCTTTGATGTGAACTGAAGCACTTGACCCGTATCTGCATGGTTTTGTGCATTGTGCTGCTGCAACTTGATTGGATGTTGGATAACTGCATGAATGAGTAGGTGTACAGTACAGGCGTTCCTATTAAAGTGGACACTGAGTGTATATATCAGTGCCATGGTACATCTGAGGCTATCCTGGGCTTAACACTGGACAAGAGGCGGGGATACTCCCGGGATGGGACACCAGTCTATCACAGGGCACCATGCACACACTCATTCACACACTCATTTACAAACTCATTCACACCTCGGACAACCCATGCGGACATGGGAAGGACATGCGAAACTCCACACAGACAGTTATCCGAGCTCAGGATATTTTTTATATTATTATTATTGTTGTTGTTGTTGTTACATAGACTTTACATAAATGTTCTATTGACTGACATTATATAGTAGATTAAACATTAACCATTAACAATGCTCTGTCTTTACAGTTGAAAAAACGCTTGTAAATATATATATATATATATATATATATATATATATATATATATATATATATATATATATAGTCCTTTATTTAAATATTATTTCAAACATGAATGCATACATAAAGTTTATCTAGGACTAAAAATAAATCTATGTAAAGTAGCAGCATTTAAATTAGAAGCACAGTTATGGGCAGAAGTTCTCTATATGAAACCACCATGTTTTTTTCTGTCATTCTCTCTTCTTAATTACTGCTTCTCTCTCTCTCTCTCTCTCTCTCTCTCTCTCTCTCTCTCTCTCTCTCTCTCTCTCTCTCTCTCTCTCTCTTTTTGCCTTAGAAGTTGGTAGCAATTTAAAAGCTTACGTCACTCATTGCGCTTATTTAGTCAGTGAAGTGAAGCAGCCCTGAAGGTCTCAAAGAATCGAAACACACCCCAAACAATCATCTCACACAAACGGCAGACAAAAAAAACAGGAAAAACAGAGAGGGAAGAATGAAGCCAAACGGCTAGGGAAATGTGGCGTGTCGTGTAATGGCACTTTACTCTAGTGCAAATTGAATTCAAAATGTCCATCCGCCCCGGAATGGACAGGCGGATTAGACAGAGATGCAATTCTGTTTTTATCGCCTTGAGTGCCCCCAAAAAAAAAACAAAAACTGAGAGCTGTGGAATGAGTAGCGCCAGAGACGGCTTGCTGAGAGTATTCTGATTTTAATACAAATATCTGGAAGTTGTGTGTAGTGGGGACTTAATTCCCTGTCAAAAGATTTACTACTCAGGAATCTTTAATACCCACATGGCAC
The DNA here is from genome assembly GCA_023630585.1 of Cranoglanis bouderius. Lineage (NCBI taxonomy): Eukaryota > Metazoa > Chordata > Actinopteri > Siluriformes > Cranoglanididae > Cranoglanis > Cranoglanis bouderius. Next base: position 4,734,349 of record CM042572.1, read on the forward strand.
ACAGTGGGGGAAAGCAGTCATAATAGGAATGGAGTCTAGCTGAGGAGTAGGACAATATCAAATCTGTGGCACACGTCTCAGCCGTGGATTAATGACAGCACTGCGTGGATGGAGCGCAGCTGAGTAGCCGTGTAGCTTAGCACGTATTTCTGCACACTTAAAAGACGTCTTTTTCTCGCTCACTGACAGGCTGACTGACTGATCCCCATTGTTAAAACGTGCAAAATATGTATCAATACATTTTCCACACATATTCAGATTTTGCCTACATTTATTCCAACCTCCAGTACTATACCAGTTCTTACTCACAAGCGGTCCCTTGTCCCTATTATTATTTTGATCAGGCATCTTTAATCAAGGACCAAAGTGTGCATCATTAAATGTTTCAGTGAATTCTCGCTATCACCCAATAACATCCGGTGAACTGACGACATTCATGCACAACTAGATTTTATAGGTTACTGCAGCCATTTTTATAATGTATTGCTGTGCCATTTGTGCAGAACAGAGCATTTAATATTGTATGCTTTGATGACTGTCCCTTACTGGTTTTCAGCCAGAAATGGTTAAATGTAGTAAAAACATTGGATGTGTTTCTGGGCATACTCATATGGGCAATGGACAGAAAACCTTTTCATAAAACACAATGGTGTGCTGTTATAGGAAAATAATCAACAGTGGGTGGTGTGATGTGATCTGATGCAAAGCAAAGAAGCTGTTACCACCTCAAAGTTGATTATTTTCCAATAAAAGCAAATCCTGATGTGTGTTTTATTACTGAGGTAATATTATGACAGAAGTTTGAAAAATGTTCTCATTATTTTTGAGAGGCTAATTCATATTTTTTTTAGAACCTTTCTCACTTTCACCTCTTAATTTATTTATTTTTTAATCTTCTACATATATTTAGATACTAATTCATAATTTTGGGGAAAATCTAATTATTTTGACATTCTCAAGTGTTTCAAGATGTTTTCTCATTGTTTTAATATAATAAGTTTTAAAAACACTTTTTTGTGAATCCTTCTTCTTGTGAAACATTAATAATTTCTGGAAAAATGTCATAATTTTGAGAATTACTTTTACGTTCTTTTAAATAATAATTTTGAGAAATGTATTCACTGAATACTGAATTACTTTATTGTAATTATGGCCTCATTATTATGGTTAGTTTTCTTTTATTGATAGGAAATGGGCTCATATGGTCTGATAAATAATTGAAGAAGCCATTTGGAATACAGTTAGCACATCTAGGTTCCTCCTGCACTGGGCAATAACTAAGCTTGCCGAATCTTGTCAATCCAATCTTGCCAACTTCTTTGCCAATCCGACTGGAGGTAATTTCACTCGATTTCAGCAGCCTTCCAACCTCTCTCACCTTTTTTTCTCTCTCTTTTTCTAGGTATATTTCAAGCGAGACGGTGAGCTGATTGAAGTGATCTCCTATGTCTCACCTACGGCTGCCGATGAAGGAGGAGGCTCAGCAGGTGTGCGCAGGGCGAGGCCTCTGATCAGCAGGGATCTGGATGACACCAAAATGCAGAAATCACTGTCTCTGCTTGGACGCCTTTACACTGAGAGTCCAAGACGGAGCTACGCGGCCCGTCAGGCACGTTACGAGACCAGTCCGGCTACAGAGGCTATCCCAGAGACGGTGGTGAGCCGCGAGTTCCCGCACTGGGTGCAAAGCGCCGACCCGGCCTACTTCTTCAGCAATGCCCACCTCCCACAGAGCGATGGTTCTGTGACCGTGCAAGCCAAGCTCACATGGACCCTGAACCCTCAAATGGACAATGATGCCCTGTTCAGCTGTGAGGTTAAACACCCAGCCCTCTCCATGCCTATGCAGACTGAGGTCACATTGGGTGAGTAGTATCTCATCAGTGTATGAGCCTGTTGTGCTTTAATGTTATTTTAAGACCATAGCAATTGGTGAGCCTCAAAGTTACCACTGGCACTTCATAATCATAAGGGAAATGATAAGGTGCAAGGTTTTATAGGAGATTAATGGTTTAGACTTATCATGGGTTAAACTCAAGGTCACCGTAAACCTTCATGTCTGAAATGTGCAAGCAGCCAAACAAGTCCAAATATAATGAAGTCAAACGACTTCTTCACGCCACTGCCAACCAAGGTCATGCTGTGGAAGTAGGATATCGTCAGTGTATGGGATGGTTGATGAACCTCAATGTTACTGTTGTAACTTCAGAATAACTGTGCAAGGTGCATGCATGCAAGTTATGAGGTCAAACCCTTCCTGGCTATTCCTGGGTGAATAGTCAGGGAGGGTTTAAGATAATTCATGACCAAAGTTGAGAGGGACATTGAAAGGAGATTAATGGTTTAGCAAACTGATCATGGGTTAAACTCAAGGTCACCATAAACCTTTATGTCTGAAATGTACAAGCAGCCAAACAAATCCAAACATAATGAAGTCAAATGCATTCTTCATGCCTATGTAAACCTAGGTCATGCTAGATGAGTAGGATATCATCAGTTCATGGAGTGGCCATGCTTTACTGCTTATTTGAGACTAAATGAAGATTCATAGCATTTGGTGAACCTCAAGGTTACCTCTGAAACTTCATAATAACTGTGCTCATGGACCCTAAGTAGAAAGATCCAATACTCAACTAGCTTTATGTCTGGGTAAAGAGGATATAGAGGGTTGTAGAAACACTTTAATGATGATTTAAAACTACAGTTGGGTGCACTACAAAAGGAGATTCATGGTTGAGGGGATCACCGCTTTGAAAAGATCAACACCCTGCCATCTCTGTGCCTGGTGACTGGATTATAGGGGATTGGAGAAGTTGAAAACATGCCCTAATGTTGATTTAATGCCAAAATAGAAGGGACTATGGTTTAGCAGGCTTATCATAGGTTAAACCCATAGGTTAAACCCAGGGTCACATATGCTTGAAGGGTACAAGCACCCAAATCCCAGGGTCACCCCAAATCCAAACAAAGTGAATGCTGTGAGTACAAACACCATCTCCATGCCTGTGCACACATAGGTCATGCTGCATGAGTTATCTTCAACTTATGGTGTGGCTGTGCTTTAAAGCTGATTTAGTACCAAATAATTGGTGAACCTCAAGGCTATCTTTGGAAGTTCATAATAAGCATGTGAGGTACGTGAAACCTACATTGAAACACTCAGATTACAGTGTGCCAGGGTAAATAGGATATAGTTGGGGAAATATTTTAATGTTAATTTAAGACCAAATTTGGGGGACCTACAAAAGAAATTCATGGTTTAGCCAGCTAATTATTGGTTAAAGTCAAGATCACATTAACCACTGCAGACCCAGGTCATGCTCAGTGTGTGGGATATGATCAATTTATGCCACGTTTGTGCTTTAATGCTGATTTAACACCTAATAATTAATAATTACGGAAGTTCGTAATAACTAAGTTCAAAGATCCTATACATAACTGACTTTATGCTTGGGTTAATAAGATGTAAGGGGTTGGAGAAGTTGAAGAAGTGCCCCAATGATGACTTAATATAAAAGGGACTATGAAAGGATATTGAAGGTTTAGCAGGTTAATCATTGGTTAAACTCAAGGTTATGTCAAACGTCAAAGCAAACCTGAAGGGTACAATTGGTCAAACCAGTCCAATCAGAAAACTCATTTGCAGGCCATGGTTATGCATGTGGGATGGCGGAATGTAGGTATTTGGTGCACTGAATGGAAAAACGAGTCCAAACAACATCTCAAATTCCTGTACTTTAAATTCCTGTATTCCAGCATTTCCAGTCGTTCCCACATAAGGCTTTTTTTCCCTGTCTTTTGAAGTTAATAAGAGAAAAACACAGCTTGTCATCTTACAGAGAAACAGCAAAAGACAAAGACCTCAAGATGTCTTGAAGACTTTCCCATATTGGAAAACCTAAAGTTACAGCTTTACCTCTGACTGTTATAAAGTGGAGACACTGTAGACTTATTCTAAAATGCAACATAAATGGCTCCTCACAGAAAACTTTACCATGTCAGTGATTACATACATTTTATTTGTTAATGTGGAGCACTAAACATCGGCTATAGTAGTCCTGTTGTAAGTTAACGTATTAGAATGACCGCATTAATATCAACCCTGTAGCCAGAACTCCTCCCAATCAGAATTGAGAATTCATCTGTGCTGTGGTATAAATTTTAACGGCCACCCAATTTGTCTTTAAATGAAGCTGCTAGGACACAGCAGCCCTGACTTGACTCAGAATTCAGTGCCCTTGGTGACTTGAAACTTTCATAGACCTTTTTTTTAGGGACTGTTTCTCTTGCTGAATCCAGCATTCTTGGGGAACTGCCTAAATAAGTTGACCTTTGAACACTGCACTGTTCAATTTTTCTTTCACTGATCAGGACCTGGATAAAGGAACCGCTTTCTAAATCAGAGGGCAAGAAACAAACCTACCTGCAGTCATCACTTTTCTCTTGGCTTGTCCTCTACCTTCCTTGCTCTATCACCACTGCATCTTTTTACATCGCCCTCTGACAGATGCATTTAGAGCAACTCTGACTTCCATTTGTTGCTTAATTGTGTTACAGCCGGGCAGATTGCAAGTCCTAACGCAAAAACGCTGAATCTCGCTGTGATTGACAGGCTAATACATTGCACTGCCGGTGCGCTAGATTGAGTTAACTTACAACCATTATTGAAAAAGTCAACCTGAATTAGGCGAGTGTAGTGAGAATTGAACCACACGCTGGCCTCCGAGATGCCATTGTTGTAGATGCCAATGCCAATGTGATAGTACTAATAATAATTTACTGTGCTAACTGAGATGCTAGGGAGATTTCATGCTAGTTTGTTTTTCATCATTCTTTTGTTGAAATTGCTGCATTTGTATGCAGCTGAAAAAGCGAGGCAAAACGAATAGGATCCCAACAGGTCTTTTTTTCATGGAGACCTGAACCAAACTGGCTGTTAACGCTAAAACAAAGATGGCCTCCAGCAGATCCCATTATCATATCAAAAGCTGCACGTGCTCGCAGCCTTCCATCTGTCAGCCGTGGGAAGAGGAGGACGAGTGATATGACGCAGGACAAGCTAAACAGATGTGTTTCTGACTTCCTGACGTGGGAACAGTAATAAATGAAAGTGGGACACGTGGAGAGTGGGGTTCATACAAAGGACCTGCAGTACGATGCTTTCTTCTTTGTATCACATACTCTTTATTGTCTTTCTATCTTTTCTTACAAAGTCCTTTTTTTGTCTGGTAATTTCATGACAGATAGAATCGGATGGCTGACTCATCACAATGGTGTCTGGGTCTTATACAAATGTTTGCTAAAATCACTTAGTACTGAAGAATCTGTCAAAATTTACAGTCTAGGATCAGAATCTAGGTTTCTTTCAATGTTTTAGCAAAACACCAAGGAACAGTATAATACAATTGATGTTGGATTGAAATTCGAACCACTGTTGCAAAATGTTTGTATGTTATCCCTGTGCTTCGGGGGTTTCCTCCCCCAGTCCAAAGATATGCGTTGTAGGCTGATTATCTGTAGTATGTGAATGTGTGTGCGATTTTGCCCTGTGATGGGTTGGCACCTCGTCCAGGGTGTCCCCTGCCTTGTGCCCCGAGTCCCCTGGGATAGGCTCCAGGCTCCCTGAGACCCTGTGTAGGATAAGCAGTACAGAAAATGGATGGATGGATGGATGGATGGATGGATGGATGGATGGATGGATGGGTGGATGTCTGTTTTTGTGTCTGTCTTCTGCCTTATTTGTCCATTGGTTGGCGGTGTGGTGGAGCACCTGTTCTACATGAATACAGTGCAACGTCTGATCACTTTCAGCTTGCCTGCTCCTTTCGGTGATGGCAGGGATTTTTGGTGATCTCGGGTTTGCTCAGCCCTCTATGCAGCTATATGCCTGTCGATCTGTGTGGTGTTTGTCCATGGATTCATGGTGCAGCATTCAGAGCGGTGCCCAGTGGTACTTTCTTATTCTATTATGTGTACACTACATATAGACTGGTGACAAATTAAAGAGAAACCGGCAGCTCTGTTATGCTGTGGGAGACGTTTATTTATTTTGCTGCCATGGTTTGACTCCACTTGTCCACTTCGAGGGAACAGCCACAGCAAATCGATACAAAGTTCTTCTGACTTATCACCTTTATCCTATAATGAAACATTTCTGTCCTGATGCAAATGGTCTCTTCCGGGATGACTCTGACCCCCACCCACACGGCCCGAGTGCTCACTGAATGGTTTGGTAAGGATGAAAATGATGTAAGTCATATGCTATGGTCGTCACAGTCACCACATCTCAACCCAATTGAACACCTATGAGAGATTTTGGATCTCTCCATCACCATCTTCAAAAGACCAACTGAGGGAATATCTTTTGAAAGAATGGTGTTCATCCATCCACCACAGTTCATAAGACTTGTAGAATTAATGCCAAGGTGCATTGAGGCTGTTCATGCCACTCGTGATGAACCGACACACATTAGTTTGGATTTTCTTTTAGTTTGTCGCCCGTCTGTATATATTTAGAAGTTATGCAACAGTAGATTTTCCTCCATTAACTCCAAAGGGCTCTAAATCGTGCCCCCTACTGAGTGGCATATCAGATTGTTCTGTGTTAACCCCTCTCCAGTGTTTTGGTTTCATTGGTCTCCTACGCTTCACTACATCATTCCCACAATTCCCACAGAGTGTCATGCAAAATAAAGCATGAAAATGTCATCCACAGCAGAACAAGCCTTTCACTCCACTTTGCCCCATGAGAGTAAAGCTGTGGATCTTTATGGTCTCGATAGTAAACGTGTGTCTACATGATAACAGCTGGAGAAAAATGAACTCACAGGAGCGTGCACCTAGTAAAGGGCAGGTTAATTGTCCAAATGTTTGTTAGTTTGATGAGCCGTTTTCAGTGTAGCGATTGATTTTCCAGCTAAATTCTTCAAGGAAGTGGATGGAGGACACGACCTCAGACTTTCTCCTTTTCCTCTTTTTTTATATTTAGATGTACATTGTCTCACAAGGAGACAGTATACACAGAGTAAGCCGTACATATTATAATGAAGTAATCAATTAATGTTTTTTTTCCCTTATTTGACATAAGGGTATTGCATATATTTCACGTTTCAGTCTACAGTATATGATGTAGAAAATCTGAGTTCGGTTTTATGATTTTTAATTATTTTAATGATTATCTCCTTCATTCTTTGTGAGCATCTATGCTATGGTTAGAAAATGAACGCCACGTCATGGCAACATTCTCCAGACAGACAGACAGACAGACAGACAGACAGACAGACAGACAGATAGATAGATAGATAGATAGATAGATAGATAGATAGATAGATATTTAAATATCCTCTGCCATCTTTCACAGTTTTATACCTGTTTTTTTTTTCTTTGAAACTGTTTATAGCTGCTATAAGTAATAATAGGTACTAACTTCTTTCGCAGATGTTCAAGCATTAAATGTAACTATAAAGGGATAACAGTATGCGTCGTTCAGTAATAAATTAAAAAATGTAATCGTTGGCAAATTGCTGAATTAAGCACTTTCTGTTATAGGAAACTAATCAGCTTCAGGGTAGGAGCAGTAAATGCGCTTCACGTGTGACTGCATCACAAAACCTTATCTTTGATTATTACAACATTTATTATAACATTTATTATTATAACAGCATGACACAGAGTGTTTTTAATCCTTATATAAGCAAAGGGAGGGAACATTTTGCATCAAAAAAAAAAAAAAAAATCAAGGCCTGGTTTCAGCAGTTCAAACAGCTCATGGTTTCTGAAATATTATGTAAATGGACACTTCAGGTCTGATAATTTGGGAGGCAGTTGAGGTGACTGGGCTTAAAGCCGTCCTGCATTGGCTGTCATTCAAACTCCACGTGGACATGAGCCCATGCAGCCGGTGGCTTTCCATAATTAAAGCAGAGGATTAAGCAAGTCAGGATTTGTTTTTCGATTCAGCAAAAACAAAAAAAAAAAGGAACCAGAGCTGGGGGGCAGATTATAATCTTTGAGCCTAAACAGAGTGATGATCTGTGGGTTTGTGCAGGTTCCTTTATCTAGAGATAAAGATGATTAAAATGATAAGGCTGCAGATATTCAGGTATGATGGCAAAAAAGGCATCTTGCATCCATCTTTAGTTTTTTTTCATAATAAAACATTTGCATTGAATTAGACAAGACAAGACAATGTCTTTTACATTTAGTCTTATGTAATCTGCTGAGACACAATGTTCTGGTAGGTACAGAGAATTAGAGCTGAGCACAGCTGGTCGAGGGGACAGAAAGATTGGAGATCAGGCTGTTTGAGGTTTCTAGGTGTTCACCGGCTGACATTAACCTTGGGACGTGTCAGTCGCCTCCCCCTTCGCGGAGGAGGGGCAGAGCGCAGAATGTGTTGTCGTAATCAAAGGCGATGACGCGAACTGCCAACTGTTCGCACTGGACGCCGGCCCAGACCTGTTCCTGAGCATCTCATCATCACGCCCATCAACAGTCATGCTTTCTGTCAGAGCCAGGGCTCAAAAATACCTCACAGTGTGATGCATCACTGCAGATGGCCCAGGGTGGCAGGGCCACTGGCTAAACACAGGACGTAAGTAAATATCACAGGCCAGTGATTCGACCTCGTTCTCACAGACAGTACAAGCACACAATCCAGGTTATTGATCCCTTAATTCAACAGATAAGCGCAGAGTCAGTCCATACGTGTGCATTCCTCATACGTATAAACACCTTCACTGTGTTACTCACGAGTTTTCATGGGTAAAAATCGATGGAGTCATCAACTCATGATTCATGTCTCGACAATCTCTTAATCGTTCCAGTATATCACCTCTCCAGTCTCGCCCACTTGAGATGGTCAGTCTGATGCTAATGTCTCAACTCATTTCTGTAATAAAAAGCAGCCTCTTTTTTCCTTTTTTTTTTTTTTTTTTTGGAGCTATGTGGTGATGACATGATTTATGCATGAATTAAAACTTGGGTGGGAAATGCACTCTTGTATCAGTATTAAACTGCATGCACACTGTCCACAAGTCTGATTTTCTTCTCAAATTTTTTGTTATTTTAAAATATCTTTTTAAATGTAGACTTAAATGTAATAGCGTAACTATCAAGTTGCATGAAAACTGTTTTAATACAACATGCAACCTTCGTCTAGCTTGTGTGAAAGTTTCATATTGTAGAATTATGGGAGGAGTTCATTTCCATTGTAACAACTAACAGAGCCAGTGAATGTACAGAGATCTTGTGAGATATTATGCCTGCTCCAGCGATTTATATATATAGTGCATTCGTATCGTGTCAGATTTATAATAAAAATCGTTCGTAACCACCATGCTTGGAATGTTCTGTAATATCTAACTCGATGGTGTGTGACCAAATGTTCTAAACAAACACGGCAGAATAAATGACAGCCACTTCCACAGTTAAAGTAGTAAAGATTATAATGTTCAGATTTAACTCTTTACGAATTTTCTAACATTTCTTATTTTCTAGTATGTAATAATAATAATAATAATAATAATAATAATAATAATAATAATAAAATGTACATTTTAACTTTGTATCTATCAAACTATGCAAACTAATTTCTGAGTCCAAGGAAAATCTTTGAGTCGTCGACATGTAATTACTGTCATTCTGACATGACATGAAAGCAGGATAATTCCCGCCCGCGTGAAGTAATGACATATGTGGAGCTGTCAGATTTAAATGTGATTTTTGCTGCTCGTACTGTCATGAAATATGAGGAAATACAAGATCAGATGTTGACCACTTTTTTCCTGCAGCATGAATGTGTCCTCTGCCATATATTTAGAAATGCAGGATTCAGGATGTTGATGCTGTTGCTAATGCTGATGGGGGAAAAAATAAAAAATAAAGGGAAGGTTTTAAAGGTCTGATTGGTGACCTACGGTGTTCCATGGAGCACTTCCACAGAAATTCACCCTCTGGCTGATCCTTTTAAGTCTGCCAGTGTTTCCCGGGGTTTGATGTCCACTGTTTGTAATAGGTTTATTTTTAATGCTCCTCACCCCCTTGGAATAGTGGAAGTATGGTCTTGGGATTTGTATGAACCTGGTGGGGAATTGGGATTGGGATATTATTTGGAAGAATGTATGTGTGGGTTTTTGTTAAATGTGAGCCAAAATCATCACAATTAAAAGAACCAAAGACTTAAACTACTTCAGTCTGTGTTCATTGAATTTATTTAATACACGAGTTTCACAATTTGAGTTGAATTACTGAAATAAATGAACTTTTCCACGACATTCTAATTTATTGAGATGCACCTGTATGGTTCAGCCTGGACTTAAACACTGAGACTGTGTCTGAGTCCCGAACACTAATTGGAAGGCTGTTCCATAACTGCGGGGCTTTGTAAGAGAAAGCTCTTCCCCCTGCTGTACCCTTCACTTTTTATAACAATTTTTATAAATTGTTATAAACTGTATTCTGTTAACAATTATTAATACCGGTGAGTGTAATTTATAAGTTTTACAATGTGTTGTAAACTTCTGTAGTATGTTTTACATTTACGGCATTTGGCAGACACCCTCATCCATACATCTTCACAGTTGAGGGTTAAGGGCCTTGCTAAAGGGCCCAACACTGGCAGCTTGGCCGTGCTGGGTTTTGAACTCATGACCTTCCGATCAGTAGCCCCACGTCTTAACTCCTGCGCTACCTCTGCTTTTGTTTTAAAGTTTAGTAATACACTCTAGTTTTGTAGTGCGTTAAGGTTTCTGGTATGTTGCAAAGTTGTAAAGTTTTGAACTAGGATTTGATGATAATTGGTCTGATATAATTCATTATTAATTTTTAAACAGGTCTCATACTGTCATACTGAACTATCCAGAGGTATTATAACATGTTATGAACATTACTTATAATGCAATATGTTAACAATCCATAATGCATAATAAAGGTAGCTAGTGCAATCCATTTTCAGAAATAATTATAGCCGTGTGTAAAATACCTTATGAATGCCTTATAATATGACTGTATTTATAGTTCATTGGAAATATGACCTTCAAAGAAAGTGATATATTCAACATATTTAATTACATTTGAAGCCTTATTTGCATAAATAAATGTAATTTTTAAAAATACAATCAAAAATATATACAGTACTGCGCAAAAGTTTTAGGCACCCTATTTTCTTTTAGTACAAACTTTGTTATAGATTTTTTTTATTTGATGACGTCTACATTATCAAGTCAGTACAAAAAACATTTTAGATTCCCAAACATTAGTTTTCTAGCACAAACTTAAATGTTACAGAAAAATGTTTGTACGTCATTAAAGAAAGCAGCATATTACGTAAGAGACCACTTTTCAGACAAAAAACACAAAGAAGGCTGCTGGGTTTTGCTGCAAAAATAAGAAGCAACGTACCAGCTAATTTCCTTATAAAACTACACAAATTGTACCGGAGACTTCTGTTTTTATTTTTAGTTAAATTTTTTTGTCACACCAAATATTGACTTTGTTTCATTTACTACTGTTTACTGTTCTTTATGGTATTTTTTCTTTTATGTAGAAACATTGATTTCATTATTCTGAAGTCATCTTTGGTCTACAGCATTTCTTTGCATGTGCCTAAAACTTTTGCACAGTACTGTATGTAAGAACAACTATCAAATATTTATTGTAATATATATTGTTAAAATTTTTTTAATTTACCAAGCTCTACATACAGTAATCGTTTTACCATTCCCATACGGTTCACAAAACGTTTTTGTGGAAACTCATGATTGTTGATTGTGTGTGTCAGGTTAGCGCCAATAGTGGCGCAGGACTACAGCACCCATCAGCCACTGCACTCCACATGTTCACGTCATGTCACGTAGTCCTAATCTTTGTTCACGTGTGTTTCACTTTTAATAAAATACGCCGCACTTGCACCCATCTCCAACCAATCCCTGATTCAGAACTTGTAAAACCTGTACCAATCAGGATTCTCAATACCATCCAATTGCCTTCCCCGTTAAACGCCACCACCGCTTTTGTTTGAAGGCAGCAGAGCCTCTCGCTTTCATGACACAGCTAAAAATGTGTGACTTATCTGTGCTCTGTATACACAGGAGAAATCACTGGTGCCTCAGAAGGTCACAATGTGATTTTTTCTTTTTTTTTTTTCCTTTCCATGGCCAGCTTCTCTCAGGCACCAAATTAAACCCATCTGCGGGCTTCCGTCCGTACAAGACAAGGGAATTAGTTCCCTCAGTGTCTCTTATCTCTCTACCTCCATACCCTGCCTCACATGCTCCGTTTCTCCTCCAGTAATGAATATCTAGCCAATTTAGTTCCTTGTCTCTCTCTCGGGGAATAAATCCTCCCTCAGCTACTTGGATGAAAGAAAGTAGGAATCCCCGGAGTCCCAGCTACGACCTCGGTGCTCAACGCTGTGACCTTAATTGATAAGGATAGTATTCAGTAGACAAAATGGATCTAATGACCTTTATTCCTGTTGTCGCTCATAACCCCTTTTGCAGCACGACATAGGTAATCATAGGCAGGTCAGCCATAGAAAGAGTAATTACTTGTGGCTAGAAGATACTGATAGTGAGACAAGGTGCATTTTGAAGGCCTGAGTACCTGAATTCCCAGGAACTTTAGGTTTGCGCTTCAAAAAAAAAAAAAAAAAAAAGTTAATGGCGGCAAATCTTTGTCTGGTAGATGTGTTGCGCGCTCACTGTTCTGTAACGTGTCTTTTCTTGTTGATTCTGGGGCTGATTTGAACACTTGAACAAATTTTTTGCTTGCTGCTGTATTTTTGTTATTCCCGTGATAAGTTAGTGCTTGAATTGAATTGAATTGAACTGAATTAAATTGTTTGTGTAGAGAAGATGAGTGTTTTTGTCATATAAACAAGTGTGGTTGCGTTAAAAAGACAAGTGTCGTATAGACAAGTATGTTTTAATTTTTTTTAGAAAACAGACCTGAAGACAATTTTAATGATCAGAATCAAATAATAAAATTGAATGTAAAAAATTTTTAAAAATTAAAAAGAAAATGTAAAAGAAAAATTAAAACATTAAATAATAATAAAATGTAATCTGGAACATATTTTAGATTTCAATCCCTATAAAATGTCCTTACCATAACATAAAATCAATTTTATGGTTGTTTTCTGGTAACTTTTCCAATAAGTCATTACAAATCACGGCAAATATTTATGTAGAAAAAAAAGTGTTATATATATATATAAGCCTCTCATTCATGGTAACTTTTATGGAAGATGCTCTGATAAAGACTTAAAACTTTGCTGTTTTTCTAGACTCAGTCATGATCAATAATAATTTCACTGGTGTTGCTCTTTAATCTTTTCACTCAATTATATCTGATCTGTTTTTTCTCTTATCTTTGTTTCTTCACAGCGGCTCCTAAAGGCCCCAAGCTTACCATGACCCCAGTCAGGGCGAAGGTAGGAGACACGGTGCGCATCATGGTGCAAGGATTCCAGGTACGAACCCCAGGGATAACAGAGGGGTATGAAACTGGGGCCAACTTTCAGTCTTACACACACAGGGCCATTAATTTACACTATGTGCAGTCAATTCTGTCCTTTTTGTCTAATATATTGTATGTGTGGCTTTTTGTAAGGGAAACAATGCCACATTTTGTTCTTAATTAGTGCTGTAGTATTTGTTACCTCAGTTCGCATCAATTCCTTTGTTAGCTCACCTTTCTCAGTTAGCGCTACAGTATTTGTTACCTCAGTTAGCGCTAATTCTTTTGTTAGCTCACCTTTCTCATTTAGTTCTGTAGTATTTGTTACCTCAGTTAGCTCACCTTTCTCAGTTAGTGCTACAGTATTTGTTACCTCACCATTTAGTGATATAGTGTTTGATACCTCAGTTAGCACTAATTCCTTGTTACCTCACCTTTCTTAGTTAAAGCCATAGTCTTTGTTACCTCAGTTAGTGCTAATTCCTTTCTTACCTCACCGTTCTCAGTCGGCGCTACAGTGTTTGTTAGTGCTAATTCTTAGTGCTAATTCCTTTTTAGCTCACCTTTCTCAGTTGGTGCTATAGTGTTTGTAACCTTAGTTAGTGCTAATTCCTTTATGAGCTCACTTTTCTCAGTTATCACTAGTCTTTCTTACCTCAGTTAGCGCTAATTGTTCTCCTACCTCACCTTTCTCGGTTTGTGTTACAGTCGTTTTTATCCCAGTTAGCTCTAAGAAATTTGATTACACAAGAAGTTTGGTCAATTTTGATATGAATAAAGAAAAAGTCATTTTGGGTCTGACACCAGGCCTTACGGATAATTACAATATATTGTATTAAACAGTATTATCATAATTTTACCATTTTATAACTGACTGCTTGTTTAGTCACAATTGAGATGTTGTTTGCGGATAAGAAGACTCGTAACCGATCACTAAAACGTTGCCTAACTTCCTCAGAGGGTTTTTTTTTTTTTTTTTTTTTTTTTTTGGGTCATGCTTCCTTGCTGTTTTGTCATGCTCGGCACAAGGTGCACTAACTTCCCTCATTGAAATCTGAGCCAGCCATCTGTTTAGAGATATCTCTGCAGCTTTCAGGTGTAATTATTTTCTGCCTGTATTCAGTAGCTGCAAGCTGGTCGTGAGCACGTCACTGTCAGAGGCGCAGGATTGTCTCGCTGTTCAGACACTCCGTCAGTTCAGAGGGGAAATCAAGCAGGCAGATTGCTTTAGTGTAACGATCATTGGCTGCCAAAAGCAAGAAATCTCAGCCCAAGCAAAAATATAATAAAAAAAAAACAATGGCTGTGGGGAAGTTGCTGGTCTGATCTTTGTGGCAGGAATGACTCGGAGGCTCTTCCGTTCTCTTTGAATCATCTTTGTAGATTTATGCAGCTGTTAGTCAGCAAATGACGTGGCAGTTCGGTTTTATTAGACTGCTACTTTATTATCACAACTGAAGGAGCCAATAGAGAGTGACACATGTGACACATTAACAGCCTGATGATCATTCCCTATATATTTGAAGTGCTCCATTAAAGGACATTAAAAAAAAGTCATTACAAACAGGCTTGACTGCCCAACCAAATTAGCACACATGGACTTAAATAAATAGCAAAGTATCTGGAAGAACTTTTTAAATTAAATGCTCTCTCTTTCCTTGAGTGTCAAGTGTAAATATGTATACATACATATTATGTAGGTATACAGAATAAAAATACATTTTTTTTCTACCTGCTGTTTATTGATGATATAAATGTATGATGATAAAATGATCCTCTTTGATAAAAGATGAAGATTCAGTTAACAATGTTTTGGTGTTGCTAGACCTTTATTATCTATATACACCCAAACCCTTGCTCTTTTAATCCTCCGATTTTTCGTACTGATTTCCCACTGTCCAATCAGTAAATTATGGACTCTCCCTATAACATTCCAGAGTGCTGCTGGAAAAAGTTGTGCTATTACATTAGTTGAGCCGGTGTACAGCCGACGTGTCCATGCCATTACATTGTCTTTTGTTTCAGCTTGTTAGTGTTGGGCATTTTTATTGTAACTAATAACATACTATCCTAAGCAAGGATAAAATATAATGAGCAAGGTTAAACAGGACTCGTTTAACAGTACCCGAATAAATTGTTAACTTGTCGAAGGTTTAAACAAGAAACCTTTTTTGTGATCTCCATCATGCCTTAGCCGGCCAAGCTAACGACAACGAGTTTACCTCAGCCCGTTAACACCGCCCACAACAAACCGCTAATTCAGTTAACTTTCCTGATGTGCATTTTGCCGTTAGTGCGGTTGCTTTAATCTGGTGGTCCCTTTAAGATTTTGGTATTTTGGTGTTTATGATGACGTCGAAGGTCACATGACAATGCCGACATGGCGGATGTACGATAGTATATCCGGGATTGTATTCATACTACACACACATACTGATTAGTACGTACTGTTTCAACGGCCATGCAGTAGGTACTGTCACAGTACACGATTTTGGACGCAGCCTTAGTATTAGGAGTGGAAGTAATAGTAGTAGTTAGGTGTGTAGTTAGGAGTGCCCTATATATTTTTTCCCAAACACATTTATATTATTTATTTATTTATTTATTTTTTAAAGAATTTGCCTATGAATACAGTGTGCCTGAATATATTTATAGTTTCTTAATTTCAGTCTTCAGCTCTTTTACATTTTCCCCATCTGGAAATTTGCTCCACCCCTGGCTGAAACACAGCTGTCCAGCTCCACCCCATTTTCCTTGACAGCCTACTGTTTAATTGCAATTGCACTTTGTCTCACAGGCAGCAGAGGGCTCTAAACAACACAACCTGCTCATCGAAACCTTTAAAAGCCACCATATGAACCACATTTTATTTAATGTCTATAAAGAGTGTCTATTATGTGAAGGTAATATGACTTCTAAATATTTGCACATCTCGAACAGACTTTCCTTTTCAATTATTTTCATCTCCTCATGAGAATCAAGAAAGGTTATATATTACAGTTGAAGGAAAACTGTCTGTTGTTTTTTTTTTTTTTTTCCTGAATTGTGACCTGATGCCACCAGCAAACACAAACTCATTCCAGTGCTGTCAGGGTGTGAATGTGTGACACACAGCCAAGCCATGACGTTATAGCAATCATTATCCAAGGTCACATGACCTTGCCAGAAAAGTGTGCCTGTGCTGGATGGTAGACTCGAGCCAATCAGATTTCAGGCTAGTCCTTACTGAGGCTTTTCCTACGGTTTCTAACTAATGTCTGGAAAGTTGAACAGCTAAATGTAAGTTGAGGTATAAAAGCTACCGTTTACACGATTCAGGTTAAATCATGCGGCCCAGGCATAACGTGCTTGCTATGTTCACAAATTGACCTTATCGCTTGAGACGTAGTCAACATGTTTAAGAAGAGTAGGTCTAAAATTTGACCTGTTCTGCATGAAAATATCAAAAACATTGTGAAACGGGCAAAGTATTAAGAAAATAACGCAGCGTATATGACTTGTGTGTTGGAGTTACAAAGTTAAATGCGTAGAAATAAAGATAGTGGGGGGGGAAAGCTTAAAAGAATTTATACACTCCTACACACACTTGTGCTGAACATTAGTTAAGATAATACTTTTTTTTTCTTCATTTTTTTTTTTTTTTTTTTGCTGCAGGCTTTTTCAGGCCTAATAAGAGATAATGCTTGACAAAGTGGTGCCGTGAGAGGGCGAGAGTAAAACTCGATAGTTTTTGCCATCATGTGAAGTGCCTATTTGTTGTGAGTGCTTTCAGGGACCTTGCGCCTGATACACAAACTCCATTTCTATTTGTCTCTGCAGTTCACGAGGACGCCGAAGGAATCTATAATAACAGAGTTATAATAACACCAACTCGCTCTCGTTTCCTCTGCTGGGAAGTGTCTCGATTATTGATAGAATTTTTTAATAAAAGCTGAGTTAAAAGAAGAAAAACGGTTCTAACTGAAAAGTGTTGAGAGGAGGAAAAAAAAAAAAAAGAGGAAAAAACAGCATTAAAGCGATGATTTATTCAGTTACCGTAGCACAGTGAAAATGGGTTTATATTATTGATATTATGGGATGCTTCAGCCCTCAGGTTGCTTTTTTATCTTAAAGGGATTTTCTGCATTAGCATCAAGAATGAACACATCTTTCTACCTCACACACACTCACACTCACACACACTCACTGTCTTACAGAACGAGGTGTTCCCCGAGCCACTGTTTACCTGGACGCGAGTGGGAGGACGTCTGCTGGACGGCAGCAGTGAGAGGGAGGGGAAGGAACTGGTACTGGAACGAGTGCCTGCAGAACTCAACGGCTCCATGTACCGCTGTACGGCGCAGAACCCACTGGGTTCTACTGATACACACACACGCCTCATCGTTTTCGGTTAGTCACTACACACATATACACACACACACACAGCTCTCTCAGCGCAGAACCCACTGGGTTTTACTGATACACACACACGCCTCATCGTTTTCGGTTAGTCACTACACACATATACACACACACATACACACACACACACACACACACACACCTCTCTCAGCGCAGAACCCACTGGGTTCTACTGATACACACACACACGCCTCATCGTTTTCGGTTAGTCACTAAACACATATACACACACACACATATACACACACACACACACACATACACTCCTTATAATCTTCAGTTAGTCACCACATACACACACACACGCCTCTTGCAGTGCAGAACTCGCTGGATTCTATTGACACATGCACACACCCCTCATAACCTTTGGTTAGTCACCACACACACACACACACACACACACACACACACACACACACAGGCATGCGTGCACACTCACACACACATACATACACACCTCATAATTGTTGGTCACTCACCACACACACACACACACACACACACACACACACACACACACATATCATTATCTTTGGTCAGTCACTTTGGTCAGTACTCACACACACGCACACACACACACACAAACACACACAAACTCTTTGTTTGCAGTCAGTTCTTATACACACACACACACCTCATCATCTTAGTTAGTCGCTATATACACACAAACACAAACACAAAAAATACAAAAAATGGAAAAAGAATTGTAATAATTCTAATTTGTTACCTCTCTGGCCATAATCAAATCAAACACACACTGTATATACACACACAAGCTTCTGCTTTATTACACACAAAACATTTGATTGAGAGGAAAGAAATACAAAGTCACACAAAGTCGTCACCGACCCTCAGAGACAGCGGAGACTTTAGTTTTTCCATTTCCAGAGCTGTAATGGAGAAAATGACACGTAGTCCATCAGATGAAGAATCGCCTCACCGCCATCTCCTCATTAAGATCTCCTGAAAATTTACAAATCGTCGGGGAAGCCATTTGGCGGATAAGTGTCACTATGGGGCAGGTTCTGTCTGTGGGGACAGATCGGCCAAAAAGAGCATTAATGTTCATTTAACGGCCCGACAGACCCCGCGGCGTCTTCTGAACCTCAGCAATTGTGGGCTATCGGTGTGTGTGTGTGTGTGTGTGTGTGTGTGTGTGTGTGTGTGTGTGTGTGTGTGTGTATACACACGCTGTCCCTGCATTACAAATCAGCACCTGTAATAAAGAATTTAGATTAGTAGCGAGAGAGAGACAAGCTCGTAGCTTTAGGGCTCGGTAATAAACGAGAGTGAAATAACTGTGACAATGTTGTGACGACGCTGTAAAGTTTGTTACATAATGATTTTTTTTTTTTTTTTTTTTTTTTAATGACACGACAGCTGCCTCACATCTCAACCTCTCATCCTCTTTCCTATTTCTCTTCTCTCCTGCAGAAAACCCAAGCATGATGAAACACACACAGAATCAAAACAGTAAGTGTGGGAACCTTCTGGGACCGCAGAATGAGATGGGATCCGGCTGTTTGCCAGAGCTCAAAACTTTCTTTCTTTCTTTCTTTTTTTTTCCCCCCCTTTTTTGTGAGTTTTTTTTTTCCACATATTTGAAATGACAAGTGAGCCACCTGCGAAGCGTCTCTGCAGCATCTGCTCCCTGCAACACAGTATATGAATTTAAAATTGCATTTATGAACTTGAGTTTATAACATGCTTATGGAGCTCTAGCACTTTTAAATTCTGTCTTGTTCTTAACATCTGGCTATAGACTAAATTCGTAACCCTTTACTTAAGGGTACTGTCCATTAAGCTACATGACACCTTCATAAACCCTTTAAGACAAACTTACAGTACATAAATATTTATAAAGGCTTATTCAGTAACCCCTTAAAAGCTCATACTCATAACGCATTATAACTGTGCTTATAATTCTATTTCTAATGTTTGTTTGTTTGTTTTTTTTATAAACGTTAATTAATTTTACAGTAGCTTTATAATCATTCACAGGTTATAAAGGTTATATTGTGAGTTACAGCATAATGAATAGTAACACTTGCGTTACAACATGACTACAAACTATCAGTGAATTATTTATAGCACCTTATTAGAGCTTTATGAGGCAAAATGGAAAGTTTATAAAATGCAGAAGTATAAGTACAGTTATAAAGATTTATTAACATGTTACTATTATAGAGTGTTGCTGCTTACTCCAACAGGCGTGTGTGGGATCATAAATGCTTTTGTGATGTCACGTCACGTTGACTTGACACCAGAATTGACGCATATTCCTTGTTGACATAAGGCCGTGTTATAACTTGTGTTATAACATCATGACGACTGACTTTTTAACTCATAATGTTCTATAATGGTGATGATCGAACATCAGACATCAATACCGACGCCCTCTCATTTAGGATCGGAGAAAATATATACGACTGTTTATCACAGCGTCATAAACTTGTCGTAGATATTCATAAGACTCTGATTAAGCGTAATGTTCATAGGGCTAACAATACATGAAGACGGGGTTTGTCAAGTTGGATCTCAGGTACATTAACGCGTACAGCGACTTGCTGCGACAAAGCGACGGGAAATCATTCATTTTCAGAGACTTCCGGCAACGTGAGTGACAGCAACCGTTGGCGACTAGATGTGGGCGTGTCCAGCGATTGAGAAAAGTTTAACTTTGCAAATGCAAATTTGGAGCGACTTGGTGCAGTGACTGCCAACGGGAGTGACGACAGTAGAGCGCACGCGATCCGTGAGCCGCCATGCTGCCTGCCAGTCCGAATTATTTTGTGGACCCAGACAGTCCGGCGCTTGCGCTTTGATTTGATGCATTTATACACTAGTGAATTTTATATACACACGCTGTCCCTGCAAAATGTTTCATTGTAGCGGCAAAAAAAAACAAAAACTGGTTGGTTGTGAAAAGTGGAATGCTAAATGTTACTATGGCAACCAGTAGTAGGAAAATCACCTACTTGCGATTTCATAATACAGCGATACAATCCCTGTATGCGTGAACGTAACATTAACACCATGACATTTGTTGATATTTGTTAATTATGGTGTCGTTTCTTTTCCATAGGTATTCATACAAAGGATTAATCTCACATTTTCTGAGGTTCAGAGAACATGTTACAGTGTAATAATTATTATTACAGAGTTAGAACCTTCACAAAGTCACAGCAGGTTTTCGTGATGATGTTATCACATGAAACAATGTAGAGCTTCACCTTCACAGATTCATACTCATGTATTAACACTATACACGCTTCGTATAAAGTCGGCTGGAGCCTTTTCTTTTAAAAAGCACTCATGAAGCTGTGCAGGCTCCTGTAATTTCACATGCATGAGCCGTCAGTCCCGATGAAAAACACTGAAAACTTTGTGACCGCGAGCTGCTGATGAATTACAGTTTTTGAGCAAATCTCACCGGCTCATTTGTAATTTCTTACAGACCCACATGTGAAAATGAGGGATTTAAGAGCAGAAATAATCTCTGTGTCTCTTTCTCTCTCAATCTCTCTTTGTCTTGTTCTTTCTCTATTTCTCTCTTTCTCATATTACCCTCTGGTACCCACGGATATAAATTTGAATATGCAAATGCAGCCGCGAGCAGGTGCATGAATGTAGGGACAGAATCAGGTCGTCCTACAGCCTCGTATGCAAGGCAAATAGCTTGTAGGAACAAGGCCCTGAGAGGACATTGTACATGAGCCTGTGCAGCAAAAAAAAAAAAAAACTTATTAAGCCATATTTCAGCACAAAAATAGCTAAGGGAGAGTCCATATATAGGATTTGTACAGATGCTACAAAGTCTTAACAATGCTTAATTTTTAAAATTCCTGTTAAAAAAAAAAAAAAAAACCCTTCGTATTAGGTTTCTGCTTAATTTTATGTATACATGCAGTATACAACAACAGTGTTTCATACTTCCATATTTTAACTTTTATGTAACTATTATATTTACCTGCTCAGTAACATTACATTATCACTTGCTGTCAGTTAAGCATAACTTGGCAGGAAAGTCTGGTGTTACAGAGACAACAAATGAAGAAGAAGAAGAAGAAGAAAAAAATTTTTCCCCTGGAAAAAATTTGCAAATCAGGTTTTAAAGTTGCATTGCAAATAGAATTTGTATTTCATCATTTGAAAAGTTAAGTAAACAAGTTTTAATTTCAGTAAAAAAAAAAAAAAAAAATGAATTCGACTTCAAGTTAATCACACAGGTGTACAAAACGCAAAAAGACACCCATTTATACAATGCTACATCAGAGCACTTCAGAAACACAAACATTGCTAGATCCAGTTGTTTATTTCAGCTAAACAGCTGTCAGTAAATTACTGTAAACGCCCCTCAAAATGAATTTGAATTTGATTAACTACATCTAATATATGTTATTCATACATTTCATACATCGTCAAATTTGACTACATTGAAATTCAATCTCGTTTCATTCAACTTCAAAACTTGATGTATAATTTCAAAATAAAGCATAAAATGCAGATTTTATGAATTTAAAAAAAAAAAAAAAGTTTTTATGAAATGACATTTCTGTCACTAGAATTTGGATATAAATATTATGCTATTTTTTATATGTTCTTTTTATTTTACATTTACATTTATGGCATACGCCCTTATCCAGAGCGACTTACATTTATTTCATTTATACATCTGAGCAGTTGAGGGTTAAGGGCCTTGCTCAAGGGCCCAACAGTGGCAGCTTGGTGGTGCTGGGATTTGAACTCACGACCTTCCGATCAGTACCACAATGTCTTAACCACTGGTATTTTTGTTTGTTTTTGTTTGTTTGTTTGAAATGAGGCCGAATTTCTGTGGGTGGACAGACAACATGGTATTTAATTACACTGAAGTGAAATCTGACATAATTTAACTTAAAAATATGTCATTTCAACATTGAAAAAGTAATCCAAATGCTAATGGTACAGCTGCTGTTTTATGTATAAAGACATTTCAACATAAAATAAGTATACATAAATTACTGCCGTCATAACATCAGCAAATTAACTAGCAGCACTTCGACGAGTTTAGAAACTTTTCAAAATCCTAGCTACAGCTTTTATGCATTCGGCAGAATTTGTAACCAAACAAATGAATAACGACAGCAGTAATTAAATACTAGCTATAGCCAAGGTTAATTGTTGATATTTATAATATTTTTAAATTATTATCAACATTGAAATTGCTGTAAAAGGTTTGAATCTTACCTCAGATAAACAGTGCAAACCCTGAACATGTAGTTGTAGCAGTGTGGCTCTTCTATAATAATAATAATTGAACTCAAAAGCACTTTTCATACAGGTGACAGAACGCTGCTGTCACACACGGTCTCTGCATGCATCATGAAAACGTTGTAATATGTGTTGGGGTTGTGCTTATGGTCACTTAGCATTAGTGCACTGCTCACTCAAAAGCCCCTTTCAGTGCATTAGGCAATTACAGTGAAATATCGGAGGATTTAGAAAGCCGCTTGGTCTTTGCTGCTTGCCCTCTGTATTATAACTTCAAAAAAGCACCGATGCAGAAAGAGAGACATTTTCCACGTGCTCTTTTATTCCTCAGAGGTCTCTTTCTGGAATTAAATTATAGCGGACCAAAGCACTCGAAGCCACGCTTTAGTTCCTTTTATTATGAGTTTTTGTGTAGAGAAAGCATGGAGAAAGTGTAGCATTTTTTTTTTTTTGGACCATTTACAGTATTTAAATTCAGGATGTGTTTTGTAAAACGTATGAATATTATACACTCACCAGCCACTTTAATAGGAACACCTGTACCTCTGCACATTCATGCTATTATCCAATCAGGCCAATTGTCTGGTGACAATGCAATGCATTAAAACATACAGATACAGATACACAAAGATCACAAGCTTCAGTTAATGTTCACATCAGAATGATGGGGGGGGGAATGTGATCTCAGAGACTCTGGCTGTACGTGGCATGGTTGTTGGTGATAGACAGGCTGGTTTGAATATTTAAGAAACTGCTGATCTCCTGGAATTTCCACACACAACAGTCTCTAGAGTTTACACAGAATGACAAACAAAAAAACATCCAGTGACCGGCAGCTCTGCAGGCAGAAATGCTTTGTTGATGAAAGAGGTTAGAGAAGAATAGCCAGATTAGTTCAAGCTGACAGGAAGGCTATGGTCACTCAAATAACCACTGTTTACAACCATGGTGAACAGAAAAGCATCTCAGAATGTACAACACACCAAACTGGTTGACAAGACCTGAATCCCTAAGATCACCCTTTGCTGTTGTATCCCACATGCCTTAAGATTTGGTACGTTGTATGTCCTGAGATGCTTTACTGCTCACCACGGTTATAAACAGTGGTTATTAGAGTTACCATAGCTGTATCATCAGCTCAACCCAGTCTGGCCATGCTCCTCTGACCTCTCTCAATAACAACACTGAAATTATAGATTGAAAATTAATGATTAATTAAACAATCAGTCACCTATTTATTTGGAAGAAATGTAACATGCATTTCTAACAACCTGGTTTTGTGGATGTTCAATTCATCAAGACTTTTGGTGTTGCTTTATCACCTAAAAAAATAGTATG
The DNA here is from genome assembly GCA_023630585.1 of Cranoglanis bouderius. Lineage (NCBI taxonomy): Eukaryota > Metazoa > Chordata > Actinopteri > Siluriformes > Cranoglanididae > Cranoglanis > Cranoglanis bouderius. The sequence goes on from CM042572.1 coordinate 4,758,799, forward strand.
TTACTGTTATACTACTAAATTACTACCTGTTTTGTTTTTTTGTTTTTTAACCAGGAAAGGAACCCTGTTATTGATGTAACTGGTCAGTTTTGGGTATGCTAACCCTAACACCACATTTTGCTGTTCGCAGGTGGGGGTCCCAGTTTGCATGCACACGGACTGATATGGCTGCCCCTCGTCCTCGTACTGACTGTCAAACTGAAATGAGCATTCGGATAAAAACTGAATAATAAGAGGAAAAAAAAAACAACAAAAAAAAAACCAACAACTGCCCACACCCACGTGTCCGTCCACGCTGACCAAGCACACACACTTTCCCACCCTTGGCACACTTTGGGACTGTCTTCAGAGGACATCTGCAACATCGCCAGGAGGTGCCACGTTCTCTCCTTGTTTTTTTTTTTTTGTTTTTTTTTGTAAGAACCTGATGACGACATCTGTGATTATAACTACAAAAAGCAAAAGATATTCCTAATATAAGAAGAAGTTCCACCTTCTGTATTGTCCATAACACGTTTTTGTGTCTCATCTCAGCCTGTCAATCAAAAAAAAAAAAAAAGAAAAAAAAAGAAAAGAAAAAAAAGAAATAAAACCTGGGCTTCTTTCTTCTTTGAGCCGAACTCATGATGTCATGGTGGTTGTAGTGGACTGCGATATGAACAGGAAAGACTGGAAACAAAAACACAGAGACAATAATCGCTGCTCCACTCATACAACTATACTGCACTCGAGCACAAACATCCTCTTTTTGGACGCCATTTATTTTAGCACAGTATTTTTTTCACCCATTCTTTTTTTTTTTTTTTTTTTTGATGGCTCATGGCTGGAATGTACAAAAAAAAGACTCATATAAAACAAGTCCTGTGAACTGGTGAGATTTTATTTGAGAAGTAATACAGAAGACCCTCTTTTTAAATGTATTTTGTGTACATCCGTGTAAATACTGAGAGGTATATTAAAAAAAAAAAAAAATGAAATTCAGAGATATAAGGGGGTTGAGGGGTGATGGGTGGGAAATTAGTAAACCTTTATTGCTTATACATGTTTGGTCATCCCCAGTTCAGTAATACCATCATAACCAAGGAATTTTATTCAAGGACAGTAAAAAAAAAAAAAAGACTAAATAGACTTCCCTTATTCTGATTTAATGCTCCCTCAAACCTGTGCATCATGACGGCAGGCTTGAAATAAGAGGAAAACACATCCTAAACATAGTGTACGTCTGCCTCTCTTCTCCAGGTTGTGGTGCATGTGACGTTTGCCGATTTCTCCTCTTCTGCGTCTGTTACGGTGGCGGCATCGTCGCCTCGCTCTGCTCTCACCCACATGCCCCCCCCCCCTTTTCTTGTTGCATAATATATTCAGTGACCTGCATCGTGTACAGTATGTAACTCTCTCCTAACAGGTACTGCTAGGATCATGTTATTCACCATTTATCCCCCTCCTCCCGTTCCTCTGTTCCTCAAAGGAGTGTAAACAGGGTTGTTGTATTTGTTTCATATCACCTGTATTAAAACATGGAGATGATCAACTCGACATGGCTGCGTGTGCTCATACAACAACGCACCGTTTGTTCTGACCGGTGAGATCCGGCGAGATCTGGGCTTGCATTGGCATTTGCATCTTCCACCAACGCCTTTATTTATCGTCATATAGGAACTGTATTTAAAAAAAACTGACAGCTTTGTGCAATGCATGTGTCAGCAATTTGCCCTTAAAACATTTTCATGACAGTTATGGAAGGTTTCTGCATAAAATGTTCGTGTTGGAGGGAAAAAAACATAACCTTAACCCCACATATGCCACTTATTAAAAGTGGGCCCTTTGAATAATTTTTTTGTTAATGGAATATATTCATCACAGTTTTTTTTTTTTTTTTCACCACTGCCAATGATTCAAACTCACCCTAACATTTTCCTCAACAAATAAAAATGAAAAGAAGCAGTCTGTTGGACGAAGTGAAATATTTTTCCATTTAACATTTTTTTGTTGATTATGGAAGGATGTTATTGGATAAAAAAAACTTACATTTACAGCATTCGCTCTCATCCAGAGCGACTTACGTTTATCTAATTTATACAGCTGAGCATTAAGGGCCTTGCTCAAGGACCCAACAGTGGCAGCTTGGTGGTGCTGGGGTTTGAACTCATGACCTTCTGAGCAGTAGCCCAACACCTTAACCACTGAGCTACCATTGCCTGCTACAACTTGAAGGTAGCTACTAATTTTCTCTGCTTCTGTGGTAATTATAATCATGTTAGCTTTTCATACCAGACACATGCTAATATTATACTAACATTAAACAGTCCGTGCATGATTTCGGAGGGTTTTTTTTTTGTGATTGTTGCGGCCAAAAATGCTTGATTTTGCAACAACTTGCAGAGTTTTTTGTGCTTTTTTTTTTTTTTTTTTTTTTTTTTTTGCGGAAAACTACTATAATTGCACGAAATTGTTTTGCATGCTCTTTCACAGTGATGTTTGTTGGTAAATGAGACCTTTTAGTTGTACTCCTGTTCGACGCACGTGAATCGAAGAGGGCTTTGGCTGAATGCGCGTTGTGATGACGTCACCTGACACGTCTTGGCCCAAACCAGCGAAAAATCTGTAGTAACTTTGAAAATTTTGCATGCTCCTGCGACTATTGCAGCGTTTCCTTGATTTTGCGTTAATTTCTGCGATCGCAAAATCCCGGAATCCTGATTAAAGCTTCGTGTTTACACAGACATGCTGTCGTTAGTCCTAACTTGTTTGTAAAATTAGCAACCTTTCTCAACATTGTAAATGTGCAAATGTGAAAATGATTAACTCTCCAGAAAAAGAAAAAGCCTTCTGCTTTCTGTAATATCTTGTGTAGTGTAGGCTAATATAATGCTAGCTAGCTAGAAACTAATACTCTCATAATCTCAGTATTACAGAGTAACAAATGGCTTCGCTAGAGTAATGTTATTAAAGGAAATTTTTCATCCTGAAAACTTATATTATAATATTTGTCAGGTGCTTAGCAATTCTGGTGCTAATGTCTTAACAAATTTCTCAATTAATAATTAAGAGTGCTCTTCATACTTATTTTTTTACTTGTTTTGTGTATCACATCCAGTATTTATTTGCTCTTTTTTTTTTCATCAGCACAAATATCCAGAACCCAGCACACTTCTGTAGTGCTACAGCACTTTCCTTTGGCTCAGTTTGCATTTCGTGGGTCAGGCTGCAGCATTTGTTTTGTAGATGTGGGCTGCTAAACTAAGTTACACGGCATATTTGGTTCACTTCCTGCATTAGGATTGATTCAAATCAAGTCAAATTCGACTTCCACACTGCCATCAGAGTTCACTCGGGAGTGGAGAGTGGACTGAGACCACCTCATTCAGATTGTTTTTGGTGCACAGCTGAATGTGATTGCTGTGTTCTTACCTGCCTAATGTGGACTCAACACTGCATCATTGAAAGCTCTGTAAAACAAAATTGAAATTAGTCGCTGGTCCCCTTCAAAAAGTCAACTTTCTCATCTTAAAGTGGTTCAAAAGTAAGATCAATATAACAACAACAGCAAAAAAAAAAAAAACATCATCTCTGCCTTCTTGAAAACCACCCTGGGCATAAGTAAATTGCCACATAAAGTTTCATGTGAGCGCTTTGCAAAAGTTTGTCTTCTGCCACTCATCTTCCAAGCTGCCCTCGTGATGAAAAGTAATCCTGCTTACATTCAGAAGAATTGCAATTTAAGCTCCTCTAAACACACTGTGTATTAAAAGATTAGGACTGAAGCCTAGGTAGGAGGAGAGATTAGTCAAATATGAGCTTATTAAAATAGCCTCTCTTCCATTTTTGTTTTTTTTTGTTTTGTTTTGTTTTCTTTTTAGTTCCCTAAATTTCTCTAATGTGAACCTGGTCACCTAAAGAACATTATGAACAGAAGAATGCTTTTGTACAGTGATCATTCTGATAAATTTGGCTAGCCGAGCTTCTGTTTTTTTTCTCTCTCATACTCTGAAGCATTTGTTCCATTTCAATGCCTTCTCCATTTCAAACAGGCCCTGCAGTACATTCTGGGTCTCTTCATAACTCGGTTGATATTCACAGAGAGTCGTCATCTCCAATAAAAGCGTTAGAATAGTGCTCAAATCGCAGTTTAATGTTTGAATTATTCGGTCTGAATAAATCCAATGCAGATAGTTTGTTTACAGAATGATCACATTCGTGTGAGAAAGGCATACAAGTGATATCCTGTTTTCCTCCACAGCTTCGGGGAGATTGAAACGCCCATTATGACGAGAATACGCAGCAAGATTGAATGAGGAATGCACACTGTGACTATACTATTCTTTTTCGAGAACAAAACATGTATTCAAACAGACGTAAATGGGAATTTATTGCACGTAATTTCCAGTTGCAGTTTGTTTATGAAGCATTTAATTTAAGATGGCTTTTGCCTTTAAAATGATGTCATTTGTGCATTTGTTGGAAATGTTGGAAAAAGAGTAACACAAGTTGTGCTGTGTTTATTTGTGTGCAAATGCAAATGCTGTGCTAAAGGAAACAATGAAACGAAAGTAAGTCTTCTGAAGGGGTTAAGGAGCTCTTGATAATACGTGATACATTATAACCTTGCATTATAACATACAACTTGACTATGAATCCAGTAAATATACAGTTGCAATCAAAATTATTCAACCCCCATTGCAAATCAGGTTTATTGTCAAAATTTACAGACCTTCAGCTGTTTGCAATGAACAAATCAAACAAAAACAATTGAAATAGTTCAACACAACGAATGCATCAAGTGGTTTTCCCAAATTCAACTTATAATGACATCTCCAGTCTCAAAATTATTCAACCCCTTCATTGGAAGCATCTTTAGTACTTAGTAGAGCACCCTTTTGCTGTTATGACCTGCTGCAAACAAGATGCATAGCCAGACACGAGCTTCTGACAGCATTCCTGAGGAATCTTAGCCCATTCCTAATGAGCAATGGCCTCCAGTTCAGTAATATTCTTGGGTTTGTGTGCTGCAACCGTCTTCTTCAAATCCCACCAGAGATTTTCTATGGGGTTCAAGTCAGGTGACTGTGATGGCCCTGTAGAATCTTCCAGGACTTTTTCTCTTGCCTTCCACATGCTGCAGGTTTCCAGTGCCAGAGGATGCAAAGCAGCCCCAGACCATCACCGAGCCACCACCATGCTTGACTGTGGACAGAGTGCCACCAAATCTGGTTGCAGCCGTTGATAGCTTCCTTTTTCTGCCCCGTCCAGGTATTTCATGTATTTTCTGCCCCTAGCCAGTTCAGGTATTTCATGTGTTCCAGCTCAAGCACACCTGGTGCAACTAATCGCTTGATTAATTGCATTAAATGTGCTTGAGACAACACCTGTTTTGTACATTTGTACTGTTGTGAGGGATTCTATTCAGGGGGTTGAATAATTTTGAGACTGGAGAAGTCATTATAAGTTGCATGTTCAGTTGAATTTGGGGAAACCACTTGAAGCATCCGTTGTGTTGAACTACTTCAATTGCTTTTGTGTGATTTGTTCATTTCAAACAGCTGAAAGTCTGTAAATTTTGACAATAAACCTGATTTGCAATGGGGATTGAATAATTTTGATTGCAACTGTAACACATTATATGCATTTATAACATGTCATATAGTCTACATGAAACCTTATAATGCCTGGCATAAGCATGCATAAATGTAATTTGTTTTAGTTGCATGCATAGCGCTTCATAAATGAAATAATTATATTATTTATATTATATTATATATTACTTAAATTATAATTCAATAATGTCCATTTACATAGCACATTATAATATAGTATACATATTATAATATATAATATAATATATAATACAGTAGGTGTCATGTTACATAATTATATGATCTTTTTTAATATCTCATTATAAGAACATTGTAGACACTCAGGGTAATACATTGCAACATAATACATGACAACTTGACTATGAATCCAGTACTTACAATGCACTATCTATCTATCTATCTATCTATCTATCTATCTATATATATATATATATATATATATATATATATATATATATATATATATATATATATATATATGTATGTATGTATGTATGTATGTATGTATGTATATGTATGTATGTGCATTTTATAATGTGTCATATAGTCAGCACGACACCTTATAATGCCTGGCATAGCGCTTCATAAATTAAATAATTGTATTACTTCATAATGTTATAGCATATGTAATGCATTATAATATAGTATCCATAAGTAATCCATAAGAACATTGTAGACATTCATAATGCTTAATTTTCATATAGTGCTGTATTTATATCACAAACAGGGTAATACTTTATAGCATGCAACTTCTGTTAATACTTTATATAAATCATTCATAATGCATTGTATATACATTTGTAATAAGAATATATAGTGCCCTCCACTAATGTTGGCATCCTTGGTAAATATGAGCAAAGAAGGCTGTGAAAAATTGTCTTTATTATATAACCTTTCAATCTTTTGTTCAAAAATACTCTGCTCTCATGGATATCAAACAATTGCAAACAAAACACATGTTTATCCAAAAATGTGTATATATATATATATATATATATATATATATATATATATATATATATATATATATATATATATATATATATATATATATATATTTGTTAAATATAGGTGTGCAACAATTATTGGCACCCTTTTAGTCAATACTTTGTGCTACCTCCCTTTGCCAAGATAACAGCTCTGAGTCTTCCCCTATAATGGCTGATGAGGTTGGAGAATACATGGCAAGGGATCTGAGACCATTTCTCCATATAGAATCCAGATCTTTCAAATTCCAGATCCACGCTGGTGGACTCTCCTCTTCAGTTCAAGTCAGGGGACTGGGATGGCCATGGCAGGACCTTGATTTTGTGATCAGTAAACCATTTTTGTGTTGATTTTGATGTGTGTTTTGGATCATTGTCCTGCTGGAAGATCCAACCATGGCCCATTTTGAGCTTTCTGGCAGAGGCAGTCAGGTTTTCATATAATATATGTTGGTATTTGATAGAGTCCATGATGCCATGTATCCTAACAAAATGTCCAGCCCCAAAACATTAAAGAGCCACCACCATATTTAACCGTATGCATGAGGTACTTTTCCATAAGGCTACCTCTCTGGGTGCACCAAAACCACCTCTGGTGTTTATTGCCAAAAAGCTCTATTTTTGTTTCATCTGACCATAGAACCCGATCCCATTTGAAGTTACAGTAGTGTCTGGAAAACTGAAGAACCTTGAATTTGTTTTTGGATGAGAGTAGAGGCTTTTTTCTTGAAAGCCTTCCAAATAACTAGTGGTGATGTAGGTGACTTTGGATTGTAGTTGTGGAGATTTTCTGACCCCAAGAGGCAACTGACTTCTGCAATTCTCCAGCTGTGATCCTTGGAGATTTTTTGGCAACTCGAGCCATCCTCTTCACAGTGCGTTGAGACAATATAGACACACGTCCAATTCCAGGTTGATTTATAACATTTCCAGTTGACTGGAACTTCTTAATTATTGCCCTGATGGTGGAAATGGGCATTTTCAATGCTTGTGCTATTTTCTTATAGCCACTTCCCATTCTGTGAAGCTCAACAACCTTTTGCCGCACATCACAGCTATATTCCTTGGTCTTACCCATTGTTATGAATGACTAAGGGAATTTGGCCTATGTGTTCTCTCACATTTATACCCCTGTGAAATAGGAAGTCATGGTTGAACAATTTCCTGTTTCTAGTCACCCAGGTGTACTAAAGAAAATTTTTAAATATCAATGGGAATATACTTCAAATATATTTTTCTCATATGAATTCATAGGGGTGCCAATAATTCTTGCACACCTACATTTAACAAAGATCATTTTTGGATAAACCTGTGTTGTGTTTGCAATTGTTTGATATCCCTGAGTATGCAGAGGATTTTTGTGAATTTTTTGTTTGAACAAAAGATCAAAAGGTTAAACAATAAAGACAATTTGTCACAGCCTTCTTTGCTCATATTTACCAAGGGTGCCAATATTAGTGGAGGGCACTGTATATGATTGATATAGGCCTGTATAAATTTAAGCAGCTATAGATACATACTTGCATGGCACTATTAAAGCAGTATATTATCTGTTCATAAGAACATCATGCAGGACATGCAATATAGTACTTTATGTACTCAAAAGTTATAAGTATAAAAGGTTATAGTATAAAATTACACAACAATTTTCTGAAATAGATACTATTTGCAAAATCCAAGAAAAATGTTTCAATAAAAAGCCAAGACCTATGTTGTGAATATCTTTAATTCCCCCAACAGAAATAACTGAAACTGTGTTAAAAACATAATTCATATAATGACCTGGCCTGTAATAATTCTGTTATTTTTTATATACTTTTATTTAAAAAGATCAATTTAAAATATGTTTCATAATGCAATGTCAATGATTAATGCAAACAGGTATGGTATCAAATTTGCCTGGCCTATTGTAATTATCAAACAACAAACATGTTGCCAAATCCTTTCTCGGTCCACCAAAATGCTCCACTTGACATATGAGAGGTAAGGGGTTGAAGGAGCAGGCCTGTGTAACTATCAATTATTCAGACCTATTCAAGTGTGCTTGTTGGTTCGAGTTTCTTTAGAGCATCTACATGACAGTGCTATCAGGTTGCAACAAAGTATATATTTTTAAAAACCCTACAATGTTCAAAATATTAAGTGTGGCAGGTTCACCATAGAGGTCTTAGATGACTATAGTGTCACAAGTATACTATGTTCTGAGGTTAGCTTAAGAATATTGACTACTTTTCCTTTGTAAGATAGTAAACAACTTGACAAAAGTGGGAGAGTGTAAAGCATATGTAATAATTCTTGATGATTTATTGGCAAAGACAACTGTGCAAACAGTTGAATCCTGGTCTGTGCACTTCTGTATGTGTTTAAGCCATCAGCCTTCTCCACCCTTTACACAAATGCAAATACCCAACACCCACGTGCTTGTAGTACCTCGGGTATGTTCATTACTTTCGTAATCTGCAGATAGAATACAAGACTGATCAATGACAAACTATCCTTATTTTCTGCACATTGAAAATATGATGGTCAATAAAACTACAAAAATATCTTACGAAATTGTATGGTTTGAAGTACTGAAAAAAATAGAGAATGTGTATACTGTCATCTGCAAATAACTCAAAGTCAACAGATGTCAATAGATAGTCCTTTATCAGCTCTAGAGCTGTGGCATTAGAGCAATTGCCTGCACCAGGTGGAATAACACCCACGGTCCCGCCCTCATGGTGTGCAGAATGCAAATTCAACAAGGGCAGGTATCAGGTTCCTTATCCCATATTGACAATAGAAAGAGAGCTGACAGTTTGTAGTTGTATTCATCTTCAAGTTACACAGGCTGGGATGCGCTAGGTTCAGCATCCCAAATAAAGACTAAATATCCAGCTGACTGCCAAACCTGCTCGACCAGAAATGCCAATAGCGGACTTGCTGGGAGTGCGCTTTGACATGCAGCTCCTGGCCAAGCTGACTGTGTCTGCTGCTGCTATTCTTTTCGTCACCTGGGTTTTCCGATTTTACAGCTCCAGGGCTCGAGGTCAAACACGGGCCAGGAAGAGACTCCCTCCTCCCAGGAGCACTCAACCAAGTCCTGAAACCTGCAGCCCTTGCAAAACGGTGTTAGAACCTCTGAAAGAACGCGAGAAAGGGGAATATGATGGAGAAAACCGGTCTAGGCAGTCCTCTGTGGATTTTGGGCAAGGCATTCTTCAACTACAAAACACAGATGTCATGGTTAAAAAGGAAGAGAATAAAGAGTCTGAGGACTTTGTGACCAGCACAGAGGGAAGTTCCTCGCCAACCTCTGGTGTGGAACGCAACACAGGAGTGGATACAAAGTCTGAGGATTTTGTGACCAATACAGAGGGAAGTACCTTGTCTTCCTTTGGTGTGGAATGTAACATTAAAGATTGTAAAAAGTCTGAGGACTTTGGGATGAATACAGAGGGAAAATCCTCACCTTCCTCTGGTATGGAACATAACATGGAGGACTTCTCAGATAAGGCAGAGAGAGAGGTAAAAAACTGCAAAACAAGACTGACTCTACTGACATCTGGTTTAGATGTCAAGGCAGCAACAATTCCAAGTGGACGTCGCTCGCCATGCCAGCTAAAAAAACTGGACGGTGGAGTTGAAGTTGGCAGAGAGCTCATGCAGAATATGGGTCATCCTGGTACTTTTTCCAGTTTCCAGTCAAAGGCAGAGATCAAAGTGGAGAATGCTGACCTGGTAATAGAGGGGCCTGGTGATCAAAGCACTGCAGTTCGTGGTAAGATTTATGATTATTTTGTCGAGACATCCTCACAGTCGGTTTCAGATTTAAGTCCCACCCACTCTATAAGTCCAACTTATGGACCATATGAAGCTAATACTTTGTCCAATGTAATGGATAAACCCAGAACACCAAGTCCCTTGCCTTCATCTTTAATCATAAGAGATCTGGAATTCTCAAATGACTCAGATAGGGTGTCTCAAGCTCCCATCAGATCAGAAACTGGAAGATTTCTCAGACATGGATTAATTCGCAAAGACAGTTATCTTGCTGCTGCTACAGAGTCAGAACTCCAGATCCCTTTCCCCCATCCAATGACTCGTAGCCGCTCACCAGCACTTCCAAATGAGCATTCAACAAACTCCCCAGAGTCACCTAAAGAAATACAAGAATTTGGTTGGAAATCCTCTGAGGATCCACAAGTGGAAACAGTGGCTAGGGCCCAGTTTCTTCACTTTCCTGTAGAGAACATAGGAAATTCAGAACTGGAGAGTTTAACTGGAAAACTTGATTTGGGTAATTGTCTGGAAGCACTGATGCTTGCCAAGAAACATGGACATAATTTTCTTCAGCAGGCTGCTCTGAGAGTTATGTCAGACAATTACTTCCAGGTCCTACGAGATCCAAACCTGTACGGTCGACTGAGGGCGGGTGAGCGAGACCAGATCCAGAGACAGCGCAAGAGAGGCAGAAGATGCCTCATGGTCGCAGACATGGACTCCCCAGATTGGGCCCGAAGTCCATCACAGTCTACAGACCCCTACACTGTTAGAGGATCTAGTGGACTTTACTACTATGACGATTACAAAGACACCTGGCACCTTCAGTGTCGAATCCCTCAGGAAGTCTTATCCAAGGGCTGTGCAATGTGCACCATGGACAACTACCTGTTTGTAGCTGTAGGCTTCCAACGGACAGTGCCATCAAGGAAGGTGTTTTGCTACAACCCTGTGACCTCCATTTGGAGTGAAATCTGTCCAATGAATGAGGCCAGGCCTCACTGCAAGCTCGTAGCCCTAGAGGACCATGTCTACGCCATTGGAGGGGAGTGTCTATCGACAGTGGAGCGTTATGACCCCAGGACTAACAGATGGACCTTTGTTGCACCACTGCCCAATGAAACTTTTGCTGTTGCCCATCGGGCTACAGCTTGTAACGGCGAGCTGTTTGTTTCTGGTGGCACTCTGAAGTATACGCTCTTGCGCTACAACCCCAAAACTGATGTCTGGAGGCAGAGCTTGATTGTAGGCAGCAAAGAAAGGACCACAGAAATGGTAGCAGTTCGGAGCTCCCTCTATCGGTTTGATGTTAACCCTTACATAGGGATCAGTGTGTACCGCTACCATGTTGTGGCCAGGCTATGGTATGAGTGCTGCTCCAAGCAAATACCCCACTGCCCCACCTTTCAGTGCGTCGCTATGGATGACGTCATCTACTGTGTAAGTCGGCATTTCACTATGAGGTTCTTAGCTGATGAAAAATCTCCAGGCTTTGTGGCAGATGATTTACAAATCCTCACAGCAGCTAAGGGTATTTTATTCCCTTTTGTTCTTGCCCTGCCTGATAAAAGCACTCTTCAAACCAGCGTTTGAGTTCAGTCAGCTCAGCTGAGAAAAAGACTAACGCACTCAGAGTTCATAGTTGGAGACCATATTAAGTTACTGGAATGCACAGTCGTCTTAATCAGTGGCAGTCGAAGTGAAATATCAAGGCTATTAAAGCCAGTAATTGTAAAGCTAGATCAGATTTAGTGTGCACTCCCAGTGAGATAAATCTGCCGTTCCAATGAGAGCTGTTTGTTATCAGAGTTTTTCAGTCCACTCTTGGGTCTAAGTAAACTCTTAAATCTTGCTAATGTCTAGTGCTACTGCTTAAAGTGTTTCACTCGAATATACTGCTCCAAAATGCTATAAGCAAAATGTCAGCTAATCAATATGTAGAGTGGAGCCATGCTGCAATTTGCTGTAATGAATAACGCAAATGCTCGTCATTTCCAGGATTTATGAAGGATGGAATAAGGATATTCATGGCATACTTTGCTCTCACGCCCATTTGAGAACTTGAACTCGTGAATAATTTAAAATGATAAATTAACAAACACTGACTTTTTTCCACTGTCCTTCAACGACATCAATGTCTTGACTTTTATGTTTGTCACTTTTTAGGTAAGTCGAATGAATGCTGAAAGCAGTAAGGCTAATGCTGTCGAATACTAGTTTTGCCACTGAATGTGTCTATTTTAAGTTTCCAAATGTGTAATATATTTTCAGCAACATAATCTCATGAGGGATAGCCTGTGTAGAGTGGGTAGCATTACTGCCACATAGCTCCAGGGTTCAGTCCTGAGCTCGGATTACTGTTCGTGTGGGGTTTCACATGGTCCCCCTGTTTTTTTGGGTTACCTCCCATGTCCCAAAACATGCTTGTAAACCAAACATTAACCTTCCTATCTTTTCATGTAACTTGAGTTGTGCATATGCACACAAGGAGACCAGTTCAATTTTCAGGATATTCCGTTTCAAATGTCAAATTTCACTTTCTGTAAATATTATATATGTAATATATCAAAATATTATATATTATATACAATGTACTTCTATATTAAGTGTGTGTGTGTGTGTATTATATATATATATATATATATATATATATATATATATATATATATATATAGAGAGAGAGAGAGAGAGAGAGAGTGCAACTTATATGATGTGCTTGGCAGGTTTCTGTGCTATAAGATAAGCTTAGTTATGCTGTTTATTTGTGCTGTTTAATGCAAATCGTTCAGATTATGCTAATGAAATAATAAAGCCTGGATTATAATGTGCCTTATAAATAAAAGTGATAAATTCTTTGATGGTTTAAAACACGACAAGGACTTTCAAACAGCGGAGAAGAAAAAAAATACTGAATGATATACCGTACCATGCCTGCCTGCTCACTTGTTCATGATCTGTAACGATGGCACCATCATGTGGATGTTTACCATGAGTCAACAGATTCTAAACTGGTTGTGCATAAACTGGAAAAAGAAAAAAAAAACAAGCACAGTTAAAATGTAGGACCTACTAGCAAGGGCTGCAGAATTGAGCAGCGAAAGGTGTGGCACAGCTGGTTGACCATCAAATGTAAGCGTCCTTGATTGCATAATTAAACACTTTGATTCATTGTAATTAAACACCTAATGGGATGGGAGTTTGGACAGGTCCCCTCAGAATCTCCTCCTGAATGAGTCAGCCGTTTCCCAGCACACACGGCCGATTTGAACGTTGCATGGCTCAGCAAGGCTATTCTGGGAGAATAACGAAGCAAATTATATCCACCCCGCGTCCAAATCTGGGCAAGGAATAGAATTTGCAGGCTGTTATTGGATAAATTGATAAACATGGCTCAGCAAATAAAACCGGTTTTATTTCTCTCTCTCGTACACACACACACACACACACACACACACACACACACACACACACACACACACAAATAAAAAGAGACATTTGCCTCCTCACATAGAAAATTAGTGATAAAATGCTCCGAAGATTCGAAATTACATTCTGAAATGAAAAATGCAGCAAACGGATAGTGAACAGGCCCAGCTGTAAAATATGAAGAAAATAAATCAATGATGTTTCACATGTTCAATTCGCATATTCATTGTAAGTGATCCTCCTGCCTTCCGAAGCATTTTTCCCATTTGATAGTTAATCAAAACAGTGTTTCACAAATGTAGCACAACCAAATCAGGCTTTCTAAGGTGATTCTGCTGTTGATGGGGTCTAGAGTGACATCCATAAATATAGAATGTAAAAGAAATAAAACATTATTAAAAATCTGCATTTGTTCATTTTTATGCCACAAACCAGCACAAAATGTTGCACAAACTATCAGAATATATATAGACACCATAAAATGTGGTTGGGGATGCCGAAGGAGAAGGGGGGGAAAAAAAGTATAAACACATGTTAAAATGCACTTTTTTATGCATAATAATCCATTTTATACAGCAATACAGCGCTGCTGAATTCTCAATTTTGATTGATTCATTTTCAATAACAGCGACTCCGACAGAAGTTCTGGGAGCAAAGCAAATCACAGGTTTATATTAATGCGCATGTTCTAATGCATTATCATTTCTATAGTAACAACTCATTCATGGCATCTTACATGGTGGACACTCCACATGATCTAAACCTAATAATAAATCGATTTTTTGTATAATTAAGCAATATGGCACGAACAAGAGCGCAGTTATACAGAATATCATCACGGCTGTGATTCGGCCGTAGGCACGAGCCTGCAGTGCGACTGCCGTAGGTAATAACAGCTGTGTATATGTTCAGTATAACTGCACTCTTGCTTCTGACATATTGCTTAATTACACATTATGCATGTTTATTGGGTTTAGATAACAATATTGGTGATATTGCTTTTATACAACAGTTCTATATAAACAAGAAATGAATATTGTGGCATTTCAGACACAATATGACCAATCGTTCTGTTTATTTTTTGCTTCGTTAGAGGAAATAGATCCCGAAGAAGCCACACTCACTTTATATGATGTTGGCTAGCTAGCTCATATTGATTTGTACGTTCTTGTTAAAGGTGCTTCTGGTGAAATTCAGCTTCCCTTCTTCCTCTTCATCTTTTCATCAAGCTTTCATATTTTATTTTAAGCCAAAAGTTATATTCAAGAGAAGTATCATTTGCCATGTCTGCTGCTGCTGATGATGCTAACACTACTGTAGTAACCGTTCCAAACCAGGAAGTGGAATTTTACATGGCGAACACAGATGAGTGGAGTGATACACACAGTGAAATGTCCCAGTGCGGTTATAGGAAATATAAGCACTCTTGGAACGCCGCTTGACCAATCAAATTAGTGGAACTGTTGTATAATCATTGATATGGTGAAGATTTCTGAAAGTAGATGTTTATTTTTAACATTTATAGTTAACATTTATGAGTGTCAGTGTTTTTTGGGAGAGTCTTCAGGACAAAGGACTGCACGGTAACAAGACAAGTTGGGTTTTTTTGAGAGGCTGGTAAGTGAAAAGATTGTTTATAGATGCTATACCATACTGTACGTAATGAACGTACTTGTCTCACAGACATTCCACAACATAAAATGTATAATAAATGGTTTGAATGTGTAATATGTGAATAATTTGTTGGTATTCATTAATAAATTGCTGTGGTATAAGAGAAATAAAACACTTAAGGATGTGAAATAATCAAATCCACACACCTGTTGATGGTAGCAGTGACTCCAAACACACTTATTAATGGCTGTAATTCAAAATCTAGCCTAGATATTCTCAAAATTGTGTATCCCTGGAAAAGTAAGTCTGTTAAATAACAGCATGGACAATATTTACAATATGTTTTTCTTTATTAAGATGTATATAGCTGCTATTTAGTATTACTAATATGACATTTATTGTTTGGGAAAATGCAGATATATATGATAAAGGCAGGGTTACACACATGGCAGGGGTGACATTGGTCTAGCAGCATTTCCTGGCATGTGGGTTATTTCCAGGTCGTTCTTTCTGATGGAGGTCAGACGTGGCACTCTGGCATGCCGAGGCTGACAGAATGCATCTGTGGGGTGCACCGGGTACGCCGCTCTGTACATACTGAGCATGTGCGACCCCGCCCGCTGCTTCTCCAGCTGCGCTCGCCAAAGCTCTGTCAGACCGTAGTTGGTCGGAGGGCCTGGGAATATGTATATGTGTGTGTGTGTGTGTGTGTGTGTGTGTGTGTGTGTGTGTGTGTGTGTGTGTGTGAGGGAGAAGGAGAAAGAGGGAAAAGGAAGGAGGAGAGCAGGACTCAGGACTCAGCTGTTCTGTACTGCAATCATTAATTAGCTCGCTGACAGATTTGGAGCGTATTCTCTTGTAACTTTTAACTACTGCTACTTGCAACAGCAAGCCAGCAACAACGCAACAAATTTCACGACGAAATTTCAAAAAGCAGCAAATAGTCCACTATAGAGTCCTTGAATAACATGTCATCAACGACATATTAAGAAAAGTTACTCTACTGGTGCATGCACAAAGACACACTCGTGAGATTATTTAACCTTTATGCCAAGTATAAATGGCCCCACTTTAAAATTTTAAGTGGAACATTAAATACTAATACAATAATATATCAGATCACTGAAAAAGTGAAGGGTGTCACACAACACAATTTCTTATTCCCATTTACGTGAGATGACTTTATCTATTATTATGGATACTGTGTAATACCGTACTTAAGAAACGACTCCTATATAAGCCCATCATGACGACTGATATAAACCTACATTAACATTTTATAAAGAAGTATTACAAACAAGCATCGACTTTCATATCAGCTGCTTTTGTCGAATTTAATGTCAAGTGACGCTTGTTCAAGTGACATAAGGGTAAAATGGCATCTTGAAAAATCAAAGGTAAAACCATATCTTCCATATGAATACCTCCTTTATAACATAGTGAAGGTTATTAGAGTGCAAATGACACTCTTATGCCAGAGCTACTGTATGTATACTTTCTCTAAAGTGTGTTTGACATGTCTTATATTATACAATTGTTTATAAATACTTATAGCAAAGCCATTATGCTATGCACAATGACATCGGACTATGTATATTTTCCTCACCGTGAGGTAAACTGAGTACTATTGTTATTAAAACTTATGATAATGTCATGACACTCTAATGACAGAATCCGACCCTGAATGTATGTTTAGATGTTTGATACTATGTCGCCTTACCATCATACCATCATATGTCTATGACATACCAGAAGTCCTCAGTTGTCATGTTCTGGAAACTGTCTTAGCATGTCACATGACCTCATGTCACTAGACTCAAGTGTTATGTCAACTTGACATTAAAATTGACTTATCGCTATTAATTTTAGTGTACGTCAGTTGTCAAGTAGGGCTTATGTGCGTTTCATGTAGCCTTGTAACACACCCGTAGGTGTTACTCTAATGTTTATGGTGTTAACGATTGACATGAAAATGATCGGTTATAAACTGGATATAACTGGCTATAAACTCAGATACAAACTCATATCCGTGGTGGTAAGTTGTGAACACAATATAAGGGTTAATACCATGAAGCGGATGGTCTGACTTCTCAGGGACCCAACCCATCTTGTCAGTGTGCCAGGTGCGGAGCTTGGGAAGGTCAGAGGAGCTACGTCGACCATAAGACTCGTCATAGAGAGTGACCAGGTAATGTGAGGTGGGCGTGTTATGATGGGAGAAGAGGAGTCTGGTTGGAAGACCCTGGACACATGGACGATGCTAACAAATTAGGATTAAATGTTTTATTTTAAGCCACGTAGATGTCCGGCTCATTCCATGGCATTTAAGGAAATAAGGTATCACTTTAATTGAACCCTGCATAAGACTGACATAACCATAATCATGTAATAGCAAATGTTCAACTGTGACGAGGTGTGACCGACAGCTTTTTAGTTTTATGATACCTGTTATAACACTCCATGACAACTGTCATAACACTCGACTTAGTGATATCTGCTGCACTTCCATCCATCCATCCATCCATCCATTTTCCATACCGCTTATCCTACACAGGGTAGCAGGGGAGCCTGGAGCCTATCCCAGGGAACTCAGGGCACAAGGCACTTCCTGGGTTGGGGGTTCAAATCCCACCTCCGCCCTGTGTGCAGGGAGCTTGCATGTTCTCCCTGTGCTTCGGTACTCTGGTTTCCTCGTCCAGTCCAAAGACATGCGCTGTAGGCTGATTGGCATTTCTAAATTGTCCCCCATGTCCCCTGGGATAGGCTCCAGGCTCCCCTCAACCCTGTGTAGGATAAGCGGTACAGAAAATGGATGGATGGATGGATGGATGGATGGATTTCTAACATGACATGTTACTGTTAAACATGCAGCTGCATCATAAGTGGTTTATAACATTTGATATCTGATTTTCTGATATGGAGAGAATTTGGTGGATGTGATTTTTGTGTTATAAAACGTGCTAATGAGTGTGCATTAGCAAGCAACATAAATGGTCAAAAATTATAACAGCTATGATGACATTCACTAGTAATGCTAACATAACATTATGTCAGTTGTATGCTGAATTTATGCCACATGGAAATAACCGTAAATATCACTTTCTTGCTGGGAAAAATTCATGTTGATGTCTATATTTTTGGACATTTCAGCCCCGAGTTCTCCAGATCCAAGGATATAAACTCTGGTTTCAACTGAAATTTCACAACCTACTTTAGTTCTATTATAGATGAGAAAGAGATGTGAGACACAGCTTTATGCTAATGAAAGATCATTTCCGATTACACACTACATCCACCAGTTTTATCTAGTAAATGAAATGAACTATGCGAATGCTTTCAAGTTAGAAGAATGGGAAGCTTTCCCGTCCTCACAAATGCTCTCACATTACATGGATTATGACCAAAAATTCCTTTTCATCATGCTTGTGTGTGTATTTTTAATAACATGATCATGTACATTTTTTATCACGAGACTCAAACCTCAGATCTACGCAGCGCCGTCCGTCTCACGGTCGCATCTGGCCTGTGATCCGTCTGAGGCCTGAAGTCCAGCCTATTGCTGCTGTTTGCTGTCTTACACTCCCGAGAGAACTGCAACACACACACACACACACACACACACACACACACACACACGAACAAATATAGAGCATCTCCAAATAAAGGGCATCTCCAAAACGTCAGGTTTTGTGGGGTGTTCCTGGTATGCAGTTGTTAGCACCTACCAAAGTGGTCCAATGAAGGACAACCACCAGGATGCACTATGGGAAGAAGGCAAGCCGGCGGAGGCAGTGTGATGCTCTAGGATACAATGTTCTGCTGGGAAACCTTAGGTCCTGGAATTCATGTGGATGTTACTTCGACACATAAAACCTACCTAAACATTGTTGCAGACCAAGTACTCCCTTTCATGGCAACGGTATTTCCTAATGGCGGTGGCCTCTTTCAGCAGGATACTGTGCCCTGCCACACTGCAAAAAATTGTTCAGGAATGATTTGAGGAACATGACAAAGAGTTCAAGGTGTTGACTTGGCCTCCAAATTCCCCAGATCTCAATCCGATCGAGCATCTGTGGGATGTGCTGGACAAACAAGTCCGATCCATGGAGGCCCCACCTCGCTACTTACAGGACTTAAAGGATCTGCTGCTAACGTCTTGGAGCCAGATACCACAGCACACCTTCAGAGGTCTATATACAGAGCCCTCCACTAATATTGGCACCCTTGGTAAATATGAGCAAAGAAGGCTGTGAAAATTTGTCTTTATTCTTTAACCTTTTGATCTTTTGTTAAAAAAAAATACTCTGTTCTCATGGATATCAAACAATTGCAAACAAAACACTATCTATCTATCTATCTATTTATCTATCGATCGATATAAATAGATAGATAGATAGATAGCCGAGTGTAAAAGTGGTTAAAAACAGAAATGGCAAAATGACAGCACTCAGCAATCGAAGTGCACGATCAGCAGCCTTATCGATCGCTGCCGTTTTTCCAGCACATCTTTCTCTCGGAGCGGTATGAACAGGCGGCCAGGGCAGGGCTTTTTCTCTGCTATTTAAATGCCCCGGCTGTGCTGAGTCAGCTTAATCGCACACGTCTAATCACTTTTGCAAAGATCTCGAGTCTTGCTGAAGGAAATCTTGCCCTATCAGGGTTTGAATCACACAGTGTGAATTATCACAGTTTAGAGACCAACTGTTTGCGAGAACAGCAGGCGTTTGGTGATTGTGACTCGAGCGTAAATAAATGTGCACACGAAACAAACAGGAAATGATTTCTTCCAAATAAAGACAAAGACCCAAGACAACTATTTGGACCTCCTAGGAAATTCAGAACAACCTTATCAACATTTTTGAAGTACATAATGTTTTTTAATAACCATTTTTCTGTGTTAATTGGTTTTATTTTTAATTGGAACTGAGAAAATTAGAAACAGATGAATAATGTATTTTGCAGGAACAAGATGCTTAGACAGAATAACACTCAGATTAGAGACATGTCAGCGTTTTGCAAATTAAATTAGTTAAGTTCTTGTAAAAGCAACACTTTATCTGCCATTAAAATAATGAAGCCTCTTGCCAAATGTGTTCCTACTTCAGAAATAAACAGTACACCAAACTAAAAGCTGGAATGGTGTCTCTATTTTGCTTATTTATTCACTGTATATACAGTATATACTACTTGTGTTTATATGAGCTGTATGTGAAACGTATAGATTTAATTTTTCAATTTCTGCATGGTTCAGCAACCTGGAGAGGTTCAACTCGATAAACATTGTGGAGTCATAAAAGCTTTAGGGAACCGTGATCACAGAATAATCATAAACTTGCGATGCAAGCAGTTGTCGCTTCTTAAGTGTGTTTAAGAGTTTTGTTGATGCACAAATGCAAACGCAAAAAGCAGTCAAACCAGCCCTTCTCCCCTTCTCTAATTACAATTACACCAACTATTACAGCTTAGGGCTGTGATTACACAGTGATTGCATTTCAGTGCAGAACTTCTGCAACACACCAGTGAACGAGAAATGCAGTGCAACAAGGAATTGCATTGCTCTTCTGACAGTGTTTAATTCTTAAAAAGCAAATTCTGATAGCAGAAATGAGAAAATAAATAAATAAATAAATAAATTTACATGATCTAGTCCTGCTGATGATAACCAATCAGGAAGCTCCTACGCAAAGAGGCATTCTTGCCTGAAGATTTGCACGGGTTAAGCTAGAAATAAACAGGAAATGAACATGAAGTGCTAACTTGATAAAATACAATCTAAGCAGAGTTATAGATATATCTGTTGGATATATCTAGCTATATATAGTTAGGTTAAACCGATATGTAAACAAAACGTTTGGCTTTATAATCGCCAAGAGCGGGCTACAAAACAGAATAAGACAAGGAAGAATGCAGCAGAAAAGAAAGGATGGATGGGTTATTTGCACATCACTAAACTGTATTTCATTTTAAAAACACAGAAGAGAAGTTTCCTTGAAGTTCTTTTTGGATGGTTGATCGATTTAGCTCTCTGAACAGGTTCCACTTGGAAAACACTCCTTTAACTATTCCCCCAGGGGGACAAACCAAAAAAAGGTATTCCATGAAGATTTTCTGCTGTATATTGTGGTGTAGTGCTTGTAAGTATGTCATATGCCTTGGACAGTTAAAGGGGCTTGCTAAAAGGGTTCTAGAGCAAAAGAGAAGCACAGTTTTTTCAAGTTAAACACCCAATAACTGTTAAGAGTGTTCCTCGAATAATAAAAACTTTGAGAATAGCAAGTGTTAGGTTAGCTGAAAGTAATTCATCACAATTTTTATAGCAATGATATCCTTATTTCTATATATCCTATATTCAAGATTATGTCAAAGTTAGAGAGGCCAGGTTGAGATGGTTTGGACATGTTCAGAAGAGGGAGAGTGAATATATCGGTAAAAGGATGCTGAGGTTAGAGCTGCCAGGCAGGAGACCGAGAGGAAGACCAAAGAGGAGGTTTATGGATGTAGTGAAGGAGGACATGAAGGTAGTCGGTCTGAGAGAACAGGATGCCAGGGATAGGGCTAGATGGAGGCAGATGATTCGCTGTGGCGACCCCTGAAGGGAACAGCCGAAAGGAAAAGAAGAAGATTATGTAAGGTACTGTGCAAAAGTTTTAGCCAGCCTATTTTTTTTTTTTTTCAGTACAAACTTTGTTATAGATTTTTTCATTTTACGACGTCTACATTACCAAGTCTGCACAAAAAAAAAAAAAAAACATTTTAGATTCCCAAACATTAGTTTTCAAGCACAAAATTTAGTGTTACCGGAAAATGTTCGTATGTCATTAACGAAAGTAGCATATTACATAAGAGACACTTTTCAGACAATAAACACAATGAAGGCTGCTGGGTTTCGCTGCAAAAATAAGAAGCGAGTGCGAAAGGCAAAGTCTCCAGAAGAACTGTGTCTGGTTCTGCAAGATGCTCAATAAATCTTACCAGCTCATTTCCTTATAAAACTGCACTAATTGTACCCGAGACTACTATTTTTAACTAAATTTTTATTTTGTCACACCAAATATTGACTTTGTTTCATTTACTACTGTTTACTGCTCTTTACTGTATTTTTTGTTTTGTTTTTAATGTAGAATCATTATTGTGAAGGCATCTTTGCTCTACAGCATTTCTTTGCATGAGCCTAAAACTTTTGCACGGTACTGTATATATAAAAATGTAATGTTTGTCGTTCTGAGATTATAGCCTAACAAAGCAAATATACAGTATGATGGTCGAGTGTTTTATAGACATTTCTGATCGTGTCAGACTTGAATTCGTGCTAATCTAGTGGCAAATTATTTTGTCTATTTTTCAACATTTTCTTTCTAGAAGGAGTTAGAAATATAATGAAATGTAGTATAATGATAAAACTTAAACATACTATTCTATGTTACTAGGAACAATGCAAGGTGACAACGGAGTTGAAAAGTTAAATGAATGTTATTTTCATGTTATATCTATTAAATTAAATGTTGAAGTTTGTAAGGGTAGTATGTAATTTAAACATAATTATTCTGTATCATAGTTTAGTTTTTGTTCTAAAAGTCCATTTTATGTTCCACCAGTTGGAAAGATGAATGCGCAATAATGTCATTTGCACGTTATTACATTACATTTCATCTGTGAAGTTTCTGTGTCACTGAAATAAGGCAAAGCAGCAGGGGTAAAGTGATACCTGCAGTCTCTCCTCGGCCCAGTTGCCTATGAGCACTTTGTCAGAGTATTTCTGCTCAATCCTCCAGCCCGGCTGATTCCATTTATCGTACGCCATGTCCTTTTCCTGCATGATGCACCTTCACCGTCTTCTCATGCAACAGAAACTTCGCCACGTTTACATTCGCATCGAGGAGAGAAATGATAGCAGCTCCATTGTAACGCTGTCACAGCAGGGGGGAGGAGGGTAGGGGCCTGTTACTATAGAAACGGTAAACACTCACTAAGAAATAAGCTCAGATTCCTCACAGTGAATTTCACTTTGAATTTATAAATGGGGCTTCGTCTTCAAGGCCGGAGAAGTAGATGAGTATATACACAGTCATAAAAACAAAAACTTATTCATGATAAAAAATTTTTTTAAAATAGCCATGTTAATGTTAATGAGCCAAAATACTGTTTAATACAGAATCTATTTCTAAAAATATACATACAAAGATACAGAGGATGGACAAAGAAAGGGAGCTGTTGGCTTTTAAGTGATATCATTGTTTTTTTTGACTGGTAATATCTTAACATACACAATTTACACATTAATTATTAGTAGTAGTAATTTTGGTCTGCCATTTTGTCCTGAAGGGTGTGCAAACTTTTGCATGCACCGTACAAGCTTGCAAATTTCTTTTTGCATTTGAATCGCTGCCAATTGAGAATGCTTCACAGTTTCCAGTTCATATTTTTCTGACGATTTAACACGAGACAAATATAAGAGCATTTATGTGCTGTACGTCCATTTGGATTTATGCCTTTATGTCACCACAATATTATATATTAATGTAATATATTCTTGAATTTTTTTATTATTAAGCAGTGCTCGTGTTTTTTTTTTCCTCCTACATGTGATTACCACGGACAAGAATTGACACATTACCCTGTACTACAAAATACTCAATACTCACTTAACAATGGAAGTCTAACGGCAGTGCAGGGTACTTACTTACAGTGGAAGTCTAAGGGCAGCTATTGAACTTCATTAATTAACACTTTCATGAAAGAATTTATGAAAGTATGTTAATTAATAGAGTTCAATGATGTCTGTACAGGATTTCGCTGAGTTTTTTTGGGGGGCATTGAGTTCAGCCAGGCTGTAAACAAGTCCAGAGACGACATGTGTGTTCAGTTATTGAGTGATTCACAACAAAGACACAGAGAAAGCTCATCTTTCATAAAAGGATAGTCGATTTATTACTTCGAATGATGACATGCAGGCTTTGTTGATATCGTTGCCATCTTCTTTTTACAAAGGCTGTTTTTGCACATTAATCAGACTGTAGAGTCTGTCCTCTACACCAGTAGGGGGCCTGACCAAACAGGCTACATGTTTTTGTATAAACAATTATTGACAACAGCTTGAACATCCTTTATATGTGAACTTGGATTAAACAGGGTTTCAGTTCTTTCCTCCTTACAGGAAAACACATCAAAATTTTTGCCTGTGCTAATCACACACAGTACAGATTCAGGGAATAGGCTGAAAAAACGCAGGTGTAGAACTTCCAGGCCTCAGAGCGTCTTTATGTAGCTGACAATGTGCTCCATGGCCTTCACTGCAGCAGGGAAGCTCAGCCAGCCCTTGCTGAAGAAGTTCATAATGCCATGGAAACCATCAGGGACGTTATACCATGTGACCTTGACTCCCAGATCCTGCAGCCTCTTCCTGAACAGAATCCCATCGTCCCTCAGCACGTCGTACTGGCAAGTCAGGATAAAAGTGGGCGGCGTGAGGCGGAGCACTTCATCCTCAGCCAGCAAAGGTGAAATCCCTGTCTCGAGACCACCTTTAACTATGTGATACACTTCACCATCGTGGGTTGTCACCGCCTGCTTTCGGGCGCCATCTTGGAATTCAGGTGGGAGGTTCGAGGGGTCGAGCCACTTGCTGTGGTGCACTTTTAGCTCGGCGGGAACATGTCTGCCCTCGAGCACATCCTGGCACACAGACATGTCACCATTTAGGTACTGGAGGTAGTAGAAGGCCATACGAGCGCGAAACAATAAAGGCACAGCGTGGTTCTGCTGATAAGAGGGCAGGTTAAAGTCGGCCATCTGCAGAGCCGGGTAGATGAGGACGAGGCCACAGGGTGAGGGCAGATGCCCAACCGGGCTCGTGGCCAGCCTCTGGCTGAGAGCAGCTGCCAGATTCCCGCCTGCACTGTCTCCTCCCAGTGCCACACGGAGCGGGTCCACATTGAACTCATCTGCCACAGACAGGAAATGATGCGTAGCGAGCTCGCAATCATCTAATGCGGCAGGAAACCGGTGCTCAGGAGCCAGTCTGTAACTACCAGGATAACACAATATTTTATTACACTTTCATAACAAATGAATGAATAAATCATTTCAAAACTAATTTCAGAGTACAAATATCACAACATATGATTATTGAGTAATAATCGTAAAACTCTTAGCTTTCAAATAACATACATATGAACTATGTATTATAATTTTATTTTCTTATTATATTATTTTATTGGGGGAAAATAGTATTAGAATTAATTAAGTGTTAGAATTATACTATATAAAAGCATTCGTGCAAATATATTTTTTAAATGTTTAAAAGTGTAAAGCAATTGTATATATTTCAATTTAATTCAATTTTAAACTGTAATTAAACCATTAAATTAATTTTCTTTGGCAAAATAGTTTTTTTTTTAATGTTATGTAACTTTTATGTATAATAATAATAATAATAATAATAATAATAATAATAATAATAATAATAATAAATAAATAAATAAATAAATAAATAAAATTTTGTTTTTGTGTATGATAAACATAATTTATCATTAAAACTGTATTTTTCTGTGGCATAAAAATGAAATGAATGCATATTTAACTTTTCTTACATGAGAATTTTAACAAAATGCACAACACATTAATGAATTGATTTAAAGAATTGCATTCTAAACATTCTTCAAAATTCTTATGTAAAAATATTTTTTGAAAAAGATTTTTTTTTTTATTATTGTTTTGTTTTGGTTTTTTTTGGTAAAAGAGACGTTTTGCGTTTCTTACCCAACAGACACGACTATGGTATCGCTCTCTTTTGCAATGTGCCGGCAAAATTCATCGTACAAATCTAAAGAACGTGTAGAAAAGGTGACATTACTGATCATTTATACAAAACAAACAACAAACGAACAAACAGACAAGCTGTGTGTCCCACCGATGCTGCCAATGACCCATCCTCCTCCATGAAAATACACGAGTCCTCGTCTTTTCTGCTCTGAAACCGTGGGCTCGTAGATCCTCACTGGCACTCCGCCAAAGGTCGAGTCTTTAATGCGAAGCCCAACAGGAGGGGGACGTTTATTGCCAATTATGACATCCATACACCATCGAGAAAATCGCAACTGATGACACAAACCCAGGCGCTCCAGGATACGACCCTGAGACAAGATTTATCAAAAAAAAAAGGAAAAAAGTTCCATTTAAACGGAAGCTTCCTTAATACTACTTTATATATAAGATTTAGGAGCGGGGTCACATAGGAGGTCAGGTTGTGACGTCAACAAATAAGCAGATACAGATTAGATTATTACCTAGAAACTTTTAGAACCTGTGTGCTAAGGTGGTTAGCTAACTACTGTTATTTAGCCTTTAGGTACACAATCTTGATTGAAAATCTGAAAGTTTCAAACACTATGAAACATTCACCATTCACCACTTCAACCTTCACCTAGCATTAGTGTCAGCGACCTCAAAACACTAGCATGCTAGCTAGCTTTGCTAGCATTAGCCGACAACACGTTAGTATTTTTCTTAATGTTAGTGAGCTATGTAGTCAATAATAGCTATTTTGGTTAGCGGTTAATTTTAGTTAGCGAGGTAATGTTAGCTTAGCTAGCTAATTAACATTAACAACTAAGGATCTCAATCAGCTCCCTAGTTCAGTAGTCAGGGCACCGATCAGGGAGTCGGCCATTTTAAGGACTGTCTTTTTAAGAAATTAAAAAGGTCGGTAAAAAAAATCCCACAATGCTTGAGGACAATGCAAATGATTACTAATGTTAGCGATTTTTAACTTGATTTGACGTTCTATATACGGTTTGTTCGAGTCTAATGGCTTTTAAGTGTTTCATGACTTAAAATCATTTCATCATTAAACATGTCACTTACCTGTGCCCGAACTCGTGTACTCGATATACTCATTCACCACCTAGGGAGCTAATTGAGACGCACCCTAAGATATCAGGGTCCACATCATCTAGCTAACCAGCATACTTAAGAGTTCTGCTAACTGCATACAATTAAAAGAATATGACGACATACCATATATTAAGATCTGTATTTTATTTGTCATAAACTAGCTCTGTTACAAGAGTTAACGTTATTAAGAATGTTGATTATCATTGAATCATTTCCTTCCCTTTCCCTTCTTTGGTATAAAGCTCAGAGGACATTTAGGGGTGTTTTTTTTTTTTTTTTTTTTTTTTTTTTTTTTTTTTTTTTGCATATTCATGTATATTCATAGATAATGGCATATTTATTGAGGGGAAAGATGTTGAGATGTTATTAGTCCTTTAGGTCATTTCTGGGGCATTAAAACCAGTAAACGATTTATTATTCTACACGATCCTGTGGATTTTAGCAGATAAATCTAAAATGTATCGACGAATAACGACTGGACATGGTTTTGACCTTGAAATCCTTCAGCGTGTTTACACATGAATCAGTCTGACTCTCTTCAATGCCCTTCCGATTATATCCACGTCAGCTGACTTTATTATTTAAAAGCTCACAGATTGTGACTTTAATAATATGATGGTATGATGATTAAAAAAAAAAAAAAAAAAAAAAGAAACAATGAAATAATAAGTAATCATCAAGCTTTTTGGAAATATGGGCTGTCCTACATTAATGTTATGCAACTCATATTCACTTGGATAGACTTTGTATCAAGCGCCGAGTTATTCAGTGACTTGCCCTGTAGCACAAATACACACCAGGATAAGTGAAAGATAAACATCATGTTACACTTCTACGGTTCAGACACAGATTAATGTACAACTGGATTAAACTAGAGCATTCAATTTGTAACAGGCATGCAAAAGTTAACGCTTATATGCTGTATAAAGAATACATTATATACAGTGTATTCCACTTTTGGAGAATTTATGGCGATAGAAATGAAAAAAAAATAAAAAATCTTCAACAAGTCGCATGCACACACTAACCATAACTGCTATCCCCACCGTCCAGCAGTGCACAAAGTGAAGTTTTCCACGATTACTAACTCCAGG
Source organism: Cranoglanis bouderius (assembly GCA_023630585.1). Classification (NCBI taxonomy): domain Eukaryota; kingdom Metazoa; phylum Chordata; class Actinopteri; order Siluriformes; family Cranoglanididae; genus Cranoglanis; species Cranoglanis bouderius. The sequence continues at coordinate 4,787,170 of CM042572.1, forward strand.
AGGAATTTCGGAGTTCATTGCCTCGGAAAACACCAATCCGATTACCAACAAGCAAAAAGCTGCAGCCAGAGCAGCAAAACCAATAATCAGAATCGCAGTTCCTATGTCCATGACTGCGTCGGGGCGAGACACTCAGCAGTTCAAACACGTCTTTCCGTCTTATAGCACTGTGTCAATGTTATTTCGTGTCTTGCACAATCGCACCGGATCTCCTCCAAATGACCTGCACAGAGTAGATTGAGCAAAAAGAAGTTCAGGACTATTAAACAGCTTGTTGCATGGAATGTTTAGTTAAGTATAATATCGCGCATTTGGCTTAATAGTGACAGAAATCAGAAATCCTAAACGCATAAAATAGAATTTATTACACCTTCAACAATGATTTTGCCACTTCGGCTTTACAGTGGGACAAAGTGCCAGTTTATTTATTAATACACTTGTCTACAGTTAGGGGGTTGGGCCTGACCTCCTAAATAAGGCTTGAAGGACATCAAAACAAGATGTAGGTGGGTCTTGAAATTTTCACATACTACTAAGGTTTAATAGTGAAAAATAGTTCGCATTGCTCAGTCTATCTGAAAAGAAAATATATCAATATAAACTTGACCACCCCTAAAATTGGTCATGCTATTGTCAATGCATGAGCGCACCCAGTAGGCCAAATGTGGGAAATACCACACACCCGTGCACTCGATCAGCCGAACGCAATGGAGATAGCACGGGAGAACGAGATCGCCGACGAACGGTGCTTTCGGACTGAATGTGAAACCAGCCTTCGGCTGACCGAGAATGCATTTTGCACCTTCACACAACCCACTATTCAGCTTATCGGCCTATCGTCTTTGACCGCTGAGAAGAATAATCACTTAAATGTTGGCGCATAGCACCACAAACTGTTAAGAAGCACAGAAAAATAAAGAAAATGGATTTGAAAATGGATTTCACATGACTTTTATCAAAAATTTCTCTGTTCTCAGACACCAATGATAACAAAAACTCAACATCCATACTTTTCTTCGGTGTTTACACTGGTTTTCAAACCACCCATCTCGCCCTTCTGTGCAACAGCAGCGGCTCCGGGTACGTGATCTAAAGTTCAAGTCTAATTAGACGGCCCGTTTCATCGAGAAAAAAAATCGACACGCTGGTCGAAAAAAAAAAAAAACTCGCTTTGTTGGCGCCCAGTGTGAACAGCTCTATAGGGACCTATTGTTTCGATTCAAGAGCGTCATCGCGTCATACATTCGCGTCGCTTAGTTTCGCTCAGTGTGAAGTGTTTGAAAGACACTTTTTCTTGGAAAATAAATGCCGTAATCTAAATATTGTTTTATCTCGAGCATTAATTTCCCTCACAGCTCATCAAAATGAAATGTTTATGGTGAAACGATTAGGATGAAGTTCACCTGTTGTCTTGGGGTCACTTTAAGTCTCGAGTGTGAATGAAGCAAGCTGGTAAAATACTGTTGATTAAAAATAGCATACGACTCTGAATTTGAACAAATAATTTGCGTTACTCACTGCGTGTATTTCAACAGCCGCTAATGCTCGCTAATGATCTCGTGGTCATCCATTCAGCGGTGAAATGGTTAGGAATCACTTCACTATCATTCTGACATACTGAGACGGTGTATCATACAAAAACGGTGGCGTTTTTTAAACATTCTCTTTTTTTTGTTCTTCTTTTCTAAATTGTTCGATACCAAAACCGTACCACTGCATAAGACACGACCCTTTAGTCACGACTCACAAATGTCTGTTTTATCCGTGTATAGTTTAGGTTGGTAAGAAATACAAACTTAATGTGACAAAAACTAATTTAAAGTGACCTTTTCACATAGAAATAACAGAGGCCTTATTTTCACTCTGGGGATGTCATGTGTAAGAGAAAGAGAACAGACATAAGGCAGTTTTTTTTTTTTTTTTTACTGGCAAGAAAAGACAAGTAGGTTGAGGAGTAGTTCAGAAAGTACATGATGCTTTTGTAAGGCATTCATTGCACTATTCATCACATAAAGCTGAGCAGCATTGTAGGAACTACAGCATTTAAACTGTTGTGCTCACGTGATGTTTTAAGGATACATCTGCATTACACAAACTAGTTAATCTGGGCAAACTGAAAAAAACCTGACCCCCTGGGTTTTTTTTTTATTTTTTAAAAAACCTGATGAGGCGCTTTTGCTAACCATGGAAGTTTATGTGATTAGCCGTTAGCCGTTCCCCCACCGGTGACAACAAACACATTTAACTCCATTTAGAGAGCCTTTCTATCACCAGGAAATGGTTTACGCATAACTATAGACTGGATCCAACTCATTCCCCCAAAAGGAATTTTCATGTTTTGTGCTGTAAAGTGAGATAATTAAATAACAAACTTCCAACTTTGTGTCCTCTCTGCTGTCTTTATGGTGAATGTGAAGAGACACAGAGAGAGCCCCAGTGTTGCAAAGTCGCAGTTTTCCCGCACAATTGGGCTATTTTGAAAATGAAGTCGCCGGAAAGTTACAGGGTTGTTTTTTTTTTTGTTTGTTTGTTTGTTTTTTGAAAAAATGTTTCGTTGTGAACAAAGAAAAAACTAAAATTGGATCGTTTCTTTTACAGGTTTCGTTACCCGGAATGAATACCTGGCAACCCAAGGATCGCTGAAGTGAGTGAGTGGAAGGGCGCCTTTTTGACGACACGTCACTTATTAAATGAGCATTACGTGAGTTAAGCCCACATCTGCGAATTTTTTTAAAAGAACACAGCCCTAAAGGCCCGTTCACACCAAGAACGATAGCTATAAAGATAACTATAACGATAACTATGTTAGTGTCCACACCAACGGACGACATCATTCTGTTTATTCTAAGCGCGCGCTGCAGTTATGTCGTCTGCCACTTTAAATGCTCGAGCTCGTTAAAGCAGCACGGATTCTGATTGGCTGTCAATGTTTTTATCATTCATCAGCTGGAAAAAAAATCGTTCTGAAAGTGATTCCAACGATATCGTTCCTCCAAGAGCACAGCAACGACTCATCCAGCAAGTCACAAAAGAGCCAAGGACAACATCAAAGGACCTACAGACCTCTCTTGCATCAGTAAAGGTCACTGTTCATGACTCCACTTTCAGAAAGACACTGGGCAAAAATGGCATCCGTGGAAGAGTGGCGAGGCGAAAACTACTGCTAACCCAGAAGAGCATTAAGGCTCATGTGAATTCGGTAGAAAGTGGAACTGTGTGGAAGACAGGGGTCCCGTTACATCTGGCATAAACCCAACACAGAATTCCACAAAAAGAACATCATACCTATGGTCAAGCATGGTGGTGGAAGTGTGATGGCGTGGGGATGCTTTGCTGCTGAATTCTGCTCTCTACCAGAAAATCCTAAAGGAGAATGTCCGGTCTTCAGTCCGTAAGTTGAAACTCAAGCGCAACTGGATTATGCAGCAAGACAATGATCCAAAGCTTAGGAGTAAATCCTAGACCTAGAAGTAAGTGAAAGACTGATCTCCAGTTATTGGAAGCGTTTGGTTACAGTTATTGGTGCTAAAGGTGGCACGAACAGATTTTAAGTTTAAGGGGGCAATTAGTTTTTCACACTGGTGATAGGTGTTGGATAACTTTTTTTTTTTTGCTTCAGTAAAAAAAATAAATAAATAAAAAACTGTATTGTATTGAAGATCTAAAACTATTTAGTATGAGAGATACACAAAAATATAAATATAAATGTATTGAAATCATTTTCATAGCTGTTTCGATGGACTTTAACAGGAAACATGGCGAGCACATCACACACGACACTGTTGCCAAACTTAACGAATTCAAAAAGACTGGAAGTGTTGCGGACCGACCGAGAAGTGGACGTCCACGGACATCCCCTGACGAAGGCACAACCAACATGGTGCTGGCAAACATAGTCCCCTATGTATGGAGACTTTTGGGACACCCTGTATATTCACGCAAATATCCAATCATCTAAATGTTCAATTAATGTTCACATCAAACACCATGAGGGAGAAAAAAAAAAGTGATCTCAGTGACTTTAACCGTGGTGCGGTTGTTGGTGCCAGATGGGCTTGTTTGAGTGTTTCAGAGATCTTCTGGGATTTTCACATACAGTAGTCTCTAGAGTTTACACAGAATGTTACGAAAAACAAAAAGAACATCCGGCGAGTTTCTGTTCTGCAGGAGGAAATGCCTCGTTGATGAGACAGGTCAGCGGAGGCTGGTCCGAGCGGACGGGAAGGCAGCTAACGGTGACTCAAACAACCACTCTTTACTACCGTGGTGAGCAGAAAAGCATCTCATAATGCACAACACGTCAAACCTTGAGGTGAATGAGCTACAAGAGCAGCAGACCACAGCGGATTCCATTCCTGTCAGCCAAGAACAGGAATCTGAGGCTGCATTGGGCACAGGATCACCAAAACTAGACGGCTGACTGGGAAAAAAAAAAAAAATCTTCAACAGTCTGTGCCCACTGTAGCCTCAGATTCCTGTTCTTGGCTGACAGGAATGGAATGTGGTCTTCTACCCATGTAGCTTCGATGTGTTGTACCATCTGAGATGCTTTATATGTACATATACGCAATTATGCATATTATAAAACAGTCACATAACTAGAAAAGTTTTTTTTTTTTTTTAAACTTATGTCAAAGCTTTTATATCTGTGCTGTGTTTGCAATGGTTTCTGCTTAGAATAAAAGAAGAAAGGACAAACTGTGCCTGATTTAACATGTTGAACTTTTCACTGTTGATCTGTAGATGGCAGTGACACGCTAACTGATGAAAGACAAACGCACCAGGGGCGAGTTGCCAGGTCCACTGTTTTTATGCAGAACTGGATCACTTTCTAACTGCTGTTGATTTATATTTTTTATTTTTATTTTGCATGCATGCACTGTGTTCACTGATATTAATATCAGTATCTATATTATTATCATTATTATTATTATTATTATTATTTCTGAATACTGTTTCATTTTAAATGCTTTGTATTTTGTGACTTTTAAATATTACAATATCTTATTTCATAGGAAACTGGGTTGTCCTTCACTATCCATCCATAGGCAAAGGCACTTCCTGTTTTTTGTTGTTGTTGTTGTTTTTTATAACAGTATTACACACAATGTTTTTATTACAGAAATAAATAGTACAGTAGCCACTTAAAGGTTTGGATGATGGTACAGATACATATAGAACTAACATGGGAAGTTTAGATTTTTCTATTTTCCCCTCATCAGTGGAACAAAATATAGAATAAACAGAAAGGTCTGGTACTAAATAGTCATTAGTCAATAGTTGTACATTTCATTTCTGTTTAGTTTAATATTTTTAAAGTCACATCCATAAATTGTTTTTCATTTTTAATTAAAAAAAAAAAATCTTATATTGATTTTATTTTGTGTTTTATATATATATATATATATATATATATATATATATATATATATATATATATATATATATATATATATATATATATTATATACATATATACATGCATGTGTAATAAATAAAAACGAAATGATGACATGATTTTTGACACTTTGAGTTTTGGCTCATTTTTATCCACCATTAAAGGTTTTGTCACACAGATCTGGCAACCCTGAACATTTACTGCTCTATGTCTTAGGCATGTTAAAACTTATACAGACCTTATCTGCCTTTATTTTGCTTTAATAATTGTTGTTTGATATCAAATTCACGAGCTTCTTTACTTCTTCGCTTCTGAAAAGGTCGGTCCAGAAGCAGATCTGCAGCGAGGCACATTTCACCGTGACACATTTTCCACAACTAGACAACCATTTAGCCTTTCCAGAGAGGCTCTGGGCCATTACTAAGAAGCTCATGCCGGTACAAAGCGCCCATTGTGCGGCTGTTCCAGTTCGAGCAGTCCTCCATTCAGCTTTCCCCAGTAAAAGCCGAGAGCCAAGGCCAAAAATCACAGACTGGAATCTCTGCGCTGGCTCCTGGATTTACAGTCTGGGAGGTTTAAGAGGTATTTACAAAGGTCCCCGTGTTCTGGGGCTTCAGCCGCCAGAGGAAATCGTGCTTTTCGCCCAGGCCTGGAGGCTTTGGTGGGGTTTATCTTAATGCTGGCTGAGGATTTTGGAGAAAAGTATCTAATAGTGACATTCGCAACATACCCAGGAACACTCGACAACATTCAATAACATGCCAGTCACTGATATCCCAGAGCTCAGGGCCATGTTATTACAGCCTTCAACACCTTTTTACAGGATTATTTTGGCCTGGCTTTAGTGAAAACAGATGAGTGTGTGATGATGAATGAATACACAGGAACAGGAGTGTTGTTGCACTACAGGCCTCAGAAGCAGGTTTATGGAGTTCGAATCATGCCATTAAATGCAAAAATCTGGATTTGTATGTTATTACTTTGAATGCGTTTGTATGTTAACGTACTTTAAACCATTTGAAATTGAATTTTGAACTGGGGTTGATTTTCACGGTTTGCAAAAGAGTGCGCTAAAATCTGAATTTCTCACTAGAGGGTGTGAGATTGAACGTTTGAAATTGACAGGGAAAGTACATGTATAAGCAATTTCTAAAACTCATTCGCTCTCTATTAATTCACATTTTTAGATCCACTTTCAAACCTTTAGCTAATCGCTGAAATCATGGGAATTTCTTTCTTTGTTTCCCATCTTTTAGAGGCTTACTGTAGAACATGATTGTCTTCTTCGCTGATATAACAATGTTCTTAAATCTCTATACTGACTCCTAGTGGTGTAGAGTGTATTGTAAGACTATACAGTACGTCAGCCTGCCAGTGTTGCAGAGCAAAGATGTAAAGCCCCACTCTGGACACATGAAGCCCTTTTAAAGTCCTTAAACTGCTTTTTGTTTTTTTTAAAAATATAAGTACAGTATTATGTGATTAAGTTAACGCTACCTAACCAACACATATTTTACATAAGCAAACTTTAAAAGGTGAAATCATTATGGAGTAACAACAACAATTGTTTATTTTCACTAACCATTTTTCACCTAACGTCTATGTCACCAGGACTAGCATGGTAGCTAACTTACCTTGTAAGTGAAAGTAATTCACAGGTTGGAATTATGTCTTTTAATGCATTAAGCATTCAGTGGGGAAAAAAAAAAACATGCGCTGCATCCCAATTCGCCTACTATCTGTCCTAAATAGCATCCAAGATTAGAAAGAGTGTGTCCCAAATCGTAGTATGTTGAATTGAGTATCCCAAAGGTACCCGGATGGTCCGGGAGAGTTTTCAAAGTGTGGATCCATGGACACTTTTTCAGCTAATATTGCCCACAACTTATTGTGTGACGGGGGGAGGAGTTTTGTAATGGTTTGCTTTGCCGAATTCGACCTGCAAACATGGCGGACGCGTGTAACGTCCCTGCTGAAAAAAAAAACAAAAAAAACAATACAAACCATTACAGACATTCCAATGGTTTCCACTACAAATACCATTACAAACAATCAGCTAACCATTAAAACCATTACCATTACTGGTCCTTAATAGTATCCGCTAAACATAACATGCCACCAATAGAAGGCAACAAATTACCAGTAGGGACCACAGGGACCATTACGGTTTCCATTGAAACCAATACAATTCCCATTATAACCATTACAAATTCTATGAGGGTTTCTATTGTTTGGGGGGGTTTTTTCAGCAGGGGTAGGTGATGCCTCTTCAGTATTTAAGTGTAAGAACTTAAATGTTAAGCACTAACCAATTATGTAGTATAAATTCTATAAGGAATAATGAATGAAGAAAAGCTGAAACGCAACGAAGAGTGTGTTTACGATGAAAGTGCGCGTAACTAGGCAACAAAGTTCTCTTCCACTACGTGACGTGTTAGTATGTCCCAGTACTTGCGTACTCTTTTGCTAAACACACAAAAGTATGTACTTTTTCTTCACAAAAAGAGTACATACTTTTAATATAAGTAGGCAAATTGGGACACGGGAATGGACACCTCCATGTTTGTCTTTTGTTGGCAACAAGCTAGCCAGCTAACTGATGAGTGATGTATATTTTCCTGTTAAAACAGTGATCCGTATAGGTATGAAGTGCTACTTTATTTACTGCTGATGCTGGGCGGAGCTATTTTGACTTAACGTCATTCCATAAACTGTGAAGTTTACGCTCTATTACAAGTGTATGCTTCTTATGCTTCTTAAGTGTATGCTAATTTTCACTAGTGAACTGAGAAAAGACTCCACACAACTCAGTTTGTGCTGTATCTACACTTAGTTACACTAACAAGTTTAGCTAGCTAACACAAAGGTTACTATTCCTTGGCCTCAACGAACAAACATGTGAGCAAACATTGGTAAACCTTTACGTCAACTTTGTTTTACTTTAATGATAACATTAAATCACTCATCATCAAATTATATCATTAGCTAAATCTGATTTTGCTTTAGTCGGTTCTTTATTAGGTTCCATTAGCTAATGGTGAATGAACGAACTCTCAGTGCTAGCATACTTCGTAAGATGTTATGATAGCTCTGACATTTTTGTAGCTTAGGTGTGTGCCTTTTATATCTGATGGGGATCCTACTCAGTCCCTCCGGAAATGAACGCAAAATCGCAAAATATCCGGAGGCGCTTGCAATTTTTCAAAATTACCAGGGATTTTCTGCAGATTCGGGCCCAGACGCGTCGTGTGACGTCATCACAACACACATTCAACCAAAGCCCTCATCGATTTACGTGAGCCGAACATGAGTACAGCTAAAGAGGTCTCATTTTCCAACAAACATCACTGCAAAACAATTTTGTACAATTGTAATTTCGCCAATTCTAGTAGTTTTAACACAGAAAAGTGCAAAAAAAAAAAAATAATAATAATCCATAAATTTGTATCGCAAATTGTAGTTTGCCTCAGCCTAGATTGCCACCCCAATATAGTAATCAGGTCCACCCTGGACACCCCATTGTAAATTCTGGCTACGCCCCCGCATGGACACAAGGATGTTCAGCCATTTCAGGTTTTTATTTTTATTTTTTTTTTATTTATTTTTTTTTTTTACATAAACACTATTAGTGTTAATTATTTAAATGACATAATGATCACTTTATAATGTGTCTCACGTGTTGTAAATATTGCATTCTGCCATTTTATGACTTGTAGGCAATGTCATGTAACTTAATACACTTACTGCAAACTTCTTGTCCAACCGGTTGGAAGAAATCTTACCCTGTCTGAGTGTCTGCTGCTCTTCAATCACACTTGACACAACAACAAACCTGTTCGGCCATTTTGTTACGTAACACATACAGCCTCACAGACGCTGCACATTTTTATTAATCCAACGCAACTAACATTTTTTTTTTCCCCCATTCAAAAAGTCCACAATCCTGGCGAGAGAAACGGACACGTGACCCGCCGGCTGGAGAGGCGACGAGGCTGCCGCGGGGTGACGGAACGTTGCGGCTCGCGAGGTAGGTGGGTGGGGGGGAGGGGAGGAGGGGACTTTTAGCACGCCGAAAACAAGCTCGCGACAACATTCCCGGTGTTGAATGAGCACCTGCAGTCCTCTCGCGGTGTGCGCTCGCGCAGCAGGTAGGCTATATCGACTCGATCGATACGGGTTTTTTCGAAGTCTGAGGGCGACGGCGACGAACTTCAGCTCCCTCAGCCCGCGAGCTGTCAATCAGGATTAACGGTCACTTTTAAAAGTCCCTCGTGGCGGCGGCTGGAGCTGAGAGTCTCGCTCACCCCAGCGCGAGGCGACGCCGTCACTACGGGTGATCTCTCCGCGCGCCGAAGATCCCCAGCGTCTCCAGCTAGTTATATATGAGTTTGTTATTGCTCGTGGAATGAGGCGCGTGTACGCACAGGACTAAATAAATAAAGGAGCGAGAACGCGCGTGCAAAGCGTCAGCACTAAAGGCGCACGAGGTCAAACTGGAATAAAAGGTGGGGGGGAAGCAATATATTTCTTTTTTTCTTTTTTTTTTTTTTTTTTGTGGTGGGTCTAAAGAGAACCAAGAGGTTCTTCAAGAAGGAAGGAGTGACTGTGAAGGCTTGCACGCACGCACGCAGAGCATCGCAGAGCGCCGCGCCGCACGCGGAAACACTGAACCGGACCGGACCGACATGGACCCGAGGACGCTGTGCTCCATGCTGCTTTTGCCTCTTCAGATCTTGTGCTGCACCGTAAAAGCGGTCATGCGCTTCTTCATCCCGGGCAAACGCAGAGATCTGTCCGGGGATGTGGTGCTCATCACCGGAGGAGGACGCGGCATCGGTCGTCACCTGGCCCGAGAGTTCGCCAAGTGCGGGGCAAAGAAGGTATACACGAAATCTAAAAAGGAATAATAATAATAATAATAATAATAATAATAATAATAATAATAATAAGGGGGAAAATACGCAGAAGATTACGCACGGGCTTACGCAGTTGCTCTCACAGTTACACTGCAAGACGCGCGCGCGCACTAATTGTTAGTCCTGGACAATATGCCAGATCATAATCACGATACTTCACGATATTTTCGCGAAACACTATACGCATAGGTATATTTCGATATATATTTTAAACCGGTTTGCTTCATTTAAGGAAATGATGGAGAAAAAAAAAATACTCTACTACTAAAGTATAGGAGGGGACATGAAACACTGAATACCAACATTTTCCATTTAATTCAGATATTTTAACATCGTTTGTGGCTCAAGCATTTTGTTTGTCTTTTTTTTCTTTTTTTTTAGCGAAACTGAATATCATGAAACGATATTATATGATATCTTTAAAAAGTCTTCAAGTATAGACGCTCTGCAGTATTTTGTTTTGCCATGTCGCTGTCGTTTTGTTTCTTGTCGTCCAACAAAATCGAGGTCGAAGAGTTGTGTACAAAGTCCATATCTTTAACTGTAGAGATGTAAAAGCGTAAAAGAAATGACAGTTTCTCGTGTTTGTTTCTCATGGGACAACCGTAGCACTCATTTGCTACACTTCGATCGACTTCTTTTGAAATCGATCACTAGTGTGAGATTATGGCGCCCTGGCATGATACAGAATGTAAAGTTTTACTGGACATATCAGCGATCAAACCATAATTTCAAGGCTGAGTAAATGAACGGCGCTCTGGGTAACAGAGACTGATAAACCGTCCTCAAAACAGACTTGAGCCGATATCTCCAGAGCAGAGATGTGCATGTAGTTGACGTTTCGTTACGTCGCACCTATTCGCATGCTATTTTACACTATTACTCGGCTAATCCGTAGATCTTGCGGGCGTTACTGTGCTTTTTCTTTCCGTCCCATCATGAATGTCATTGTTATGATTCCAGAACTCATAGACACCTTGTTGAACTTTACATAACCTGCCGTTGCACAAGACGTTTCAGTCTGCGCAGTCCTATGAGGGGCAGGAAATGTGAGAAACCCAGAGAAGAAAACAGACTAGCTACTGACTTCAGTGTCCTGATATTGCTAGAATTTTCCGTAACAGTAACTCTGTCATTAGCGCCGTCTGTAGTTCAAATCACAGGTTGATATTAACGCACTTGTTCTAATACATTATCGTTGAATGACTCGTACAGACTTGTCGTCTATGAGGAGATGTTTGTTTAACATTTTTTGGAAGGAGTCTCCAGCGTCAGCCTTTTTTGTAACAGTCAGAGGTAAAGCTTTTTCTTTAAGTTTTCTGACATTAGAACAGAGGACTTTGCTTTTTCTTAGTAATGTGACTTCGAGAGAAAGAAAGAAAAAACATGGGATGGTGATGGAATGACTGTTTATTATAGCTGCGTTAACATAAGTTATAACAGGAACTAACTTGTTCGGTGGATGTTCCATAACAGTAAACGTAAACGGATAATAAATATAATAAAAAGTCATTGTAGTCAATGGCAAATCGCTGTGGTATAAGAGGAATAAAGCATTTCCGTACGTGCTGTTATTGGAAAATAATCAACTTCCGGTTGGTAACAATAACTCCTCACTGCATCAGGCCACACCACACTACCCTGTCGTTGATTATTTTCCTAGAACTGCATGCCACTTTGTGTCTGATTACTTCCATTAGTGATACAGTTATAAATATAAAGAATGCAATATGGTCTCGCTTGTGCACATGTATAACAAAAACTTAAAGTTGTATGAAAAGATAAATAGAACTTTAGGGTAAGGTTAAAGTCAGAAAGAAAGAAAAATAATAATGTTAGAGAGATAGATAGATAGATAGATAGATAGATAGATAGATAGATAGATAGATAGATAGATAGATAGATAGATAGATAGATAGATAGATAAAATAATAATAAAATAAAAAAAGCCATATGATTTCTTCAGGTTGAAGAAAGCAGCACCTTTTCTCAAGCAAAAACAATATAATGCATAAAACATGAACATCATAATAAAAATTAATAATAAAGTAGCTACTTAGAATTTCCATAGCAGCACAAATGCCATAATCCAGATAAACATTTACAGCAATGTAATAAGCATAAATGTATGTATAAATATTGCTGTTATTATGGGTTTTAGAGCTTTATGTACTTTGGACTTTGGTCGTATTTGCACTCTAGCCGCTCCAAGTCGTAACGCTTGGCCTGTCAGGCTTGGAAGCAAACCAGGATTCGATGATATCTCGTGGAAAGCTAAGAGCATGTACAAAATGTGGCAGCTGCTTCACTCCATCCTAAACATACACACATCCACTGAGGCTCTCGTACTTGAAATAGAAACTGGAAATTAAAAAAAAAGAAAAATCAAAAACACCAAGCACCCCTTCGCTCCCTCACGTCCCCTAAGCACTTTCACTTGGACTGGGAAAAGGTGGTGGGACTGTTGACATTTGAAAGTAATGATGCGCAATCTTAATCTCTTAAATACTTAGAAAGCTGCGACAGATTTCATCCATCTCTCACCCAAAAGAAAAGTTTCAGAAAGGGTGAAGTTTTCAGTGAGGAGATGTTAATTTAGCATTTTTGGAAGGAGTCTCCAGTGTCAGTCAGACGTAAAGCTGTGACTTTTTCAGAGGCTTTCAGAAACTGGAAAGTATAAGGGCCCCCATTCACACCTGTGTCCTGATATTTCATGCAGTTTGTATCCAAAGCGAGACCGAAATCCGATGGCTGTTCTACACGTTAATATGCAAATGATCGCATTACATTCAAACACCAAACTCCAGCATCGTTCATCGTTTTTAGTTGATGTATAAATACGATGGTCGTGGAATTTTATGAGTTTTCGCGCCGTTTTCAATCCTGCTAATGAAACACGGGCATTCATGGAGCACATGCTTTAACTATTCAGTCCCGCCAGGATTTCGTGATTTTGCGATCGCAGGAATGGACGCTAAATCAAGGAAACTCCGCGATATTCGGAGGAGCTTGCAATTGTTCAAAATGACCTCAGATATTCCGCAGATTTGGGCCGAGATGCGTCATGTGACATCATCACAACGCGCATTCGGCCAAAGCCGTCTTCGATCCGCGTGCGTCGAACGAGTTCAGCTATAAGGTCCCATTTACCAACAGACATCAATGCGAAAGGACTTAGTGCAATTGCAGTTTCATAAATGCAAGTAAAAAAGCACAGAAAACAAAATACCGTCGCACACTTTGAAAAAAGCCGCAGCAAAACCAAGCATTTTTAGCCACAACAATCACAATAAAACTCAGCGAAATCCTGTACAGACTGATTATTGGGAGGAGTTTTGGTTGATAAATGTGGCTTGGAGAGTCAGATGTAGTTGCGTTTGTATAACGGGTCTAAAATGTGTCTGAAATCTCTTTTGGCTGGATTTATTTTTGGATTTTTATGTGGGAAATCTCCTAAAACTCAAGAACTCATGAAAGTGTAAACAGGGACCATACACTGAATAAAACATATTTTTCCCCACAAATTGTCCTTCCACATAATGGTAGCATTTATGGTGAGGAGATATTATCAGTTCTCTGAAATAAATGACTAATCAATCCACAGGTTCTGGCATTCTCTAAAGAACCTTTTTTTTTTTTTTTTTTGCCTTATTATTTTTAAGAATGCATATTCTTATTACAGATGCCATCTTGCTGTTACTTTAAGTAGATAAATAAGAGCTCAGACAGCAAGGGAACTGAACGGCTTATTAATTTTCCTTACTTGACGACTGCCTCAGTGACCACAGTGACGAAGGTTTTTTTTTTTTTTTTTTCTTTTTTTTTTAACTTACCCTAACCACTGACTAACCAACAGTACTAAAAATACCGGGCAGCATTGTGGTTTTTCCAGGAGGCATTCAGTAAACAATCTCCTGCGACGGCAGATGAAACCTCCCTGAGAACTACTCCTTGTACTCGTCTTTCCACTGCCACAAAGTCCACAAAGACTTTGTTCTTTACAGCAGCACGACAAAGGAAGCTCTCTGCACGTCGCTCATTGTCAAGGTGTGAAGGCTTTTGGAACGGCACCTGCTCCCGCCAGCTCCACAATCAGCCCATTCTTAAGAAACTCCAAGAAGCCTGTACAATACCATAAATGCACCTCCAGAAAGCAGAAAAGACCCCGACACACCACCCGCGGCTCCAGGTGCAGCCCGACACGCTCGGTGGCTGCAAGCCGAGAGGCCACTTCAACTTTATAGCTTTTTCACGTGTAATATAAAACGTAGCTACATTTTCCTAGCTGTAACAGTTTTCCACACAAGTACAGATCACGTCCGGATGGTGGTGTTGTTGTTGTTGTTTTTTTCTTGTCATCCTATAGAATTGGTTCATTTATTGGGTTATTTATTGATCAAGATGCCAAGCTGTAACTTTTTGAAAACATTCGCCAGTAACTTCAGGTGATAGTACTTAAAACAAGTAGCTAAAATAAACTACGTTACAATAACGTATACCGGCACACTCATCAGAAAATAAAGTGGTCTCAGCCCCCAAAACCGCCCACTCAGCCAAATAATTATCCTAAGAGGAGTCGCTTGAAAATCCACTCGGATTTTCAAATAATCTCCGTAATAAATTTCATCGTAAAATGCCATATAAATGTTTTTTTTCTTATGCAGAATGCATCAAAATCTATTCTTCTAATTCAATTTCAGAGTGAATTCAGATTTAAAGAAAGTTTATTTCAGCTTCAAAACTTGCTATACATAAATATTAATTTAGATGTACAAAATTAAAATCCATATCCAACTGCTGGAAAAACATTTGATGTTTTTCTTGATTTGTATCTGTTTATTTTGATTATAATAATAGTTAAAGTAGCTCAGAATACAGTCGTCGATATTGTTTTCGTTTATACACAGCAGCTTGTTCCAAAGTTTCAAAAATGGTCGAGTGAGCATCACATTGAACTCTCTCTCTCTCTCTCTCTCTCTCGCTCTCTCTTTCTTTCTCTCTCTCTGAATTCAATTTTTCAATTCAAAGTACTTTGTTTACATACAATATTGCCAAAGCATCAATATAGATAAGAAAGGAGAACTGAAAAAAAATAATCATAATAGGAACAATAGAAATAGAATTTTTTTTTTAATGGTAATAATTACAAAAATAAGTAAATAAAAAATAAATATATAAATAAAATGAAAAATAAAGTGACAAAATGCAAGGTGCCAGTGTAGGACAAAAGGAGAAAGGTTACAATAATTAGGTACCTCTCTCTCTCTCTTTCTCTCTCTCTCTCTCCCTCCCTCTCTCTCTCTCTCTCTCTTTCTCTCTCTCTCTCTCTCTCTCTCTCTCCCCCTCTCTCTCTCTCTCTCTTTATCTCTTTCTCTCTCTCTCTCCCTCTCTCTCTCTAGCAGTTAAGATGATCTTAACTTTACGATTTTTTTTTTTGTTCCATCTAACTGGATCTCTAAACTTGGATGAGGTTGTATCTTTATGCCTAAGTACATCTATATGAGGTCTTTGAGATCCCAGGACTGAGCATTTGCTCATCTCAGATCCTCACAGATCACAAAGTTCTCTGGTCATCACCTCAGGCACAACGAAGCTAGTAAAGGTGCCGAAGCTGGAACTGGTAGTGAGGTGTTAAGGAAGTGAGCCTCATGTAAATTGCACACTTGCATTATGTGTGTGTGTGTGTGTGTGTGTGTGGTGGGGGAGGGCAGCAGGGCTGCATACAGCTCCCAGCTGGGCAGTGCCCTGTGGCTGACCCCACTGTCTCCACACTAATTAGACAGCGGCAGGCGACTGCCTCCTGAACTCCTGGTGGCCTTCTTCTCCGCCACCCTGCTTTCACACACACACACTCACACACACACACACACACACACACACACTCACAAAGTCACTACTGTTAACACATAATGTGCTTACAAAAATTAGATTTGGGCAATAATCTGATCACCGTGTTTACATGCATTTAAGTAATCTAATTAAAGGAAACCGTTTTAAATACAGCACATGTGGAATTTGTGCTGCCAATAAACATTGTATCCTTCCAGCAAAGAAAATAGATCTGGCATAAATTTGAAACACGCAGCTCTATTTTAACCCATTCAACCAATCTCCAGTTACTGAATAATTTGCTTTAAATAATTCGCTTTCAAGAATTAACTTTTTTTTTTTTTTTTTTTTTTTTAAAGTTGTTTTTTTTTATGCCATTTATTACTATGGAAGCCATTTTTTTGCTATCTGGTAATGCCGTGCCCAAGCACAGTGGTCGAAAGATTAACTTTTAATGATTAACTTCTAATGTTATTTATCCTTTGTGAAAAATCGTTGCAGTTATTGGATCATGAGCAGCAGTCCTCAATCGTGAAGACTTTAAAATCGGAAAACTTAAAGGAACAGCTTTACCATGGGCTGTTACAAAAAGCACCGACACCGGAGACTCCTTCCATAAATATTCCATAAAACAACGGCCTCCTCACAGAAACTTTCACCATCAACAGTTGAACAGCGCGTCCTGGATTTTGCGATCGCAGAAATTAACGCAAACTCCGCATCACGACGCTCATTCAGCCAAAGCCCTCTCCGGTTCACGTGCGTCGAACGTGAGTACAGCTAAAGGGTCTCATTTACCAACAAACATCACTGGGAAAGAGTGTGCAGAACAATCTCGTGCAATTGCGATTTCGCCAGTTCAAGTAGTTTTCAGCAAAAAAAAAAAAAAAAAAAAAAAAAAAAGCACAACAAAACTCTGCAAGTTGCATCGCGAGTTTTGAAAAAAAAAAAAAAAAAAAAACGCCACAAAATCAAGCTTTTTGGCCGCAACAATGACAAAAAAAACACATTTTTAATGTTGATTGGATCGTTGAGCTTAAATGAAGTGAAGCGTTCCTCATACACGTCCCTGTGAATGAGTTGTTACTATAGAAACGATAACGAATTCAAATAATAGATACATCATATTAATATTAACCTGTGACTTAATTTGTAGTTGGACTGCTATCCAAGCTTCTGACCAATCAGAACCGAGAATCGGGTGAACACGCAATAAACATTAAACGCTGCGCTTGCAAACACGGAGCGTTGTAATCGCTGGTGTCGTATTGCCACAAATGAAATTAAAAACTTTAGTTTCTGTATGTTCTTGGCAGTCCAGTATACGTGTCCCTCCCTCTCTGTAAAAGGATTAGCGATAGCCTGTGGCTTGTTGCATTACCCTACTCTATGCTAATGTAGAGTCAGCCGTTGCTGACTTTAAAGACTTTTCATGATAAGACTCTGAGATAACTGACACACAGGGATTGTATTGTGATGTGTGTCCTCCAAAGAAAATATCAAGTTTGTTGTCAAATCCCATTATAAGATCAATCTAGATCTTTCCGCTAATTGCCTCATCAGCCGTGCAAACAGAGCAGAGACACACAAAGATACCTGGTCAGGGTTATCCTGCAGAATCCAATCACGCGAGGCCCGGGAGCTGACGCAAAAGGGTTCCTCTCATCCGTAAAACAAACGCTGCCAGGCATGCTCCTGTTAGTCCTGCTGTGCGCCGATAAAAGATCTCCACTGACTGGATTTAGTAGAATGGAATAGCAAACACTAGAGTCGAGAACCCTGAGGTTTACTGGATGGGAAACTGTGTTTAAGAATGTTTGTGCAGAGAACATTCCGTTAACCGAAATAGCATTTTATATGCAGATAATAGAAGTGGGATTTTAAAAGCTTCAGCAAAGCCTTCTTTTGTCAGGATCCTGTGTAATTACAGGGTATAAAAAGGCCCGGGTTTGGCAATTTAAAAAGTCCGAACGAGTTTAATTGCACTCTTACACATCGGAGAAGAATTTTTTTTTCCACAAGAACGTGGATAAATGTGGAGCAATTACCAACGGCGCCTTATCACGGCTGAAGAAATGAGTTCAATCAGGCAGGAAGTGCATACATTTGTATGCACTTTAAAAGATTTTTTTATTTATTTTTTTTTCCCTGCACTTCATGCGCTTCAATATTATATCATATCATGTAGTCAAATACAGGGGTAGACCAAGGCTGTAAATTTGTGTCTAATTTTTTCCACGCATCATTGCTTTAAGTTGTCAAATACAATCTACGATTTTAGCCACCTCATCGTTCGCTCGCCTCTTTTTTTGTTTTTTCTCTCACACACTTTTCAGCAGTGTTTCCAGCGTCTTGGAGCAGAAAATGACTAAACCCATCTGCCCACCAGGCCATGTAATGACACCAAGAATGTGTGTGAGAGAGCAAGAGATGAAGAATAGCCAGCATCATCCCTTATTTCATTACCTTTCCCTGACCCCACAGACTGACAGATCTAATTGCCCAATCACGGCCCCCCGTGTCCCTGTCCTGGCCAATTCCCTCACACGGTCATCTCTCTTAATCCCCCCGACGTCTGTGTGGCCTTGCTGTTCTCTCAGTAATAGCCACTTTTCTTTTCCTCACCCTAACAGGTCACAGGGAAAAGGAATCTATATCTTACATTAGAATTGTATTTTCCCCCCCATTTTCTGTGAAGAAGAAAACTAAAACTGTTTTACTAGCAAGGAGGGATCTTGTACATTCTCTGCTGCCTTATTCAGAAAGTGAAATTTGGATTTTGGATACACGATCATTTCTCATCATTTTCTCCAAACCAGCAAATTAATCTCATATCAGGCACTTACACCATTCGTTACAAAACATCGTGGTCGTGCCATAAGCACAGTTAGAGATCGTGCAGGAGCGGAAAGGTGTGTTTAGAGATTCTAAATGAGTGGAAGGGTGTGGTTAGAGATTCTAAATGAGTGGAAGGGTGTGGTTAGAGTTCGTGCAGGAGTGTGGGCGGGGTTAGAGATTCTGCATGAGTGGAAGGGATTGTGCAGGAGTGTGGGCGGGGTTACAGATTCTGCATGAGTAGAAGGGTGTGGTTAGAGATTCTAAATGAGTGGAAGGGCGTGGTTAGAGATCGTGCAGGAGTGTGGGCGGGGTTAGAGATTCTGCATGAGTGGAAGGGATTGTGCAGGAGTGTGGGCGGGGTTACAGATTCTGCATGAGTAGAAGGGTGTGGTTAGAGATTCTAAATGAGTGGAAGGGCGTGGTTAGAGATCGTGCAGGAGTGTGGGCAGGGTTAGAGATTCTGCAGGAGTGGAAGGGATTGTGCAGGAGTGTGGGCGGGGTTACAGATTCTGCATGAGTAGAAGGGTGTGGTTAGAGATTCTAAATGAGTGGAAGGGTGTGGTTAGAGATTCTAAATAAGTGGAAGGGCGTGGTTAGAGATTGTGCATGAGTGTGGGCGAGGTTAGAGATTCTAAATGAGTAGAAGGGTGTGGTTAGAGATTCTAAATGAGTGGAAGGGTGTGGTTAGAGATTCTAAATGAGTGGAAGGGCGTGGTTAGAGATGCAGGAGTGTGGACGGGGTTCAAGATTCTGCAGGAGTAGAAGGGCATAGTTAAACATTGTGCAGGAGTGTGGGCGGAGTTAGAGAGTCTGCAGGAGACGAAGTGTGTGGATAGAGATTCTGCAGAAGCTGAGGGTATGGATAGACTTTCTGCAGGAGTGTTTGGGCATGTACAGTGTTTCTGTGAGAGTGGAA
This sequence comes from Cranoglanis bouderius, assembly GCA_023630585.1. Classification (NCBI taxonomy): domain Eukaryota; kingdom Metazoa; phylum Chordata; class Actinopteri; order Siluriformes; family Cranoglanididae; genus Cranoglanis; species Cranoglanis bouderius. Next base: position 4,807,067 of record CM042572.1, read on the forward strand.
GGGTGTTTTATTTTTTTAAGTTTCTGTGTGAGCAGGTGGGCGTGGTTAGAGTTTCTGTGAGAGCAGGAGGGTGTGGTTAGAGCAGAAATGCTACAACCCTACAAAACCAAAACTTTTCCTATTTTCAACTGAAACAACTGTTTCTTAAAACTACCTTGTATTGGATATGCAGTATTCCATATTTTTTTGACCCTTGACCTACAATCCCTGTCTCCTACCAGCTGATTCTGTGGGGCCGCACAGAGAAGTGCCTGAAGGACACGTGTGAGGAGATAACGCTCATGGGGACGGAGTGCCATTACTTTATATGCGACGTGGCCAACAGGGAGGAAGTGTACAAGCAAGCCAAAGTTGTTCGAGAAAAGGTAATTATGGATAACTGTTGTTTAAAATGACACGCCATTTATACAACCAAGTGCTTAACCTTTATCTTCAAATAATCCACTTTAGGTGTTTACGAAAAATACCAAAAAATGAATACTGGCTTGTTGGTTGAATTCCCTAAATGGAAATAATACGCAAATTATGCAAAGTCGTATTAAAAACATTTAGATTACAGTGATGGAGTCCATTTGGGCTTCATGATAAAGAGGGGAAAAATGAAAAGTGTGATTAAAACCAATTTTAATTTCACATTTAGTCATCAATTTTTCACAATCACCCTTCACACCTGCTGTCAGTGGTTCCAGAAGCAGGAAAGAAGAGGTGTTGAGTGTGTATTTCTACATACTGTTTAAATCACTAATAAATAAGATAAAGAGAATACATTGCGTATTTTAAATTATATTGTTCAGTACTGTCTAGGTCAATGGGACATCCATGATTAAGTAGAGCACAGAACATGAGGTTAAGAGGAAGGTTTATTTCCAGTCGACCGCCAACAATGGAACAGAATCGACTCATCTGCTAGCTCGACTCCCAACCCCCCCGCCTGGATAGAGATATAGATAACCGCTCACTTAAAATGTCTAAAGACGATAAGAATGTGCTGTACGGCTGGCTTTCAGTTCCTGTCACTGTGGGAACACAGCCAGATGAGTAAGTGGATCACTCTCATGTGGGATCTTACAGGTGGTCCGTGTCTTGTTTTCTTCATCATGACAGGTCGGAGACGTCACTATCCTGGTGAACAATGCCGCAGTGGTGCATGGAAAGAGTCTGATGGACAGCGATGATGACGCCCTGCTGAAGTCGCAGCATATCAACACGATGGGGCAGTTCTGGGTAAGTCCCTAAAGTGAACGTCTGGACTATTTGTAGTCTGTTCACCAAACAAAACAGGGGGGGGGGGGGGGGTGATCATTTTGACAGCTACAGCTGTGATGGTGTTCGAGTTTTTGTTTTGGTTTCATATAAGAAAGACGAACCAGTCACACCATGGCAAATATTTACTTAAAAGCCTATTCTGAATAATCGCAGTTTTACGGGACGCGATAAGCTACAATGTTTTTAAGGCTTATTTAAAGCATAACACATGCATGACTCATCTCCGACTTGTTCCGTAGCTATTAATCTGACGTTTCCTCTCCAAATAAAAAAACAATGACTCCATAAGAACCAACTCTATTATGTTGATTTATAAAGAGAAAAGCCGTTTCAAAGAACCAACAAAAAGCATAATATGTTCAACTGTTTTATACCACAATGCTGTTGAATTCTCAATTCTAATAGGTCAAAAGGTGTTGATTAATTCTCTATTATAGCAGCTCTGAGAACAGCGTCGGCTGTAATTCAAATCACAGGTTTATATTAATGCACTCATTCTAATACTTTATCACATAATACAAGACTAATGATAAATAGATTCAAATATTTACTGTCAGTTAAGAAAGAGACAAACGGATCATTGTTAATATGCTGAAGCTTTCTGTAAGGAGTTGGTTCCTTGTTTTGTTTTCGTCTAATTAAGGTCAAGTGAACGACTTCTTATAGCTGTTATAAGTAATAACACTAACTTGTTACATAGACATTCCACATTAAATGTAACTATAATTGGATAAAACAAAAAGTATGACTGCTACATCACACCAACCCATCATTGATTGTTTTCCTATAACAGCATGCCCTGTTGTGCTGATGAACACTACATTGTTTCATTTTCACTCAAAACATTGTAGACTTTGTTGAGAAGCCTGAACAATGAAACAGTGTTGAATTTATCTTTACTACTTGGTCTGTAAAATCATTACCAGCTCCTTCAGTTCAAAAAGGAACAGCACTTTCATCTGACTGTAAGAAAGGAGCCGATAGACTGATAATATTCGTCCCAGATGGAGGATCGACGCTCCTGTCAGTTTCCATCCCCTTTTATAATCTGCTTTCAGTTTCCCCTCTGAAGGCTTCAGAACCCTGTTTAGAAGGAAACACAAATCCGGCTTACGTGCAGAGAAAGATAGGAAGGTGGGAAAACATTAATAGAAGCACTAGTGGTTACAGGTTCTCCCAGTGGCATCATTTGGTGTAAGAACGAGGGAAATTCCAAATTACAGTCTTCCTGTCAAAACACTTGGCACATCGCAGTGAGCGTCTAGACCTCTCCAAACCTGCATCTGGACTTTTCCTGGCTTGACACGAGATCAAACAGGTTTATCTCAGGATGAACGAGTTGTACGTGTCTGCTTAAGAAATGGAAAACCTCACTTGCGGTTAAGACATTCTTCACATGATTCTTTCCCACGTCTGAGTTCCAAACACCTGCAGGAGATCTGATACAATCACCATTCTCATAGTTTTCTGTTGTCCTTTTCATCTCCCAGACTACAAAAGCGTTCCTGCCTCGTATGCTGGAGCTGCAGACGGGCCACGTCGTCTGCGTCAACTCCATCCTGTCCCTCTCACCCATACCTGGCACCATAGACTACTGCACCTCCAAGGCCTCGTCTCTGGCATTCATGGAGAGCCTGACCCTCGGCCTTTTGGACTGCCCCGGGGTGGGATGCACCACCGTGCTCCCCTTCCACACCAACACCGAGATGTTCCAGGGCATGAGAGTGAGGTGAGACATCAGATCTGGCTCTGCAGGACATATTTTGTAACATTCATTTAATCCTGTTTACGTTTGAGTTAAAATCATCCATGTTAAGTTGTCATTTCAATCAGAAACAGTATATATTGAATGGGTTTGAAAAATCACAATTTACACAACTTAAATCTGCATGTTGTGCTTAGATCAAGATGACCATTTTTAATTTGTTCTTAATATCGAACAATATGAAACAATTACCCATTTTTGCTTGACTTTCCGTAATGAACATTCAACAGCCATTTAAAAATAGAAAATAAAAAACAATACAACAAATACAAAGAACATTTTAAGGTTATATTTGATTATAAAACATTATAAAATGAAAGTTAAAAAATGACAGACAAAATAATAATAATAATAATAATAATAATAATAATAATAATAATAATAATACAAAGATCATTTCAGGTAATTGTGGCCTAACGATGAAATAAAAGTTTATTTTTAATTTTTTTAAATTTTTTTTTTATACATATATGAGAAATCTAAAATGCATTAATCCCTGTCATATTCAATTTATCTCATATTTTGTAAAAACACTTTGGAAAAATTCTGAAACTTTACTGATATCATAATAAATATTCCCTCAATACACGTTTCTCATGTATCAAGGTACATGTCTGTTGTTTTTAGTTTTTCTATTTCTGTCCTAAGATGATCGATGTTGCAATGCTTAATCACTTCTTTTTATAAACTTTAAATAAAATTGTAATCGAAACCAATTGAAATCTTGCACATGTTTGTAAAATGTGACACTATGTGTTGTTTCACTAAATAGTGTGATACATATCAATTAGCATGATATTTTGGTCCTGACCCTCAGGATCCCCAGGGATGTGTGTGTATTTTTTATACACACTATTTATGACTGTGATATGTATGGTGTTTTGAAATAGGCATGCCATGTTTTAACCCATATTTTGTTTGGTTTCAACAGGTTCCCTAAACTCTTCCCACCGTTGAAACCAGAGGTAGTTGCACAGAGAACAGTGGACGCAGTCAGAACCAACACGGCCTTCGTTTATCTTCCATGGTCCATGAATGCACTGGTTATCCTCAAAAGGTATGTCATGTATGAGAGGATAAACTGGGTGATGGAACAGTACGGTTCGATGTATTTGTTGTGATATGATACGAGTTCAAATCCCAGCACTGTCAAGCTGCCACTGTGGGCCCTTGAGCAAGGCCCTTAACCCTCAACTGCTCAGTTGTATAAATGACATAAATGTAAATCGCTCTGGATAAGGGCGTCTGCCGAATGCCGTAAATGATAACATTGTGTATCATCAGCGTAGGAGTGAAAGAAGAGTCTTTGGTTTGTCCTTCTGCTGGAAACTTTTTATCGTTTCCATGTAGACCCCTACAGCCCAGGGGTTTTCTGTTATAAGTTATAACAGTTAAACATTTAAAAAAAAATAAAATAAACTTTTTCTAAAAGTTATTAGATCTCCAGTATCAGCCTGTGACAAATGCTTTATTAATTCATTTACATAGGAAGTAAAAAAAAAAAAAAAAAAAAGTCAAAATCCAACAGCGGGAAGGGTTGACAACGTGCACAATATGAAAAATCAGCATGATGAGAGAAATCATGAAGGTCAGTTGAGTGTTGGCATGCAGTGTAGCAGTTTGAAGGTCATCTGTCTCTCAGTATTTCACACTGAATAGTGATTTGGTTTTTATAGTAACAAAGCTCTGCCCCCACCCATTTGCTCCCACCTAATTTAACCTCTGGTCTCTCTCTATGCAGTAAATACATGCAGAAACTACAGTCTTTTTTATTTATTTATTTCTTTTTTTTATCTTCTAACATGCTTTCTTTCTGTGTTCATCTCCTGAAACAGCATCTTACCCCAAAGCGCTCTGGAGGAAATCCACAGGTTCTCTGGAACCTACACGTGCATGAACACTTTCAAAGGCCGGACATAAGAACCAGTACAGGAAGTTTGTCTGCGACCTTAATTAAAGATGGAGTGTGTAACACTTCTGTGTGCCGGACACTGCTGATCAGAAACTCAGAAACAACGGGAGAAAGTCATGAATCGAGGAGTCAGCTGTTTCTGCAGAGTTTTCTAGAGACTTTTAATGGAGGAGAAATAAAGAGACAGTATGGCACACTGCGGTCGGTGTTGTTCAGACTGCACGACAGATTTTGCTGGTTTAAAGACTGAACTGTTCAACCAGCAAACAGAGAAAAGCATACAGACTCCTGAAAAGAGCCTTCGGATTTGTACTTAACCTTCTCTTATAAAAACAGTCTATTTTTTAACAAGCTAATGTCACTCAAAATACAACATTTGAATAAAATACAGTTTGGAGACAAAAACGCAATCTTGGGGTGTTCTAGGAAAAATGTCAGATATTCCTGAAGGGATTTGAGCTTCACATCGTTGCCAGTTTTGGGTGGACATCTTAACGAATGTGACACCATGGCAGCTTTTTTTCCAGCTCAGGAAATGAGCTCAGAGTGTGTGAGAGCAAGAGAGAGTGTGTGTGTGTGTGTGTGTAGCCCTGTCAAGAGGTTAATTAAAGATCTCCACAGACGGTGAGCAAAGGGAAACGTACCGTCCCATACAAACCTGATGCCGTGATGTTGATCTGTAGCACTTGGCCTCGTTCAGTGTGCTGATTTATTAAGATACCAAATGCTAGAGCATGCTAGATGATTCATTTCATTACATCACATTAGATGCAAAGTACATCTAGACACAAAATCTAAATCTGCTATTTGTTCTTGCTAGTCATCGTGAGTCATAATTGCATATCCACTCTTTACATAACACAGATTGAAGGCTGTGAGTTGCATAAAGTACAACAAAATACAATATCTACGTTTTGTTCATATGTATGAATGAAAACCTTTTTAATACTGTTGGTATTGGAGGTTTGAATGTATGGTGAATATCTAATATAAAGCCAACACTGGCACATTTTGGGACGCTGAGGCATAATTTTGATACACGTTCTCATTATTAAAACCAGTTTCCACAGAATATTTGTCTTTATTTGGTGGAAACTGACTTTTGCTAATTTAATACATGCTCATCAGATGCATTAATTTGGTACACAATTGCTAGTATTAGTGGAGAAATTCATTACATTATTATGGTTTTGTCACTGATCTACATTGATCACTAATCACGGTGTTTATATCTACAGTATTCTGAAGATGCCATTATCCTGAGAGACCGAAAATATGCTCATGTTCGAACAAATGGGTTATAAGAATACTCTCAAGCTGAAACCCTGCTAGAGAGGAGTCAGTACAGCAACAAACACATTATAAGCCAAGTTGTTGTTGTTGTTGTTGTTTTTGCTTTAGTGCTCATTTAAGTGCTTGGTATAGAGGTAGGTCTTCATTCTTCATTTGATGATTCAGCTGTTTGGACAGCCAGGGGAAGTTCATTCCACCATCTGGGTACCAGGACAGAAAAGAGTATTGATGCATGACTTCCTTCTACCTTGAAGGATGGTGGGTTGAGGATAGAGGCTCACAGGGAATGTGGTGCACAGCAGGGTTCAATAAGTGCCTTCAGGTAGACAGTAGTCTGTTTTTTGGCTTTGTAGGTAAGCATAAGTGTTTTAAAGCTGATGTGGGCAGCGACACTGAGGCAGTGGGGTGAAGTGGGAGACTGAAAACAAGACAGGCTCCACGACTAATGACTATTAAGTGAAAAAAACTGAAAAACAGAGAAAACTAGAAAGCATGGCCATCATTTTCCAGCTCACACTGTCTATTCCAGCAACTTCTGAGCCTCTACTTTTCCGTACCGATTTCTCCTCACTTATATTCTTGCTGCTTGTTGATTTTCCAGAATTCGACCCTGCAGCACTCATCCTTTTTCAGTAGCTAATAATAATGTAGCATCAGCAGGAGCAGGGTAGCCGTCCCATGAAGCCTTGTGGGCACTGCACAGCTGCATACTTAGTTATTTGGGCATATTTTGGTGTTTTGGGGAGTCTGTAGGGATAGGTCTGTGGTATGTGTATTATGGGAGCGGATTTACTGTTAATGTAGAGTCTAAACAGTATGAGTATAAAGTACAACCCCTTTCCAGTCACAGCCCCACACTACAGTAATGTCTTTGAGCAGTGCTGTTTATCCATTCTTTCATAACAGCTCTTTTCATGGTACTCATCACAGTAACGATAAAAGTATGATTCATCATACAGTCCTGCTATCTAGCTAGCCAATAGTTAGCCGATTATAATCTCATTAATTTTTTTCAGCTGATACTTTTAAAATAGGATGTATTAACCAAGTGAAGTTATTGTTTTTTCTCAAGAAAGTAGTAGTTAATAAACTCGACACTAAATCAACAAGATTTTTCTTGTGAACACATTAAGGATCACTCAACACACTATGAGCTCACCTCAGTCACGGCTTGAAGTGCAAGTCTGAACAATGCAAAAGCAAAAGAGAAAAATGGGGAAATGCCCAACCTCTGGCTGCCAAAAAAGCCTAATAAACGATCGTTTGAATCACCAAGCGCTGCAAGCACCTTCCTCAAAAGATTACAACACCATGCATGCACTGTGATCCGTATTTGACCTGCTCAGCAGACATGGGGGAAAAAAAGCTGTAAGGGGAATGTGCTCTGCTCAGGGAAATAGGAACCTCTTGTGGGGACTGGTTTTCATTGCCCCAGATTGGCCCTTTCCAAAGCTGGGAGAAGCATGTGGGTCACAGAGTTACCGAGCACCATGCATATGTTCAAGGAGAAGGGTCGGAGTCCCAAAAGGAAGGTTCAGTGCAGGGTTAGCCAAATATAAGATAAATCATGACATTTACAAGGGGAGAAAGTGAGCGAGGCGACTCACTTAGGGTCTGTATGCTGGGGTGTACAGGCCAACCACAGGTGCTGAGGAAAGAGTGAGTCATAAAACGCATACTGGTTTGTTCGTAAAATTCAGCTTGAATAACGTTGGATAATCTGTTATGCTCTAAATGATCCATTAGACTGGAAACCCATTTTGATTTTAAAGGTAGAGATTCCTGGGACATTAAAAAATTCCCCAATACCTCAACCACATTTGGAATAATGATGAAAGTTTTAGATCTGTGCTCTTTTTTATTTCCTCTCTCTGGTTTCCCAGGAGAGGGGCTTTGTAGAGTCTTAATGCAGAAATCCTTGTGGTTATGCATCTAAACTGCAATCCAGACCACTTTATTTAATCCCATAGATCCAAAATATGAAGAATTGCAAGGGCTTATGCGGCAACTGAAGAATTTGTTTACTTTTGAAACTCTCAAAAAAGCATCATGGCTGGAAAGTCTCTAGGGGGAAAATGTTTTTGTTGTTGTTGTTGTTGTTTTGCTGCAATGTTTAAAATTTGACAAGCTCATTATCCCTTCAAGATACTTTCTTATTGGTTAGTCACATCCAAAATGCTGATAATGGATATTCATGGACATCCCTTATGGTTTGTTTCATTCAATCCATCAATCATAAATCATTCAAGCTACTGACATGGAAAAGTCAGGGTTACCTTCAAACTTGTGAATTTATAGTATCCTATAGCGTAAAAAAAAATAAAAATTCTGGTCCCAGTTTGGCACAGCCTTCATTCATCATGTAGAAATCTATGACAAAACGGGACAGCGCTGACCCTCAGTGAAGAGCGATCTCCATGCATCAGTTGCCATGTCAGGTAAGAATTATGGCCAGCTGAGGCTCATGGTCAAGGGTCGAGTGTGCTCACAGGCAAGCCTGGATATCAGAAAACTTTGTGGAATAGAAAATACCCATGCTGTGTGGCCACATTAACAAAAATATTAAGTCTCCTAGAAAAAAAGTAGCAGCTAATTGGCTGATTCATACAAAAATTTTTTTAGTCCTAACTTTAAAAAAAAAAATAGATTCACAGCATAGCACTAAAAGCACTACTGTCAAATTCTAGCCAAATATACTATTTGACATGTAGTAAGCATTAGAATGTTTGCTTTCATGTATGAAATCGTTTTTTGTTTTATTTTTCCACAGCATTCCATTAATTACAATTTTATTTATGCAAATGACATAAATGGCCCAGTTCCAGTATTATAATAGATTACATTTGATCGATATTGTAAGTTTCTCTCAACAGTTTAATAAACAGATGTTAAGTGCTACTTAGTGCTACTTAGGAAGACTCTTAGTGGTAGAATTTATTTTCTCCTTGAGCTACAATAATAACCTTGGACCCCAAATGTTTTTTTAATAACATTGTCACAGTTTCAGTCAGGATTAACCTCACCAGCAGGCCTCACATGTCCAGTGCGTCTATGTGATTTACGTCTAGAATAACACATGAAAGACCTTTAAGCGTTGATTATTTTCTGCAGTGGGTATTGCCCATCCATCTATCCATCCATCCAACCATGCATCCATTTTCCCCACCGCTTATCCTACACAGGGTCATGGGGGAGCCTAGAGCATGCAAACATGCTAACCACTAAGCCACCATGCCGCCCCCTGTGTGCATTACAAGAAGTATAAAAGTATTACACTGTTTAATTTGTTAACAAACCGCAACTCATACATTTAAAACAATTAGATAGTTAGATTCAATGTTCAGCCATGATAAACAGTCATTCCCCCACCAGCATTCTCTCTCAAAAAATGCAGCTTGTGCTTTTGCAGAAAATCTGGAAAGTGTAACCTCATTTGTCCTGAATACGTTCCTATGCTGGGAAATTTTACAAAGCACAATGACTGTTACAAAGCGCTGACACCCAAGACTCCTTCCATATTGTTAAATAAATGTCTCCTAACATAAAACATCACCACATCAACCATTATACGTTTATCTAGCAGGACTCTGCTTGAGCTCAGCTGAATTGGGGTGTATGCTTTAACACAAACACTTCCTCTGTGCACAGACTGTACAGAGAGAAACTTATCTTCGTGGCCATCTCTACTGAGAGCCATTTTTAGAGTGCTGGAGTGAACTTCCTGTCCCACTCTATCTTGTTTTTCATTAGTGCTGGTTTCTGGAACGGCGTTATCGCAGAGACAGATCAAAGCCACGGACTACAACAGAGCGGCGGAGATCACAGCCAGTTCCAGACACATTCAGCGAGGAGTTACATAATGGGGTGGAACCAGGTCAGGTCAAATCACCTTCCTCCACATGGCCCTGCTTTACACCATGGACTTTTTCTGCCAAGGGAGCTTTAGCTCTGATCATGCTCAAGAGCACAAAAAATACTGAACATTGGTTTGATTGTATTAAGATGTTTTTGGGGTAATTGGGGAAAAAATAATCCATTACAAATGATTCATTCTCTGAATCTGTACAAACTGGACAACACAGAGATAGCAAAAAAGGAGCCTTTGTTGCCTTTGTGGTTCATCAACAACAATTTACTCAAATGTACCTTAAGCATGGACTTCTGATCTTTATTCCTGACACCAGGAATCTATATGGACAGCAGTGATCCATACAGACACTGAGAATCTGTATGGACAATGAGAATCCATATAGACAATGGGGATCCGTACAGACAATGGGGATCCGTACAGACAATGGGGATCCATACAGACACTGGGGATCCTTAAAGACGCTGTACAGATCCCCATTGTCTGTATGGATCCCCATTGTCTGTACAGTCCCCACTGTCTGAGAATCTGTACAGTCAATGGGAATTATAAAGGGACTGGGAATGCATACAGATGCTGAAAATTCATACAGCCACCAGGAATCCGTATGGAAACTACGGATCTATACAGACAGTGGTAAACTAAACAGACCCTGGGAATGTGTATAGATACTGGGGACCTGTACAAACGCTATGAATCCGTAACAGACACTGGGATTCCATACAGACACTGGGGATCCTTAAAGACACTGTATGGATCCCCATTGTCTGACAATCCGTAAAGTCACTGTGAATCTGTATAGACGCTGGGGATCCATACAGACACCGGGAAGCCCTACATACACAAGGAATGTGTATAGACATTGGGGATCCATATGGACACCAGGAATCTATATAGACACAGGGAATCTATACAGGCACTGGGAATACGTGCAGACACGGAGAATCCTTACAGAACCTAAGAATCCATGCAGACACCAGGGATCCATACACATTGTTGTTATTAACAAAGTTATTTTCAACAACCAAATTATGAAAAAATCTGGTCACGTCCTCACAACCAAGTCTGCAACTTTGTTCCAGGGGAAGTGTCCCTTGTTACTGTAGCCAAAGTGCTAATCAAGGTAAAATAATTTAGTTGGTCATGAAAAGGATATGAGCTGTGTGTATGCCTAACAGCCAGACCGAATGAGTGGAGAAGACAGCTTAAAGTGTTCACACTCACTCTAAACCTGCAGGTCCAGTCATGACTGAGCGAGCAACCAGATGTGTTTCCAAACGTTCAGTCATTAATTATTAGAGGCAGAGGTCCTTCGTAGGAAACAAAATGAGCCACCTTTGGCTGACCTGTTGCCGCTTTGTTTGCTCCCGTCAGATTTATGAGGTCGTTTGCTGTGAGGATCCATGGGGATCTAAATCAGGAACATCACAGGGTTCTGTCTGACAACCAGCATCAGTTTCTCAATAAATCCGTCAGATCAGTCACCGTTGATCTTTCAGAGATGATCGGCAAGCCAGAAAGCGTGAATAAATTTCTGCACAGAGCATCCATCACTTCACAGCGGAAAAATGTTGTTCTTTTGTTTTTTTTCAGGGCACTTTCTAACCAAGAAGATTATCAGAATGTTAAGTATTAGTATACAGCCGTGGCCAAAAGTTTTGAGAATGACACAAATATTAATTTTCACAAAGTCTGCTGCTTCAGTGTTTTTAGATCTTTTTGTCAGATGTTACTAACTGTTACTGAAGTATAATCACAAGCATTTCATAAGTGTCAATGGCTTTTATTGACAATTACATGAAGTTTATGCAAATAGTCAATATTTGCAGTGTTGAACCTTCTTTTTCAAGACCTCTGCAATTCACCCTGGCATGCTGTTAATCTGGGCCACATCCTGACTGATAGCAGCCCATTCTTGCATAATCAATGCTTGGAGTTTGTCAGAGTTTGTGGGTTTTTGTTTGTCCACCCGCCTCTTGAGGATTGACCACAAATTCTCAATGGGATTAAGGTCTGGGGAGTTTCCTGGCCATGGACCCAAAATGTCGATGTTTTGTTCCCCGAGCCACTTTGTTATCACTTTTGCCTTGTGGCAAGGTGCCCCATCATGCTGGAAAAGGCATTGTTCGTCACCAAACTGTTCTTGGATGGTTGGGAGAAGTTGCTCTCTGAGGATGTTTTTGTACCATTCTTTATTCATGGCTGTGTTCTTAGGCAAAATTGTGTGTGAGCCCACTCCTTTGGCTGAGAAGCAACCCCACACATGAGTGGTCTCAGGATGCTTTACTGTTGGCATGACACAGGACTGATGATAGCGCTCACCTTTTGTTCTCTGGACAAGCTTTTTTCCAGATGCCCCAAACAATCGGAAAGGGGATTCATCAGAGAAAATGACATTACCCCAGTCCTCAGCAGTCCAATCCCTGTACTTTTTGCAGAATAGCAGTCTGTCCCTGATGTTTTTTCCTGGAGAGAAGTGGCTTCTTTGCTGCCCTTCTTGACACCAGGCCATCCTCCAAAAGTCTTCGCCTTACTGTGCGTGAAGACGCACTCATACCTGCCTGCTGCCATTCCTGAGCAAGCTCTGCACTGGTGGTGCCCCGATCCCACAGCTGAATCAACTTTAGGAGACGGTCCCGGCGCTTGCTGGACTTTCTTGGGTGCCCTGAAGCCTTCTTCACAACAGTTGAACCTCTCTCCTTGAAGGTCTTGATGATCCGATAAATGGTTGATTTAGGTGCAATCTTACTAGCAGCAATATCCTTGCCTGTGAATCCCTTTTAGTGCAAAGCAATGATGGCTGCATGTGTTTCCTTGCAGGTAACCATAGTTAACATAGGAAGAACAATAATTTCAAGCACCACCCTCCTTTTAAAGCTTCCAGTCTGTTATTCTAACTCAATCAGCATGACAGAGTGATCTCCAGCCTTGTCCTCATTAACACTCTCACCTGTGTTAACGAGAGAATCACTGACATGATGTCAGCTGGTCCTTTTGTGGAAGGGCTGAAATGCAGTGGACATGTTTTTTTGGGATTAAGTTCATTTTCATGGCAAAGAGGGACTTTGAAATTAATTGCAATTCATCTGATCACTCTTCATAACATTCTGGAGTATATGCAAATTGCCATCATAAAAACTGAAGCAGCAGACTTTGTGAAAATTAATATTTGTGTCATTCTCAAAACTTTTGGCCACGGCTGTAGTATTCGACAGGTTCTAAGACTTTGGGGCTGTAACTTTCCAATACCATTCCCAAAATGGTCAAAAACATTTGCTGTAAGAATGATTTGCTTCATGTTGCCCACACAAATGTTGGAAGTTAGAACCAAACTTTCCTAGAATTGTAACATTCTTATCATCTTAATTTTGTCACTGGATAATCAGACTTATTCTCAGTCCTAACATCTAACTAAAAGGAGTTGAACATTGTTAGCATTAGCAGGGTCCTAAATGCCGCCAGCTAGTTAGCTAACAGTATGCTAGCTATCAGTTTGTAACGTAGCTTATTTTTACTCTAATACTCGTGTTGTGATGCTTTGTCATACTTCGGTTTCTCTTTAAGTGTTTTTGTTTCTACTGAATGTGAGTACAATCATAATTAAACGCATATCAGACAGAGGTGCTAGCATCTACAGTTTAGCCATTTATGATTTTGACTCTTTGCTACAAGTGACACACCTGAAAAGGAAGCTTTTCTACTTCACCTGGCAGAAAAGTGAATTCACTGAAGGGGAAAGATGCATTTGCTTCTGGTAGCAGTTACTTTTACCTCATGCTGACTTTATTTGTGGGAACTTTGAACAGAAAACTTCCTTTTTTATGCAGCCACAGAAAACAATGAGCATACGACTTGATGGTATCATGTGATCAGGTACAAAAATAAAGTTTGACTGGATTCTGAACGGAGAAAATTAAATCAGTCACCTGTGTGTTTTTATTTATTTATTTATTTATTTTTAAAAGTATTTTGGATTTGCGTTGACAGGTGTCATTTAATGTCTTTTAGTAGGTATGCTATATTTACTTCATAATTTTCTTTTTTGTCAGTATTTTCTTTTGCTATTTGTTACTTTTTTAAAAATACTTTTTATAATAATAAGCCTTTATACTGATGCTAAGGTCTACAGAATGAGACAACAGACAGTTTATTATAATCATTAACATGATATGGACAAGCACATCAGACATATGTTCATGTTAATTTTGTAACAGTTGTATAAAGGATTTTCTTGTTAACAATGTTGGTAGCTTTGTGCAAGCAATGAAACACTTTCAAGCATTTGGACAAACTCTGTATATCTGATAGTACAAAAAGCTATTAAGTGCATTGCTCAAACTAAATAAATACAGGCCTTAAAAAGCATGGATGTTTACATGATTCACTCTGTAAACACCTCACCAGTGTTGTTCTCTCATCGTTAAACCGAGGCGACGTCACTTCATCATTTCAATCTGTGCGGGAAACAGCGGATATATAAACGCCTCCGGCAATGCGTCAGCTCGTGTTAAACACACGGCTCATGCTGGGACGAACCACAGGAATATGGCTCTTTATAGAAGCTCTGAGGCCTTTGGCTGAACTCTGTTTACCATGAAAACCCCAAAACAGAGAACGTCATTACAGTACAATCGAATACAGACGCTGTCAACGGTGAAGAATGAGGATTAAAGGGCATAATGTAAAACAAATGACGGACCATTTTCATGATTCTCATAACATGTTGAGGACCACGTGCATGTAGTCAGAGTAGTGCTGTGTTACTGTCTCACTTTGTGGGTGCATATTACTCATCGCTTGCCTACACTTGAACCAGGCTCAAAATAAACCCACTAGCGCCCGGGAGTGTCTTGAACAGACATGGAATTGAGTGTGGCTCAAAACTAACAAAAGCGGCTGGGCACATTCAACACATGCATAATCGACAACGCCCACACTTCACACACACACACACACACACACACACACACACTTCACGTATGGATGTGGTCAGAATCACTGTAGGTTTTGGCTTCCTTCAGAAGGTCAGAAGGAAGCCACTTCGGAAAGGAAGTCACTCACTGAAACGTCCAAACGGGTCTACTTATGTACCAGTTCACCAGTAGCGATACATAAAGAGGGCAGAGACTGGCCATAGCTTTAACTCTGCATCTCAGACAACCTGTTACACATTTATCTCATCAAACTTTAGTTTAGCTACATTTCTCAAACCGAGGTGATGACATGGTTAGTTTGTAAATCAAATTGCTTGTAAAACATGTAGCTATTTTATTAGCTACGTAGCAGAGGATGGTTAGAAATGCTACATGGTTTCGTTTTGTGAACCCGGTCTACACTGTACTCATTGTAATTTTAAACAATGCATCCCTTGACAAACAATGTAGCATTTGAAACAATAAACCAAAACAATGTAGTTTTTATACGATAAACCAATACAATGTCCCTCCAGGATTTTGCGATCGCAGAAATTAACGCAAAATCAAGCAAACTCTGCAATATTCGGAGGAGCTTACAATTTTTCAAAATTACAGCAGAATTTCTGTAGATTTGGGCCAAGACATTTCATGCGACGTCATCACAACGCTCATTCAGCCAAAGCCCTCTTCGATTCATGTGCCTCGAACATGAGTACAGCTAAAAGGTCTCACTTACCAGAAAACATCACTGCAAAAGACCGTGCAAAACAATTTTGTGCGATTGCAATTTCGCTAATTCAAGTAGTTTTCCACAAAAAAACTCAGCAAGTTGCATCGCAAATTTCGAAAGAAGCCACAGCAAAATCAAGCTTTTTGGCCGCAACAAAAACAAAAAACTCGGTGAGATCCTGTACGGACTGGATGTAGCTTTCGAAACAATAAACCAAAACGATGTGGATTTGAAACGATAAACTAAAATGGTGCAGAGTTTGAAATGATAAACGAAAACTATGTAGCGTCTGAAACAATAAACAAAAACTACGTAGTGTTTTTGAAACAAACAAAAAAAAAATGAAACCAGCGCAGAGTTTGAAACGATAGACTGAAACACAGCAGCATATGAAATGATAATCTAAAACAATGCATGTTTGAAATGATTTCGAAATGATAAACGGAAACGACGCAGAGTTTAAAACAATAAACGGAAACAATTTAGCGAAAAAATTCAAAACTATTCCAGATGATGTGAAACGGAAATAAATTCATATACAGTATATACATCATTCATAACTGTTTTTTCATCTTCTTCACACAACAAAATGTGCATTTTCACCTATTATTACTACTTCCTGTTTACAGCCCCACCCCCATTTTGATGGAAATAGCCTGTAAATAACCAAGAACCCACTGTTCTGAAAAAATCCAGAACGTTCCAGGCTTTCTGGAGTCCATTTTTGGCAGTTTGTCTCTCATGTTGGTTGAAGTTTAAATTCTGGTTAAATTTTTTCCCCCTCACCAATTTATGTATTGATATCTCACTGATTTATTTACCACACCATTAGCTGAATTAGCTTGCTAGCTTAGTACACAAACTCTGCATCCAAATGTTTCTAGGTTCCACGCAGCCATGCTAATAAATAACATGATTTGTTCAAAGCCACAGAGCTTTCATTAGAGAAAGCCTGCTTTACAATGGAAAAATGTGACTCGAGCCCTGTGCTAATAAATTTATGTTCCCCAAAGTATCTAGACTTTGTGTGTTTGTGTGAGGGAATGAATCCTTTGTGGCTCAACACACACATACACACACACACACACACACACAGCTGTATCTAAAGTGCGGAAGAGCTGCACAGAAGCTGAAAAGAGTAATTGGTGGTTCAGCACCTGGGAGTGAGAGGTCAGGCGTAACAGCAGGAGTTCACACTCGGTGGAGTAATTAGCCAGAGAGGTGACGAATGAGCCTGTCTCACTGCTGCACCCGGGACATCAAACACCAAGCCACACTGCTGCTTACATGGTATCATCTTGTCATCGAGACCGAGACTTGGTTATAATCACTTTACCTTAAAATTCGGGAATGTAGTGGAGGTTCTGGGTTTTTGAAGTGGGTTCGTTTTCATCATGTGACATTCACAAGTGCATCAAGCTACCGAGAACCCATTAAAACCCCTCAGTCTACTGAAATATGTTCTAGAGACACCTTTTCACCAATAATAATTGACTGAGCACAGAAATGTGTCCAGTTTTGTCTTAAACTCAATCACATACACACGTTGTGTGTAAAATCCCTCACTTGAATCATTAAAATAATCAAACTGCTTGATATTAATAGCCAATAAATGACTAAAAATGGGCCAGGAATATCTCTTCCCCATCTGCCATCTTTAACAGCATTATATCCCTAACATTAGCTAATTTGAGATCAAAAGATGGACATGAGACGTGAGTTTGGGATTTCAGCTTTCGTTTCCTGGTATTTACATCTAGATGTGTTAATCAACATTAAACACAGAACCTTTTGTATCAGACCACCCAATTTTTAGCGAAGCAAAACTATAGGATAAGTCTTGAAGTAAATGAATGTAAATAACACTTAATATTTGGTTGCATATCCCTTGCTTGCAATAGCTGCATCAAGCCTGTGACTCACTGACATCACCACACTGTTGGTTTCTTCTTTTGTGATGCTTTTCCAGGCTTTTACCACAGCCTCCTTCAGTTGTTGTTTGTTTCAGGGGGTTTCTCCCTTCAGTCTCCTCTTCAGGAGGTGAAATGCTGCTCAACTGGGTTAAGGTCTGGTGATTGACTTGGCCAGTCTAAACCCTTCCACTTTTCCCCCCTGATAAAGTCCTTTGTTGAGTTGGCAGTATGTTTTGAATCATTGTCTTGCTGCATGCTGAAGTTCCTCTCGATTAATTTGGATGCATTTCTCTGTAAATTGGCAGAGAAAACGTTCCTGTAAACCACTGAATTCTGAAATCAAGCCCAAGCTATGACACTACCTCCACCATGTTTCACAGATAAGCTTGTATGTTTTGGATCATGAACAGATCAGTTTAGTTTCTGTTAGCCATGACACCCGAGAGGAAGGTGTGCTACATACAGTATTATATACATTATATTTTATACTGTTTATATACAGTTTGAGATACACTTCTAAGTGGGGAAAAATGATCTGAAGATCATAATGATTATCATTCAAATTAATAAAGCATGTCACAGTGTGTTTTATTCCTCTTATACCACAGCAATTTGCCAAATATTGCAATTTGTTGTTTATTAAAGAATGACATACTTTTTTTATCCATTTTATATATTATATTTTATATAATGTTGTGGATCATCCATGAAACAAGTTAGTTTATCACTTACATTATAGTAGCTATATTCCTTTACTAGCTTGTCATATTGCAGCTTTAGCTTACAAAGTTACAAAGTGCTGACACTGGAGACTCCTTCCAAAAAATTGCTAATTCTCCTTCTCACAGAAAACTTCACCATATCAACTGATTCACACACTTTCAGTAACCACTTTATCCTGGGCATGGTGGGTCTGAGGCCTGTCACACCTAGGGACATTTTGGTGTATCCAATCCACCTACTTCTATGTTTTTGGGAAGCGCTAGGAAAACTGGGAACCAGAATGAAATCCGCAGGTACACCACTTTTCCACCGACACGTTTCCGGTGTGGGTTCCTGGCCTATTGAACTGTTCTGTGCGTTTCCACGACAGAGAAGGTGGTTCCAGGCTAGGTGGTTCCAGGAAAAATTGATTCCACCCCAGCCCAAAACACTTGCTGGACTGTAACCCCAGAACCGGTTATGTCAGGGGGTGGGTGTGGTGCAGGGGTGGGGAAATGTAGCGTCGCTAGTAAAAGTTTTCTGAACAACAGCTGTGTTGGTTGCTAGCTAACATCTCCAAGTACTGCAACAGAAAAAAGACACAAAATGTCTGAAAAGGTAGTTCAGCAGTGGTCTATGGTGGAAACTTTGTTCTACTATTGATATGGTCTTCAATGAAGATCATGGTCCATGTACAGAAAGAGACCATGCACAGAAACCCCACACGGACAGTAACCTGAGCTCCCAGGACCTTGTAGCTGTGAGTCTGCAATGCTTAACATCAACTATTACATAAAATTGTTCCTATAGAAGCAATACTGTATTGGAACGAGCATGTTAATATAAACCTTGCAGCCTTGCAGTCAGTTCTGCTGTTATAGAAAATTAAATCAACACCTTCTGACCAATCAGATTCCACAGCACTGTGGTACAATGGACGATTATCAATGTACTATGTAAATAAAGAACGTACTACTCTTTTCTAATGTATTAAAAGCACATTACAAACTGATTTAAAAATATTTAGATGAAATGCTATCATTTTGAAATGTAATATTACTGTGACAGGTCTAATCCCACTACTGTGTTTACGTGAAATTTGGCTCTGATGCGTCATTTCACCACTGTGAGGGCGAAAATGAAAGCTGGAGATTTGTAGTCCACTAAACCTTGCCTGTGTATTTTTTTATATTCCCTACTCACAATCCATCATTAACAGCACCTTCTTTAATTCGAAATGAGTGTTTTAGGATAAAACGTGCAGGCAGGCGTAGTCCAGGAGCAGGGTTGGGAACCAGTGGTGTAGGGAATTCCTACTGCATTAGCCAGGTGCAATATTCCTGAATTTACAGCACCTTTTAATGACAGGAAATTACTTCAGGAAGGGCTAGTGCTGCATATTCAGAGACATTTATCAAGGTCTAAGCGCAGACGAGAAACAGCAATTTAACGCCTGCGGTTGAGCGATGTGCATGCGCTTACGAGGTTTGCTTTCTTGGCAGCTGGTATTTCCATCTTATTCAAGTTGTCTTCTGAGGTCATTTCACATGAGTTCAACTTCATGAAGTGTGTCTCGTTTGCTCAAGAGGTTGCAGTACCCGCTGTATGACCCTAACCCCGGCCGCCAGAGTGAGGCTGGACCGAGATGAGCTTAGCTGGGCTGGGCCGCTCTGGAGAGAAGCCCTGGAATCCCCACATCTGGCTTATATCTGCGCCTTACGGTCATTCGATTTTTGGCTGATGGCTTCCAGTAGTTTCACAAAGGCTGGATTGTTTAGAAGTCGTCGGCTTGTTCGTCTCCGGGGCGCACTGGCGCCAGTGGCCACAGCTGGCGCTGCTTTTCACAGCCTCGGCCGCAGCAGACAGACATTCTAAAACTTTAGCCTTTTCATACAGGGCTGCTCATGTGATATTATCTTGTCCTCGAGACCAAAACTTTTTTTTTTTAATCCACTTACTTTTAATTCAGATATGTAATGGAAGCTCTGTAATCATCACAAATGTTTTGGAGCAGGTTTCTTCCAGACCTTTTTTTAAGCCTTTCCAGGTTTTTAAACTTTCCAGACTTTCTATGTACAGTTTTCTCAATCTGATCTCATGAGAAACTCTCACAAATTCAAATAAATGAAGTGAATCGAAAAATAAAAGGCAGACTTTTGAAGACAATTTCCAGCAATGATCAGGTTTTTTTTGTTTGTTTGTTTGTATGTTTGTTTGTTTGTTTAAGATAGAAACATTAAGAGAGAAAACATGAAATGCAATATGCATTACAAAAGATGTGTTCATGTAGAAATAAGGGAATGTTTGCAGATGGGATGTTTTAGGGCCTTTACAGATCTGCAAGAAGAATTGTTTGAATTTAGAGTTAAGTAAAGGGATTTTCTACTTCCTACTTTACCTGAACACTTGTACTCTCCCAGTTGTTTCCATAAAGTAAATGCACACTTTAATATAGTTCAAATTTCTAAGGAATAAGGAACTAACGAACACTTGAGTGTTACTGGCACCGCCCTGAATAACAGCACTTCTGAAGTGTTGCATCAGCCCGCATCAGAACGGATTAGGACAAGCACATTAATATAAAACCTTGTAGCCAGAACTACTGTTGGAGCTTTTGCTTTTGAAAAGTAATCAACCCAAGCAATCACAATCCAAAGAATACCAATTTATTTGGATACCACATCCAATCTGCACTGAGTTTCCTGAAAGCATCACAAAGTTAAGATCATCTGAACTGGGAGAGAGAGCGTTCAGTGTGATGCTCGCTCTACCATTCAGTGATGATCTTTGTGCTGAGATGGTTTTGGGAAACTTGACCCAGATTTTATACTCAAAGACAATTAGACTTTGAAACTACTTAGGTTTTTTTTTTAATTAATCAAAAATTAAAATGTGTACAAATGTAAATAAATAAGTGAACGCCAACCCTAACCTTGACCTTTGTAACTTTTCACACCAAGTGAGTTATGCGAATTGTTACAACTTTTCATGTGAGACCATGTTCTGACTTTCACTCATTATAATTTACAAAATAGAATTTTTAAATAATTTACCTTTACATAGATTTAAATACGGACACATTCTAACTTTGATTCAAGTTAATGTTTAATTAAAGGTTTTGACACCATACCCACACATTTAATATAATATTAGTAATATACCGTAAGTACAACCCCCAGTGTGAGCGCACGCGCACACACACACACACACACACACACACACACACACACACACATGCCCTATAGCTGATTATACTTTCATCAGCCCTGAAGCCTCCCTCAGCTGAGGCCTGGGCAGCACTTTTGAGCAGGACTATCGGGTTCAACTTCAGGTCATGCGCTTGGTTTGACAATAGGCCAACCAACCTTCAATGGGATTGGGACAGACAGCTTTCTCCCACACACACACCCACGCCCACACCCACACACACACACACACACACACACACACACACACACACACACACACACACAGAGGAGTTTAGCTTAGTGGCTTTTCCTCATTTCAGGCATATTAAATGACTTTCTAATTCTTCACTAAACATTTGGATTTCTCTTGTGGAAAGAAAAGACACTGAATTCGCTAAATGTAATAGCAGATTTCTTAACATTATATTATTATTATTATTATTATTATTATTATTATTATTATTATTATTATTATTATTATTATTATTATTATTTTAAAAACCAAAGGTTTTTTTTATAACAACTTTAAGTAAAAGTGTTTAAATGTTCATATTCTGTGTATCAAACGACTAGAGACTCATTAAAACCTCTCAGTGTAATAAATGGTAATTTCTTAGAGACACACTTTTTACAGTCTTAAAACATTACTTCCATACCACTGAATAGTTTTAAATTTTTTAAAAAATGGCTTGAAAGTATAAAAAATACAGTTGAAACATTATATATGCCTCAATATTTTAAAATCAAAGGAATACATTGCATGATGTTGTATTTGTTTTCTTGCTTTTTCTTTCTTGTTTTCTTTTATTTATAAGCAATAAGAATACTTTTTTTATCTGACAAACTTTAGCAAAATTACTTTGAAAAAGTCAGGATTTTCTAATGTCATCCATACTTAACATGGGAGTTCCTGTAACGGCGTGAACGTTTCCATCCGAAAGCGAGAAACGTCCCGGATTGTGCGAGTTTTGCGCATGAACTCTGGCTGAACTCGCTGAATCCTGTTTCAGGCACGCTCTGAGAGCCTCCCTCCCGATGACCCGGCTCGCGACTGAGCAGTTCACTAGGAGGTCCCTCATTCAACCACACACACACACACACACACACACACACACACACACACAGCTCTTACAGACCCCCTTCCCTTCCTCTCCGATGCCTCTCCCTCCTCCAAACATTCCCCTTCTCCCTTTCTCGGCCTGTTGGACTGTAGTCAGGGAAGTCGAAATCCGTCTTTGTCGATTCCGTTTAAGTTCAGGCGCACGAATGCATAACAAATCGTTTCGCATACCAGACCCACTGCGTTAACACAAACTCAAGCTGAGGCGATGAGAAACATCTCAGCAAGTTCAACAGCAAGTACATGTCATCTGGAGTGCAA